>OX352266.1:2544723-3744723 GCA_947086405.1 Esperia sulphurella
CGTTGACGTTCGTTTATAGTCGAATCTTCAAAGGATTTTCGGTCAGTTGTCCATAGGTATAGATAACAGGCAGGACGCACTGATTAAAGACTTTGAGACAAAAAATGAAAATAATAGGTACCTCTGTTTGCCGTGATTGTATTCATTGTACATTATCTTCAAGTCATCTAGACATTGCTTGTGGTGGATAGAACAAGCGAAATCCACTATGCTGCTTCTGAATAGTCTGGTCGCCCTGTGCTGTTCAATATCGCTGGACAGGTGTCTGTATATGGCTTCTACTTTGATGCTCATAAATTCCTGAAACATTAACAGATGTTCATGTTCATTTTTCTATTTTACTTAGTAATCAATGGATTCTGTTTCTAAGGAGCATAAAACTGCATGTAGTTAGTGCGCTATGATAAATGAACTTTATAATTTGAACTTTGTCATCGTTACATAAGGTGCTGGTCATTTAATTCAGAATGTGTCTGTACGATGATATCATCATGGCAATTTTAATTGTGAATTTTTTTTAACGCTTTTGATACCTACAATTCTTAAATACAATATTATTTAATGCACATATTAAATGGGTAGATAGGTGGGTAGCTTTAATTTTGATGTTTCATCAGGAGTTCAAATCTAAACGGTCTCATTAGCGACCAAACGGTATCCAGGAAACCTTGCTGGTAACCTTAAGCTTGCTTACGGTATCCGTTAAATCTACTCTTTTTTAATAGCTATAATGTTAATTGCAATGTTTTTATGATTTTTACCCTGTTGAGGTTCACTACTTGTATTGGTCTGGTGCGCTACAATACTTCTTAATGATGCCATCACTGGGCACATTTATTACAACATAGAATCTAAACTCATGAGAACTACACTTGCAAGTTTTAATTTGGAAACTACTTCTCAATACCTGTCACATAATAAGTTTTTACCTGCCATTCCTTATATAGCATCTTAGTCATGTTGCACGCAGCTTTCTCCGTCTTTAATAACTCAAAACCTGATATGGCAGCGTTCCATACCGTCGGACTGTGTTCACTGTCTAGGTAATCCAATATTTCAACGGCTAGAGGGTGGTCTATATCCCCAGAGGTATATAGAGCAAAAGCGTCGTTGACGATCTGCAAAATAAAATATTTCCTAAGTTAAGAAACATCTCAAAATTTCGTTGCACTGTTAAAATCTCAATATATGTTTTTAGTGGAAGTCATTACATTTATTAACATTTGCTCTATACTATATAGCATCAGAAGTAGATTTTTCTTAATACATATTTGCGTTAGATACTTATTATAAAACTCAAAAATTAAATACATTTAACGTCCCTCTTGCTGGTCATCTGTTTGTCTGTCTCTCTGTATGAGTTAGTTAGTGCACTTTCGACTTGGGAATATTGTTTTACTGTATCACTTGCAAATATAATAATAAATATTAAAGCAATACTTACTTGTGCCCTATTTTGTTCATCAATTGAAAGCCTATTTTCTTTCAGTGTCTTCGCAATTAGCTTCCAAGTCACAGTATCATAGTTAACTCGATAATAGCCTGCAAAATAAAGAAGTTCAATTTTCATATCAAAATTTTGATAGTCCGCCTCATTGGTACTTGTGGGTTCGATTCCTACCAGGGACAAACAACTTTTTAGAATTGTACGAGTTGGTACCGGACTGGATGTTATATATGTACATGTTCTATTCTTGTCTAGTTCATATCATACTGGAAAAAATCCTATTCTGGCAATAGACAAGAATATAATGACATAATGTTGTATTAAACACGACTGCCATCGTGTAACATTTTAGTTTATCTCGTCAAGGTATATGAATAACGATTGACAATAAGATTTGATCAGAATAATCTTCTCATCATTGTCAGATTTTATGAATCTTCTGGCAAGCATATTACCAACCACATGCTGAATATTAACATCATCTTTCATATTCAAGAATAAATTATGACCAAGGTAATTGAATTTCTCAACGACTTTGATAACCTGATCGATTATAATGATATCAGGGACACGATTGGGCCCTCTCCCCGATATGAATATCATCTTTTTTACATTATACACATGCATATTTGTATTCGCTTCGAAAATAACCATCTAAATTTTACTGTCTACCATTGCTATCCCTAGTAAAGTAAAAGAATTCACATCGGCTGCTAACTCCATTATAACAATTACAATGAATCATTCGTGTATGTTCTAAATTTGCACGTATGTAACATTGAACCGAAATAGATGGCGTGTATTATGGCAGCAACAGACGGCCAAGGACTTGACATTCGCAACGCACTAAAATAATTTTAGTGCTTTATTTTTTGCTAGGTCTAGATCTGGATTAAAAATATTCTAGAAATTTAGGTAGAAATTGAAGATCAGTTGATGTTTTTGCAGTACTGTTATTGTTTTCACTAACGTAAAATGAACCTTTAGTTAGAATAAATACACCTAACAACAAATAGTGAAAGGTAGTTCACCTTTAAAATGTCAAATTTTAAAAATATTTAAGAGTATAATCGAAAATATATTACTTGACAAGTGATTAGTAAATAAAACAAAAGTAATTTCAACATAAATTTGATAAGTACGTTTAAAATAACCCTAAGTAGTATAGCTAAACCTAAATGGAAACTAAGACAACAAAAATAAAGATAAAGTTCGTCCTGAAAAAGGGACGATCTCACAAAGGTTGTTAATAACATCCACTTGCAGGTCACCAAGTCTTATCTTGTCCTTTGATAATGTTTAATGTGGTTTTAAATGTGAAATGTAAAGGACTACCCACCTGAAGCATTCCTGTTGAGTATGATCCATCCTCCATTCAAATTCTCCTCAAATGTGTAAGTTTGATCAATGGTGAATCTTGGTTGATAGCAGTTGAAGCAATTCGCATTATTCTGGACCACGTAGGAGATGGGAATGAGATAGTTAGATTCGCGACGGTTCTCGTGGTTGAAGCTGAATTTGTGCTGGAAATCAATAGGAAATTCTATTCATAAAACTTATTTATACATATTTTATAACGTCTAGACTACCAAATCTTACTAGAAGTAAGAAAGACAACAATTGTCTAATAATATATCTAGACTAGTAAGATCTCAAGGTTTTATGATGACACGGCGCGATATAACTTTTCATTTTCGGAAGATAGTGATCGATATTATTAGATTCAAATCTTTCTAAACTAAACGAGAAACAAACTAAGGTAACCAAGTAACGAACTAAATCAAGTAACTACTAAGTAGGCACCAATACTAATTAAGATTTATAATGACTAATAAAATACGGTACAAATACAATAAATGCAACACATTAAGTACCTGTTTCAACTGAATGGCATTAGGTACTCGATCTTTCAACACATTCACTTTGATGACAGGGTAACCAGACTGATGAAACCACGAGTTCAGGATTCTTGATGCCGTTGACCCGTTAAAGAATTGATGCTGGCACTCCACTGTGTCAAGATCTAAGCTGGTCATGAAATTTTCCAGGGATATGAAGAGGCCTCTTCTGAAAGGTTTCAGAAAAGGAACGATTAAATCAAAATACAGCTGACTGTTGTAAAGAAAAGAAAAAATTAAAGATAAAAAAAATAAAGATAAGATAAAAAGTAAAGATAAAATTCAAAATTCTAGATTGAACGAGGGCTTGCCTAATTGTCAACATCATAATGATTTCTATTTAATTCTATTCCCTGCAGTTCTGATCTGACATAATTATATGTATTTAGGCAAATTATGTAGAGCATTCAAGTCTTCACTTCTCATATTCCACAATGTTTAAAGACAAAAATCTTTAATCACTGCGGCCTGCCTGTCATGACGTGGACAGTGACGGTGGGCCTGATCCACAAGTTTCAAGTTGCTCAGCGAGCTATGGCGAGGGCTATGTTCGGGATTTCTTTGAAGGATATGATTCATAATGAAGAGATCCGACGAAGAACGAAGGTGACCGACATAGCTAAACGGATTAGCAAGCTGAAGTGGCAGTGGGCGGGCCACATCTGTCGCAGAACCGACGGCCGTTGGGGCAGACGAATTCTGAAGTGGAGACCACGGATTGGCACGTGCAGGTTGGGACGTCCCGCCGCTAGATAGACCGACGACCTATATAAGGTGGCCGGAAGCGGTTGGATGCGGAGGGCGGAGGACTGGGTGTGGTGGCGTTCATTGGGGAAGGCCTATGTCCAGCAGTGGACGTCTTAAGGCTGACATGATGATGATGATGATGTAGAGCATTTACTAATTAGTCGTATATGTGGAAAGGTAAAACGGCTAAAAAGCCACTTGGTTGTAAATCATCAACTATCTTGCAAAATGAAGGACTCTTTGTCTTAATGATATGGGGAAGCTGAATTACAAGGGCATCTTAATAGACCATTAGATGCTACTCGTATATTCTTAATGTATTTACCGAGTTTCAAGAAACTCATACTAAATGGAATAATTTTATTATAATTTCACAAAATGATCCTTAAGCGGTTTTACTGTTCCACTATCGATAGTGATTTGACTGAACTGTTCCTATTAATACGATTTCTTACCTTGTATTAATATATTTCACCAAAGCCAAGTGGAACTTCTCTGATCCCAACCAGTTCTCAATCATCCAAAGGATCGAAGCTGTCTTCATGGTGACCAGATCTTTGTATCTTGATGGGATCTCTACTGCTAGTGATGTATTGAAGGTTGATAATGCCGGGGTGCTGTGGTGCCAATCTTCTGACATTGCTATGTATTTCATTTGCAGACCGTAGATGCCCATAGGCCATCTGTGCCTCATGGAGTGGATTCCGTGTTCATACTGAAAATATGGTATATACGGTATTAGTGAAGTTTATGAAGTTATTATAAGTTAATTTGTAAAAATTTCAGTAGGTACGGTAATACAGATTTTTTTTTATTATAATTGGCTGTCCTCTTTGTCTGACACCTATCCCTGCCATCTGTTTAGTACATTCATTTAAATCTCATCTAGCGTGTATCAAATTATCATTGATATGTGCTAAATATTGATCAATCAGTTTAAAACCTAAATAGTTATTTTTATTTAATGAAATTCCATTTTTCGTTTATAAAAAAACCACTTATTTTAACTGACTTTATAATAAAGTCATAAAGGGGGCATAATGGCGGACAACCGAACCTTACACTAGAACCTGTACTATAGTATCCAGATGAGTATCATAAAATGTTTTGCAGAAAGATGAAATATCCAACAAGTAATATTAAACGAAAATAAAAACTGTGTATTTGTTAGGTTTAACTGAGTATTTATTTTACTAGCTCTTATATATACCTAATGAATTCAGTACCAATAACAAAAATGATTCACCTGAGCTAGTAAATAATATGCCAGATAAGTAGCTACTCCTTCCTTAAACCATTCTTCTTTCCACCTCGTCCTCTCTGACTCTCCAGGGTTACCCAGCCATATCCTGAACAGTTGCTGCGTTAGCTCAAACTTCATTTTCTCTATCTGCTTGATGCTGGTAAATACTGGAGTGTATGCCAGTTTGGATTCCCTGGAAATTTATTTAAAACAATGTATTAACTTTTTTGTTTGTGTTCACACGGTTCGGTCCTCATCAAATCTAAATGTACTGCGTTTTATTGTGTGAATTTATGTTGTGTCTGGGCTGTTGTATCTATTTCATATGCCCACGTTACGAGAGATCGTGATGTGGCACTAGACGACGAATCAATACGAAAAACGAAATCCATAGACGTACTGTGGCGGTAGGAGCTACCGGTATAACGCACTGTCCACGGTCGTGTTAAAAATAATACACAAAACTTGAAATTTGTGAATTGATCTCGTCTACATAATTTAGTGAGTTTGAGGAGTGATTATCTAAATATAATTATGGTTGATCGTAAATTTATTTCACCTAATTCAACTAATTTACAGACTATAGTTAGCAACTGTATTCCTAATTCATGTTTATCGTAATTGTAATGTGTATTAAGGGATAATCAATTCAGTTATTTGTGAATCAATCCTATCATTACATCAATACTAGCATGTTTTTACTTCCTGAATACAAAACAAATCACTTTGGCAATGGAAAACTAAATATTTTACTATCGGTTTTTATACTTACGATCGTTTATAAAAATTGTTTACGGCGCATGCAAGTGAAGTTTACAAGGTAACAGCTGTTGGAATTTTGTTTACATTGTTTGACCTTGTGTTCGCTACAGGTTTTACAGTAAACTGCTTAAATTCAGTAATCACTATTACAACATCCTTACAAGTACTTGGCGATATCTGTGTCGCAAAATTGAAACTATTTCCGGTATTTTATTTAATTTAAGTAATTAATTTATTAACTGTGACTTACCATTGTTAGATATTAAATACAGATAGTACAACGCTTACGTACAATGTGTTTGGTAATTCTTTATATTCTATACCGCGTTGTTTCTTTGATAAACCTAGCTATATCATCATCTATTTGATGATGTCCGGTAACGCGAAAGCCATCTGGTCCTCAACACTTTCCTACACCGATTTCAGGATACCTTTTGTTAGGTCGGCGATTGATCTGGCTGCGTTTACTGGTGAGCCTGGTTTTCAATCCAGAACTTCCTACACTTTCTATCTTATCTTATGGGGCCCGCATACCTGAAAAGGTCACACATCGATCCTTTGGGATATTTAGTGTCAACCCCTCTCTTTATGTTGCTTCTATCCCCAAGAGTCCTATGCATAAAAGCTATTCTGCAGTTACGGGATAGGAGCTTTTTTGAAGGTAAGCTGTGGCCAGGATACTTATCCGCCTTTTAGCTAGTGATTTACATTTGTGCTTCTCGCTGTCATCTCCATAGACTCTACAGGCGAGGGGAGCATGTTTTAAAATTTTACTAGTACAGCCTGTGTCTATGCTGCTGTTAGACTCTTTAGCGTGTTTCAACTTCCAAAATGTTCTCCACTCCTCTAACTGTTGCTCAGCGGTATATTACTATTTTTGTATGTAAATGCCTATTTTATATTATGCTCTAATAATAAACAACTTATCTCAATTGTTGGTATGAAGAGTTTGATATGGTATACACATCTTCATCACCATACAGTGACCATCTGTTATAAATGTTGTCCACATGGTTCATTGTAATATAATCTTTAGAAAATTACTATTTGTTAAAGTTTTTTTTTAATAATATTATTTGTAATAGTATTTGACAGTGAGCTCGGGGCCGTGGGTTCGAATCCCGCCCAGGGCAAACATTCGTGTGATGAACACTTGTGTTTGCCTTGTGACTGGATGTTATTTATATATTATATTATGTAATTATGTATGTATATCAGCTGTCTGATACCCATATTTACAGGCTCTGCCTAGTTTGGGATCAGGTGGCCGTGTGTCAAATGTTCCCATATATTTATATTTATTTGTATTTCTTGTATTTGAGGCAATGATTATTTGCCGGAAATACTGTGGCTTAAGTGTGTGTTGAAAATGTATGATAGTAAAAGTAGCAGTTACTTACCCATTAGTCAAAAGGTTCCAACTCCCTATCTCATAGCCATCTATATTCGAAGGTACTGCCACTATGTTAATTGGTCCATACATGATCGGGCGGTTTACCGACGCATACTCATGTATTAAATTCAAAATTCTTTCGCCGAAGGTAAGTATGAACATATAATAGTGCAACTTTTGTGGTTGTGCCCAAAAAAGAATGGTGTCGTTCGTATTCTTTGCCGTGATTTGAAGGTGTCCATACTGGGAATGGTGAAACCCAACTTGGTACAACGCCACTTGTGGTGATGGCATATAGTTCAACAGCACGGAGTTGTCTTGGAGACTGGAAAGAAATGTGATTTGTTGTTAATAAATATTTTAGTGCATCAATATTTTCAATTCCAGTAAAACTATTGACTAATCGGTTATTCGGCCCAAACCCTATTCATTACATCTCTAAATATTATGATGAAACGATAGTATAAATAACGTTTTATCTTTTAGTAGCTTTTCCTTTTTTGAGAAATATGTTCAACCACTGTAATTATCCTCATCTTCTTAAGTTAGAGACAAAACCAGTTCACCTTTTTTATTTACCATAAGTTTCTGGTCCTAGTACACAGTCTGCATTGGTGGAATATTTAGTTAAATAGTTTCATTTTCATCAACTTTTGGGAGTGAGGATAATGAAGGCGATTGAAACGCTTGAAAATTCACTCCTGTGTAATGTTATAGATAATATAAATATCCATCTTGACTTTCTCCTTTCCTAGTAACATGGTCATAGTTACTTATAGGAAATAGAAAACATTACTAGATTTTCGGATAGTATTAGACATATTTCAGCGTTCCACTTTAAACGTCAAAGTCCAGTGAAAGATCAATATCCATCTATCCTCTTGACTTTCTCCTTTCCTAGTAATATGATCATGGTTACTTATAGGAAACAGAAGACGTTAGTAGATTTTCTGATACTATTGGATATTGGTACAGTGTTCCACTTTTGAGGCCTAGTCCAGTGAAAGCTATAACAATGGTTTAATACTTTGGGCAGAATCGTTGGAACTACAGTCGCCATAGCCTTTATGGCTACGGTTATCGAGGTCTCTTCGTGATCTCTTATTATAAGACTATCAATAACCACTGCTGGTAATATGCCTTCGGTAACACTTGCTACTCCAGTCAGTCCTTAATCCCCCACATATACAGCCACTTCCACCGTTTTTAGATCGTCGGTGTAGCCCTAAGAAAAGGAAAGTCGAAAGCGCATGATATCTCGAGTTTAGCTTTGCAGTATACCCGGTTTAATATTGCACATACGCCATATAAGGGCCTGGTCCGTGTGTGGAGTCTGAGAATGGTGTCAATTATGGTAACTACGTGACCAGACCATTACGGGATTGATTGAATTCAACCATTGATCAGGAATCGTAAAAGTTTTAGTTGGCCATCTGTTGCTTTTATGTAGGTTTCTTTAAAACAATTGGTGGCTATGCTTTAACACTTTGAAGGACAGTACACATACGCATACTCATTTATTTCCACCTTTTGGGATATTAAGAACTCTAGGTTAAGTCGACATTTGTTTACATTTTTTTATATCCATTTCACACATGGCTGGCGCCAAAGCGTCTTTTGGAAATACATGGCAAAGAGCGAACAGTTTCTACATTATACAATTAAGCTGCAGTAAAATGGCATTGTCAAGCAACACAAAGGTAAATTATAAAAAAATTTCAATAGATGTGCATTATCAGCTGCTGTAAAGAGTCATACATTCTGCCTAAAAAAATACAGTAAAATGTTTTCATGCATTCCATAAGGGTTCCGATTTTGCGCTTTGGCTACGGAACCCTAAAAATGGCAAAAACTTATTACTTACCAAAAGTACCTGCATAACTTAGGACATACCTTAGTTTTATAACATGCATTAATTATCATTTTAAAATAAAGACGAAATAAATATGTCATCATCATCATCAGGTTATTTTTGTCTCCACTGCAGGAGCACAACCCTCTCTCATCTGCCGGAGACAGACGGAGGATTTGGCCAACACTCCCCGCGCTGGCCAGACGGGTTGGGGAGGCCTGATTGATGTTTTATAATGTATTCCCTTAGTCGCCTTGTACGACATCCACGGGAAGAGTTGGAGTGGTCCTATTCTACTCTACCGGAAACCACACGGCAAGATAAATATGTATTTAGTTTTATTTTTAACTTTTATTTGACTTTCTATCTAATGTCAAATGAAGGCAATAGTATAGAGGTACAGTATGTAAAGTTTGTATACTTACTCATGCCTCGTCTGCTCCTTAGCTATGACAAGAGTGTTGTTGAAGTACACCACGCCAAGCCTCGTCGGTATCACGTATACTCGGAACTTGAACACGGCTTCGAATCGAGGGTTGTCGAAGCACGGGATAAAGTACTTCGCTTTGTTCGGTGAAAGACGGGTGGTGATCATGTACCTGAAATTGAAAGGGATTAAAAAATAAAGTAAGTTTGATACAGTTGGGTGGTAAGGTAGAGAGGGTTATGTTATATATGTATTTAGGCAAATTATGTAGAGCATTCAAGTCTTCACTTCTCCTATTCCACAATGTTTAAAGACAAAAATCTTTAATCACTGCGGCCTGCCTGTCATGACGTGGACACTGACGGTGGGCCTGATCCACAAGTTTCAAGTTGCTCAGCGAGCTGTGGCGAGGGCTATGTTCGGAATTTCTTTGAAGGATATGATTCATAATGAAGAGATCCGACGAGGAACGAAGGTAACTGACATAGCCGAAAGGATTAGCAAGCTGAAGTGGCGGTAGGCGGGTCAGATCGCATTCATTGGGGCAGACGATTTCTGGAGTGGAGACCGCGGATCGGTACGTGCAGGGTGCGATGCCTCGCTGTCAAATGGACAGACGACCTTAGGAAGGGGTCCGGAAGCGGTTGGATGCAGGGCGTGGAAGACCGGGTATGGTGGCGTTCATTGGGAAAGGCCTACGTCCAGCAGTGGACGTTTAAAGATTAATATGATGATGATGAAGCAAGTTTGTGAACTATCAAAAATGGCAGCAAAGTATGCATAGGACACAAGGTGCGTATTTGAATGAATGAATGAATGAATTAATATACTTTATTGCACACAAATTACAGAAAATATGTAGGAGAAATAAAATAATAATAATAAATATCTCAGACATTCACACCAATTATCCAGTCCCAAACTAGGCAGAGCCTGTGGTATGGTTACTAGATAACGGATAGACATACTTAAATAAATATATAAACATCCAAGACTTGGGTACAAACATTCATATTCATCATACGAACATTTGCCCCTAGCGGGATTCGAACCCGCAACCTCCGGCGTGGCAGTCCGAGCGCTACCCGTTCCGCCACGGAGGTCGTCAGTAAATGTACAAGTGGCGGCCTTATCGCTTTTGGCGATTTCTTCTAGGCAACCATATGCTAGTGAGAAATAGTTAAATTAAGATTAAGATGCGGGTGTAAAGATATAACTTCAAGGTGCGTGTTCCGTAGAATATCTGGGAATAGTTTTTCTCATGGAATTGCCATGATTTTTTTTATTGTTGATTTCCATAGCATTTACTTTTGCCATTCGATTTTCAGCTCTATCCGTTTAGTAGTATTCTAGTTATCCGCTGTACAGGCAGGAAGGCAGACAGACATACAAATAACGTTTCTGTGCTAAACCATTTATGGACATAGCAACAAAAACTGGTCTGGCGTCTGAACTTGCTACCCACGAACGGCGAGCAAGGCCGTCTGTCAGACAATGTTGGTTACGTTGCAGGCAGTTTTAATAATCCGATTTTTTATGGAGAATTCTAATCTGGATAAATGTATATACTTAAACATCTTTAAATTTTTGATCTACTACTGTATATTTATTTCATTAAATACTTTTATAATATTATTTTCATCCTTTTCCTTATTATACTGTTTGAAAGAGACAGAAACAATTTTAGTACTATCAGATTCTAAGTTTGTTTAATTAAATGTATAGTTCGTTTATTATTTTAGAAAAATGAGTTTCAGATTTTTTATTATTAAATTATTATTAAACAATAAATAAAAAATACACATCACGGCAAGTGGTATCACGGGGCGAAAAGCGGGCGAAGGAAAGTAGCTTTGCGACGTTTGTTAGGATCGCGCAGTGGCGATACATCGTTTCTGTCTACCCCTCTGGAATAAGTTGTGAGTATTATGTTATATATGTATGTTAAAAAAACTTAAGAATTTTTAATCGTACTTTACATTTCAAATTTTTGTGCCGCGACATTTTCTAATAAATAAATTAAATATCTTTTTTATAAACTTCTGGATAAAATAACAGCACGAATAGAGGCATAGTTTTTATTTTTCAAGAACAACTTATTGAAGTAATGATTTTGAATTTGGTGATGTGATAACATAAATACTGATATCGCATTTTGGGAACTTCACAGAAGTGAAGTAATAAACTTTTTTTTACAACAAATAAATATTTCGCACGAAACTTGAAAAAAATTGCTAATCGTAAGTATGATAACATTAATAGTGATATCGCGTGAATTTTGGGAACTTTACAGAAATGAAGTAATAAACTTTTTTTTACAAAAAATAAATATTTCTCATGAAACTTGAAAAAAAATGGCATAACGTAAGTAGTTTGAGAGATTTCAGATTTCCTTTATCAGTATTTGTTTGTAGAAGTCCAGACTTTTTATGAAAGTTCGACTTTTACACGACAACTGCACCACTGACTTGATAAATGTGCCCATTTGCAATGGCTAACGAACCATAACAATGGGAAGACTCTAAACTATGGGCAATAAAGCCATAATGTGACTAATTATCTGTGACAGGATGTTTATTTAGGCCACAACTACTGTGCTTTGAAACTAAGATGAAGGACAGAAAAGTGCAAGACAGTTTTCTAAAAGTTTTTCTTTAATATCTCTAAAAGTTAAATTTATCATATATCTACCTAACCCTATTTAATTTTAAGTTTTATATATAAGTAACAGTAATTAATACTGTCTTGTTTCGTAAATATAGTTACTGTCTCAATCTTCACGATGTATTGGTAGGCTGTGTAGGCAAAGCGAAATAATTTGCTCAGTTCGTTTGTTTTTATCCATAATTTTTCTGTTTCGATCATTTAAGGACATTGTACATGACACAAACATCAACTCAACCAACAGACTAACAAACAGATGTACAATAGAGCTTTGTTATATAAGTTTCCGTATCCATTTTCACGGATCCCTAATTTATGAAATAAGTATCTAACTAAAAAAGTTCAATTCAATTCAATTACACGTTATTGGACGTAAAAAATAAAAAGATACAATAATAAAGTAACTTACATATTATTATGTACATTTAGGCGGTCTTATCGATAAAAGCGATTTCTTCCAGACAACCTTTTTAAAGTTGTATTTATTTATTCTTTTACATCTCTTAAAAGCAAAGTTATATACAATAAATTGCAATAAAAACTAAAAGTAGAATAACTAGCTAAAAAAATTGTTTTGGCTAATAAATGTCTCCTAGGCCTTAGAGTGCCCAAAAAAGGCAGTATTTCCCGCTGTATGGTGAAGCTGATCCTCTGAGCGAGGTAATGCCCAGCCCTTTGGTTATTGGACGCCTCGACCAGACACTTGGATATCTTCAAGGAAGGCTTGTTCCCAGGGCCATAACGTTTCGACCCCATACGGCTCAAATATATTTACTAAAAATCCATTTTTAACTCTTATGTGTACATATGTGACAAACCCTGTTTGGTTGTTGGAGTGTTTGCATTTAACAATGATGGACAATATTGTACAAGGTTGTCTGTCCCCAGTGAGAATCGAATCCACGACCTCTGGGGCTCGAGTCCAATGACCTAGTCAGACAAATAAAAAACAAATAATCAAAATTCTATTGTCTATTTGCTAACAAAGTCTTAAGTTTAATTCTTACTAACATTTTGATGAAATATATAATTTGATTTATCAGAATATGTCCCGTAGAGAGTAAACTTTTTTGTTAAACGGATATTATCCGAAGTGCTTACGGAGTACGCTGGTCGCCACGATAAGAAGAAGAACATTGTCTCATTGAGTTTCGAATCCACAACCTTAGTATCTACATCCAATCGGATTAACCGCTTAGCCAGAAGTTGCGTAATCAATCATTTTATAGGTAATTAAGTTGTAATATACGTAGGAATTATGGTCATCTGCCATACTTAGAGATCTAGAATGCACGTGGGATGGAAGGCCATCTAGTATGCGCATTAGAACTGATACAGCGGGCCGCGATCGACAGCCGCATCTTTATTGCAATGCAATAAGGCTGACATTACAAAAATGAGTTTACAGCTTTGTCAATAGTATTCGAGTTTCGACGTTATGAATAGTCTGTGTTTGCTCTTAAAACATGATTATGGTTTTATTTGACCGTGGGATTGATTTCCTCATATTGTTTGTCCACTAACCCTCACCAGGCTAGCCGAAATACGTCCACTGCTGAACATAAGCAGTAGAACGCCAATTTGGTTGGGCTGGGGGATTTGCCATAATCACCACTCTTGGCAGGCAGATTGGTGATCGCAGTAATGATTTTAATATACACAGGAGAACGCTGTAGCCCGTCCCTGGTGCAATACTTTAGTCGTTGGGGGTGGCCCT
Source organism: Esperia sulphurella (assembly GCA_947086405.1). Classification (NCBI taxonomy): domain Eukaryota; kingdom Metazoa; phylum Arthropoda; class Insecta; order Lepidoptera; family Oecophoridae; genus Esperia; species Esperia sulphurella. The sequence continues at coordinate 2,558,874 of OX352266.1, forward strand.
ATTCTAAGCCTATTGTGGCATCATCATTATATCAGCTCTGAGAAATCCACTGCTGGACTTCACTAATGAACGCCATCTCAAAATAAATATATTGTTGCTGTTCATGGATGAGTTTTGCCCATAATGGCATCTCTCGGCAGACGTGTTGGCCATCGCAATACTAGGCCTCAACCCGGTGACGCTGCTGCCCGCCCCCGCTTTGTGGTATTTATGGCCTAGTAAATCCTCTTAAGGAGGTTTTTATAATTATATGTAGTAATCGAGGCTATGAATGACATATATTACCTATAGGTGAACCTAAGAATTTATTGTGGTTAATCTATAAATTGCCGTGTGGTTTCCGGTAGAGTAGAATAGGACCACTCCAACTCTTCCCGTGGATGTCGTATAAGGCGACTAAGGAAATACATTATAAAACATTTCATACATTATATAACATCAATCAGGCCTCCCCAACCCGTCTGGCCAGCACGGGGAGTGTAGGCCAAATCCTCCGTCCGTCTCCGGCAGATGAGAGAGGGTTGTGCTCCTGCAGTGGAGACAAAAATAACCTGATGATGATGAATCTAATAAATACGTTACAAGAGATGACTTAATTAAATTACAGGATTTATAGAACAAAGGCATTCTATTGGGGAGGCTTATCAGCAGTGGACGTATATGGGCTGACGATGAGCTTTATAGCTCTCCATCCTCTCTAGCCCATTGTCCAAAATATTTTATTCCACGAAAATGATTTCTACAATTTTACGAGTCAAATAATAAAAAAAAAATATATAAACTCTAATGGATATTTTAGTTGGATATCGTTATTTAGTTAGTTATTAACTGCGTCTCCGGGAGCCGCAACTCGGTTACATTCACTATGAAATTTGTTCAGTTACTACGCAGAACATTTAATTATTTACTCATTATTGACGCTATCTACCCGTAGCGTCAAATATTGCGTGGAACAGAGCGATTGTTGGTCCCTGTAAGGTTGGCTGGAAGAGATCTCTTTTAGAGATAAGCTCGCCTTTGTACACAAAATTTGTCACTGTATTTACTTTTAAAATTTGTGCAATAAAGAATATCATATTGTTTGGAACGCTCCATCTAGTAGCACATAGAGATCGTTGGTTATAAGGAAGGAATAATTGTCTATACACAGTGATGGAGAAGTAAGTAACTACATTATTCTTGTCGGGCAAACTTGTTTATATTCGTAAGAGTGAAACAAAGATATCAACAATATTTCAGCACGTATGACATTCGATTGTCAATAACCGAAGGTCTTCTACAACCGACATGCCCAGTAACTTTTCTAGCACTCTTACATATTTATGTTTGAAAAACATTACCCTCCTTCGCTTGCACATGCGAGTAAACATTACAGGTGAACACGACTGAGTATATATAGGAAAATATCACACAAATGCTAACAATTATGTCTATTAATAGTCGATAAACAAATTCTCGACTTCACATCTGTGCTAAGTTGCTAACGATTCGCAGACTACATAACCAAAGGTCATTTGGAAGAAATTGTTAAAAGTGGTAAGTGGGTGTACTAAATTGATTTAATTTTTTGTTACTTTTATAATTGCATAACGTTTCAAATCTTCAATTTTTTTAACTAGCTATGCCCGCGGCTCCTCTCGTGTGGACTACAGATTCTGATCCTGTTCCCACTTCCGCTCACGTTCCCTTTCCCACTACCACTCAGACTCTCAATTTGTCTATCCCAATCCCAAAACAGGCAAACAGACAAAAATTTCAAAAATGACCGAAATGTGTTCTTATACTTATCCTTAGACACCCTATTTTATTGCAAATATCTTCAATGTACAGACACGCGAAGTTTACGATTTTATTTATTAGATGGGAGACACAACCCAACCGGACGTTGGGGACAACAGGAATTACGTTAAAAAGTTAAGCTAAAATAAATAAAAAAAAGTTTATTTTACTACGGTTAAGACTTAGTAATGTCGTAAAACGTTCACGGGGCAATGTATACGCTTCTACAACAAACTACCAGAGGAAATCTTAAATATGACGGGCAGAAAGTTTAAGAATCACATTAAAAAACAACTACTTAAAAAAGCCTATTTTTAAATAGACGATGATATGAATGACAAAAATGCCTGGTACTAATGTTGTTTCAGCTTCGCACAATCCTTTATTATTGTATACAAATTTGATTTTAAAATATATTGCATGAAGTTTGTTGCGGTGTTTCTTCTTCACTAGGAAGCGGTAGTCGCAAACAAATTGACGTGCATAAATGTAAAGTGTATTCAAGTGCAATGAAAGATTTTGACTTTGACTTGACAAAGGTCAAACAAACTTTTTGATAGGAAGACATCATTAATTTCAGCGTCAAGTTCACCCTCCAGCAAAGGTCAGAGCTTCTATTTACAGCTACCAACATACAATACGTGCTTCGTCTATATGTAAACAACAACAAGAAAGGGAACGTGGTATTCGCCAACTAGCACACTGGCGAAATACATACATACATACATACATACATACATACATACATACATACATACATACATACATACATACATACATACATACATACATACATACATACATACATACATACATACATACATACATACATACATACATACATACATACATACATACATACATACATACATACATACATACATACATACATACATACATACATACATACATACATACATACATACATACATACATACATACATACATACATACATACATACATACATACATACATACATACATAATGCTCACGCCTTGGTCCCAGAGTGGTAGGCAGAGACGATGGATCGCCACTTTATGCAATCTAATGTCACAAAGCGACTTTCCTTCGCCCGCGTTTTGACGCATACCTACCTGACGTAATTCGAACGCATAACGGTGGTGAGCAAAACAGTTTTTAGATTTTGATTCATTTACTTAAAATAAAAATAAAAGCTTTTGTAGTTTTTGATACTTCACTGTGATTGTTGCCTAAACTACTGAGTAAAATTGTCTTGTTTAACACTAAATTATAGAGTAAACATAATTAGATACAAGTCGTGTGTTACTAGGATATCATAAATAACTAGCTGTTGTTCGCGACTTCCTCCATTTGATATTATGTTAGTAATGTGAAGGTATAACTTAAAAAAAAAAAACTTTCATAGTAATTAACCATATACCACAGGCTCTGCCTAGTTTGGGACTGGATAATTGGTGTGAATGTCTGAGATATTTATTTATTTATTTTATTTTAATTACTTACATAATTTGTGAAACTAGACGCAAAAACTTATAATAGAAATCAATCAGGGTTTCGTTTTATTTTGCCCCTTAACTTCTTATTAGGAGAACAAGATTTAGAAATTACAATTTTTTTTAAATATAGGTGATAATAAATTTAACGTAATTTTATTTCCCATTATTATGTTGAATACTGACAAATAAAACAAAAACATGTAGATCAATTTTTTTATATAATTTAGAAATGAATGCAGTATAGGCGAAAAGCAAAGCTATATTTGTGTTTCCGTCTGATTTGGTATGCATGGTCTTCTAAACGAAATCAGTAATCCCACTCATCAACAACAATACTAAGAAGGTTCTCAAACAGACTTCAAAATGAGTTTTCTGTACTATAAAAGCTAAGAAACCTATGATGGTGTAATTTTTTTGTTGTCTGTATGTTGACTTTGACTACTGTCCACTTCGACTACCCTTACTTTAGAGTTTAGACAATATATGTATGTAAACGCTTTATTGTACCAAAATTAACAATAACAAATAGGAATAAAGTTGTGTACAAAGGCGCACTTATTTCACTTAGGGATCTCTTACAGTCAATCTTAGAGTAACTGAAAGGACTGGTATAATGCGTTTAGTACCAAATTTATAAAAGAAACATACCCATAAAATATAGGCTTACACTAAAGTATGCATAATTATAATATTACATAAACATCTATACACGAATCAGCTCATAACAATATAACTATCTATAGTTTTATTGCATATCGTACACTTAGTTTTTGGCCTAAACTGCATTATTTTTTTAATTTTATTAAAAAATAAATGTTTTTTCATTAATGGTTATATTTAGTAGATAAATAAATGAAGAATAAAATGACATAATATTAATTTTCACGTGACTTAATAGTTTAAAAACTACAAGCATATGGTTCTCTTGGTTTCAACAGTATAATAATATATTGTTGTCATAGTATTTTTACTATTATTATGTATACAAGGTGATAGAAAAAAATATACAATTTGACATGTACTAATACTAAAGAAAATGGTGATGGGATTCTACAGATAGAATATCTCCTCCATCTATGCAGAGCTTTTAACAGTGCCGAGGATTCTCGCTGCGTTACCAAGAAAAATATCAAAGATTATCCAGGCTGATGCGGCTGATTTTTATCCCTTTTTAGGGATCTGGCTCGACGGTCGCCGGACTTTTCCTTCAGAAGTTGGCCAGTATTCGATGCAAACTTTTTAGCTTCCGGAGCCTAAGCGCCAAGTGTCTCTACCGCAAAAGGAAGTAACTCAAATTGGTCACGCAAGAAAGAGTATTTTTGAATTTAAAAATGGACCGCTCGAGACGCGGCAGCTCCGGCAAACCTAAAGGAGATGGAGGAGATTTTTTTTAAACAATAAGGCTTATGCCACACTTACTTTGTTCCACCATCTTCATACGGGACTAGGAATATTCCAGTGCCATCCTTGCTAAGATTCTTCCTGAAGGTAATCTTTATATTATACTGAGTTTTATACACGCTGTACTGTTTTAAAGGCTCCTGCAGATATATGTACAGCTTTCCGAGTGTACTGTTGTATTCATAAGGTCTATACTTATTTATAATATCCCGGTTTCCATACAAAACCGCTATGCTTTGAATTTCAAAATCTTTCGCATCCAATTCTATCATTTGAACATCTGGCGCGTTTGCTATCACTGTTATAAGAACTTCACAATTATAGTAAGAATTTCTGTCTTTGTATATGTAAGGGATTATGGTTATTTCGTACTGCACTGGGTAGACTGTATAGTTGAGGCATTCCTCTTCGTTAAATAAGCTAAAGGCACTGGAGTACGCGGTTAAGGCAATAACGAGAAACGCGCGGAGAATCATTTTCGAATTCTCATTTGTTTTTCCCGCAATTTCCGCGGCGCTCGGGTACGTCCGTCCGTTGCGAGAGCGGTATCGCTTTTCGTTCCCTGTGATCGAAGCTTGGCGCTAGTGAAAATCGTCCAGTGTACCGTTGACTGTCCCTCCCTCCGCTGCCCTTGCACCTGGCAGCAGAAGCGGGGTATTGTTATATAGATGGAGGGATCAGTTTATATTGGATATTGCAATGCTCTATATTTGTCAAGTATGGTGAGTGCTCGTATACCGAAACAACTTATTTGTTGTTATTTGTTTTCTGTCGTTAGTTCCAGGAACGAATTTGTTTTGTGTTTGGGAAAATACGGTGCGTAAGGTGGATATTAATGAATTTTATTGTTTTAAGAAAACCCTATTTATTTTGGTGTTTTGTTAATTTATAAGGTTGAAATTGTACCACGTAATTGAGTTAGTACGACTTGGACCGACGACCTGAAGAAGGTGGCCAGAAGCGAGTGGATGAGGAGGACCAGTTGTGTTGGCGTTCATTGGGGAAGGCCTATATCCAGCAGTGGACGTCTAAGGGCTGGTATTATGATGATGATTGTTATATGGCATCTAAAGTATTGGTACGTATTTTTAGATCCCCTCTCCTCCCCATATTGCGGTTTACCTCTGCGTCTTCTTCTATCATCTTCTTCTCCACCGTGTCACGTGATCGCTGGGCTTCCTTCTGTGTCAAAAAGGGGACTTGGTAACTCGTCTAATGGTTACTTCCAGGACCTTAACGTCTGGTCTTATCATATCTTCTTAGGGGGCCAGGAAGACCTGGCACATCGACCCTTTAGGATCTTTTGTGCCAAACCCCTGACCACCAACGGTGCCCCAAGCTAACGTCTTACTCCCCTCGTACGCTCCCCATGTTCAGGGTTGTCATCACCAAAATTGCCAACGTCGGACAAGAAGTTAAAAAATCCCGGACATTTGGGTGAAATCGAGTATTGGACACCCCTGGAAAAAATTGAATCCACGACCTCGGGCGTACAAGACTTTTGAATGCATGTTACTTATCTTTAAAAATATATGAATGTTTCCATATCTAAAATATGCCAACCACGACAAAAATCATGAAAATCCCGGATTTTGGAGGTTACAACCCAGACATGTCAACAGTTTCATTTAAGTTATTTACAGTAAAATAAAAAAAATAGTTTTAACTGTAAGAAATCAAGTTTTTATTGAAAACTTTGAAACCCGTACTAAATAAAATCCAGCCTGGACGCTCCCCGGACGCCCCGTAAACTAGGACAAATTCTGGGAAACCCGGCCGGATGGCCACCCCACCCATGTTGAGTATGAATTTGAAAATTGATCCACCTTATCATTCCGCTACTATATAAATACTAGCTGTTGCCCGCGACTTCGTCCGCGTGGACAACTTAAAATCACAAATTATTATGTTTTCCCGTAGGGACAGGCTATTTTTTCGGGATAAAAACTATCCTATGTCCTATTTTAATATTATATACTGACATAGATAGTATGTTATATACTATGCCATTATTTAAATTGTTGACATTGTAATTTATACATTATTTTATTTTATGACGATCCCTTTTACCGTATTAGAATGACATGTAAAATTGATTTTTTAAGATGTAAAAGTGAAATAAATAAATCTAATCTAAATCTAATCTAATCTATTCCAGGACCTAACCTATATGTGTACCAAGTTTCATCACGATCCGTCCAGTGGTTGAAGCGTGAAAGAGTAACAAACATCCATCCATACATACAAATTTTCGCATTTATAATATTAGTAGGATATGGCATAACCAATGATTGAAAGTCGGGACCACTCTACATGGTAGACCGTGTATTCCTTACTTCACCACCGAAATAAAGGACACAACAATGAGATGTGCTTATAAAAGGAAAAAAAACTCCGTTGCACCAATTCTATCGTCCTACGCATGATTACAATGCATCTAACGGTAACGGTCCCATACACACAGTTTCTTTTAAATCATTGCGTGGGTGGCCAGCACTTAGCAATGTGCATTCTACTATTATTTTCACAATGGCTACTGGCTACCCACGTAAAGAAAAAACTATAAAGTGTACCTCGTTCATATAGTTAGCGGGTTCTGGTTGGGTGTTTTATTTTTATTAAGGTGGCAGGCTAGCGACTAATAGTTTTCATTGGAAGAATATCAGATTAAAGAAAAAAAAATTATATTGGTTGATGTATCAATAAATAATAAGACCAGCTGGATTAATGTGTTATTGTACATAAGCAGAATCTACAACAAAATCATATAATTTAGGGGGAAAAATGCCCACAGAAATCGTTGACACTGCTCAGCTGTTTTATTTTATTTTACTAATACTTAAACTTGAATATTTAAACAATTATGATTCATCAACAGAAACCGTTCCGGTATAAGATCCTGGTCGACAAATACAGCCAGCTGTCACTGCTGCTTACTAATTCTTTATCGCTTCAGCCTTAGTTTATATGTTGAATAATATAATCTTATTGGAAAAAAAATATATATGGGAATCTCGCTGATTGATTTGTGTCCAGACCCACCATCATCGGTACCTTCATTTTTTCGCCATACGTAAGTAACCAATAAACGAATAGGGTTTCCAGTTTACGGGACCATAAAAACTAAAATGAGAGTCTGCGCTTTAGTTTTTTTTTCTTCATTTTTATGATAACATCATGGAAGCACTCGAGGTTTGTTTCGGAGAAAGTAGTGGTTATAAGTGTTTGGTTATAAAATTAGTTGAAATAAGATTATCACATACCTAGACAGACGTAAAGTCCGTTAAACATGAAACATTCAGACGTATCACCTCCGCTCCGCCGCCAGGTGGACCGACGACATGAAGAAGGTGGCCGCAAGCGGCTGGTGCGGAGGGCGGAGGACAGGGTGTGATGACTTTCATTGGGGAAGGCCTATGTCCAGCAGTGGATGTCTAAGGGCTGATATAAACCTCCCCTCCTACTGCAGTACAGTCTTATTAAGTAACTAGTAGTTAAGCTGCAATTTAAACTCTATAACACATGTTAAATTGCATTTATTTAATTGAATTAAACAACAATATTAATTATCTCTACTTATAAAAAGATATAAAAAAAAACCGTGCGTTAGTCTCGCAAATACACGAAAATCAATTCAAGGATGGTTTAGAAAAAAGGAAAAACTCGCAGAAATAGCTGAAAAATCGAAAAAATATCAATTGGCGATTATGGGAATTGCCACTTCGGAGTTTGGAGCGAGAGTAAGAGGTAGCAGTGGCAGATGGAGCGGGAGCGGAAGCAGTTACAAATAAACTTAAAAATAAAAACATTTTGTTTAAACTTTTTTTTGGATAAGTACCTACTGAAATGTTTGGAACTTGGTAGTCAGGGAAAACGGCATAATTCAATAAGATGTGTTCCTGCGTATCAACTGTGTTATTCAGACAAAGACAACTGCCCACATAGTGTATATGCATAGAATACTTAATAATACTACGTATAGAATGGACACTCCCTTCCCCCCGCCAATCACAGCTTCCTCACCCCGCGCCGCAGTTTTGGGTAGCGTTTAGGGCACTAGCCGTCAGGGCTGTATGTATTGCTTGAAAGATAATTAAAAGAATAGTGGTGAAGTCTTGTGCTGTAGGTGGTTGTTTGATTAACAGAAATGACAAAAAGAGACGATTTTATTCTTTTCCTCCAGAAGAATCGAGGTAAGTAACATATTTTGCCTATTTATTCAAACAACTTGTAGGATTGAATTTTGGTATTATATGTAATACAAATATAATTTTATACGTTTTGGTTTATTTTATTCTGTTTGATAATGTAAATAAAATGATAATTGAGATAGACATTGATACAATTTTAATCAATTGTATATTTATTTGTTTGTTGTACGACATTTACACATTTGCGTTAAGTCGCGAGACGCTAGCATCGATGTGGGTCTTTTTGAATTAGGTAACTTGTCACGCGAAATTAGATATGTTTTGATCTTAAAGAATTTAAGTAGTATTAGTCACGCCTTCAATTAATATCCATGAATTATTCAGGAACCTGCAGATCATCAGAAACTTATTACATTCTAGCGCCCAACTTGGGGTTTAATTGTAGCGTGTAAGAAGATACCTGAATTCTAAAAATTTGTAGGTAAAGTTGGAAAAACACCTAGTTTCATGTGACTTAATATATCAAAGTAATTTTTATACTCTGCAAAATTTTTATTTTGTACACTTTAGACTTTAGCGTGTGGTCCACCGTACATACATTCGCATAATTGCCAAGTGTTCATGCTAGTAAAAAATTCGGTGGTGTAAGTTTTAATTTATGGCAGTCATGCATATACGAAGATAAAAATAAATGTTTGGACTCCCTCTGTTGAAGATATCATGGTTATTGACCATGTCGTTGGATTAGTGGCTTGCTTATTGGATTCAAGTACCAGAAGTCGTGTGTTCGATTCCTTTTATGTATAGACATCTTTAGAGTTCGTCTTAGTCTGGGTACTATATTAGAGAATTGGTCCTTATCTAATTTCAATGGTACAGGAGAATGAGACGTTCTGATCTGAAGTGAATAAAATCAAGTTTGGGATTAGACAAATGTAATGTATAATACATAAAATACATATTTAATTAATTTAAAAATAACGGAACAGACGTCACGTTTGAATTTTCACCTTTTTGATGTAATCGAAATTCAATGAGCGATTGTGTACCGACTTGCGCGGATGTGTAATTGCAGCATAATAAAAAGAAAAAAATGACATGTGTCATACAGTGGCGTGTGACGTGAGCTTACAACGTAACATTGTAGGAACGTTTCCGCAGTTCCTTTTGTTTGGGTATAAAATCTTTTTTTGTTTTTCAGATGTATATCTGTATCTGTATTCAAGTGATTGGGCGACCCGACTTACACAATAAAAGTTTAAAGAATTACCGCGTTTGCGATCTTCATTTCTGTGCTTCGGATCTTCTTCCAAAGAAATTAAAAAGAAACGCAGTACCAAAACGCAGTACGCCGTCAAATTCTGTTCAGCAGTTTCCAAGATTAGCCCGTACAGACATACATACATACATAGACACGATTTTTTTTATTATATTTTTGGACTCCACTGGTCTTAGGGTCTGAATTTTTTTTTACTTTAATGTACAGAAACGCCTTTTTACTGTTTTAATATATGTATAGATAAAAAAAATTATAATGTGCACAATGATGAGTGTCGTATTTTTTCCCTGTATGTCGAAAATACTTTATTTTAGCACATGCGCCATGTTTAGTGATAATGAAAGATATATTTAAACCATAATGAAAGAAAGAAAAAATTACACGCGAGTAGGAATTATTCCATAACAATAGTCCACGACGCTGGCCCAATGCGGGTTTGTGGACTTCACATACGCCTTAGAATTATTACTTCTTTGGCTGGTTTCTTAAGGTATTTTCCTTCACTAAAAACGTTCTTAGTTCGTTCTTGGGCCTGTGCCCGGATTCGAACCCTCGACCTCATAAACGTGAGGCGAGCGCAGTACCAACTAGTCTATCACGAATTCGTACAGTTTTGTATGGTTGCATAGAGATTTTGCACGTAAACATCGAAAGTTGGAAAAAAGATTGTATACCAACGACTTAAATCTCAATTAATCAACCACCTATATGTATAAACTATTTTTATTTTTATGCACACTTTACGCCGCCATCACAAAGTTACTGGTGCCCACGGCCGGTCCGCGCGGTCTGACACCCCTAACGATGGCCTTAGGCATGTGTGCGTGCGCTGCCGTGTGCGGACACGATTATTGTATTTGTGTAGGAATAGGTAGTCGATTTCCCGCCATCGCATACATTTTGGCACAAGTGTCCGCCCTGTGGTATATGATTATAATACAATATTAATAAGAGGGTATGTTCCACATGGTACAAATATCACACCTACATTGTGTAATATTTTCCTATAAAAGTAAAAACAACAAAACTTTAAAATTAGTGTACAAAAAAACCACTCGTTGTCAATTCGCATGTTCGTAATTAACCTTGACTGTCTGTTACAAAAATTGAGTGTCACCTTGAAACAAAACAATTAAACTGAGTTGTGAATTATGAAATGCAAAACAAATATAATTCTCGAATATTTTTCATGAATGAAGATGCTTATTTAGGCTTATTAAAATTAGCCTCTCAAATAGAATGCCACTTTTGAGAGCTATGTCCATGCTCGACAGGCGGATTGGTGATCGCAGTATTGATTTTAATGTACACAAGAACGCTGATGCTCGTCACTCGTGCAGTCCCTTAGTCGACTTGACGACACTCATGGAAAGATTAACGGTGACCTTATTCTAAGCCAGGAATCACACGGCTGAAAGATTAGATTGCTATAAGAAGAGGAAATAGAAATTCAAGTTCGTGCAGATGAATTCCAGAATTTAAATACCAGGGACTGGTAAGCGAAGTGTGAGACATCCTTCTTCTCAGGCAGATAGATACAATTCCCGGGAAATTCGTACAGTGGACGACCGAGTTAAAGAGTTCCTTGAAAAGGTACAGTAAGGTAGGAGAGAACGTCAAACGTAGGTATCGCACAGCATTTCGACATTATTAACTTTGACTAGTTGAACGTAGAATAAACAACATTAAGTATGTTAATTTTAAATATATTATTGTTAAAAGTTGTTTAAAGTTTAAATTTTGATTTTCGAAATTATGCTAGATAACTGTCATAGTTGTTGAACCGATTAACGTTGAGGCATACCTACTGCCTTTGTACACTTTCCAAAAATCTGTACTTATTTTATTGTTATCCTTAATTTGTGTGCAATAAAGAGTTTATCTATCTATCTATCTATCTATCTATCTAAACGAAGTGGAGACTGCGACTGGGCAGGCGTAGTGTGGGGCGCCCTGACTAGATGGAGCGACGATTTGGGTAATGCGGCTGGTAGTGACAGGAGCAGAGGATCGGGTTCAGTGGCGCGCGTTGAGAGAAGGCCTAGGTCCAGCAGTGGACTCTTGTGGGTTGATGATGATAAATGAACATTCCTTCAATGGTCCTTTAATTCGGTCTATAACTATATATTATCAGATAAGGTTACCGGAAGTGGCTGGTTGGTGTTGGCTGATTACTGGTTGTCGCAGCGCTCATCGGGAAGATATAAGTGATACAGTGGACGTCAAAATGCTGACAAAAGGTATTCAAATATAATAAAATTATGTCTTGAATTAGGTTATGACTTTTTGCGTAGTGCATACAAATGGAAAGACAGACAAGGAAAGAGAAGTTGTATATAATGATAGAAACCCACAAACAAACAAGCATAAAATAAATAAATATAGAGAAGCAGATGATTTAAAACATAACCTTTATCAATGTTAGTCATTTCAGGCACAACAACATATCTAAAAATAATGCTAAATTAAAAGATCTGAAATCCCAAGGTCAGACGCGAATTTAGACTTCAGGCAGACTGGCTGGGAGCCAAAATCACCAATACCTTGTGACGTCGATTATTTCTATTCCTAAGAAATTGGCATTAACTGTATTTTTAAATTTTAAGATCAAATTCGATCAAGAGTGGAAACAATGAATCATTTCTGTATCTCAGAATATAAGATACCAGTATCATTACAAGTTTGAAAAAGATAGCTGGAAGCAGCTGGATGCGGATGGCGGAGGACCGGGTGTGGTTGACGTTCATTGGGAAGGCCTGTGTCCAGTGAACGTCTAAAGGCTCGTAATTGATGATCATCTGTTTTTAATTTCCTGTTGTAAGAATAAGTAAAATCCTCCGTTTGATGGATGAATATTTTGAAAATTACGAACTTTTTACAATTCGTGTTTGGTGCTTTGGCAAGACTTTTGCCAATATACCTACTTAAATAGATCTGAATGTTGTTACAACTTCAGGAATTAGTAAATAAATAACAATAAAAGAAAACTGTATTTACAATTGCCTCGCAATCGAATTCGCAAAAAATATCATCTAGACTGGGACCAACTTGCATAAATATTAGCAAAAGAGTAGGGCAGTACTCACTACTATGCTGCCGCTGTTCGGCTCGCGTCGCGCCGCCCGTTATCATCATCATCAGTCTGAAAGAGCCCACTGCTTGACATAGGCCTCTCGCAAGGCGCGCCACTGAACCCGATTCTCTCGTATATAGTTAAGTATCTCATTATAGTAGGAATCGAGCTCGAGTCTAAAGACTAGCCGCTAAGCTTACGATACGCTAAGAGGTCAAAATTTAACAATTTTAAAGTCAGCAATCCTCTCCCTTGTTTGTGTCCTTACTTCTATTTAAATTCTTTGTTCACTGGCAGCATGGTCAATTTCTTAGATTTTTAGAAGCTATGTTAGTACACAAAATATAGGTTCAAACAAATTAACAGATGCTGAGTGGTAACTTTATAAAATTAAAGATGTTGGTCACTTTTGTATGGAACCTGGAACCCACTAATATCAACCAGTTACAATTAATTATACGCCGCTGATACAAAAAAAGCGGCCAAGTGCGAGTCGGACTCGCCCATTAAGGGTACCGTAGCAGCAAGTAACATAATATAAAAGTTATTGTAGTTCGTTGTAACTTTGATCGATGTTTTAATAATAGTATTGTGGTTTACGATTTATGACGTATTAAAAAAAAACTACTTACTAGATCTCGTTCAAACCAATTTTCGGTGGAAGTTTGCATGGCAATATACATCATATATATTTTTTAGTTTTATCATTCTCTTATTTTAGAAGTTACAGGGGGGGGGGACACATTTTATTTATTTTATTTTATTTTATTTATTAATTCTGAAACCTACAGCTAATTTACAAAAATATATAATACAGTATAATATAAATTAAACATTAGCCATTAACAGATTTCCAATATATAAACATAAACATTATTGCATAGGGCAACAAAAGCAGACAAAAGTAGGAGGGTACAGAAGAAAAAAAAAAATTAGATAGAAATTTACAATCAAATATAGAATAAATAATCTACAATCTACGTCGTCGTCGCAATGAGAGTTGAGTGCGTGTACGTGAGGAGTGTGTGTGTGGGGGTGCGTGTGCGCATGTGTGTGTGACTAGGCGAGCGATACGAAGCGAGGAGAGGCGAGGTGGGGGGGGGGGGGGCTGCTCTGCAGGTGCTCGAATTGGTTGCACGTAAGCTAAGGTTTACATGGCGTGTACAAATACATTTTACCACTTTGGAAGTGTCTCTCGTGCAAACTATTCAGTTTAGAAAAAAATGACATTAGAAACCTCAATATCATTTTTGAAGACCTATCCATAGATAACTATTAGCAAAACAGTGCGAATGATGGCCGCGATACCATCAATCTTCTCCTGTACGAATTGCCTTATTAGTAATATTATAATGCCCTCTCCCATAAAACCCCAAAATAATATATGTCTTAGATTTTGTTCTTTAGCTCAGTGGCTGTCTATTAGTTATTTTTGTTTACTTCATCTATTGAAAGTATCCGTTTTGAAACCTTGCTAGACCTAGTAAACATGAGGTTAGTGCCATTGTAGTTTTCTGCTGTATTTTCTTTCGCCGTAGTCCCGGCCTTTCCAGTTAATTGCGTTGTCGCAGTGACCCAAATGACCTTTCGCCAAACACTCCACACACACTCATTACGAGTGATACAAACAACTCTTTGTTTGATGAAACGTGTCAACAGGATTTTGCTAATGGGCTTGCAAAAGAATTAGGGGCACAGGATATACTAGAAAAGATTTTTGTAAGTGGGAAACGTTTAAACGAAACACTATTCTCTCACCTTCGACATTAAGTTCACCTGTTGTGCAACTGTTTGCAATAAAGCTAAAATAAATAAATGCATTAAATCTATAACAGGCGCGCTAAACCCGTAACGTTTCACAACTAAATAAAGAGAGGAGATGTCAAAATAAACTGCTGCATCCAAAGCGTGGTTAGCAATAAATGGTATTCTGATTTTAGAAACTTCCTTGTGGTAATAAATTAAACATGAATAATAACTACCGTATGCGTTTGGTGATGGCTATTCTTAAACAGATTCCATAATCATTAACATTCTATAAATAAAAAAATAAGTCGAACATTGAAAACCACATCATTATCAGTCGAAATACCGAAATCCATAGAAGAATTAAGCCCTTACAATAGAATGCCACTATAGGTGGGCTGTTCACTTGGGGGATTTGACATAATTATCATGACAATCACTTGGCAGGCGGATTGAAAGAAAGGTAAGAAAGAAGAAAAATACATTTATTTACTGCCATAATTGACACACACAAAAGAAAAAACTACAAAACAAGAAAAAAGGAAAAAAAAAATAATAACTAGAGAATACAATTTACAAATTTTAACAAAGAAAAAAGAGTATGCGTGTGCCGTGGCAGCAAAGCATTGGTGACACTACAACATTATAAACAACTTCAATGATTGACTTGAAATTGGCAGAATATTAAGAAAGAGAGGCCATCAAATAAATGAGGATAACTTTAAAAACTATAAAGTTGTATTTAGGTATAATAGCTCAATTTTCTCGCCCACTATCTGAGACTTGTTGAAATTATGACAAAACAAATTTCAGTTTTAGAACTAAGGCTTTTTTTAATCGGAGACTTTCTAAAATCATATTAGAAACAGAACTGTTTATTACATTACGAAATTAGAGATCAGACTTAGCACCTTATTTAATAATATATGACCTATTATACATGTCCATTTATATATTTTTAATAATATATGACGTAATATACATGTCCATTTATATATTTTATTTGAAAATTTCAGTAGAAGGTCATTTGGAAAGATTTCAAGAAAGAAAAGTTGAGAAAATCGTAAAATTCATAACACAAGAAAAATTACAAACTTTTTATTAATTTAATTAACATTTAAGTATGTACATGTTAAATTAATTCATCTACCTTTTAGTGGAGTAGGATCTCTTTTTCTTTCTTAATTAAAGTTAGAAAAAATTATACCTATTTTTATTTTTATACAGAACAAGCATTATTTGCTTGGATATTAAATTGGTGAATCAAAAACGTATATTAAATATTATTAAATTACATAGACTTTGGGCAATTAAGTTTTATACTCTCAGTAATACCAATTATTAGAATTTGAAGGAAATAGCAGTTATCAGACCAACAACAAGCATGGTCAAAGAAGGTAACGCCGAAAAGGCGCTGCTCGGTAGACTTTGAAGTATATCAGCCTTATGGCTATCGGCCCAGGAAGCAGAAGATTTCGCCTTTTCCAATGCCTTGTTAACACTCTGTGCGCTGCACTGCGAACACGTCGACAACCAGCTTTCAAACTGAAATAAATGTTATGCCATTATTAATTATCTCAAAACTTCAAAAAGATTAAAAATAGAAATTATAAGTAGGTCTGTTATTCTGATCTCCAGATGCGTTGATTTGATAAATTGAACTTGAGATGGAAGATCTAGACTGACAGTCGCATTAATGCTGGTATTTGAAGTTTCGATTTAAGAGGAAAAAAAATATTTAGGGGTACTAATGTTTCTTTCTCCCTTTCGCCCATTTGGTAACCAAATTTTGTAACTGGCTACGAACATTCCCATTCCATAATCGATTACGGAATGAGAATTGCGTCGTCCCATTTGGTAATCAAATTTTATAAGTGAAATGTTTTTTTTCTTTACTTACCTTTGTAAACTGTTCTTCAGTATGCAATGCAGATGCCATAGTATTCATAACTGTATCCATACCGGGATATCTGTAATGAAAATTTTACGTTATATGTATGTAGTTTGTTTTTTTATTTTTGAGAATTTAGGACATTAACTAATTCTTATTTCATGATTAATTATAAAACTACCTATGCACGCGTCTCCGCTCGCATGAACTAGAGAATCCGCCCCCGTTCCCACTTCCGCTCCCGTTCTCTTCCCACTTCTACTTCTACTCCCACTCAGACTCGAGACTCTCAATATCCCAATCCCAACCCCAAACTCAACCCCATCCCAATCTCCAAAAAGTAAATTTCACTTAATCCCCTACGCGCCGCGCCGGGGCCGTTGACCTCGCCCATATGATGAACATACTCATACGTTCGAGAAATATTGCATTTTTTTTATCAAAATTTTCGTAAAAATGATATGTTTTTTTCATGAATGATTTCTAAATGTGATACTGAGTTACTGGAAGAAATATTAACAGTCGTTTTATTATCATCCGATATGTCTTCTAATATCTCAGGTTCTAAATGGCGTATCAAGATGAAACATGCACCAGATTTTAAGTTAGACTACCAGCAAGACAAGTGTTAAAAATTGCATTAAATTAATTTCATTCAGTAGTTTTTGCGTGATGCGGTAACAAACATACATACAGACAGACAGACAGACAGACAAGCATACAGACAGACAGACAGATAGACAGACAGATAGACAGACAGACAGACAGATAGACAGACAGACAGACAGACAGAAAGACAGAAAGACAGACAAAAATTCTAAAAAAAAAATGTTTTAGATTCTATTGGCCCTATAAAGAGCCCTCATAAATTTTTTTTTAAATGTCTCTCATGTACAGAGATAAACCAGTTACAGTTTTATTATAAGTATATAGATTTTACGCTTTATTGGTGAAGAGGAAATGAAATTGAAATTAAGTTCTATAATTAGTAAGGTATTAAATTAATAATACTACATACTAGGCGTTTGTACCACCTAGTTCACTAAATTTTAATTTGTTATCGAGTTGGAATAAAAGTTTGAGCAAAATAACCAGTTACCTATATGGGGAAAGTTATTCGCTATAGCTACATAACCAATTCTATAATTAGTTATCTGGATAGTCCTAGTTTGGGACTGGATAATTGATGTGAATGTCTGAGATATTTATTTATTTTATTTATTAATAAAAAAAAAAATTAACTATATATTTTCCTAGAAACCAATTTCTGTCTATGTAACTGGTTTTGTAGCTGGAACCAAGAATTATCCTCATACGTAACTGGTTACTTTGCTGAAACTTATATTCCATCCAGATAACTAGATATCAATCAAGGTGACACATTCGTTTTGTAAGATTTTTAAAAACATATTGAATACAAAACTTACATAGTGCTCCAAGTACCATAGTTTTGTTCTAGTTCTTCCAATACAAGATGTACATTGGAGTAGTGTGCCAGAATACTATTTAGGGGAACCATGTAGTCTTGAGTTCTAATGGGACTTTCTTCTTCCAACATCGATACTAAGAACCTGAAAATGTTTAATGTGTTGCAGAGATGCTAAATGCCTTTCGATTAAATGTTTTTCGATTTTATATTTATTATGTAAGTAGTGTCACTGTTTAATAGGAACTGGCTAGAAGTAGTCAATTTCTAAGATATAGCCACAGCTTCTTCAATACATGTCTTTAGTCTGTCAAAGTCTTATTGTGTCTTGGGATGTCTGCGATGCGAGACAAAACATGTCTAAGAAATGTATAATTTTTACTTGTTTGTGTCACCTCTGTGTTGTGTCAGTGAATAAATGTTTATCTATTTTATCCTAGGTGATCCATTTAACACCAGCTTGCCGTTTGGTACAAAGCAATTTGTTTGTCCAGAAAACCTATATGAATTTAAAGGTACTCGTATTTGGAAGATTTATTTATTATCCAAGGATAATACATAATACTCCTGCCTTGGTTCCAGAGGGGTAGGCAGATACAGTGTATCGCCACTTTGCGCGATTCTCACACACTTCACTCACATCAATCAACCTTTTAATCAATTGCAGACCCTATCCTTTTCGAAGACGTTACCAATTTGATCCTTGAACGTCCTCTCAGGATGACCTTTAGCTATAGTACCTTCCACAATCTCACAATCACTGTAAATCTATTTGGCACTCTCAATTCACTCACCTGCTCTAAGGTGCATAAATTACAGACAGATACATTACTAAATTAAATAATTACTAGAATTTGAGTTTGTATTTATATTATATCGTTAACTAAGTTTACCAATACTGCTTTAACTTGATCGCTGCTTCTGTCTCACCTGCTCTAGTATTAGTACGACATATAATGGAACTAAACACTGCTTACTTTTTCAATTTGTCCTCATCTCTGGTACATCCAAGAGCAACTCCAATGATGGTAGCTTCATTCGCGAAATTGGTTGTCTTCATTCTCTGCCACAGGAATTCATAATCATCACCATTTCCAAAACGTAGGCCATAGCAGTAAGATACTGGTCTGAGACTTGGCGTGATCCTGGTAAAATGACAATTTGGTTTAGTTGGTACCAGTAATATCTTTAATTATTAATTTTCTAATTTCATGTTATTTGTATTTGTTTTGCTCATTGGAAAATATTTAAAGATTGTGGTGGAATAATCGCTATATTGATGAAAATTTCAATAAATACTTACTCAGTTCCATTGTCTCTAAAAGCTCTGAATAGATCTATTGAATTATCAATGCAACCTTGATGGCCTACTTTGCAGGCGAATTCTAGTACTTGCATGCGGTTCCTTAGAGCCACTGTTCCCTCGTTAGGATTAACTTGATAACCCAGTTTGTCGATTATACTACTTAAGAGTCGAACTGCATAGTTCTGTAAAACATAATTTAACTTAAAATTTATCCGTGTATCCGACTCGTTTTTTTTATCCCTTATGTGTGTTATGCTTGATCTCAATCTCACTTGATGGTAAGTGACTCTTCCTATAAAAGATCCAAATTGTACTTGTCCGGAAATGCCAAAGTTAGCAGTGAGTTCCATTCCTAAGCAGTTCGCATTATGAAAGAGGAAGCAGAATGTTTCATGCGAGAGCGTGGTATGTCTACTACATAAGGATGAAGTCCCTCTTCACGCCTGGTAGTCCGGTCATGGAATAGGGATGGGGGATTTCTATCCAGATTCTCGCATTTTTGTAACTTTCATAATTTTCTTTTTTGTACAGTTCCTCAACGATTATCGAACCCACTACTTGCATTATAAAATACTAACCTCAATAGGACCCAAGGCGTCAGTGCCAAGGTATGAGTTCCTTAGAGTATTCAACCCGCTTATGGTGGCCAACCAAACGGAATAGTCCGTTTCATTTGACAGGAACTCTAGCACGTCATGGACGCGGGCGAACTTAACTTCATCAGCATGCAGAAAAGCGAATAAATCGTTTACAATCTGTAAAATGAATATTTATAATTTTAAAATTAAAGAACAAAATTATTATATTATTCTGATTTATTAACAAGGTATCCGGTCAATAATTCTCGAAATTTTAATGTCATAAAATTTACAGATACCAGGGTACCGGTTTTCTATTTATAAATAAGGCAAAAAATGCAGTGTTGCAATGTTTTAAGTAGTGTGTTAAGTATTTTGCAAAAAAGAATTACAACATACCTGCGTTTGAGGCTGTGGCAACTAATAATCTGACTAACAATGAAAAAAAAAAACGCTAATATCTTGAAAGTCAACATGAAATTGTACATGGTTTCATTCAACATGAAATTTCATATTCTGATAGGGCTAGATCCCATCTACACCCAGTTTCGTTTCGGACGTTTCTTTAATGGACACTCTGTATTATTAAATGCAGAAGTCAGCTATTTTTATTTGCTCTCTTTTCAAGAATCTACTTCTAAACTAGTTTTCATAAAAATTTAAATATAGGCTTATAATGAGATCATCTAAACTGAAATAATGGCGAAAAGGTATTAATGTGATCGTTGTAAATTTATAAATTGTTAGAATCTGTTACTACATTTGTATCCTCCCGTTTCGCTCTCCTCCTCTGCTCATAAACTAAGAGCTATGTTTTAATTTAACACATACTTTGAATAAACTTGTGCAAGCATCTGCCTTTGTACTGGAAAAAGCAAACTCCTTAGAAAACCTGAATAAAGTAAAAATTATTTTTAATATTTTATTACCTTAGCTCGATTTAAATGATGAATTTGTTCTCTTCTTGCCCCTTTCAAAGCATCAGAGATGAGTTGCCAGGAATGGTCATCATAATTTACTCTGTAAAAACCTGAAAAACCATTATGAGTTTTAAAGAAATCGTATTTAAAACGTTATTATATTCTTTTGAAGATTAATACCAATTTGCAACAGTAGCGATTGGAGATAATACAAAAAAATTGTTGTCAACTAAGTGGAATTTTATCTTGGTTGCTATGTGTTAGCTAAAATAATTATTTTTATGATCATTTCAAACAAGATCGTGATCAAGTTGACAAGTTAGTGCAAGGGAACAAGATCTTGGTGCGCTGGTATGGAGTCACGGTTAACAAAATCTTGTTCAAATCCACAACAACAAAAATTCAGTGCACTCTCGAATTACATTGGAGAGACTACGGCACAGTGGGATGAAACTGCAAGATAAAGGACTTACGATTTTTCAACAAAAAGTTGATTAACACTAAGTAAATTTAAACTTTATTTTAAAAAAGCAGAGCCTCGGGTTCTATTTGTGCTTTTTGGTTAAGGAAACCATCGTAAGGAAACCTGCATACACCAAAGAAGTAATTTAAGGCGTAGGTATGTGAAGTCCACTAAACAACCGGATTGTACCGTTAGTGGACAGGGATTTGCCAAAAAAGATCCGGAACGTTCGAAGTGTCGCCAGGTCTGCCTGGTCTCCTGAAGCTGAGATAACAAATAAGAGCTGTTGGTTTTATTTTATATGATTCTCTAGAAAAAAATATCTCACCTGTCTCTTGTAGATTGAATATAACCCAACTGTGGTCTTGACTTAAATTCGGAATTGAGAAAGTGTATGATTTCACGTCCAAAATGAAATCTGGCTTCGTGTTATCAAAATCAGGAGACATTTCCGTTGTGTACGTAATTGGGATTTTGTAAATTTCTGTGGACTCGTACTGGGAGCTGATGTAAAAACGTTTCTGAAAACACAACATAGGCTAGAAGACCTTGTAAAAGCAATAGTATTAGATTTGACTAATCTAAGAAGTAGACATTAGGCAGTCGGAGGCTAAACGAAAAGATTGTCATAAGTGATTGGAAACTTTGAGTTATAGTCTAGTCCAGAGAAACAGACTGCTAGGACCATGTACATTGTTTTACACAAATGCTTAAAAATTAACAAGAGAAAGTAGGTATATAATAAATTACTGTAATCGATAATATGATATAGTATAAAATGTTTTAGAAATATACTCATTATCAAACAAAGACAACAAAATAAAAACACAACTGATCACAACAAATAAAAAGAAAAGTAGATAAATTCATGTAAAAATTTACTGCACAAATTTTGAGGTTCCTTTATTACAAAATCAATAAATTTCTTCACATAAATGAAATGTTGTAGTATAATTATAAAACTTCTTAAACTATGTCACATTATCGTTCTTGATTACAGTAATTAATTACATGTTCTCATTTTGAAGCATTATGTTGTGAATAAGGTCAATGATTCGTTATCAATTATAACGAATCAAGGGTATGATGGCGTTTATTGAGGAAAGCCTGTGTCCAACAATGGACGTCTACATGCCAATAATGATAGTTTTGTGAAACTTCGTCATGAATTACAAATTTTGATTAAATCACACCTGTGTCAGAGTTACAGTGTCATTCTCATAATTAATATCAACTTGTAATATCGGATGTCCGGCTTGTGAAATCCAGGAGCTCATTATGTCAGCTATATTAAATGTTGGGTAAGCTGATAAGGCATTTGACGCTCTTACACCTTCGTCTAATGCTGAGTACATCCTATCTGGGTAACCAGAGTTGAATTTGCTGAGAACAATATGAAAATTAATGAACATGGATTATGAACAAAATCCTTCTTAGAATATTTTCTAATTTTAGGATCTGTAATTATAAGAAAAATAATCATATTCACGCAAATTAATAATGACTTTGTTCCACTTCTAATTTCTTAGGTCATTTGGAAGAATACTTTGGCATTTTGAAGGTTTCGCAGTGATCTTCCGGCTCAGATATATTTAGTACGTTTTTATTACTATTTTAAAAATTTGATATAAAACGCGTGATACTAACTAGTCCTTTAAATTAGTAAATGGTTAATTGGAATAATTTCTTAAGTATAATAGGTCTACGTTTATAATAAATTTTTATGATTCATTATGAGAACAAGACACCGTGTGGTTTCCGGTAGAGTAGAGTAGGACCACTGAAACTCTTCCCGTGGATGTCATACAAGGCGACTAAGGGAATACATTATAAAACATCAATCAGGCCTCCCCAACCCGTCTGGCCAGCGTGGGGAGAGTGGGCCAAATCCTCCGTCTATCTCCTGCAGGCGAGAGAGAGTTGTGCTCCTGCAGTGAAGACAAAAATAACCTGATGATGATGATGGGAACAACAAATCGTTTACAGATACCTAAATACAATACTTCAACTTACTTAGCTTCCAAATAAGCGTTTAATCCAAACTTGAAAGCCTGATCCCCTAACAAATGATGCATCATTCTTATAACAGAGCCTGCTTTCTGATACGTGACGGTTCCAAAATGGCCGCTAATTTCTGCTGGAGAATTGACGTCATCATTTGTGATCGCTGGGGAGTCGGGGTCATCATCAGCATTGTACGCGGAGTACACTGATCCAGTTACGAGGATATCGGCTGCTCCAACATCAGGTTCAATCTGAGAATAAAACGACCTGAGTTTTTAGGTGAAGTTATCTATCTATATCTATAAAAGAAGAAACTGACTGACTGACATATTAACGCACAGCCCAAACCGCTGAGTCTAGAGGCTTGATATTTTGTACAAAGGTTCCCTATATAGGATAGGTAAGCACTAAGGAAGGGTTTTTCAAAGTTCATCCGCTAAAGGGGTCAAATAGAGGTTCAAAGTTTGTATAGAGAACGTCGATTAGATATCAATTTGAAACTTTGTAAGAATACTCTATAAACTTAATGATTCAACACATGTTTATCAGTTTTTGAAAAACCATCCTCTAATGCAGTTCAATGAAATGCAGTTCGAAAGTGGTAGTTTCCAAATCGATTCCTCTAGAAACTTGAAATTAATCATAAAGCTTCCTCATATATCTCAGGGATGCACTATTGAAAAGTTTTTCAAAACTCAACCCTTAAAATGGTAAAATAGGGGTTCAAAGTTTGTATGGTGAAAAACTATTAGATGTTCCTATCAATTCGAAACTTTGTAGGAGTACTATAAAAACTTAATGATTCAACAAATATTTTGCAGTTTTGGAAAAATCATCCCCTAAGGAGCTGAAATGGTGTTCAAAAGAAGTAGTCTTACAACCGATTGCTCTAGAAACTTGAAATTTATCGCAAAGGATCCTCATGTATGCACTATCGAAGGCTTTTTTCAAAATTCAACCCTTAAGGTATTAAAATAGGGGTTCAAAGTATGTATGGAGAAAAACCATTAATGATCCTGATCTACTGAACTTTGTAAAAATGCATCCACACGGGTTTTACAGTTTCAGGAAACCATACCCTAAGGGGGTGAAATTGAGTTCAAAAGTAGTATTCTCTAAACCTATAGATACATTTGATACATTTAAAGGATTAGCAAGCTGAAGTAAAAGTGGGCGGGACACATCTAACGCAGAACCGACGGACGCTGAGGTAGACGAGTTCTGGAGTGGCGCCCGCGGATAGGCACACGTGCACACGTTTGCTAGTAGTCAAATATAGAACTAGAGTCCTCGGCGTAGCTCAAAGTAGCAGGCAGTGGTCTGGTCACATTTGTCGGAGAACTGATTACCGTTGGGGTAAACGAGTTCTCAAGTGGAGACCGCGCCTGAGCAGGCGTAGTGTTAGACATCTCCTGGCTAGATAAAGCGACGATCTGCGTAAGGCGGTTGGCAGTGACTGGATTAGAAGAACCAAGGATAAGTTTCAGTAGCGCGCGGTTTATGTTCATCATTAGAATGTTGCAGGCTGATATCAGCGCACAAGGATATCACGATAACCTTTGATCTGCCCACTTGGATTCCCGTAGATAAGCCTTACAAATGACATTGCACTTGCACGAAGTTATTGGAATTATCGATAAATTAGTTTTATTGACAAACATTAATGAGTACAAACTAAATATAACTTTAATGAAAGATTCACTTACTTACTCAAAATCACTATGTAAACTACCTTGGGAAATTTGATAAAATACTGGTATAACCTCAGAGTGAGTTAGTGATTTTATAAATGTAGTGTGAAATGGAAATTCATGAATTACAACTGAAATTACCGTCTAATCATCTTAAAATTTACCTACAGAGCATAATAATTAAGATTAAAATTGTCATCGTAGTTCTAGATAACATTCATTTTATAAAGACATGTAATAAAGTAATGGAGTAATAGTACAATATAATAAAGAATAATAAGGAAAACATATCACAGAGAAGACAGAAGATGACCTAAACGTATTTGGTACTACTTACACATTTATGAAAAGAACGAAGTGATAGAAAATATATAATTTGTTACATATTAAAAAAAAACAAAAAGAGGATGGGATAGGCCGTTCTAAAGATAGAAGATCTCCTGGAGGAGATCTGGAGCTGGAGCTCAGTAGAGTTTTTGACAGTGCCAAGGATGCTCGCTGCCTTACCACTTTGAATATCCAGGCTGACGTAGTAAACGTAGTTTACTATTATATTCTGTTGTAATCACTTATACCTAGCGTAACGCAGTGTTATTAATGTCATGACGTGTCAAATTGACAATTAATTAATTCATAATATTTATCATATGTTAAATGTCAATTGCAGGCGTCATCTATTTGTAGATATATTCTTACACATACGTTTGCAAATGCAAGACAAGCGATTTAGCTATTTACTTATCTATTTTAACCGCCTCTTTCGCTCTTTCTTTTAGTGGAATGAGGTTTATACTAGTATTACGTAGCTTACACTTTGGCACAGATAACGATCACCAGTCCCTTTCTCTAGCTTCGATTTTAGCGATTGTCAGTTATAATGGCGATGTCTGAAAAGCAGCGCTTCGCTGAGGCATCGACCAATGCATCTCAATGTATAATAGTTATAAATATTGTTGTACATAAATAAATTATGTTATAGACAAATAAATATTCATTTATTTTATTTATTATACTTGTTACATCGATAAACTCGGCCTGTAGAAGTTGGCCCTGGTCTGGATGTTATATTTGTTTATTTCTCAACGTATGCAGAAAAACCGGGTTTGAGAATAGGCAAGTGTATGTACATTACCGACTCGCAGAACCGTCGTTAGATGGACCGACGATCTGAATGTGGCCGGAAGGCCTATTTGCAGCAGTGAACATCTAAGGGCTCACATGATGATGATGAATTTTTTTATATATATATTTTTTTTATTGTTTAAGAAAAAACAATAAGATAATCTTAAATTTCTAAGTCTTCTAACAAAACCAAAATTGAGATTTATCTGTAGAAGAAGAGTTCGCAACAATAAGTTATCTACTTTTAAAGATTATAGCATTTACACATAACTAAGGTACATTTCATATTTATAAGATGTAGTCATTTTTCTGGCTAGCCAACAGATATTTTTTTAACTGTTTTTTGTATATATGTTGTGTTAAATAACTATTTTGTATATCATTTGGCAGACCATTTACAAGTTTAGTGATGTTTATATTATATGAAATGCGCATAGGACCTCCCTAATTACACTTTCCACTTTTAAAACAAATGATCTAAGTGAACTACTCACCATTGCTGTTATGTAGTCTTGGAAGTAATTGGCGAACCCTTCATTCAGCCAAGTGTTACTCCACCAGTGACAGGTAACCAGGTTACCGAACCACATGTGAGTGGTTTCGTGAGCCAGAATTTGTGCAGCCCTGTACTTATAGTACGGTGTAGACTGACCTTCCACATAGAGTAATAAACTTTCCCTGAAAGCAAGATTACAAAAATAAGTATTATGAGCAACCAATAACCAAACTTTGAGAACATATCGATGGAAAAAAGCTTAACCCACACCATTAATGCTATATATATATCATGTTATATTCCATATACATATATATTTATGTATCTGTATTGATAATTATATTTTATTAGTTTATGCTTATGGTATTATACGTTCTATGATTATTTTATATACAGTAGGTACACGCGACTACTGCATAATCCCTTGTCTTCACCGCAGGTTAGCTAGAAGAAATTTCTTTAGAAATAAGCTTATCCTTTTGTATAATTTTCTTTTCTTTGTGTTGTTCTTTGTATATTTGTGTGTACAATTAACTATTAAATAAAATAAAATAAAAATAATGCTATGAAAGTAAATGGGAAAGGGGAGGGATAATAAATATAAATAAATAAAAAAAAAATTATGTCAGACGTTCATCCACTGTTGTTAGTAACAAACTTAAGCTAAGTGTTGGTAATAAGCATAACTTGAAGAGACAGGCACACAAAAAACAAATATACAAAAAACATACAAGAACATGAAACGCTCTGGAGAGGGACCAGCGGGTGAAAGTAGTGCATCCCAATCCAGCCTCTCATGAGACCACCGTCTAGCCTATCCGCAACTACGACCAGTAGTGCTATTCTGTAAAATACAAACTCACGTGCGTGTCTCACTCAAGTGACTTCACTCACTTCGAAACCTAATCTATTGGTAATTCTCTAAACATTCCAGAGCACTATCGACGTGAAGTGAACAAATAACCCATTTCACGTCGACAGTGCTGTAGAATGTTTACAGAATGCCAATGGATAGGTTTCGAAGTGAATAAAATCACTTGAGTGAGACTCGCACGTGAGTTTGTATTTTACAGAATAGCACCACAGGAGTGTTGCCGCTGCCGCGAAATAAGGGGAGGGGAAATAATAATTCGTTTTGAGTTGCGAGCACAGCTAGTTCGAAAACAATTATGATAACAATAATAACATTTGTCTTTAAGCCAAAAGTTTATACTTAGTTTAAAAGTCAGAGTGATGATTAATTACTTATTGGAGATTTTGAATTATTCTAGTTTATACTCAGTTTAAAATTTTTAAATTATTTAATTATTGAAACTAGACTTGAACTGTTTTAATTATTGTAATTTAGAAATGTTTGTACAATGTGTGAGAAATAAATAAATTATTATTATTCGTGGTTGTGTGTAAATGAAACACACAACCACAAATGTGGGATAGCACGATTTTATGGATCAGAAATTGTACACTCACCTGTATGTAACTAGACCCCAATTCTCCATAGCACCAGCTCTAAAATTAAGTAAAGCTACATGGTCCAGCTTCAAATGCATGTCTGAAGAGTAGTAATCTATTCCAAAGTAGTCGCCCAAAGCGTCCACGACCCGTCTACCAAAGTCGAAAGCGTAATCACTCTGGTTTGCAACCGATGGTCTTGTGTATATAGCAAAGTCCTTCGTACCTACTGATTGTTGTAGTGCTGGTATAAATTCTGATACTTGGAATGCGACAAGGTAAGTTGACATTCTAGGGGTGGGGTAGAATGTTTCTCTGACGTAGCCATTAGATCTGGAAATATATATGTGACTGAATTGTATTGTAAACTACAATCATCGCGAAACAAGCAGCGGATGGGTAATTAATTTAAAAAAATACTGTAACAAATACAATTTACCCACAAAACAAAAAAAAGGATACAAAAATTCACTATTGAGACTCTCACACGTTTCGATTTATTTTTTATATTTCCGTTGCTTTCTAAAGGAAAATGCCCAAAAGTGGGTCTAAGATGCGTCTTCACCATTCGTGTACCAAAAATATTGGTCTGAATTTTGAATCCCTTCAAATGTTTTCTAAAGCCAATGGAATAGGGAATTTAATAAAAACGTTGATTGATTTCCGTGAGCCGACCGGCATCTTTTCAACTAGAGTAGTGAAAGCAGAATTAAAATCGATATATATTTATAATTGATATTTGTCAACAATATTTGAAACTGCCTTTCAGTTACTACTAGGGATAACCACCCATCTTAATTTCTGTGAAACATTCCAAAAATTTACACAAATCGTTAATAAAATTTTCAAAAAGGATTATCCAAGACGACGATACTTAAAATAAAAAAATAAAAAAATATTTTTATATACTAGTGAGTATTATTTAAAATGTGCGGTAAACGATTTGCTTTAGTATATGTGAAGAAATATTTTCAAGTCAAAATTATTTATAGATCCAATACAAAACAGGGAACTAAATAAGTATATACTACAAATATAAAGCTTGCCCTAGCTTAATTGCCAATTGCCATATTATTTCTAAAATGTTTATTTGCATTGATATCCAGACAACCAGTACGATCCGAAATGTATTTTTAAAATGACTTGGATGTTTGCAACAAAATTGAGTGCAGCCTTTGTACAAAAGCATTCAGCACTCAAAGTCAAAATCATTTATTACATATGAGTACAGTTGGTACATTTATACACGTAATTTTTTTTATTGACTATTGCTTCCTAGGTGTTAGCGCTGTGAAGAAGAAACGGCGCAACAAACTTTACGCAACATATCTGTTAAAATCAAGTTTTCATACAATTATACAAATATATTGTGCGAAGCTGAATAAACATTAGTACCAGGCATCTTTGTCATTCAAACAACCGTTTCTTTTATAATAGGCTTTCTTACAAAGTTGTTTTTTGATGTGAATCTTAAACTTTCTGTCTGTCATATTTAAGATTTCCTCTGGTAGAAGAGTGTACATTGCCCTGTGAACGATTTACTGACCTTACTAAGTCTTAATCCTGGTAAAATAAGTTTATTTTTATTTCTTGTATTATGATTGTTATTGTCACAGTGCCTCAAAAAGAGAGATAATTTTTTTCTGACATTTAACACTTATAATTTACGTATTGTTTTTAAGACATCACTTCTATAATATTGACGACAGAACTTATGTTCTCATCCATATTTGTATGGAGATATGATACAAAATAGTGTAATTATAATACTCTTACAATGGCATTGTCGACTGCAACTGCATGTTTGTCAAAGTTGGCTGGTAGCTCACTGGCCTGTCAATCGCCAATGTGAACGTGGCTTTCAGCTCAGGCTCGTCAAAACACGGGAACGCCTTCCTTGCGTGTGTGGACTCCATTTGAGTTGTACCAAGCCATCTGAAATTAGGTGAATCGTTATCCTTTGCGATTTACAGAGTTCAAAAAGATTGAAGATAGTTCTAGGTTTCGTTTATAGTATTCCTATACTGTCCGAGCCGTGCAGATGTGGAATTAACTTCCAATAATCATTCGAGACAGGACTTCTAGGACACCTTTTAAAACTAAACTAAACTAAAAGAGCACTATCTGTCTCACTTTGCCTAATATAGAATGTATGTATTTATTATAGTTATGTTATTGTTATGTCTTATGTTTATTTAATTTATTATCATAAGCAGTTTGTTTAGGTATTTAGTTATTATGTAGTTTATTATGTACTTATGCCCTCCCTTGCTGTTACTATAGTCTAGTTATCACACCCTACAAGGTTATCCGGATGAGATCTTTTTTATAGATAAACTCGCCCTTGTATAACACCTTGTACACAACATACTATAACCGTATTTTGTTTGAAAATGTGCAATAGAAATATATATATTTGTTCGTACTTTCAAGGTTATTTTTAACGTTTTCTAGTATTTCAGAATAAGAAACTACTACGATTTGAACACTCATATGCAATTATGTCTATCATAATATTTTATGCCGTGTGGTTCCCGCCTTAGAATAGGACCATCTCCAACCTTCCCGTGGGTATTGTCAAGGCGATTAAGGGATTGCACCAGGGACGGACAGCGTTCTCCTGAGTATATTAAGATCATTACTGCGGTCACCAATCCGCCTGCCAACCGTGGTGATCATGGCAAAACTCCACGAAAGTGGCGTTCTGTCTAGGAGATTTATGATCTGCAGTGAACGTATTTTAGCTGATGATTTAGACTTTTATTTATATAAAATGTTGCAACATTACAATAATGTATTGCGTTACAATAACTTTTATTATATATTCTTTATTGCACAACTTAAAACTAAATACAGTAATAAATGGTGTGTACAAAGGTGAGCTTATCTCTAAAAGAGATCTCTTCCAGCCAACCCTACAGGGTGTGAGACAAGGCAGTAAGAGCGAGGGGGGCAAAATAAGTTTTATGCTATAGACGAAACAGGCATTCCTCTCTTTGGCATTTTCTTGCATTTCATCATCAGCCGTTCATGATGATGATGATTTTACATTTATGAAAAGTTAATTTTAATTTATCAGACAGACGTTGCCGCTATCATTGAAGTATTAGGGAGACAACAGACGTGAGGAGATAAGAAATTGTAGTCGTTTTATCGACATAATAGGTATAGAAATAACTGTTATTATGTAAGTTAGATATAGAGAATTTATCTTAATAGACAATGGATTAACGTCTGTTGCGACAATAGTTTCTGCCATTGTAAAATGCCGAAAATAAATGAAATAAAATAAGTTCTAGTTAGGGAGTCAGAGCTACAAAAATACATTATCACTTAAAATTGAATAACGTTATATATGCTACTTTATTCTTGTATCTTTGTGTATTATGCAATAAAAATAATTGAATTGAATATAATTTTCAAATAATGGGCTCGATTCTGAAGGCACAATGTTAAATTTTACAGCACTAAAACTGTTGCTATCCTTGTCACACATTATTATGAAGATAAAGACGAAACCAATTTTAGAGCAGTCAAATTTTAAAGGTGTGCCTTCAGAATCGGGCCCATTATCATATTATAATATAATAAGCCTTTATTACTGTTAAACGATAATTTGACATAAATACTAAGTATTACATTTTATTAATGACGATCGGTTTATCAAATAACAGCTTCTCCTTCGACAAAGGCCTCATATTATCATATTACTAACTACTTAATAATAATAAATCTTACATATATACATACACTTATTTAATCCCAAACTAGGATTTTCACCTGTACTATGGATATTAAACAAGGATAGAACAATTCACAAATATAACATCCAGACCGGGACTAACTTGTACAAGTTGTAGATACGTAGTTGTCTGTCCCCAGTGGGAATCGAACTCACGACCTCTGGCCCTCGAGTCCAACGACCAAGCCACTAGGTCACTAAATACAATTATAAATAAATATATAAATATCTCAGACACTCACACCAATCATCCAGTCCCAAACTAGGCAGAGCCTGTCCTATGGTTACTAGATAACGGATAGACATACTTAAGTAAATACATAAACATCCAAGACTTGGGTACAAATATTCATATTCATCATACGAACATTTGCCCCTAGCGGGTTCGAACCCGCAACCTCCCGCGTGGCAGTCCGAGAGCTACCCGTTCCGCCACGGAGGTCGTCATCTACCGTCATCGTCAATTATTTTCGGCATTATGAGCCAGAGTCAGTAATTTTACACACATGACTTGTGTCTTCAATTTTCATGAATGACGCAAATTACAGCCAGATACTCGACAGGGTTAGTGACGCTATCCACATCATCATAATCTTTCGGGTGCAGCACTTCGCTGAGTTGGGGACTTACTTGCACAACATCGTCTTACTCTTAATTTTAAGATACGTAATAATTTAATTATTAATATTTATAGTAATGATAATGAATGTGTATATATAATGCTTTTGTTGTATTAGTGAATATTTTTCTCTTTCTTTCTTTTCATCATCATCATATCATTCATCATCCGGTCCTCCGTCCCCGAATCCAGCCGCTTCCAGCCACATCAAAATATTGTTAGTGTTTATGTTTCAACTCTATAGGAGGTTTATACATTATGTCTCTTGTTTTATTTCCTGCCCTAAGATCATTTCAAAAAGTAAAATCATATATAAAGTTTCTGTCATTGACATACAAATTATTGCGATACAATACTGACGTTTTATTAAAATTATCCATACCTTATATATATCTACATTTAACATTTCTGTCAATTTGCTGCTTATGATAAATACCTTATGAAGTGGTTGTAGGTTTCGATCTTGTTATATGTGAATTTCATAATCTTTCTTATCATCTATACGAAGTTTGAAGAGCATCTTCAAAATGTCATTCATTTTGCGAACTTTACTAACTTTTCTAGTTACAAAACATGGAAATATTTTCAAAGTGTTTAACTATAATGATTAAGTAGGCTTCGGCCATGACAATTATCATAGTGTACATGTACATTACATGGATATTAAACATGTGATTATCTAAGCGTAATGTTGGCTTTAAGAGTGTTAAGCTGAACAAACATTGTAGTGAAAAAATACTTGCAAGGTTTAGAATTGTTATCTCTAGCTCGCAAATCCGCAGAATGTTCATTTTTTACAATAGTACTTACCATTTACATTGTCTGGTAGTAATGGGGTCATAAATCGACATGTCACTAACAAAGGCGCAATTACGTTAGGAAATCAGTGAGATAATCACATTATCAATATCAGAATAGCTGAACCATTTGATATTGAGCTAGCATAAAAGTATTATCATGTAATTACTTCTTTCTTATCCTTGTTATTATTTCTGTACATTCTTCTTTAATTAGATCACGATATCATTATAATCGTAAGTCTAGAGACATCCGCTGTTGAATAGGCCCAGACCACGACATACTGTCCTCAAATAATACTAAATACCAACTTCAATTAATTAGTTATATGGTTTTACAGTTACTTACTTTTTGATGCCATTTTCCATGTAATTATTTCTGTAGAATCCATTCAAATCATCTCTTATTGGACCACGATAAGTTATTTTCAAATTATATTGAACACCAGGTTGAAGTTGCGATGCCAAATTTATGTACGCAAATGTATAGAATTCGTCAAACTCTAGAGGATTCGCTGCGTTCAAACCTATAGTAGTTGGTCCAGTTGTGAGTGATATGTTTGAAGCAGAAAATGTTAAATTTTCTGAATGCAGTTTTATTTGGTTAACAGCAGAATCAGTTGCTAGAGTGAT
The DNA here is from genome assembly GCA_947086405.1 of Esperia sulphurella. NCBI lineage: Eukaryota > Metazoa > Arthropoda > Insecta > Lepidoptera > Oecophoridae > Esperia > Esperia sulphurella. Next base: position 2,592,922 of record OX352266.1, read on the forward strand.
GGTGACTTCTCCATCGAAGGTAAACTCCCTGTCATCTCCAGTATCAAAATATGGTGTTATTAATATATCGTAGGATGAAGGCTTTATTGGAGTATTTAATCTGTAGTTTGTGTCACTGTAAACTTGTTTTGTTAAGCAGATTACTACTGCTAATATTAATTGGTATCGAAACATGGCTGAAAAATTAACAGCTGAATTTAGATTGGAATAAACTTATTATTCTCATAGGTATTCATTAAAAATTAACAAGATACTGAAGTTAATTAATTATCTTGAGAAGGTTTATAGGAAACCGATCTTTTACTGAAGTATATTTACAAATGTAGGCACAGTGAAGGTTATATCATCATCATCATCATCAGGTTATTTGTGTCTCCACTGCTGGAGCACAACCCTCTCTCATCTGCCGGAGACAGACGAAGGATATATTCACCGGTCCATTTTATTCTCCAAGAATTTTAAAATTGCATTCTACAATCAAATTCAAAATCATTTGTTTGCTTCAGGAGCAAGGTCCACTTTCCTACAACGTCCACCAGACAAAATGATCAGTGATCACTTAATTTTCCTTAAACATCCGTTTTTCAAAATGATTTCTACAAAATTACCACTTCATCACGAGTATTTTAGAAAGTGAAATATCAGTTTCAACGAATGTCATTAAATAATAAGAAAATGGTTTTGTAATAATAGAGATTTTAGTAATATGGATAGTAGAAAAGCCGTGTGGTTCCCGGCTTAGACTAGCCCCAATGTTCCCGTGGGTGTCATCAAGGGGCCAAGGGACTGCACCAGACATGGGCAGCAATGTTTGCTATGTATATTAAGATCATTACTGCGATCACCAATCAAGCGTAGTGATTATGATAATCCCCTAATGGAAGCCCACCAGAAGTGGCTTTCTATTGAGGGGGATTATCAGTAGTGGACGTATTTCGGCTGATGATGATAATGAGGTATTTTGGGATAGTAGTAGACTATTTGCTCCTTAAGGATTTGTTAATTCATTCTTATTATGAAGATAATCGATTGCAAGATTGCAATTAATAGTGAAATAAATAATAAACTTACCTAAAGTGTCTTCACCACGACACAGCCGCGTAAACTGCAACTACATAGAGTCTGTTGCGAACATCTTTTTAACAATGTTGCTGATAAGACTCATCTCAAGTATTACCTTATCACGACTTCGCCATTTGCAGATAAACTATTTTATACTATTTGTTTTTGTGTCAAGTGTTTTGAAATTTAGATAATTTTCCCCGTGGTGCCATCTGCATCATTGACCAGGTTTTATGAATTTGGTTTTTAATTTAAATAATAATTCGATGAAGCCAATGTCAGGTTTGTGAAATTCCAGTGAAAGAAGGTATTTTAATCATCATCAGGTTATTTTTGTCTCCACTGCAGGAGCACAACCCTCTCTCATCTGCCGGAGGATTTGGCGTACACTTCCCGCGCTGGCCGTGTGGTTTCCGGTAGAGTAGAATAGGACCACTGCAACTCTTCCCGTGGATGTCGTACAAGGCGACTAAGAGAATACATTATAAAACATCAATCAGGCCTCCCCATCTCGTCTGGTATTTTAATAATTAAATACAATTATGAAATTTTGTGTGTACAAAGGCGAGCTTATCGCTAATAGAGTTATTTTCTAGCCTACGTTACCGGATGTGAGACAAGGCAGTAAAAGCGAGAGGGAAAAATCAGTGCAATAAATTACACAAAAACTATGAGTAAATATCTTAACTACTTATACATAAAATAAATAATAATGAGATAACTTTAATATACATAAATACATACATACCATACTATACTGAGTATACCTACTATTATTATAGTGAGTGTACTGGTATTCCTTTGTTTTTAAAAAAATATTTAGTTTATGTTATGATGCAAACAATCTTTTTTATTTAAATGGGATTATGAATCAACAAGTTCAGTTGTTTTTCACAGTTTATTACAAAAATAAAATATAATTAAATACTGAAGTTCACAACTCTTAAAAGCACACATAACTTATATTATTCATAATATTTACAGATTCATGTGAATCCAAAATTTTTACAGACGTTTTCTTTCATACAACCTAGTTCAAGAACAGGGCAATCAAAGTTGTGACGAGGAGCATCATGGTGGGTAGAACTACAATAGCTGAAGCTCTTGCTGCTTCTAGTATATCTTCAGCTCGATCTGTGCCCCATTGCATGTTGGATCGGGCTGAAGCAATAGCATTGATACCGACATTATACTCTGGAATAGAATCCTGATTTGCAAGGAGCCAACTCTCCATCTGAAAGTTAGGAAAGTTGATATTAAAGATTACAAAAGGTTGAATACGGTAATGTTCAGGATAGACAAATCATTATTTACTTACCTCTTGCAGACCTTCCTCGTCCATGTAAGATGCCAAATTGCTCAAGACACTATTAAACCAAGCTGGAAGAACAACCCTAGAACAGAAAATGTGTTCATTTAAAACAAGTTAAAATCTGTTAAATTAGAGATGAGAAATAATTACAGCAAAATAAATTTAGTTTATAATTTGGATAACATTTCATTTTCTGTGAAGTAAAATAATATACGCGCAGGGTGAGAAAATACGCCGCCCGCCAGATGGACCGACGATCTGAAGAAGGTGGTATGAAGAAGCTGGATGCAGAGCGTGAAAAACCAGGTGTGATGGAGTTCATTGGGGAAGGTCTATGTCTAGTGAAAGCATGATATGATAATGGTGATGAAAATAATATAAATATGAGAATAACTGATTGTTTACCCTCTTCTAATGTCGTCGATGTGATCCTTTATGAACTCAAGTGCTATTTTAGTGTTTTCGCGGTCACCCATGTAGAGGAACGTGAAGGCATTAACTCTGTCTTGAGCCTTGACGATGTTGTCATCCAGGATAGCCTCCAAGTTTCTGTTAAGGAAGAAAATGTTGGTAAAGATAATGTAATCTATTATAATGGAGCACTTAAATATTAACAATTAAGACGAGCCCTCCCGTCTGAATGCGGCAAAAACAAAAGAGCACTTACATCATGCAGCGCCATCCAGACGAAGATTAAGGGTTGAACTGGGGAAAGAATACGTTCGTGGAGTCTACTGCTCTAATATCTATAGGGCCTGCAGACCCCGGGTTCCTATAAAGCACTTAGGTATATTCCTCAGTCCCTACTTCGGTCCCGAGGGAGTAGTGATTCGACGCTATAGGCAGACTATAGTTCCTAATATAGTGATGAAATTTGTTATTAATATCTGTATTTGTACGGGCCAAGTTTCTGATAATAAATGTCAAAACTGAGACGGCTTCGGTGTCCGATGTCAACAATATATCAAAGACATATCGAAATAAATATTCGTATAGGTAGCAGATACTTTACAATGTTCGATCCTTGTAAGATAGATTATAATCCGTGATTCCCAAACGAGGATATGCAAAGCCAATCTGTATTTCAGCACAGCCATAGAAGCAAAGCAGGACCGATGGGTATTGAGGCAGACAGTTCCGGACCGGAAATCGGCACGCCCAGAGACGACCTAAAGAAGGTGGCCGGAAGCGGCCGAATGGGGAGGACTGGGTGTGGTGGCGTTCATTGGAGAAGGCCTATGTCCAGCAGTAGAATTTTAGGGCTAATATGATAATGATGAATCTGTATTCAAACCCTATTGAAGGCCTGTGATAAAACCGTCGTACCGTTGTACCGCGCGACGGTCAGTAGCGCAGCCCACGGATCTCAGCATGGCGACCTGATCGGCCTGGTTATTTGAATTAAGGCGTCTATTGAACAGGAACTCCCAGTCTTCATACGTGCCTTCGTGGAGACCAACGCAGAAGACGTGTCTTCGAAGGTTGGGGTTGACGCTGTAATAGATGAATAGAAGATTATAATTATGGTAAAATAAGGGGAAAGGTCGTACCTATTTGAAAGATGCAATAATAAATAATAATATTTTTTTTATTCAGATAAAAATTCATTAAAGTTAAAATATTAAGTACAATACACAAAAAAGATTGAGGATAATGCATCAAATATTTAGACAATTATAAATGTTATACAATATATATTATAACACACGCAAACACAACATCTACCTAAACTTCAATGATATTTATTTGTCATAGATTGGATAAATTTACATAAAAACTATTAAAAGTATTACTTATTGAAATCACACCTATTGAAAGCAGCATGAAAATATAAATAAAAGTTACAAAATAACTTCAAATTATATACAACTGTCAAACTAAAATTATCAAATAAAATTTCAAGCAATGTCATAAATATAATACAAGTAAGTATGTCAAACAAAGAAATATATTTTTTTCCTAATTATCAATACCATTTATTATGAGTACCCACATACATATCCACGCATACATTAAACCACAGAAATCATATCGAGATGGAATGGTGAAGTAGCGCGACATGTGTGCTAACAATATGCAATATATTGCAGAAACTATCAAATGCTAACTCGTTTCGCGCCGAGTCAAGGTCGGGTAAATATCGAGAAAAAATCTTCTAAAGTCTTGGACCTAGGTTAATAGGTCCAAGGCTAAAGTGCTATATCGCGCGGTATCTAACTGCATAACTGTGATTTCCCACTAGGCATAAAGAGTGCGCGGGAGGGGCGCGCTGTGTCAAAAATCGGCAAGCGCGGAACTGACGGCGCGGACTGTAAACAAATGGCTATAACCGTTCTATCTTAATGGGATTATTGTGTATAAAACCTTATTTTGGGATTAGACTAGTGTTTACAGGTATGAACCTAAATATAAAATACTAGCTGTTTCATGTGACTTCAGTCTCGTAATAAGTTGTTGTTTCCCGCGGTAAAAGTTTTTATTTGGTAAAAGTTCATCTATATTTATCTTCTTGACAGGTTATATGCGACTAAATATAAAATACTAGCTGTTTCATGTGACATCAGTCTCGTAATAAGTTGTTGTTTCCCGCGGTAAAAGTTTTAATTTGGTAAAAGTTCATCTACATTCATCTTCCTGACAGGTTATACGTATACAAAATTTTATGAAGTTCGGTTGGATAGTAACAAAATAGAAGAGTAACAAAATCACTGTCAGATTTGTGGTTACGATTTATTTATTCAATGTTCGGAATTTCTGATTATAGGTACTATTATGACATAAGCATTAATTGGAAGAAGATAATGATAAATTGGACTTTATATAGATTGATTGGATATATTAATCCCGAGGCTGAAAAATATAAATTATCCCATAACAGTTCATAAACAGTAAAGGTTGGTCTGGGCATGGTCAATTTCCTTTAGCATCGATATGGAGTCGTTACTTTGCTTGATTACCCTCAACTTATCATCGTTATTTTGTAAATAGCTTTTAGTCACGCACTTTGTGGTATTATAAGTACATAAATTACGAAAAATACCTGAACATCTCAAGGTACTTTTGAGGAAAAAATAGATTACATCTTCTCTTCCTACTTCCTGTGCCCAAATGGTTCCATAAAGAACTCAGGTTTTCCATCTGATAACAACATGGAATGCAATAAATTACCGATAACTGCTTACATTCAAGGATTGCAACTAGTATTATACATAATTATTGAATTTTACAAGTTGTTCCCTGTCTGGAAATTATATTCGAGAATTAAATAATAATAATAATAAATATGTGGGGACATTTCACACACGGCCACCTGATCCCAAACTAGCCAGAGCCTGTAATATGGGTATCAGACAGCTGATATACATACATAATATAATATATAAATAACGTCCAGTCGCAAGGCAAACACAAGTGCTCATGACACGAATGTTTGCCTTGGGAGGGGTTCGAACCCGCGACCCCGAACCACGCAGGCAGGTGTACGAATACTACCGACTAGGCTGCGGGGCCGACAATTGTCTAATTTCCATAGTTTAAGAGGAAAATCTTAGTTTGTAAACAGACAAGTGTATGTATATTGGAAATATTTGTAAAAATTACTAAATTAGGATAAATGAAGGAGATACTTAACTGTTTCCAAAACTCATTGTTATACAAGTAAATACTGGTTCTTAGTAACACGTTGAAGGACACTGACGTCCTCTAACAATGTTATTCAACGTGTAATACACCTAGTATGATAAAATCTCATTTCTGATTCACTAGGCACTATTTCTGAGTCATTGTGACTCATTTATAACCAGACCTAGAGGTTTTTCTATCACGATTACTTTCTAAATAGGTACTTAGATACGGTCAATACTTTATAGATAATTTTCTATTACTCACAGATAACTATATTTAGTGCATAAAGAAGTGGAAAAGACACGACGAACCTATTATTTTCATTCATTCATTCATCATTAGGTTATTTTTGTCTCCACTGCAGGAGCACAACCCTCTCTTATCTGCCGGAGACAGACGGAGGATTTTGTTACTTGCGAATTTTTTTTCGTAATATGATTTGCTACGAGTATAATGCGCCCAAGATTTTTTGGGGCTGTTGAGGCACTGTAGCGCATCAGGCGTTTGCAGAAGCTCGCGTCGATCGTTCATGCCATCTTGGGACAAAGAGCCGCCTCGATGCCAAGCCTGTGCGCGGCAGCACCAACAGCATCCTACACGTTATAGCGAGCCGTGTCGACTGCTTCATATTGAGGCATTCGATACGGTTACATATAAATAATTAAATGATGGAATTGTCAAATGTGTAATTGCTAATTTAAAAAATTATATCTAGTAACATTGTTTATAAGTGTGAAGCTAATTTAATTTGTGATAATTTAATACCAAGTGTATTTTTAAATTTTTATTTTAATATTATATACTGACACAGACAGTATGTTACATACTATGACATTATTTGAATTGTTGACATTGTAATTTATATTTTGTACATTATTTTATTTTATGACGATCCCTTTTACCATATTAGAATGACATGTAAAATTGAATTTTTAAGATGTAAAAGTGAAAAAAATAAATCTAATCTAATCTAAGTTTCTATTATTAACAATATGGACAAATTCTGAAATAAATTGCTTGATTTGATTTAAAGACTCACCTAGTTCCATTCACTGTCAATGCTGCATACTTGTTAACAGCATCACTAATGCAACCTTCGTGGCCTATGCTGCAGGCGAATGACAGAATGAAGAATCTGTTCAGGGTCGTTGTTAGAGGTTCATTCTCAGTAACATCGTATCCAACTTCCGTGATCACTGCGTCCAAGAAAGTAAAGAGAATCTCCTGAAAATTTAAGATTCATTGCAAATAACAACAGAAATAGAACAGAGTACACCATATATTCTGATATTGTTGTCTGTAAATAGATGTGTGCTTTTGCTGCCGAAATTGCGTCGATTAAGGTAAAGAGAATCTCCTAAAAATTAAAGATTCAATGCAAATAACAAGAGAAATACAACAGAGTATATACCAATCATCCTGATATTGTTATCTTATAAATAGTTATCAAACAAATAGTTCTATGCTTTTGCTACTGAAAATGTTGAAGGTGTTTTCTAGTAACATACCTACATAGTTTATATAGACTTTTATTTGTAGTGAATTTAGTTAAATTATTTTTAACTAGAATAAAATCTGAATTATTTCGAATATGTAATTGTATATACCTAATAATATAAAATGAGACTCTAGTTAATCTAAATCAGGTAGTGTGTCGTTTCAATAACTTTTTAAGTACTTCCTACTAACTTAAATATACAAAGTAACTGACGTTATATAATAAAAGAAAGGAAAAGAGAAAACCTAACGCTTAAAAATGATGTAACTGAACAGTTCTGCAAAACTAATTGTTTTTATAATTAATTGTTTTAAAAACTCATATCAATTTAAAACCTTAAAACTATATTGCTAAAAAAACTGAAACTTATTACTTCATCAATCAAGATATAATTTAAAATTAATTAAAGTTTATTGTTGCGTTTACTCACATCAAATTCAGCCAAAACTTCAGGAAGATGCAAGAACCTATTTCTGATGTAGCTAAAACCAGATATAGCAGGATACCAGACGAAATAGTTAGTCTCCTCTTTGAGGAAGTCCAAGACTTGGAATCCGAGATCCCATGTCATCCTTTCGGAACGCATGAAAGCGAAGACGTCATCTACGATCTGAAAATGAAGAGATTTTATTTTATTTATCGCATGGTCTTTATTTATGAGCAGTGAGGTCTTGAAGCAGCCGTGTGGTTTCCGACTTAGAACATGGCCACTCTCAAACTTCCCGTGGGTGTCATCAAGGCGACTAAGGGATTGCATTAGGGCCCGGCAGCATTCTCCTTTGTATATTAAGATCATTACTGCGATCACCAATCCGCCTGCTAAGGGTGGTGATTATGACAAAATCCCCCTAAAAAATATTTTAGGATTTAGTAATATATAATAATGTGTAATGTTATGTTATCTACGCGGACGAAGTCGCGGGAAACAGCTAGTACATTATATAAAACTAATCAGGCCTCCCCAACCCGTCTGGCCAGCGTGGGGAGTGTAGGCCAAATCAGTGCTCCTGCCAAGCCTCCTTAGGCTAAATCCTGCAGTGGAGACAAAAATAACCTGATGTTGATGATGATGATGAATGTACCTACAGGTAGGTATATTCGAGTTAGTGGAAAATAGAGAACGAAGGCGACGGGGGCGAAGTAAGTGGTGACGTCTTCATAAAACAGACTTGCTATCTAGAAGAATTACAGCCTTTAAATACATCATTAATATGTTATAAATTTACACTTATACACTTTATTATCATTTTGTACCTGTGCTCTGTTCAAATAATGAATATCTTCTGGACTTTCTTTGAGAGCGATGGCTAGCATTTCCCAGTTGTGCACATCATAGTTCACGCGGTATATACCTGAAACATTCAAGTTTAGTTTACCTAACCCTTTCTATTATTTATATTTATTAGCTGAATAAATGCACACAGAAGTACAACTTCGCAAACTATGACATAAATTGGTTAAATTAAAAATACTGCGTTAAAAAAATTCAATTATCTTTTCCTAAACTATTATTTTCTCCCGTGCCATAGTAATTCGGCAAGGATAGAACAAGTCACATATATCTTAAAGATCGGGACCAGTGTATAAATTGTACAAAGTTGTCTGTCTTTAGTGATAATTGAAAACACAACCTCTGTTCGAGTCTTACTACCAAGCCACTAGGCTACGGGACAGTCCGTATTAGTAGGCAGTTAGAATAAGGCAATGGATATTAATTTCATGTGTAAATGATTTTAATCTCTTTCTTTATAGGTACGAGTAGATGATTTAAAGCCCTTTGAGAGACAATGTACGAAATGACTGCCATCCATCATTGCTTAGAATGGCACTATAAGAAAGTATCCTATCATTATCAAGCTTCGGAAAATCGGGTGTCATTGTCAAAATGTGATCGATTTATAGAGACTTCCGTTCAATATTATGTGATATATTTTCTTTTTTATTATTTATTTAAGGTGTATTATTTAATTAATTTTTATTTAATTTCATACAGAACATAAATCACATGTAAAAAGTAGCACATCTCACGAAAATGTAGCACGTCATATTCAATGGAAATATCTGCTATAACAAGGAACAGCATTTTTCCGAGCCTTGATCATTATGGATAGGTTACGAAATGGTTACGTCGATCATGTGTTATGTCGAACAAACGTTAATCGACCAAACATACTTCGGACAATTGCTTTATATTCCACATGTAGTGCAAAGACAACCAGCTTATGCTTATTAGACAACCAGATGCCAGATTTATAATTTCTTAAGTATAAACATGGACACTGACGGTGGGCCTGATCCACAACTTTCAAGTCACTCAGAGAGCTATGGAGAGGGCTATGCTATGCATTTTTTTAAAGAATATGATTCGTAATGAAGTGATCCGACGAAGAACGAATATGACCGACATAAGTTATGTCGGTCATCTTCGTTCTTCGTCGGTTATGTCACATAACCAAAAGGATTAGCAAATCCAGGACTGAGTAATTAAACAGACCCTAATCTTATAAGAAGTTGTACCTTTCTGCTTCACATTGAAGATCACCCACTCGTGTTCAGCGTCTTTCTGAATATGGGTTGTTCTTGTGGTCATGATGTGTGTTGGAGTCAAATTATCCCAGTCAGGGTTGTTTCCACTGGTATACGTGAGAGGCAGAGGCCATATTTGATTTGTCTGTGTCGCTGTTGGGCTGATAAAGAAACGATCCTAAAAATAAAAGTCTGATGTCAAACTATTGAGCAATAATAGTATTTGAAAGTAAATCTACTGTCCCATAGTAGTGATAGCCAGTTGGCACAGAGCAGGTAATCCTATTTTGACTTATAATCGAATAATTTTTACAAAAAATTACAAACCGACCTGAAACCAAAAACTAACACAAACTCTTTAACAGAAACATATAAGTATTGAATACTCTGATTTTTGACCGGCTCTAAAGACGTCAAATTTTTGGGTGCCAATAATTCAAAAGTTTTACTTTTTACTTTTATAATACTGGTATCTATATTGACGAGCTATGCTCGGAGTTTCTCTAAGGGACAGGATCCGAAATGAGGTGATCCGCCAGAGAACTTAAGTCTTCGACATAGCTCAAAAGGTTAGTACGCTGAAGTGGCAGTGGGCCACATCTGTCAGAGAACCTATTACCGCTGGGGTAAACGAGTTCTCGAGTGGAGACCGCGACTGGGCAAGCGTAATGTGGGACGCCCCCTGGATAGATGGAGCGACGATCTGCGTAAGGCGGCTGGCAGTGACTGGATGAGAAGAACCGAAGATCGGGTTCAGTGACGCACCTTAAGAGAGGCCTATGTCCAACGTGGACTCTTTCAGGCTGATGATGATGATGATTTATATTAAGTGATTTGAGCGACGCATCCTTGTTTTTATAAACTACGTAACAAAGGCCTAAATCCCCCACCCCCAATCCTCACCCGTACCAAATTGGTATTTTAGGCTTCTTCGTCCCCCCTTATACTTGTCACGGAGTATGGGTATCTTGTCCTTACCTGTCTAAGACTCATCAGACCAGTTTCCATATCAACATTCACCGTTAGCACAGGGTACCCAGGTTCCTCAACCCAGTACTTAATAAATGCTGTCATGTCGACGCTGGCATCTACTGTAGAAGTTTCCTCTACTGCTCTAGCGAACCCTTGATATAAGTCTGCTGGGAAAGCGTGCTCATATGATCTGTAGATTATAAATGATTTACGGCTTAGAATAAGGTCACCTCTAATCTTCACGTGGGTGTTGTCAAGGCGAATAAAGGATTGCACCAGGGACGGCCATTAGCGTACTGCGATCACAAATCTGCCTGTCAAGCATTGTGATTGAGGCAAATCCCCCAGTTGCCCACCTAAACTGGCATTTTATTGGCGAGTCTTATGTTCAGCAGTGAACACAAGACTCGCCAGTGAAGTTTCGGGTGATGATGATTAAACAATATTTTGGTTTGCTTTCAAATATTTGATTAATTTCTTGTGATCAGATCAGTAATATATTGTCCCATGAAAAACAGCTTTTAATGATGGCACCGACAGACATTGTAATTCAATCTATACTTAATGCATCCTGAGGTCAAGGGTTCAATCAAAAAAAGACTGACCCGTCCCTAAGATATGTCAGTTATTTTGCTATGAGATTTCTTCCCCGTCATCATCATCATCATCAGGTTATTTTTGTCTCCACTGCAGGAGCACAACCCTCTCTCATCTGCCGGAGACAGACGGAGGATTTGGCCTACACTCTCTGCGCTGGCCAGACGAGTTGGGGAGGCCTGATTGATGTTTTATAATGTATTTCCTTAGTCGCCTTGTACGACATCCACGGGAAGAGTTGGAGTGGTCATATTCTACTCTACCGGAAACCACACGGCATTAAAAAGTAATTGTTTTAAATGGTTACCGTTACCATACTCAAAATCAGTTACCTGTCCACCAAGAAGTGGTTCAGTGCTAATTTGAAAGTGTCTTCTGTTACGAAATGTTTCAACATAAGCAGCAGTGAAGCCCCTTTCGAGTAACTGATGCCAGAGAAGTGGCCGGTGACTTGCGCCGGGCTATTGACTGGGTGTTGTAGTGCCCTTGTTGCTGCTGACGCGTCAGCTGATAGTGCACTTTGCACGTACATTATGTTAAACTGGTCTTCGAGTTCCATAGACGGGTCCACCTTTAATCAGAATAATACCGTCAATTATGTTAAATTCTAAAGCACATTTAAAAATTTCAAGTACCAAAAAAACTATAAATCTCAGAAAAAAATATTTATTTAATCAAAATACTCATAAAACTAACTAAATATTAGTTTCGAAAGTATACGTTTATTATGAAACTGCGGCAGAATTTTAAGTGCATGGCTTCAAATTAAAAATATTTATTTAAATGAACAAAATACTCATGAAACTAACTAAAAATTAGTTTCGAAAGTATACGTTTACAATGAAACTACGGTAGAATTTTAAGTGCATGGCTTCAAATTAATACCCTATGTCCCATTATTAACCTTTCGTAGCTGGATATGAAATGCAATTTCCCTTATCGAAGCCTATTTCACTTCATTTCCCAGTAGATTCAAAGTTGTACTACGGATATACGGAAAGGGAGAGAAACATTTTTTTATGAAAATTGATCAAACCTCCTTGACCCAAACTGTCAAATTACAAAAAAAAAATCAGTGACAGTTAAATTTTATCTGCAATCTGAAATGCTGTGTCAGTTCAATACAATACATTACACTTAATTGCACAAACAAACAGTTACACGTTATAAAAGTTACAAATAGAAAAATTTAGGCGGTCTTATCGCTTTAAGCGATTTCTTCCAGACAACCTTTAGTTCAGTGCAAAAGTGTGTTAGTTTTTTTTAATTTTAATACCGTTTTTTATGAAATTGTTATTTGACATTCTTGTTGGTATGGGTATTAAGTGTAAATCTATGCATTAGTTCATTGTTATTTGAAACTAAAGATTTTATGTGTGTGATTTATTTATAATTTGAACACATTATTTCAAGTGATACCTAAATTCTCAATGAAACAGTGAATGTATTTAGCGAAACAATGATCATCTCCACATTGGACATAAGACGTCGATAGGCTGATGAAAATATGAGGTAAGTACCTAAGCTTAAAAGTATTGCCATATATTATGGAACTGGTAACCATACAATTAGTATTATTGACACTTACGCCGTGCATAGCAAAATACTCGAAGTAGCTAGCAAAGCCTTCGTTAATCCAAACGTTATCCCACCACCTTGCAGTGACGAGGTTTCCGAACCACTTGTGAGCCAACTCATGAGCAGTTATAGTCCCGATGTTCATTTTATCTAAAGCGTTGGTCTCACCGTCTTCGTTTAACAGGCGAAGTTCTCTGTAATCAAGCAAGCAAACCAAATATTTAATAAATTAACTGCACGAGATCTGGGATTTCCTATTATAGAGATTTTATTAGTTAGATAAGTTGTCGATGATTCTAATAATGAGTGTCATTACTGATAATACAAAAATAATAGGTACGTATGTACTTAAAAAATCTATGATCAAACTGGATTTACATGTAGAGCGGGTGCTCTGTGCACCCATTCCATCCTACGCGTCCCCGGGGAGGGCGGCAGCATCGGGGTGGCATCGTTGCTGGCGCAGGCACTGCAAGGGTGCAGGGGGGAGATATCGTCTCTCTCCGAGATGGGCCGCCGAGTGCGCGCGTCGGAAAGCATGGGGAAGGGACAGTGGATTGCAATATTCATTGTCCCTCCTTCATCTGTGCGTCGGAGACGGCCACCGCGGGGTTTTAGTCGGTGTAATTCCGACATTACCTACTCGTCCCCCCGAGGCGAGTAGGTATGCAGTAGGCATTTCCCCGCGACAAAAGGTAAAAACAGGCATGTCAATATCTTACCTGATGGGTTATTGAGGAAATAAAAGGTGATTTAACTGAATAACTGAGATTAAATTTATTAAGACACGAGACACGACCTTCGTACATCGGAGAGGCGAGCAGAGAGAGAGTTGACAGCTTGTCACAAGGACATTATAAAAATCGTTTACAAAGCCAAGTACGTTTAGTACTGTTTTGCGTTTATAACGACAGTTCCAACACCTGCCCTTAAACCAAAACATTACACATTCAACTGTTATAATATAAAATTACAAGTGCGCCATAATGTCTAACATTTTTACATCACACAAATGAAATTCCAAACAACATTAGCCAAAACGACAATTTAAACACATTTAAATAAATGATTTGAGATTTACACAAAAGTCTTCAAACCTAATTGACACATACATTTATCAAACTTATCCCTTGCTAATGGTTTGGTAAGAATATCTGCTGTCATTTTATCTGTAGAAAGATACTCAATATTAATCAAATCATTGCTTACAAGATCTCTAATGAAATGATGTCTGACATCTATATGTTTTGTGCGAGCATGGAACATTGAGTTCTCACATAATCTTTGAGCAGATTGGTTATCATTGTACAGAGTCATTAAACAATCTACATTTAAACATTCATTAAAAAATGTATGTATGAACAAAGCCTCCTTACATGCATCCGAAAGTGCCATATATTCCGCCTCTGTGCTTGATAGCGCCACTGTTCTTTGTTTGCGACTTTCCCAGGAGACTACTGAGTTACCTATCTTATATACATACCCAGTGTATGATTTCCGATCCACTTCACAGGCCGCCCAGTCAGCATCAGCATACCCGCGAACGTCTAGGTTAGATTTTTCGAAATTAAGGCGATAATGTTTGGTGCCTTTCAGGTATCTTACCACTCTTTTCGCAGCCTTCCAATGACTGTCTGTATAGCACTGATTAAATTGGCTAAGAGAGCTCACCGCATGGGCGATGTCGGGTCTAGTACATACAGCAATGTACATAAGACAGCCAATTAGATTTCTGTACTCGCAGTTTTCAGCCTTCTCTGTTGCCTTAACAAGTCTAAGACCAGGCTCCATTGGTGTTCCAATCGGCTTACAATTTTCCATTTTAAACCTGCTTAAAACACTATTTATGTAGTTGGTTTGATCAAGAGTAATTCTTCCTTTCTCTTTACAAACTCTCATTCCCAAGAATTCATGAACTGTTCCCAAGTCCTTTATCTCGAATTCTTTCATCAACTGTTCTTTAATTTTCTTCTTCTCTTCAATTGAAGATGTAAACAATAAAATGTCATCAACATAGATCGTAATTATTGTTATGCTTCCTTGTTGAGATCTAAAATATACACATGGTTCCACTGAAGACTTCTTAAATAACATCTTCTTTGTCAGGACTCCATTTATTTTATCATACCAACATTTAGCAGCTTGTTTGAGACCATAGATGGATTTGTTTAATTTACAGACTTTATTTTCCTTCCCCTTTACAACAAATCCTTCTGGTTGCTCCATCACTATATCCTCATGTAGGTCGCCATTCAGAAATGCCGTTTTAACATCAAGTTGATCTATGTCAAGATCATATTCGGCAGCTATGGCAAATAACATTCTTATTGTGGAGTAGCGAACCACAGGAGCAAATGTTTCCTGGTAGTCTATACCATGCTTCTGCGTGAACCCCTTCGCAACAAGACGAGCTTTATACTTCAAAATTATTCCATTGAGACCTCGTTTTCTCTTAAAAACCCATTTACATTTCACCGGCTTCTGACCGTTCTTCAAGTCTGTCAGGGTCCAACAATTATTTTTAGAAAAGGAGTCATACTCATCTTGCATTGCTTCACGCCATCGATCAGCTTCTCTGCCATCCAGTGCCTCCTTTACATTCATCGGCTCATCATCTCCAATTCCACAGCTCAACGCAATGTTAGCAAACTCTTCTGAGTCATTTGTGCTTTCAAAGCTTGTGGTAGTATCAGAGTCGTCAGTTTCTAATGATGTTGTCCCTGGAATGTAAGTTTTATCCAACACATCATCTGTACTAAGAATGGAGGACTCTTCCTGATCAGTGTCATTCAATGTAAAAATTTCTTGTCGTCTCTGATTTTTCTGTTTTGACTGAGTTAATATGTCATCAGATAAATTGTGATCATTGAATGACCCTGACTTAGGGCTAGATCGGTCTATTGTATTGTCAGTATTGTAATTTGTGACAACATGGGGTGTCAAAGAAATGTTTAGTATATCATCATTTGACATATTTTCTTCTTTAAATGTACCATTTGAAATAAATTTATTTTCAAAGAAGGTAACATTCCTAACTTTTATACATGTGGTTGGGCACTCCGGGTCTATCAGTCTATAGCCCTTGCTTTCTTCACAGTATCCAACAAAAATGTATTGTTTACATTTTGAATCTAATTTCTTTCTGTTTTGTATTAATGCATATGCCAAACAGCCAAAAATTCTGAAATGACTAACGTCTACCTTTTTGCCAGTCCATTTTTCTTCAGGAGTGGTTCCCATGACAGCTTTCGTCGGTGTTCTATTCTTGATATACACAGCTGTCTTCACTGCTTCAGCCCAGAACTTCTTTCCCAAGCCAGCATCCTGCAGCATGCACCGTGCCTTCTCCATTATGGTCCTGTTGGCTCGCTCGCTGACCCCATTCTGGGCTGGTGAGTATGGGACCGTTGTTTGATGCACGATGCCTTGTGCTTTCAGGAACGTCTGGAACTGATTATTGACATATTCAAGACCATTGTCACTTCTCAATATTTTTATTCTCTTACTAGTCTGATTTTCTACAAGAGCTTTAAAAATTTTGAAACTCTCAAAAACTTCACTTTTAGCCTTAAGAAAGTAAATAAAAGTCTTCCTTGTGCAATCATCTGTAAAGGTTAAAAAATATTTTGCACCCCCTAGAGAAGACTGAGACATAGGCCCACATAAGTCAGTGTGTATCAGCCCTAATATCTCACTTGACCTGCTTTGAGAATTCTTTGGAAAGGGTATTTTAGTCTGCTTCCCCTCCACACAAGCAATACAAGATTGATAGTTGTTATCATCATAATTAATGCCTGTTACCATACCTTTCTTCATGACATACATGCTCCTTGAGTTGAGATGTGCGAGCCGCCTATGCCACGTTTTTTGTGTATCTCCACAGCCCGAGGATGTAGTCCTCGAGTCCTTCACCGAAGAACCCATATCTGCTGTGCTTGCTGCAGCTTCCGGAACATCACCAGTCACCTGTGAAGTCCCTACAGTCTCCGAAACCAAACATGAATTTATAACACTTTCGGATGCTGTATTAGTTGAAAGCTTAGTATCTAATTGATATACTTGGTTGAGATGAGTAGCAGTTGCTACTATCTCTTCTTTGTCCATTATTTTACAACCTTTTAAATCAAATATTACTCGGAAACCTTTCCGGGTCATAGCGCTTACTGACAATAAATTTGCAGTAAGTCTTGGTACAAAATACACATCACTTATTGTCCTTACACAGTTCTGTAGTCTTATTTTTACATTTCCTTGACCCACAGCTGATAGCTGTTCACCATTGGCTACATTTATTTCTATTGGTTTTATAGAAACAAAATCACAAAATACACCTCTGTTATTGCACATGTGATTCGTAGCTCCAGAATCAATACACCATGTGTCACTTTTCACTACAACGGAGAGTGCAGTTAATAAAGTCTTGTCCTGCATAAGCGGTTTCCTACTGGTCTTCTGCGGACAGTTCTTTTGTAGATGGCCTGGTTTCTTACAACGGAAACATTTAAACGTTCTTTTGGCAGCCAGGGCCGTCCCTCCCTCATTAATGTCATCACGCCGCAGGTGTTCCTGCAGTAATTTTGACTTGACATTCTCGCTAGATAATTCTGCGTTATTATTTTCAAGAGTCATAATTAAGGGGTCATAATTTGGTGGCAACCCGCTCAACATTATGACTGCAACAAAATCATCCTCTAAGGGAGACCCAATATCGCTTAATTGTTGAACGATTTGTGTAATTTTAGATAAATATGTGTCCATGCTCTCGTACTCACACAGTTTTATGCTGAAGAGACTCCTCAAGAGACTTAACCGTCTACATAATCCTTTGTCTTCAAACGCCTGTTGCAATTTTCTCCAAGCTTCGTACGGCGTTTTGGCATTTCTAACAAGGGGATATGCTGAGGTATGCACTGACAAGCATATTTTAGCTAATGCCTTTAATTTTTTCTTGTCATCTGCTGATTTTTCTTCAGATTCCACACAATCCCAAAGGTCCTCGTGCACCAGTACCATACGCATGGCGAATTTCCAATTATGGTAATCTTGAATGCCTTTTAATTTTTCCAATGGGAAAGATAAACTCGTGTGTCCATCGCCGGCCATTGTCGTGTCGATCGTCCAAAAAAAACGTGTTTTTATTTGATAACGCCTTTTTCAAGAAAATAAATAGCTCACTATTCAGGGATTAATGCCTGGGCCCATAACCTGATGGGTTATTGAGGAAATAAAAGGTGATTTAACTGAATAACTGAGATTAAATTTATTAAGACACGAGACACGACCTTCGTACATCGGAGAGGCGAGCAGAGAGAGAGTTGACAGCTTGTCACAAGGACATTATAAAAATCGTTTACAAAGCCAAGTACGTTTAGTACTGTTTTGCGTTTATAACGACAGTTCCAACATTACCAATAAGTATAATGATGAGAAACTATCTATTTAAACTTAAAAATATAATATTCTCTCTGAAATAAAAATAAAAAAAATTCTTACCTGTAACTAACCAATCCCCAGTTTTCAGTGGCACCAGATGCCCAATCAGGTACAGCTATCTGATCGTTCTTCATATTTTCTTCCATTGTATAGTACGGTATGCCGAGATATTGCTCCAACCAAACAGTTAATGGCGGTCCAATCTCTAATGCATACGCACCCTGACCCTGAGCGTTTGGTCTGGCAAGGATGCGGTAGGACCGATTGGGGTCTTCATTGTCGGCAATTACAGTAAACTCCTCACTGATATGGACTGTCACCAAATATGCTGACATTCTTGGTGTAGGGTGAAAGATTTCCTTGACACGGTTACCGTTTCTTAAAAAACATAAGAAATAATACAAATAGTTTAAAATACTAAAATAACCCTCTCATGTAAGAAAATTATTTACCTATTGAGATAAGTCAAACGATCCCAACTCAATGGCATTAAAGAATTTACATTGAGGACTTGCTATGATCATAGAGATGAGAGCATCTTTATCATCATATCAGCTAGATGATACCATATTGTCACCAGAATTGCATAAGTGTGCTTAGTTTCATATTGAAACGCTAACTAGAAGTGGTTGTCAAATGAGTTGTAAGATTTTCTTTCATTGTTAAAAAGTATTAAGTCAAGCTAATAGAAGTACGCGAATAGTAATAAAGCTGCTAAATAACAAAAAAATCTGTTTATCACACAACTTGTTATTAATGGAGAAAAAAAGAAGAAAAAATAAAGTAAACCAAGTATAGGTTAACCAATTGTTATGATAATTGTGACCCTAAGAGAGAGAGCTTAGAAAAGAAGAAAAAATTTGGAGCTTACGGAATTTCTTGTTCAATCCACATATTTGAATACGACTGAGTGAAGTGTGCAGGTCTATTGATGATAATAGTGAAAGTAGACTTGAAGCCAGGCTCGTCGAAACTTGGGAAAGCTTGCCTTGAGTTGGTTGGTTGCAAATGACTAGCGGCGTACCAGCTGAAAAAAATACAGTTTATGAGTAAGTTGAGTCGACTTGATCAAGCAAGTGGGTATGTGGTGCAGTGGTAAAAATGAGGAAAGCATATGTCTTGAGTGCAAGACAAGTACATGCAGTGGTATGTAAAAAGATAGGATGTTGATAATGCTGATCATGAGCAATTTAGTTAATTATTTTAATTAATGTACATGTGAATTTTGCGTACACTGGTAGGTAAATTCAAAGATGATGCCATAATAATCAATGTCACTTACTGAGTTCTACCATCACTGCCGTTATAGTAACCCCTGAAGATACCCCTTGACATTGGATACTCATTAATATTTCCAATATAAACAATTCTTACAATGTAGTTCTGTTGGTTAACCAATGAAACTCCTTCTCTCAGATTGATTTTCAAGAAGTGTTGTTCTCGGATACGTTCGATGGGGTTTGTTGGGTCCAATAATAACGGAGTTCCGGATTCATCAATAACAGACACCCCTATAATTTCTCTTACATTTTCTTGAAGTATCAGAGAACGAATATTATCTTCCACGGCCTGCAAAGTATGTTAACAATATATAAATGTCACTTGCGTGGTATTTTTCAGCAATTCCTAAAGTTTTATTAAGATATCATTATTATAGTGTAGATCCTAAGTAAGCTTGGTTATATGGTATAAATCTCCATCAAAATCTCTTTAGTATTTGTTATGTGATATCCGTACCAACAAAATACAGGAAAAAAATTCACAGAAAAATTCACAATTCACAAATCTCACATTTACTATCAATTATCATTCTAATAGTAGCAATTCTAATAGTTGCAATTGTTTACTTACTCTAAGTGTAATAGTTACAATTCCATCAAACGTGAACGCCTCTTTGTCTTCTTCAGCTTCAAAGTAAGGTGTTATTTCGACATCGAAGTGAATAGGGTCTAGACTTTCAGGAACACGATATGTAGTTGGATCGAACTCATTGCGAGAGCTGGGATTTTCGGGGTTCAGAGGGAAATCAGATTTGACGAACGCCAGTAGAGCTGGTATGATGACCAGCTTTAGTAGGTAGGACATGATGGTGCTGGAATATTAAGATAAGTCAGTTTAAATACTCGAGAAACATTGAAAAGGAAAAGTTGTATGAAAAGGGACGTGTTTTTCAAAATATTATCTTTCTTTAAAAACCCAGGTTGTATGTCCCATTTGTTTTATACAATTGTATCTAAGTCATTTAAATTCAAATATTCGTTATTGTGCTAAAATACATGTAAAATATTAGAAAAATTACATATAGAAGGATGAATTTAATGTAAAAATGGGTCCTTATCGCTTTCAGCGAATTCTTCCTGGCAATGTTTACAGTCAATCAAGGCAATAATTACGTTAGAGATTCAAGAGTTTATTATCAAAGAATTGTTATTAGAATGTAACTCACCTGTCCCAATATCCACGTTTGAAATGAGGTTGTTAGTAAAAATAACCAATAACTTTGAACATCAGATAAAGGTGATTAAATGATAACAGTATATATTATCAGGATTATAATAATGATATTTAGTGCTTACAACATAATGATATGAAAATTGCTCATATCAAGATAAATAAAGGTTTAAATGTACTTATCAGAGGTATAAATTGTATTATAAATAGCGATTAAATCAAACGTCGACGCCGACAGGAATTCAATGAATTCATGCCCATCATTCAATTTTAAAACTTACAGGTACGCTTTTAAATGATTGAAAACCATAAGTACAGATGGGTAACACCCCGTTTAAAACCCACGGGGTGGGTTAAAACCCAGTTATCACCCATTTTGTTCCACCCACTGGGTGGTTTGTACACGTGACAAACTTGTATAGGTAACGGAGTTACCCATTAAGCCAATCCATCTGTAATCATGACACATAGAGATGCTTGCCCTGTGGGAAACACGTGGAGTATCATATTGAGAGATCCTAGTTTTCGATTGTCCTCATGCCTTAATTTACTGACTAGTCCTAAACGATGAACGGAAACATCGTATTGATACTGCACATCTGAAGGTTCGTAGAAGAACGTCGTATCTATCATATATTTAGTATGAAAGATACGACTGTCTTCTACTAAGGGTACGTTATGGACTTTCGGGGAATCAATCATCCTGAAAAGTGGACACAATTACCCGATTAGATATTAGAGTAATTGGACATTTGAAGACGTAATCGTAAAGTCGCTTTAAGTCCAAATCAGCAGCAAATGCTATTGAAAAATGATTGAAATCGGTGGAGATATCTTCATTATACCCCACTTCGTGGTAAGGGTCGATTTATGCTGACAATTTATAATCTGCTTTAATCATATTAGAATAAAGCTCAAAAACACTAGCGCGAGCATATACGCCGCTATACGCTGGAACATTTACTAGTGCACGCAATTTGAACTATATTTTAACCTCTTTCAAAACGATTAGGTAATATTTCTGTCTCTAAGTCTATTTTGTTACATTAAGAATAGAATTCTTTAACGTCACTAAATACCTATTTTTTAGGGACTTTGGAAAGTTCTGAATAACCCCTTCACATATATTTATAATAGTTTTATTTTCAAGGGTTTACACCATTGAGTTTCTCTTTATTCATTTTGACCTACACGTTGACTTTTTGGTTTAGTCTTTGGACTTAAGTACCAGAGATCCTGGGTTCGATACACTCTAGAGACAGACAACTTTGTCACCTAAGTGGGGACAGACAACTTTGTGACCTAAGTGAAGGGCTATTGAAGTTAATTTTGGTAAAATAAAGCATTTTCGAACATGGTTACATATTTGCATCTCTCGCATCCTTAGCTGTCCATAATCAAACGAACCCTAACCTTAAAACGGAAGTGATAGACATTCAATAGTTTCACTGGAGCCGTGTGGTTCCCGGCTTAGAATAGGGCCACCCCCTATCTTCCCGTGTGTGCCGTCAAGGCGGTCAAGGGATGGCACCACAGACAGGCAGCAGCGTTATTCTAGGTATATTAAGATCATTACTGTGATTACCAAGCGTAGTGATTATGGCAAATACCCCAGTGGATACCCCACCAAAAGTTACATTCAATTCGGGAGGCTTATGTTCAGCCGTGGACGTATTTCGGCTGATGATGATATATGTACCTCAGTACGAAATTGATGTAACGAATGATTAGGAAAATAAAAATTATAAATTAAATTACAACAATTCTTTATTTCTTTAACAAATTTACAAAATTAATCTATTAAAATATATGTCACTTATTTACTTAAAAAGTTAAGCAGACATTGCTATTAGAGCCATGATCAGTAACATCGCAAGTGACGTCAAGACCTTTGTAGCGCTGTCTCTTGCTGC
Organism: Esperia sulphurella; assembly: GCA_947086405.1. NCBI lineage: Eukaryota > Metazoa > Arthropoda > Insecta > Lepidoptera > Oecophoridae > Esperia > Esperia sulphurella. The sequence goes on from OX352266.1 coordinate 2,615,888, forward strand.
TTGCAAAATGGTGTCTGCATTTGCTGTACCCCATTCAATGTTGTTTCGAGCTGTAGTAATAGCGGATATGGTAGAAGTAAACTGATCTGTCCCGGACTGTGTCGTACGCATCCAGTTTTCGTACTGTGAACCAAAAGGGATGTAAACGTCAAGAAACAGCGCAATTCAGAAGTATAAAGTATGAACATTGAAGTTACAAGTTAAATAGTAGTGCAAACTATTAATGTCAAATAATTACTGGAACTCAAATAAAAAATGTATTTTAATACACAATTCAGTTAATGCAATGTAGTGTTGGTAAGCTCTGATAAGATTGAGAGCTCACGAACAATTATTATTAAAAAACTTAATCATCAGAAGACAAAAAGGACCAAAATAAGATAGTACGCACTTAAAAACAGATAAAATAAACTACACAAATAAAATATTTATTTCCACTGTGCACGTGTCATGAGCCGCTATGAGCCGGTTGGTTATAACGTAGTTGAGACACCTTTAGGATCCGGATAATGCTTTCCTTCACCCTTTAGAGGCAATCTTCTTAAGTATTAAAGCGAAAAAGTCATGTCCTGACGCTTTACAATAAAACGGAGTCTTGGCAACACACTGAACGCTTTGTTGTACTGTACTCGTTAGGCATTACATAATAATTTTACTAGAAGACACATACCTCAGTTAGATGGTCTTCATTCAGATATGAAGCAAGACTTGACATAGCTGAATGCACTGGCCTAGCCGGAGAGTCCTCCACATATCTATAAAACAAAACAATTTTTCCATAAGTTAGGTAAGTGCGATTATCTCGCGATATTATGTCAGACTAGCTGGTACCCGCGACTTCGTCTGCGCAGGATTAGTATTTCGAGTAGCTTATATTAGCGAGGCGTAGAAAAGAACTAACATTATGACATTAAAATTATAATTTTATGGCGCACGCCAGAATAGCTCGCTTTTTTCCTACTTGATATTTTAGACAATTCACACAATATCTTTATAAATGGTAGCCTATGTGTTATTCTGATGTATAAGCTATATTATTGTAAAGTTTCATTAAAATCCATTCAGTAGTTTTTACGTGAAAGAGTAACAAACATCCATCCATACTTACAAACTTTCGCGTTTAATATTAGTAGGATAGGATGTGAGGGATTTCTCGCTATACTTATATTTAAATTTGAGAGCAGTTAATTAATATACTCAAGTTTCTAAATATGATCATACTTACGCTTCTCTTATTTGACCAATGTTATTTCGGACAAACCCTAGGACAACTTCAGCATTCTCTTGATTACCCAATAAAGCGTAGTTAAAAGAAGTCACTTTGTCATGAGATCTCACATCATTTAGTAGAGTTAGCTCCAAGTATCTGAAACACAGAAGCTTTTAATAAAAGCAAATCAATAGTACCTATGTTGAACAACAAATGCCTACAAATAGTCCAGGCTTGACTAATAAAGACGCCTCATGCGAGGAAAACACTTCTGGTCTTATAGGACCCCGCAAAACGTCATCTTCACTCCGACAGATCATGACGACGGAATTGACCTCGCCAATCAGCGTGCAATTTCTTCGCCCGCACATGTTTGCACAGAAGTCTTTGTAGAATTAGGAGCATTTGGACTTCATTGGGATCATTAGTCATTGGCCAAAGTGATAGGAGATTGATCCCCTACTCACCACCCTGACTAAGTGATTTGCTAATCGCAGTATATGACGATCACCTGGCTTTATTCTTTAGTCCTTTCTACCACATCTGTCACACTATATTATTCCAGGTACTAAGGACTTAAGATATAGTGAGTTGTAAGTGTAAGTTGCCCCGTACAAAGTTTTCATCATCAACATATCGCCGTCCACGGCTGAACGTAAGCCTTACCCAATGCCCACCGCTGCATTCGTTCATCTGATCTCCGCATCTAGGCGCCTTCGGCCAATAGTAATGTATGTATGTAAACGCTTTATTGTACCAAAATTAACAACAAATATAAATAAAAGAATAAAGTTGTGTACAAAGGCGGACTTATCCCACTTAGGGATATCTTCCAGTCAACCTTAGAGTAACTGAAAGGACGTATAATGAATGAAATGAAATGAAAATGGTTTATTTGCCAAAAGTACAGTGTTTTACAGAAGATGTTAATAATATGGTTAGTTCTAGTGTACTCAACCTGATGCAGGTGTGCAAATATTAATATTAGGAATTATAATTAGATAATTAATAATTAGATCAACAAAATTATTTAAACAATACTCGTGAAACAAATAATAATAATAAGATTAATTATACATTATAGTTTTTTAAATTCTACAAACTCTTTGACATTGTAAAAGCAATGGTCTAAAAGCCATGTTGTCAATTGTGATTTAAAAGACGCACCTTTTAAAATTTTTATGTTCTCTGGCAGTGAATTAAATAATGTAATAGACATATTAAATGCATTTTTCTTATATAATGCAAAAATAAATACAGGGTATGTAGAACTAGGTAAGTGTGATGAGATGCATTAGTTGAAAGTCAAAATATGATGCTAACAGAATGACTGTGAACTTCTATGATTCAAATAGAAAAAAAGAATAGAAAAAAAGCTTTGATATAATTATTATCACTCACCGTGTCAGCAGTGTTGAGTCTTTAGTTGATCCTAAAGCTCGTAGGATTTCGAGCTGATCATTTGCATACTGGGACTCACGGAACAGATCTATCATAAACTGGAACTCTGAAGAAGAGGTAAATTCCCTGACTCCTGACGTAAGAACGTTGCGTCGGATTCCAGGGTGTACCCTGTAAAATATGACAGTAATGACGTAACTTTAGACCTATACTAGCTATATGGGTGTATGTAGAACTGAAAAGGAAGGTGTTTTTCCGAAACTTTTCTTCTACCAAACTGATCCTACTCCTAACAAAATGCCAACATTATTAATGCAATTGTTAGGTTATGATTAAGTCTACTGTATATTATAGGTGGTCTGTGTAACTTAAATTACTAAGTGTTTGAAATTATATTAACTGAATATTCCGTGTAAAAGTAGATATATCAATGGAGGCACAAATAATTTGAGAAGGAAATTGATGGATGATTCACGTTACTTTCTCTGATGTTATACCAAAGTCTGTATTTCCGGTTTCTATACGTTGTAATTAGTGAGTTAGTCCGCATGAGAACGGAATATATTGGAGTGGGGTAGTGGAAAAGCAAGGAATTAGTGATTTAATAGGCGAGTTTCTGGTTCACTAGTCGGTTTCTTGATCCTTCACTTTCGCCAATTCACCAGTTTCATCAATTCGTCAGTTTAAATTATTCGCCATTTTCCCATTATAAAAAAATACATGCGTAGTTTTGATGACAATACTATATTATGGTTCTATTGAGCTGATCTGACAATGAAGATGTTTTATTGGCTATGTTTCTTTGGGTCACAATTGGTGAATTAGCGAAAGCTACGGGAATTAACGGAACTGACAAAATCAGGGAATCAGGAAACTGACCAGTGAGCCCACTAACTGGGATAGGAGGGACCATTTGAATGAACTTGAACAGTAAATCTATAACACATAATTCACCCCCTAAAGGAACATAAATTACTCACAATTCATTGTTGTTAACGAAAGCAACGAATCTGCTCCGTGACTCTTGGACGCATCCTGCATGACCGAGCATGCAAGCGAAGTGAAGAATGACCTGACGGGTCATGGTTGCGGTGGGGCTCTCGTTAGTTCCCGCTTCAAAGCCAACACTCTCCACCACCGTTTCTAAATAGCTCAGGATGAACGCCTGCAAAGTTTTGAGAAAATTTTGAATTTTATGACGATTTATTTAAAGCACATTTTAGTCGCTAAGGTGATGGGCGTTTTGGTCCCAGCTACCAATTACAATAAATGGTACAAAATAGTGACTAAGGCAGATAATCTCAGTAAACTGTACAATTTAACATCATCATCATCAGGTTATTTTTGTCTCCACTGCAGGAGCACAACCCTCTCTCATCTGCCGGAGACAGACGGAGGATTTGGCCTACACTCCCTGCGCTAGCCAGACGGGCTGGGGAGGCCTGATTGAAGTTTTATAATGTATTCCCTTAGTCGCCTTGTACGACATCCACGGGAAGAGTTGGAGTGGTCCTATTCTACTCTACCGGAAACCACACGGCAATTTAACATATTTGTGTAATATTAAATTATATAGATGATAGAAACAACTTTGGAACAGAGTAGAACAGAGAATCTTTACAGTAAGATTTTTACTTATACGTACATCAAACTCGGCCTGCTGCTCAGGTAGATGCCTCAACCTATTCCGAAGCCAAGTGTATCCACTGATTGCTGGATCCCAGACGTGATAATTAGTCTCATGTCGGAGGAATCTAAGGATATTGAACCCTTGGCCGTAAGTCATCCTTTCAGACCTCATGAACGCGAATATATCGTCGACAATCTGCAAACAGAGAAACATTTGAGTGTGAAACTCTAATTTTGGGGAAATAAATCACAAAACTGTTCTAGGAGTTCTATGAGGTGACGTATAAATGTATATTGTAGATAAATGATAATTTTATGTAAAATTAAATTAGTAAGAGTGGTACTTGCAGTGCCAAATTAGGTTACTGGTAAAGGTACTGTAATCTATATTACTAATAAATAAAATCGTAAACATCGCGTACATTGAAGATATTTGCAAAAAAAATTGAGGGGTCTAAGGATAAGTAATAGAACACATTTCAATCATTTTTGGAATTTTTGTCTGTTTGTCTGTGAGGTTGTGCACGCATTACTTAAAAACTACTGAACGGATTTTGATGGACTTTTCACAGAAACATGGGGCTTAACTTAACATTTAGTCTTTACTTCATCGTAATCGGCATACTCAATTAAAAGTTATAGACATTTTTAGTTTTCAAATACATTAGTAGGTAAGGTTAGTATGAAATATATTGCACATAATCGTATTTCCGTACTATTTAGATTGGGATGAGTTTGGATTACATTTGCGAGTGGGAATTGGAGTGGGAGTGGGAGTGGGCGTGGGAAAAGGGGAGTGGGTGTGGGAGCGGGAGCGGAAGGGGAAGCGGGAGCGGGAGGGACGCGGGAGCGGGAGGGGAGCGGGATCGGGGGAGGAAGCGGGAGCGGAAGCGGAAGCGGGAGCGGAAGCGGGAGCGGGATTGGGAGCGGATTCTGTAGTTCACGCGAGCGGAGCAGCGGGCACAACCAGTACATAAAATAATAAATAAACTATGCAAACCTGTGCCCGATTTAAATAATGTATTGAATCAGGATCGCTCAGTAATGCCTCTGTGATCGCATTCCAATTTCGGTCGTCGTAGTTAACTCTGTAGTGTCCTGCAAATAAAAATTTTACCTTATGAGATATGAGATTACTTGTTTGTTTTTTTTTTAGAAAATTACAATTAGTAGTCTAATAATAAAGAATAATCTTTGCAAATTTTATACTCAATCATGTCTGTAATTATTTTTATTGGTTAATACAGTTTGCATTTTGAGAGTAAAATCGAAAACGGTTCAAAATCAAGTTTAAAATGTATATTTTATTTTTAAATAATTCAAAATTAAATATAAAACAAATGTAAATATCTCAGACATTCACACCATTATTCTTTACATTACGGAGTCTTCAAAAAGTATATTTTAAAAATACCAAATCTGTGCAGAAGACTAACACAGGCCAATTTTTACCTTTCTAAACTTCGCTTAACTTACTACAAAGTAAAGCTTACCATGTTGCAAATTATTGAATATGACCCAATCTCCTTCGGGTTTTGGAATGACCATTCTGTCATTAGTCATCATATAACTAGGTTTTAGGACGTTAAAGTCGTTGCTGTTGCTAGTGGAAAATGTAATTGGTATTGGATAAATTTGTCCAGTAGGTGTTGCTGACGGATTGATGAAGAATCTTTCCTAGAAATTACAATCGGCTTAAAAAAAAAGGTAAAATTTTCGGAAAATATACTGAATTCATAATGCATTAATGTTATGTTACAAATTTCATTTCCATTTGTGTAGTTTTTCAGTTATTTGCTGGACTGTCAGAGAGAAGAACTAAAATTTTTGCAACAAACTTGTCATGGATTGCGTTTGGAGAAAATATCATAGGTATTAACTTAATTTTAAAAGTTACGTTACTGCAAGTTTGTTGTGGCGACAGCGCCAACACCTAGGAATCAGTAGTCAATGAAAAACACCTGTATTCAGCCAAGGATCTAGACATAATGAACCTTAAGCTCCGCTGTTATTAGTTATAGACCTTTCTTCAGGAGGAAATAAATTGCAGCGCTGCCAAGTAAGTAGACTTGTTGACAATCATTAGATGTTTATGTTTAACTAGCTCGATGGGTTATACCGCCCATCCAGATGACAATCTGGCCTCTCATAGTTATAACATTTGTTAAAACTGCCAATCTTACAATTAGAACAAACGTTCAGTCACTTGTTTTCTAGCATCAGAAAGACACGTCAGGGATTTTATGACTTAGATAGTATCTAATCTTAAAAGGAAAATATCGTGGTGATATATTTTCATTATCATTGATAATCATGAATTTACTTACTTGGCTTAATGACATTTCATTAGTGGAATAGTCAATATCAACGGTCAACACAGGGTAACCAGGCTCGTTAACCCAAATACGATAATAGTCAGTAAAATTAAAATTGAGATATTCATCCAACGTGTTATCTTCTGCTATTGCTCGAGCAAACGCATTGTAAAGGTCGAATTGATCTGTTGGTTCATAAGCACTGAAGAAGAAATGTTTGTTTAGTTATTTAACTTGATTATTGAAATCACAAATATTAACAGAGGTTAGGGCAAATATTGGCACAAGACCTTATATGAAGGATCCATCCAAATCTTAGGTCGAAAAAGGTGTGCAAAAAGATTTGTAACCTATAATTACTGCTGCTTTTATAAAAATGGTCTGGTTTAAGTTTATGTTGCTAAAACTTACTTGTCTAACAAGAAATATTGACAGGCCTTCCTGAAAGTATCAGGCGTGATCATATCGGACACCATTCTGAGGAAAGCTGCACCTTTAGAGTAGCTAATGGTTCCAAAGTGACCAGTAACCTGAGCTGGGGTATTGACTTCATGATTAAGGGCTTGAGTTGATTCACTTGAGTCAAATGACAGGGAGGTCTGAAGATATCTGGAGTTGAAGTGATCAAGGTGCTCGTACTCTGGAAATTTCTGTAAAAGAAAGTAAAATACAATATCACAGAACAAAGCCAATTCAAAATTTGATCAATAGCACTTTCCCAACGTTGAACAGAGGCTACACTCAGTACGATTCGATCTACAATCCATCGAGTACGGATTAGTGCAATTCAGTTTATCCCCTAAAACTCTTTCTTTAGATTAATACCAAATATCCATGAATCTTACTAATATGGGTCAGCATCTGAGCTCTAGCCCTTAGGTTAGGCCACTGCACTCACAACCAGACTACAAATTTAAAACAAACTAGGTTCTAGGAATAGTCAATTGTTTAAATGAATAATGATGATATGGATAAACAATTTGATGACGTCAAACAGTCTTTCTGAAAAGCGTTCAAATGAAACATACCTCATAAGTACCAATATAACCGAAATAGCTGGCAAAGCCTTCGTTGATCCAAGTGTTACTCCACCAGTAGCATGTGACTAAATTGCCGAACCATTTGTGAGCGAGTTCGTGTGAAATGAGAGTCGCTGCATAATGCGTGACAGACATGAGTGTATCTCGGCCAATAATCATGTTATTTTCTCTGAAAATATGTTGTAAATCATAATTATTTATTGCTATGTTTATGTAATTTGATGTTTTATTTGCGCCTCACTCTCATTATCTGCATGATCCAAAGTTCAACTGGAAGAGAATGCCATATTGGCATTATGATCGCCTCTTGTGCAATATGTTATAAAGTTTTTAAATAAAATAATTAATTAATCCTTTCCTAAAAAAGATATACATCTAAGTATACTTTATAAATTACTTTATATTTCTTTCAAGGACAGTAGATTTGTAAAATTTTGATCTTTGCATTGATTAATATTGGATTACAAGTACTTCTTTTTTAAATCTGATATAGCAACATAATGGGGGATAATTAGGAAATTGCACAGTTGCTCAGAACTTAAATATTGACTTACCTGTAACTGACCATACCCCAGTTCTCAGTACCAGCAGAAGCCCAGTCAGGAGATGCAACGTGATCATTCAAAAGGTTTGGATGCAACGTTGAATATGGTATTTGCAAATACTCATCAAAGAACTCTGTCATTTTGACTGCAAAGTCTAGAACATGGTCATATGCACCAGCCAAAGCGCTTGAACTGGATCTACCAATTATCCTGATTGGTGGGGTAAATGAGGTATCTTCAGCTGTTACTGCGAAGGTTTCACTGACGAGGAATGTCACGAGATAGGAAGACATTCTCGGTGTGGGCAAGAAGTGATCTCGAACACGACCGTTGTTAAGCCTGGAATAATTCAAATTTTATTTTATACAATTCTAAACTGTGGTTTTCTTCTGTAGGGTGTGTATTAGAAAATCATAGATAAAACAGAGAGTCAAGTTATCTTCATCCTTAAAATAATAACCCAAATTTATTTAATCACATACATTTTCAATACTTACACACTAACTGATTCTAGGACAGTGTTGGAAAATCTGCCAACGTATCCTGTAGGTCTGGACAAATGCATATTGAAAACGGCTTTAAATAACGGTTCGTCCCAGCAGGGGAATGCCTGTCTGGCATTGTATGGCTGGAAGTGTGTTGTTGCGTATATCCTAGAAACAAATAAATATTTATACTTTTTAGGGTTCCGTAGCCAAATGGCAAAAAACGGAACCCTTATGGATTCGTCATGTCTGTCTGTCTGTCTGTCCGTCCGTATGTTACAGCCACTTTATTCCGAAACTATAATAACTATACTATTGAAACTTGGTAAGTAGATGTATTCTGTGAACCGCATTAAGATTTTCACACAAAAATATAAAAGAAAACCTTAAATTTTGGGGGATCCCCATACTTAAAACTGAAACTCAAAAAAAAAAAATTCATCAAACCCATACGTGTGGGGTATCTAAGGATAGGTCTTCAAAAATGATATTGAGGTTTAGGTTTCTAATATAATTTTTTTCTTAACTGAATAATTTGCGCGAGAGACACTTCCAAAGTGGTAAAATGTGTGCCCCCCCGTATCTTCTAAAATAAGAGAATGATAAAACTAAAATATATATATATGATGTACATTGCCATGCAAACTTCCACCGAAAATTGGTTTGAACGAGATCTAGTAAGTAGTTTTTTTTTAATACGTCATAAATCGTTAACCACAATTTACCACAATAACTTTTATATTATGTTACTTGTTGCTACGGAACCCTTCATGGGCGAGTCCGACTCGCACTTGGCCGCTTTTTTATATTTCAAATCATCATCATCATCAGGCTATTTTTGTCTCCACTGCAGGAGCACAACCCTCTCTCATCTGCCGGAGACAGACGGAGGATTTGGCCTTCACTCCCCGCGCTGGCCAGACGGGTTGGGAAGGCCTGATTGATGTTTTATAATGTAATTCAAAATATTAAGACTAAAACTACGTTTTCTAGTGCCTCTGGTCAAGGCAAATCAAAAAATTTAAGATTCTAATTTGATCACTTCTGACAAATAGCTTCGCCAATTTTACCGCCACGTCTAAAATCTTCCCCAATAGATTTTTAATATGCGGTAATCGATTAAATTATGACGATAAATAGGGATTTGAGTTGAATACATATTGCTTCATGCTGGTTTTTGCGTTCAACAGTCTATGTTAATCAGGGCTGTGTCTATTTTAGAAAACAAACCTTTCAACTCCGTCGCTGTCAGTATACCATCCTCTCCAAATACCTCTCTTCATTGGACCTTCATTCATAGTACCAGTATATTCTATTGAAAGTGTATAATTAACACCAACTGTCAGAGCTTGATCCAAGTTGATTTTTAAAAAGTGGTATAGAGGCTCGAGAGTGTACGGTTCTGCTTCATTTACTGGAAATGGAAGGCCGTCAGCTGTTACAAGGTTCACGTCGGTAATACTATCAACGTTTGAGTGAAGTACGATTTGTGTTACGCCTGGTTCTGATGCCTGAAAAAGAAATACATAAATTTCACATTAACCAATTTGCTGGTCTGCTAAATATTTAGTCTCGAGCGCCAGAGGTTTGCGCTTCCCTTTGTACTATGTGTCAATATTTTTGGTGTTATATTATTTGTTAACTGCTAAATTTCCTCTCTTATTGCTATGGTAAAGAGTATCGTAGTTTTCGTTTATATATAGATAAGTAACGTTTTGTTAATATTGTAAAAAATTATAAAAATCACAAATTCAGTGGTATTTACGCGTATTTATTTGTGTCATTGATGCCAAGATACAAAAATATGGCATTGTTTTGTGGATCGCTTTGGAGATGCGAACTTTAAGAAATCGTGGTTTGGTCATCTTGAAAAAATATTGCATGCATTGTGCATGGGGCAGAAATAACTGTAAAATAAAGATCCTTACCTGAATAATAATATCCTCCCGTCCATCGTAAGTATACTCTCTATTATATCTTTCATTGAAGAATAAGTCAATGTAAATATCGTATTCTATCGGGAAGACATTTTGGGGTAACCGGTATTCAACTTCGCCGTTCCTGGTGGTTACATCGTTAGAGATATGGTCATCAAACAGTTCCTTAACAAAAGGTGACGGGAAGTCACCTTTGACGAGTGCCAAGAGTGCTAGACTCAAGATGATGGTAAATTTGGGCATTTCTAGAATGAATAACACAAATACATTAATTTGTAAAAGCGAAAATGGTTGAACCCGGAATGGATAAGTTTCAGGTGTAATCCTGCTGGCTTATCCATGCTTATTAAATAGCCAGGTAGCCTATTCCGTAAGCACTTCAGATAATATCTGTCTTAACTAAAAAGCCATTTTCAACTCTCTAACTGGTCACATTTTCTAATAAGGTAGACGTCTACGACAGTTAGACGCCAATCGTTTATCCAAATATGTCACATTACCTGTTACAGAGCACAATATGTCTTGTTAGTTCGAATGATATTATCCTAAATTCAACGCAAGCTCAACCGACGATATATTTAAGTAGTGATGTGGTTTAAAAAGATTTAGATTTGCTTAACAACAATGGCTATTTGAGTCTCAGAAACAAAGTAAACAAAAGAATGGTGTTTAGAAGTGGACTACAGTGTTCCTGGTAGTACAAACTTGTTTTTGCTGCTACTGAAAAGTATTATTTAATCATCATCATTTCATATTATCATCATCAACATCAGGTTATTTTTGTCTCCACTGCAGGAGCACAACCCTCTCTCATCTGCCGGAGACAGACGGAGAATTTGGCCTACACTCCCCGTACTGGCCGGACGGGTTGGGGAGGCCTGATTGATGTTTTATAATGTATACCCTTAGTCGCCTTGTACGACATCCACGGGAAGAGTTGGAGTCGTCCTATTCTACTCTACCGGAAACCACACGGCAACCCCTTTAATGCACATCTTTATTTAGTTTCCGAGATGCAACGAGCTTCAATTTCGTTTCCTGTTTTTCCTGAACATGAGATACACGAAACTTAAACCATCTGTGGTGTCAGGAATACTATCCCCTCTATTATCATTATTGAATCATGGCATGGTAATATTAAACATTAAAAAATATTAAATAGTATTTATTTCGGGCCAGTTAAGCCCATAGAAAACTTTACAAAATTACAAAAATATTGAAAAAATAAAGAAGAATAAACAATTAAATAAACAATTTGAAAATTAGATAACATTAGATGTAGCATCAATCATAATATAACATCACCAATTCATATTCATATTCACAATCATACTCATATTCTTCATTTATTTAATCATGTCAATTTATTCTATGTCAGTACGTATGTCATTTCATTAGTCATTCAGCAGGTATACTAAAGACTGCATATAACAGCTTTACAACTGTCAGTATACCATTGTCGGATTTCCTAACACGGTCAATTACGTTTTGTAAGAACAAGGGTCTATAATTAAAATTCTATACCAAATGCATTATTTTATTATTCTTTACATGTAAGGTGAAATACTTTTTATTGCAAGAATTTTAATAGGGCTGTTGACATTCTATTATTATTTTAAGAACAATTGTCACAATTTTAAGCACATAATCCACGGGGAAGTAAAATTCCCTTTCCCGTGCCACCAACTAAAAATTTCAGTTGTACCACGGAGAAAATTTACCAATTATTCATTTTCAATTAAGTATCTACTCACCTGTCAATGACAGTGTCCTTTAACAAATGCCGCAAAGTAGATATGACTGATGTTTACAATTTATAATACTGAATATTTTATTATATAGATAAGTTTTTTTTATCAAATTTACTGATAATTACCTTTATCGCCCCGATAATATCATAATAAAATAATGATAAAATCAAATAAGTTATATGTGACTCAGTATGCACTGAGTTTTACCTGAAAATGACGTCATTGCATTATTTCGGATATAAAGTCATCGTAAGTTAGAATTTTCTCGTAAAAATCAGATTCAAATCAGATTAGTGGTAACTTCTGCTAGTTACCACTAATCGGATTTGAATCTGACTTATGCCGGAAATTCCAAGAAAATTAATTCAGATCACAGTCATTACTTAACTTTAGATAATATACATAGTTGCCAATGACACATTTGTTATTTTTTAAGCTGAAACTATAATACTTATTCAAATTCAAGGTGTGATTTGTTGCCTTAAACTGGTTCACTATAAACATTTATTGCTAAACGCTTAACAATAATAAATAGAAGATTATTTATCAAGCAGGAAACAGGCAATTTACTATGTAGTTAAGAGGTGAAAGTAGTTTTTTTATTGTTTAATGATCTGCTTTTCATTTCGACTAAACGAGGAAGCGAACTTCATAAAATTGTATTAGTTAACACAACCTCATACTTAACCTATTTAAATTCTGCATAATTATTATGTTTTAGGTCTGTTTTTTTACGCGATATCACGATTTGGCGCTGTTGAAATACAGGACGCAATGCATACCCACTGAGTGATATTGTTATGGCGAGCAATGTAATAGGGGTGCCGTGTGGTTTCCGGTAGAGTAGAATAGGACCACTCCAACTCTTCCCGTGGATGTCGTACAAGGCGACTAAGGGAATACATTATAAAACATCAATCAGGCCTCCCCAACTCCCCCGTCTGGCCAGCGCGGGGAGTGTAGGCCAAATCCTCCGTCTGTCTCCGGCAGATGAGAGAGGGTTGTGCTCCTGCAGTGGAGACAAAAATAACCTGATGATGAGCAATGTAAAGGTCGAGTGACTTGTACTGTGTGTTTATCGAAGGCGCTCTCAGTTCTTACATTGTTCACAAGCAAAGTACCTATCATTAATTTATAATCTCTATAAATTAAATATATCCGTGATCATAATCTAAATATATTATTTCTTCAGGAGCCACCTCAGTTAGTTTTATTTCGTTTTATTACCCGAGACGAAGCCGAGGGTGCAAACGTGAGATCTGAGCATTCTTTACTGCTTCACGTGGTGTGTATACTATTTTACGTGCCGCTGTTGGCAGGAAGCAGTACCTTATCTTTGCCTCGTTTAAGTATATACTTTCTTTTACTTACTGGCGAGGCTCAGGCTATCGGATAATGATATCATCAGCAATTGCACCACGAAAATGTTTATCAATAGTTTCAATTTCTGCAAGAAAAGATCAAGATTCATTTATAATGGGGGAAAATAAGCAATTATATACGAGTGCGCATTAACGCATTATCATACAAGTCTTGAATGGCTTTGACATTCGCGTGAATGATAGTACCACAATATCGTAAGAAAATAATCGATTTCTTCGTCATAGCTTCTCAGTTTGCAGCTTTTTACATAGGCAGACATACAGTCAGTGTTCCACAGAGATTACAATTTGGAGGGTAGTCCGTTGAGTTTTTATTAATTTTTCTGGATTGAATTGGTCATTTATTGACAGACTGTTGTTAAGTCTGTACATTAAGTCCTTTTTTCACCAATATTTTATTTGAAACCAGACAACTTTAAAAATCACTAGAGATGATAATAAGCTCCTTAAAAGTTTCCTTATTTCTCAGAGATAAAGACTTGCTAAATTTTTTTCCATAATAGCATCTGTTGAAACTATTGGTAACTTTGCAGTTGTGTTTGAATTAATAATGAACTTTTCGATCAGGAGCGGTAAATAGGAGCGGAAATCTTGGACTAGTCATTTATAGGACCGAGCATTGTGTTATTAGTTTTTTTTTTATTGTGATTAATATTTATTATGACAGATGATAACTTGTAATCTGGTTAGAAACCGATATAATCAGTTATCTTAAGTATTTTGAAACAAAAAAATTACTCCTACATTTTTAGTATTGTTTTCTATTAAGAATTAACATCAAAATTAATACAATTGAATTAAAATAACATTTGAGTAAATAATCAATTGAATTGAAATTAATAACTTTATGTATAAACAGCAGAGTAAGTAATAAATAAATTAAATTATAAGATTAAGACATTTATTTAAAAACGCTTTATTAAATACAAAATCTCTTAAACTACAATCACATTTAATAAACAATAGCAAAAAATGTGTAACAGCATAATAAGGAAAGTAACTAACAACTTCTTCAGTAGGCAATCAAACTGCCTAACAGCTACGTAGCTTATGAATGAACAATATTCAACAACAATTCATCAATTAATATCAATAGTTACAATAAATTACTTGAACAAATGAAGGAACGCTGCTGACAATATGACAACAACAGACATAGTCATAGAAGCTGCAGAGTTTCTGTTCCTAAGGGCAGAGAAGAAAGTAGTTGCATGGCCATTGCCCCACACAAGGTTATTCATACTAGTGTTGATGACAGAGACACCAGTATTGAAAGACTCTGGAAGCTCAAGCTGATTTCTGTAGAGCCACGTTTGGAACTGTTGAAAAAAAAAAAATTATTGGCTGAGCCTTCAGAAGATAAATCTTCATCATCATGATCATCAGATTATTTTTGTCTCCACTGCAGGAGCACAACCCTCTCTCGTCTGCCGGAGACAGACGGAGGATTTGGCCTACACTCCCCGCGCTGGCCAGACGGGTTGGGGATGCCTGATTGATGTTTTGTGGAAGAGTTGGAGTGGTCCTATTCTACTCTACCGGAAACCACACGGCAACCGCAAAATAACTGCTGAACGTAAGCCTCCAGAATAGAATGCCACTTTTGGTGGGTTGTCCATTGAGGGGATCAATGTTCTGAATTGAACAAAAGAAAACGTTCATTCAAACTGTCAATTGATTCCATATTTCAACTTTGATTCACCTTTCATTCTACATTTATGTACCACGATCAAGTATTTTCCAAAGTTACAATGTTTTTAAGTAATAGAACGTACATACCTAAATTATATTTCATTTATTCAGCCTTAAATTCTATGTTCAAGTAACACTCACGCCTTGGTCCCAGAGGGGTAGTCGATCTATCGCCACTTTGCTCGATCCTAACATACCTCATTTGCATCACTCACATTCATCAACCTTTCCATGTACCTTCTTATATTTGTCTCACTGCGGACTCAAGCCTTTTTGAGGACGTCACTAATTCTATCCTTGAACGTCGTCCTAAGACGGCATCTATCTGTAGTTCCTTCCATATAGGTAGAACAATTTAATATTTTATCTTTCCTATTTGACATTGAACTGTTTTCGTTTATAAGTTGTAACAAATAATATCGGTAGCCTTTTTTTATATTTAAAAACCTTATTGCTCACAAAGCACAAACGGCGAACAGAATGCCAATATGGCATTCTCTTCCAGTTGACCTTTAGGTCATGCAGATAATAAGTGGTAGGCGCAAAAAATATATATTAGAAAAGCCTTTAAATATGTTTCTAATGTTAGGACACAAGAATTTATTCTCAAAGATAATGTGATAATAATAATGGCAGTCGGAAATAGAAACCGAAATCTATTACTGGTAAAGAAAATTGTTAAAAATTACGAAAAAACCACAGTACTTTCTGCTCCGAAAATAGCAATGAAAAGGTAAAGACTACTGTAATTACAGGCACAATATTACTGAGTCTCAGGGTGGTAATATCTATAGGAACATTTAAGTAGTAATCGAAGTCGAGGATAGTGGCTAGTATTGGCTTTCTTATCGTTTACCAGTTTAATCAAGTGGCTGATTTCTTCAAACCGAATAATAAGTCTAAATCTTACTTGAGTGATATCCTGGAAGTCAGTCAAATAGGTGGCGAGAGCACTAAGAGCGATGTTGAGACGCGCCGCGCCGCCATAGCTAAAAAAAAAGAAATTGATTATTAACGTAAAGACTTAAGCATAAAGAATTCAACTCAGAGACAAGGAAGTTTATCTAAGGATCAGTAAAATTATTGTGAATCTAGAACTTACTGGTGCTCAATCTCTCTGAAATTATCGTAAACGAAGTTCAGAACCATAGGCAGGTTTTCCTTGTTGCCTTGCAGAGCGTAGCTAAAAGCGTTGGTTTTGTCGTGGATGCGGATTTTGTCATTGTACAGAGACTGCCGGAGGTAGCTGTAAAAGAAACATGTATACTTAGGTGTGACTCAGAATATACCCTATCACATTATACTACCATTTTTTTAATAAAAACTTGTTATATCGCTCGATGAACAAAAGTTTTGCGATGTAGTAAATAGAAGTCTTGTAAGTGGGATGGTCACTTCTCACCTCACATTGGTTCACAAACACAAAGAGTGAGGAGTAAAATAGTTCTAGAATGGAGCCAACATATTCCATTTTAGACCGCTATGGTGAAGGTATCATCTTAATCAAACTGTCACAATGACAACATAGCAACTAGGCACACTTTGCAAATTCCACAAAATAAAATACTGTTCAAATAAGTGGCACTTTGTCTTGTTTACTGTAAATAAGCTAAAGCAAATTTTTATAATTACTGGAAACCAAACCATGATCAAGTTAACAAGAAGAGTTGGTGCAAGGGGACAAGATTTAGTTCAACCGAACAAGATCTTGGTGCGCTTGTATGGAGTTAAGATGACAGTTCACGGTTTACAAGATCTTGTTCAAATCAACGAATGATTTTTTCAGTGTAGACGCTGAGAGTGATAGATAAATGAAAACTCACTCTTCAAAAGATTCATGATCTCTGGTGCAGGCAAGAGCACGAAGTATGACCACCATGTCGGCTGTGTTTTCAGCGGTTTCGTATTTTTCGAAGAGGAACTGGTAGTCACTGGCATCTCCATGACGGAGGCCTTCGCAGTAAACGTAGCGACGTTCATTGGCTGGGACTCTGTATTGAAAAAATGATTAAATCAACAACTTGGTAATACAGAATACTTTGTTCTGTCAATTTTGAAGGAGATTCAGCCTTGGTTTCTGGGCCTCTAAGTCATATCTTATTTACTATAAATAAAGTCAGATTCCTATATTATTACGCATCTAAGCCGTAATCATTGGCTTCGGGTAAGCTGTGCAGAGCACATTCATTTGCCTCATCAGCTGGTGCATTGCATTTGCTCAACAAGTGCTTCATCGTCTTGCTGTCCTTTTCATAGCTTTTACAGTTGATCATATCTGATAGTCCCATCCTATGCAGAAGGTTTCTCATACAGAATGATATATTTTTTTATATACAAGCAGCACCTCAACTTACGTCTGTCTTATCCGGAGATTTTACTCTAACCTACTGAACAATGGCATTAATTGCCCCCTCTGGCTGAAATCTTCGATATTAGGCTATCAATGTACAAATCCATCTACTTATTTAAAATATTGCTATGCACTGCACATATGTTGAAACCCACAATACAAGCCAAAACTAATATATATTAACATATAAACAGCTCTTATTGGGAAATGTCAGTAATATATTAAAGCTACTTACAAGATTGCGTCATTCTCTCTATATTGCCTCCACCTGTCGACACTGTAGTCGATGCAACCCTGGTGTTTGAGGTTGTGGCAAGCGTAGTTAGACAGCTGCATACGGTTCAAGATGGTCGATGTGCTGTCGTCCTCCCCTTCTTCAAAGCCAAGTTCTTCGAGAGCAGTTTCGATCAACTCCAACATCCATTCCTGAGGTAAAATAATATATTTTATGCAATGAAATTAAGGTGCACCGTGGAACTGCAAATGCAACTGTAGTTTATATTTATTTTTAAAACTGTATGGAGAAAAACATTATTTACGTAACATAATTTAAGATAGATTTTACGATAAATAATGAGGTGGGTAAACCATATTTTTACTAACCCGTCATAGATTTAAACTCTAGTTGTATTTGCCTCATAATTGCAAATTCCCCAAATTTGTAATTACTCGGGGACACCTTACAATATATTAAGAGCGACATGATACACGACCGTGATTCTTACTCTGAATAAGACTAAAATATTTATCAGTCTAGGGACAGCATTGGGATCTCAGCTACATATTTCGTAATTAGACTTGGATATAGGTATCCTAAGCACTGTTTATCTTTATTTGCTTTAGAGATACAATTTCTCAATTGTTTAATTCAATATGTCGGTTCCCCTCAATCTTCCTGTGGGTGTCGTCAAGGCGACTAAAGGATTGCATGGTGGTGATTCTGGTAAATCCCCCAATGGACAGCCCATCAAAAATGACATTCTATTGGGGAGGCTAATGTTCAGCAGTGGATATATTAAGGATAATGATGAAAATGAACTGCAATAAGCAAAAAACATACGTACAGTGTATTCTGCGTGCAGAGCTGGCAAATGCTCTAGCCTTCTGTGGATCCAGTCGAGTTGGCCGAGAGCGCCAGCCCATACATAATAGTCAGTCTCTTGTCTCAAGAAAGAGAATATGTTAACAGCTAGACTGACGGAAATTCTGTCGGCTCTAATGAAATATAGAACGTCATTGACAATCTGTAATTAAACATTTTAGTTAATAAAAGTACATTAAAAAAATGGTCAGCGAAGTGTACGTCGTCGATTCCCAGAAAATTATTTTTCAGATATGTCCAACATTTCCTTTTCCTTCTTTCCTTCTTACATTCTTGTCGCGCAGTATTTTTCGAGTTGTTTGGCGGACAAAGATACATTTGTTTACAATGAAATAAAAATAGAGATCAAAAAGATAAATAATCACACCAAACACCTTAAATTTTATAATCCAAAAGACAATGACATGCCTCTAACTACATATACTCGTATTAACCATAGAAAATATGCAAGAGGAAAAGTATAGTTTTTAGAGTTCCATACCAAACAAACGGTAAACAGATGGCGCTGTTATTAGCGGTCGTATTCATTGCAAAATTATTTGGACGTTTTGCTACTATAACATTTTGCATTGTTGGACTTTCTGCTAACTTGGCGACGTGAAACCGAAGCAATGGATCTGGTAGCTGTAACATAAAGATCTTACCTGAGCCCTGTTCATCCTGTGAATGCTTTCTAAGTCTTCGCGAAGAGCGTCAGCAAGCATCTCCCAATTGTGTTCATCATAATTTACACGATACAAGCCTATAATAGAAGATAGGTATTATTATTCCAAAACTATATCTAAACTTATTAGACTAGGTTAGTCTAATTATTATAGAAGAGAAGATTTTTCTTTTAAGTTCTGATAAGAAATAATTTTCAGAATGGATTTTAATTTAATAGATAAGTAGTTGATTGTTATCAAAGCAAAATCGGAAAATAATCAAAAGTCAGTTTCCGAGAGTCCATAACGTTAGTGGAAACATAAAACTACTATAGCGCCAAATTGGAAACTGGCAATTTAGGTTCAAAATTATTTTGTTATAAAAATAATATATAATATTCCAATGAATATGAGGAGTGTTATAACGAAACTCAAAATAATCACTCAGTCCTCATAATTTTGTTAGATATTTGTCGATTTTCGACCAAGTGGCGCTTGTAGAAACAGGACAAGAGATAATAAATGTTTCAATCAGAGATACATAGTGATATCACTACTAATTACTTATATTATTAACCTACCAGACTGAGCAATATTCAAAACTACCCAGTGGTGTCCCGGTTCTTTATGAATAAATGCAGTTCGTTCGGTCATGACGAAGTCAGGTCTGGTGCTTGTGAAGTCGGGGCTGCCACTATGGGTCCACGAGATAGGAATTCGCCAAAGTAAATTATGAGGGGTACCAGTCAATTGGAAACGTTGCTGTGGAGAGAAATAATGACAATTTTAGGAATTGTATTCTTCTTCTTCTTAAAATGGCTTTCCTTAGGATTTTGCCGGTGTCAAGTGTAAAGGACGAATACAAACATGGAGACGACGCTATAACGAAGTAAAGCTGTCTTGAATCAAAGAATATCACCATAACCTTTGATCTGCCCACGTGGACTCCCGTAGACAAGCCCTAAAGCTATATAAGTGCAAAGGACATTGCAATTGCACGAAGTTATTTGAATTAGTTCTATTCACAAACATTAATGAGTACTGTGGTGATCATTACACACTAAATATAGTTAAAACTGAATAATCCCGAAAGGAAATAATGTAGAAGAATTTTCGTAAAGACTGCCACCACGGTAATCTAGGAATTGTGTTAGTAAAATTTGAAAGGTATGTAAAAATGTTATGAACCTGAGTAATAGTGATGACTCCAGTGTCCATATTAACATAAACATCCAAAACGGGGGAGCCAGGAGTCTGGACCCAACTATTGAATACTGCTCCAACGTCAATATCACCAAAGTTTTGAGTGA
Source organism: Esperia sulphurella (assembly GCA_947086405.1). NCBI lineage: Eukaryota > Metazoa > Arthropoda > Insecta > Lepidoptera > Oecophoridae > Esperia > Esperia sulphurella. The sequence goes on from OX352266.1 coordinate 2,636,681, forward strand.
AGGTAGTATCCGCAGCGGTAGCGGTTCTGAACGCTGCATACATATCTTCCGGGGTTCCAATACCGTAGGCACTACAATTAATAAGTTTTATTATCTACAATCTTCGTGTGGTTACCGGCTATAATAGAGCCACCCCCAATCTTCCCGTGAGTGTCGTAAGGTGACTAAGAGATTGCACCAGATATGGCAACAGTGTTCTCCTGTGTATATTAAGATTATTACTACGATCACCTATTCGCCTGCTAAGCGTGGTAAATATGGAAAATCTCCCAATGGAGGGTCCACCAAAAGTGGCATTATATTCAGCTTTGAACGTATTTCGGCTGATAATGATGATAATTTATTATCTGAAGCGACAAATGGAGAGCCTTCCTGATGGTAAGCGGTCACTGTCCTGTCGCCCATATAACACCTGCAGGCCAAAGACCCAAAGTGCGTTGTCATTTGGACTTGATGCACTTATGTAAGCTAGAAGCGCTAAAGAAAGTTATTATTGTATCTGTGTATTTTTATAATGCAATAAACAGCATTGGAACTGACTATTTTAGAAGCCATGTGTAATGTAAAGTCGTAATATATGTGCAAGTTAAGTAACCATTTAAAAATACTCTAGATTCAAAATTCATTAGTCCATGATTAGAAATATAATTAAAGTCTTCGATGTCAGTGTCTTTAATATGTATGACCTCTGGAATTAATGAGAAGTCAAATTCAAAATCACATTCAAATTCAAATATTCTTTATTGTGAATCAACACATATATAATCTTAGAAGAAATCTTTTGGCATAATTTATGGGCACCACGGTAATACTATTCAGCATGCTTTCTTCTTAAGTTACCAATTAAAACATATTGAATAGCTATTGATTATAAGGTCTGAGTACCCAATTTATGTATATGTATAATTATTATAAGTGTCTTTGCAAGCATAGTTTATATATTTATTATTATTTGATGTAAAGTCACGGACTTTAATTTGGAACCCATCTAAGTTTTAATATTCTAAAACAAGCTTATACCGATAAAAGCGAATGCCTAAGATGACATTCTGAGTGGTCTAGACGATGCTCAAACTCTATTTTTGTCGTTATAATTTCTCATCGAGGAGTGTTATCTTAAATATGTCAGTGTCACAAGGGTCTGACGTCTTGCACGAAATAAGGAATATAGAAATAATAGTTTTTTTCTTTTTCTATTAAGAGTATAAACGATTTTTTACGATTTGATGAAATTGGAACATTATCCTATAGACATATAATTAGTTATACTACCAGTCTCAATTAAATCTCTTTGCTAGAACTACAATTTGATGAAAAATTTAGCTCTAGCAATTAGGAAATGGGTCTCAAATTAACGTTTGTGCAATATACTCTGCTCCTTTTTTTTACTAAATATTTTAAATAATATAAAATAGGAAAAACGTCATAAGTAAGAAGTTGGCCAATTATTCATATAAGTACAAGTATTATATGTTAATGCGTGAGGTTAGGTCAAGCAGAATAATTTTCCGAAGACGTAAAAGAATGAAAAGTGATTAGAACTTACTTATCATGAATATAGTTTCTAAGGGCGTTCCTGAAAACGTTCGCTCCAACGAAATGCTCCATCATTTTGAGTACTGAAGCGCCTTTAGCATAACTGGTGGTACTGAAGTGAGCAGTGATTGATGGATTGTCAGCAACAGTAGTCCAGTTCATTGGGGTGGCACCAGCACCGGCGTCCCAATTCAGTGCACTGTGCACGTAGTCAACAATAAATTGGTTATCTAGTTCAAGGGTTGGGTCAGCCTGAGAATGGAAACAAATAATTTTATGCCAGTCATCTTGAAAAACAGAGATTTTTAATGATAAAAGAAATGAAAATTTATGAAATTGAGAATAATCTTAATATGCCGCAAATGGGTGAATAAACTTTTTGTTCAGGCAGTAGCGACTTATACGTATGTTATAATTAAAACAAATAACATTAAATCTAGTTTGAGTATTTAATTCTTCGCGGTACTAGGGATATTTAGATTGATTTAACACAACAACTTAAAGAAACAATAATTAAAATACCAAAAAGTGACCCAGCTGTTGTAAATTACAGTTTTGTCCCAGCTGTTGTAAGGCGATTAGTATTTATCTACTGGGGTTATCAGTATTTTTTCTTTATAATGTCATTAAAACTTGTATATTAATAAGTTTTCTTATATCGTACTTATCTGAAAGTTTTTGCAACTACGAACTAATTACCTTTTTATAAAAACTATTTTAAATTTAAAAAATAACAAATCTCTTGGAAGCAATTATACATAAAAGTGATCAAACTAAACTAATATCATAAAACAAACTTACCATATGGGCAGCGAAATATTCGAAGAAACTGGCATAAGATTCATTGAGCCACAAGTTACTCCACCAGAAGCAAGTAACCAGATTACCGAACCATTTGTGAGCGAGTTCATGAGCTATGATTGTAGCGATGAAGATTTTGTTGACCAAATTTGTGTTGTTCTCATCATAAAGGAGGTAGGCTTCTCTGAAAATTGAAAAGGAATTATGAAACAATATATATATGTAATACAATTATATGGAGACGGCTATGCTCGGGGTTTCATTGAAGGATATGATTCGTAATGAAGAGATCCGATGAAGAACGAAGGTCACCGACATAGCCGAAAGGATTACAAGTTGAAGTAGCAGTGGGCGGGCCACATCTGTCGCAGAACCGACGGCCGTTGGGGCAGACGAGTTATAGAGTGGAGACCGCGGATAGACACGCGCAGGGTGGGACGCCCTGCCGCCAGATAGACCGACGACCTGAAGAAGGTGGCCGGATGCGGCTGGAGGGCGGAGGACCGGGTGTGGTGGCGTTCTTTAGGGAAAGCCTATGTCCAGCAGTGGACGTCTAAGGTCTGATATGATGATGTAGAAAATACTCCAAAAAATGTTAAAAAGGATTATAATGTTACAGATTACTCAGAATCCTTCAAGACATGTCTCTAATGAACTGTCGCTACATTACCACATCCCCGATACTCCATACAAGTGAACAGATGTTATCACATACTGCTACTTCAGGTGCACCAAACTCTCCGTATACGTTTGTATGTATACGTGTATGCGGCAGCGCAGCCCAGTAGTGTGTACTGCCAGCTGTGTTCTATTTTGCGGGCGACATAAAACTGGCGTGGGGAGGTGAGAGTAGTATTTAGTATTCTCTGCCTGAGGTGTCCGTTTCCGTTTTGATTCGTTGTAGGATTAAACAATAGGTAAGGGACACGATTTTTTATAGTAACCCATATTAATATTTAAAAGGGGATTGACTAAATCTATATAAATATACACTAACTTTTCTGAGATGTATGCATGTATATCATTGACATCTAGGGTACTTTCCTTTTATGTCTCAAAAGAACCAATCAAATTTTATGATTACCAATGTTACTTGTACCTGATTTATAATACCACAGACTTTTCGGTGAAGGAAAACCTCGTAAGGAACCTGCATATGCCAAAGAAGAAATTCTAAGGCGTATGTCAAGTCCTGTAAGAAAGATCCTGATGGGTCGAAGTGTGCCAGGTTTTCCTGGCCCCCTAAGAAGACAAGATAATATGATACTTGTACCTGTAGTTGACCATTCCCCAGTTCTCCATAGCTCCTGACGGGAAATCCGGAAGGGCAATGTGATCGTTCTTCATACTCTGTCCTTGTCCCATATCATAGTATCCGTAATCTAGAAACTCGTCCAGTGCGTTGGTGATTCTAAGACCAATGTCAGCGGCATAAGCATGCTGATTAGTGGCACCTTGACGAGAAACTATGCCGAAAGGCTTCGCAGGAGTTCCAGTAGCGGTGGTCTCGACGAAGTCACTAACGTGGAAGGCGATGAGATAGGCAGAAATAATTGGGGTGGGGTAGAAAATTTCACGAACGCGGTTTTCTCCAGCCCTGTTGGGAAACAATTATAAATTATGAAACTAGATCACTTAAGCTATATTAACAATTTAGCTTCCATATAATTTAGATACTTACGGTTCACTTATTCTGATGGCCATGTTAGAGTAAGACGGGCTGAGGGTGCTGGCACGAGTAATAGCTATAACATATTGTGACTTGAACTGAGGCTCATCAAAACAGGGGAAGGCTTTTCTAGCATGGTAAGGCTGGAACTGTGTAGTAGCATATTGGCTGCAAATATAAACATTTTAATAGAGGGATATATCTATCCCAACATATATAACTAAACCGACAAGAGAAAGAATTTGAATTTATATGGATCCAAAATATTATTTTTTATGTTACAGCTGAAAAGTAACAGAGGCATTTTTTTTTTTTTAGTAAGTAAAATCCCAATCCCAAACTAGTGTTATCTCTTGTATCTCTCTATTAAACAAGGACAGGATAATTTGCAAATATAACATCCAGCCGGTACAAATTGTACAAAGTTGTCTGTCCCCAGGGGGAATCGAACCCCATAGACACAGTCAGTGCCGGAAAATGACTTCAAATATAAGATACTTACTGCACTACATTGTCGAGGAAATAATAGCCCTTGTAGAACCCTCTGTCAAGAGGATTCTCATTGATCTGCCCAAGGTAGCTGACGGAGATTGTGTAAGTTCCAGCGGAAATAGGTGCATTGAAGTTAATTTTGAGGATTTCGTAGTAGTCATCAGTTTCGAAGGCGTTGGGGAACTGAAGAGGAACAGGCTGGTCAGCACTGTCCAGTACGCTTACAGCCGTAATTGAGACCACCTTTTGATGAACCACGATTTGCGTTAGGCCATTCTCGGATACCTGCATTCAAAAATGTTATAATTAAATTAAATGTCATTTAATTCTGGCCAGTTGAACCCATTTGAAAACATTACAAAATTTGAATTAATTTAAATAAAAAAATATATTAATATATTGAGAAATAACATGATAACATCATCAAATCGTATTTACAATCATACTCAAATTATTCATGTATTTAAACATGACATTTAATTCAATGTAAGTGTGTACGTCAGTTTATTCATTCAGCAGTACCTATACTAAAGAATATAACAATTTTACAATTGTCATAAACAGCCCTTAATATACCATTGTCGGTTTTTTAACTCAGTGAAGGAGGCCTGTCTCTTCCTCATGATGGCATAAAAATCATCTACTCTATTCTCAGGAAACATACCTTATTACCTATAAATTAGTACTGTATAGAATTTTTATTTGAAATACCTACGTATGTAATAATTAATACAAGTTTAATGAATGATTGACCTGGTTGATAGTACGCTCGCTTTACGTTCATGAGGTCGCGGGTTTAAACTAAATGCCAGGGATTAAATGACTATTTAAAACTAAACTAAACTTAGTGCAAGTCATAGTTGCAAATGATGTAGTATCGTCGATACTTTCAAAAGGCGATAAAATATATTATTCTACAATATAACGTTTACTCGTGCCTCGAGAATTTGGATGTCTGATGATAACGCGTATCTTATTGGTGAAACATTAATGGTTTTACTAATATACTCGTAGATAATGATTTGGGAGCTAAGGCAACGAGTGAAGTAGGTAAGCCCCCGGGCTAGATGGAGCGACGATCTGCGTAAGGCGGCTGGCAGTGACTGGATGAGAAGAACCGAGGATCGGGTTCAGTGGCGCACCTTGGGAGAGGCCTATGTCCAACAGTGGACTCTTTCGGGCTGATGATGATGATTGTTGTCTAGACGCAGCTACCGATCTGTCATAATAAAGATAATAATATAATATGTAAAGGGTAGTTGATAAATAAACCAGTCTTTGTCCACACGACTTGCTCGTATCATTTCATGGTGTCAGGTGTGGGGTGATGATTATGATGACGAAGTAGGTAGAGTTAATTGGAACCGATTACCGTTGATCAGTATGCGCAGCCAGATGGATCTACGACCTGAAGAAGGTGGCCGGAAACGGCTGGATGCGGAGGAGCGGGTTTGATGGTGTTCATGGGCGAAAGCCTATGTCCACCAGTGGACGTCTAAGGACTGATATAATGATGAAACACGGTGTGATCAGAATTTAAGTAGGTGCCTTTGTTCAAATTGTCCGAGCTGGGGGAAAGTCAATGTCTTGTATTTTATCTACTCCCCCTTGTATCTTTAGATCAACTTATTTAAGTACAAAATCTGAAATTTGAGTACAAAATATTACCTACATATTGGGTACTAAATCCTGACTGAATCAGATTACTAAAATTCGACTTTGTCTGAGCTGGAACGACGCACACTGATGCAAACGCAAGACAAGCGATTTATCAATTTTGGCATTCATTGGGGAAGGCCTGTATTCAAGCTAAATACCTAAAACCTATTAATAATTTTCAGTTACAAAATAAATAATAAAAAAAGTGCTTATATTTTTATTTATTTTTTCCCCCAAATGGGGAATAGCGATGGGACCACGGTAAAAAGGCAAATTTTTTGGCGTATCTCTAATGGAGGGGGTCAACGGGGAATGAAAATGTTAGAGAAATTACCCATGGACTCGAATTGAATAGGATAAATTTAAACTCTAGTGCAGTGGGTCTACAGGGAAAAAAATTCTATGTTCCACGCAAGTAGCCACAACTCTTTCACATTCACAATGAAACTTGTGCAGTTACTGCGCAGAACATTTAATTATTACTAAATATTGACGCTACGGCTAAATAATGTCAATATTTAGTAAATAATTAAATGTTCCGAGTAGTAACTGCACAAGTTTCAAAGTGAATGTGAAAGAGTGGTGGCTACTTGCGTGGAACAGAGCGATTGTTTGGAACGCTCTATCTGGTAGTACATAGAGATCGTTGCCTGTGGACCCATCAGTGGGTCATAGCGGTGGGACCACGGTATTCAGCAGTGGACATCTGAGGGCTGATATAATGATCCTTCCAGCAAAAGACAACGAGCCATAATACGGTATAGGGCACTTGAAGGTTGCGGTCTTTATTGAGTAGTAGTGAAAAGTCAACAAGGGGTCGTGGTATAGGGAAATATGTTTATTAATGTTGTCAGCACGTGTTAAATTGACTATTTATTATTTTTTAATGCTTATGCAAATCATAATCATATGACCGCTTTGTTGGCCTTGTGGAATGGTCATCAGACTGAAAAGTCAGAGGGCCCGGACCATTTTTTTTAAATAAATAAATAATAAATAAATATCACAGACATTCACACCAATTATCCAGTCCCAAACTAGGCAGAGCCTGTGGTATGGTTACTAGATAACGGATAGACATACTTAAATAAATATATAAACATCCAAGACTTGGGTACAAACATTCATAATCATCATACGAACATTTGCCCCTAGCGGGATTCGAACCCGCAACCTCCGGCGTGGCAGTCCGAGAGCTAAAATTAAATTAATGATAGCATCGGTAACTGTTTCATAAAGCACTGGTTAACCACGCATCGGACTGAGAATTGCAAACTCTAACATGTTGAATTGTATCATAATCAGCCTAAATACGTCCACTGCTGGACATGAGCCTCCCCAATAGAATATCACTTTTGGTAAGTTTTCTATTGGGGGATTTGCCATAATCACCACGCTTGGCAGGCGGACTGGTGATCGCAGTAATGATCTTAACATACACACACAGGAGAACGCTGCTGCCCGTCCCTGGTGCAATCCCTTAGTCGCCTTGACGACACCCATGGGAAGATTGGGGGTGGCCCTATTCTAAGCCGGGAACCACACGACAAGTTGAATAATCTTAGCTTATACATTTATATTGTTGTACTTCATTTTATTTCGTTCGTTTTACAATTTATAACCGTTGTATGGGTTTTTACCTGTAAATAAATGCTATTATTATTATTATTATAGTGGGCTATATTCGTGTAAGTGTACCTTATAACAACGATAATCGAGCTATGGACGTATTAAGCTGTAATATAGCTGCATAACCGAAAGGATTAGCAAGCTGAAGTGGCAGTGAGCGGGCCACATCTGTCGCAGAACCGACGGCCGTTGGGGCAGACGAGTTCTGGAGTGGAGACCGCGGGTCGGCACGCGCAGGGTGGGACGCCCCGCCGCCAGATGGACTGACGACCTAAAGAAGGTGGCCGGTAGCGGCTGGCATGCGGAGGGCGGAAGACCGGGTGTGGTTGCGTTCATTGCGGAAGGCCTATGTCCAGCAGTGGACGTCTAAAGGCTGACATGATGATGATGATGATAGCGGCATATGTCACCAGTGTGCTAGTTGGGTGTATTTGCTTAAGTACCGTTAATTAAAACAATAATTAGTTTTCCTTTCGGAAAATATATTATACCTGAATTTCCCACGTTTTTCGGGTATTTTTGCATGTAAGTTCAAATTTTCAGAACAATAGATACAGTTTTACACTTTAAGGCGTCATCGGTTTTACATAATGTAGATATGCAAAGTTACAAGTCATACTGATTAGTTCAAATTGCATTAAAACGTGTAAGTGTAACCCATACTAATTAAGTAACATGCGTCATTTATGTGTACATATTATTATAATACCCAAACAGTAAACAGTCGCTCTGTAATTTGATTATAATTTGTAATTTGGGTTCATGCCGTGTGGTTTCCGGTAGAGTAGAATAGCACCACGCCAACTCTTCCCGTGGATGTCATACAAGGCGACTAAGGGAATACATTATAAAACATCAATCAGGGCTCCCCAACCCGTCTGGCCAGTGTAGGACAAATCCTCCGTCTGTCTCCGGCAGATGAGAGAGGGTTGTGCTCCAGCAGTGGATACAATAATAACCTGATGATGATGATGAATTTGGTTATAAAAAATCTGTAGAGTCAAAAAGTATAATATATTTTTAAATCTTTAACCACCTCGACCCACGGCACGATATTTGTCGACTTTTACATAAGGGTGACATTTTCAAAGTTTTTGGGGGCGCTGAATTTAAATCTGACATTGTAATTTATGTTTTGTATATTTGAACAATTTAATGTAGGGAATAACAATAATAATATATTAAAAAAATCTAATTGTTGGGAAAAAAAAAATCCAGGTAAAAGATTTCCTCCAGCTCTGCGAAATTGCATGTTGTGCCTAAAACGCTCGCGGCGTTGCCCCTCTGAATTTCTACACTGATGCGGCGAACGAAGAAGGCCCTGGCTCGAGGATCACCGAAATCTGACATTTGTTTACGATTTTTCGAAATTCACATTTTCCAGCAAAGCCGCGAGACAAGTAAACAGCTGATTTAACAGTTAACAAAAATATTTCTGCCTTACGCAAACTACCTACTGTTTCCATACATATTTTATAAACTAATTTATGGTAATGATATTAAAATAGGATTTACATTTAATAGTAATTATTTACGTCTGTTAGGATGATACCTTGCTTTGATATATTAGCATCTGATTACCAGTATAATACAAGTCATTGCATATACTTGGACTGGGTACAATTAAACAAACACCTATTGTTAATACCTACTTAAAACGTATTTTGACTTAATGGACGTATGTAGTACAATACATATGATATACTGCTCACGCATTGGTCCCAGAGATTTGGCAGAGACGATATATCGCCACTTCGCGCGATCCACTGTCGCAAAGCGATTTTCCTTCCCCCGCTTCACGCCCTGTGATACCCCTTGACATGATGTGTTTGAACAACATCGCCGCCTCCGTCCGGAGGTACCACGATTAGCTAGGGAAATAATTGTCCATCTCATCAGAGCCCTGCATGACTCGGTAAGATTCACCTCCCCCCAATCTCACGTCCCCGTAAAATTAAGGAGAGTTCTTCCCGGGTGTGGTGGCGTTGAGGAAGGCCTATGTCTAGCTGTGGACGTCGAATGGCTGACATAATAATGATGACGTGACGACTTTTCTATGCTACTTTTAATGTTACTATAACCTTGTAATGACTTTATAGTATTTACGTCACCGAGCCAAATATCTGTAGCATACTCACGCATAAGTGACTCCAGTCCATACTATCGCATAGATAAACATTATCACTAATGGTAATCAAACAGTATTCTATATAAGATATATGTATAATCAGTGATTACTTATCAGAGATTAGTTGTGGAAATCCTATTGATTTCGTTATGCCGATTTATTAAAGAAGTAAATAATTACTTTAAATGTGCCGCAAGGTTCTAAGGAAAATATAATACTATACTTTTATGTTATATGTTAATGTATGAAAGACTACCCTGACCGAGTGAATGAATCACTGATCTGTCTATCTATCAAAGTAAACGCAAATCGCAGATCTTAGATAATTGAAATGACAAACGATGTAGGCACCTTTACTAAGAAATTATTTTTTCAATTCCTTCCCTTGAGTTCTCATTCCTCGCGGACGTAGTTTCTGGCAGTTAGTCCTACTAATATTATAAATGTGATAGTTTGGATATTTGGATGTTTGTTACTCAATCACGCTTCAACCACTGGACGGATCGTGATGAAACTTAGCACATATAGGTTAGGTCCTGGAATAGGGCATAGGATAGTTTTTATCCCGAAAAAAACATACATTCCTACGGGAAATACATAATAATTTGTGATGTTAAGTTGTCCACGCGGATGAAGTCGCGGGCGACAGCTAGTTATAAATAAAGAATTCTTAATATGCATACTATCAATGAATCCATTTCATTTTGTTGTATGCAACATGATTTCATATTGAATTATGCACCAAATAACTACCAAATTGTGGCCAGATAGCCTTTTGACCAATCTCGTTCAAATATATTAGGCGGAACCTAGGTTAGTTTCCTAGGAACAAGGTAGTGGGCCAGAGGCACGCCGCTAGAAAACCACACGACCTTCATATAATTAATCATCGTCTTTAGAAAAGTAGCCACTCCCTGCATCTCACCTTTCATCCCATTTAGTAACTAAATATCATGCGTGATTAGAAAATGGGAAATATAATATCCCTGTCCGAAGCCAGTTATGTAAATAAAGAATTACTTTAGTAACTTTTCTTAAGTTTCTACAAAATAGGAAATGAAAACTTTCTATTCGGTAGCCAGTTACAGAATCCCACTGAGTAGCTATAAAACACCTAAATGGGACGAAAGGAAATCAACCTTGATAATAACTAGGTACAGGCTGAAATGGATCATGGATTCTAAAATCTCTGGACAAAACGAGATTTGGTAGTTTTTTCGTAATTTAGAACAGTCCTTGGTTTCAAAGTATGAAACCAATTAAATAAAAACTCATGAAAAATGCGCTGGCGTTAAGTTTAACAAATTTCTTAGCTATCAACTTCGCTAGCCTCATCGGGAATTTCTTAAAAGAAAAATCCGGTGACCCTCGAGCCAGGGCCTTCTTCGTTCGCCGCATCAGTATAGAGATTCAGAGGGGCAACGCCGCGAGCGTTTTAGGCACAATACGCAATTCCCCAGAGCTGGAGGAGATCTTTTACCTGTAACGGTTTTACATATATACGAGTATTTATATATTATTATATATGTACGAGTATTTATATATTATTAGTTTTAATTAAGATTTTCATTGTGTGAATAATAAAACTGAATATCTATTATTAGAGAAAAAAATATATGATGTACATTGCAATCCAAAAAAATATATGCAAATATGTAATTTCTTAGGCTATTTAAAGCTCTGACACTTATATGTTATTTTTTACAATTATAATCGTAGGTAGTTTTTCTTCTTACTTATCGTCTATAGTAGGTTGGAAAATTATATAACATAATATCGTGCAATAAAGATTATTTTTCTGGAAATGCTGTAACTTGATATTGTTCGGTTGCTAAATTAAATAAATTTGACATCTGCAGATCCGTCCTGTTATACTTTCTTCAAACAGGATAAAAACTATGTTAAACTCTCTAGGTATGTGTAAAAGCTGAAGCCCTTAGGTTTCATATGTTAAGGGGGGTTAAAACGAACTACGCAATAAATGAAATCTCCTTTAATAAGTTTTTAAACTCGTTTTTATCTAGTCTAGTAGGTAGTATATATTGTATTATTTTTAACTTTTGCAAAAGTCAAAGTCAAAATCATTTATTGCATACTAGTAAACTTGGTACATATATACACGCCATTTTTTTATCGACTACCGCTTCCTAGGTATAAGCGCTGTGAAGAAGAAACGGCGCAACAAACTTCACGCAACACATCTTTTAAAAATCAAGTTTGCATACAATTAATAAAGATTTAGCGAAGCTGAATTAACATTAGTACCAGGCATCTTTGTCATTCAAATAATCGTTTATTTTATAATAGGCTTTCTTACAACGTTGTTTTTTAAGATGATTCTTAAACTTTCTCACCGTCATATTTTAGATTTCCTCTGGTAGCAACTTGTAACTGTATTTGTTTGTGCTATAAAGTGTATTGTATTGCAGTCCAAGTCGCATTTTGTCTCAGTATAATTTCGTTCAAGTCTCATTTTGTCCAGAAACTAACATTAACATTTATATTTATATTAGATAATACTTAAGTAAAATAAATACCTGTAGTTACATCCCCAACCATAGCCATACTCATACCTACCCATGATATTCATAAACTTTATATATAAGGGAAAGTGATCCAGGAATGGCTGGGGATGCGAGTAGAGGTATTTAGTTACACCTTATGCGTCTTATATAAATAAAACATAACGATACCCTAAAACAGAGCACTACGACGACAAAAATTTGGGTCAATTTTGTTTTTATCAAAATCGAGTCATAAAAAACTCTAAAAAAAAAAACTTTAAATTCAGGGAACATTATAAATTAAAATGGGACTTGTTTAAAAGAATCTTTTAATATATTGTATATTTTAACATAATGCGACTTCGACGAATTGGTACCTACATCGGTCTTTCGTTACCAGACAATAAAATCATGAATAATCAACACTTACCTCGACGACGATTTCAACGAGACCGTTAAACCTCGATTCTTCCAAATAAACGTCAAGTTCTAGGTTGAGATGGGTCGGCTGCACATTGTTCCGGAGTCTATATCTAGGCTCGGCTAGGTTTGTGTCACCGTTAAGGAACTCCAAGTTTGACCTTAACTCCGCATATGGGTCCGCGATGATAGCCCCGAAGAGTGAAAGGATGATAGGTAACAACATCTTGGTACCTACGGAAGAAATTTTTTTATAAAAATAATCAGTACTTTAACTCAGATATCTTAACAGTTCAAGCTGCATTACATTTTTGTGATGAAATCATTCTGATTGACGTAAACTTAGTATAATAATTAATAATTTACAAACCTAGTTACAAAATCATATAATTATAGAATATTTAAAACAGTTTATAGTTCAATCATCAGTTGACTGCCTCGTTGGTTTAATGGATTGGTTACAGGACTCGATCGCCAGAGGTCGTGTGTTTGATTCCCATTAGGTATATAAATTGTATAAGTTGGTCCGTGTCTGTCTGTTATATTTTGGATTTGTTCTAGGCATCTTTGTTTATTTTCCACGACCCAGGAGAAAATCCTAGTTTGGGATTATGTGTATGTATGTATTTATTATTATTAAAGATAAAGGCAGTATAATATATATAAGGATATTCTATCCAGACCGATTTATCAATGTTTCACACTAATCGCTGCTAGGTATAGATCGAAACTTCGAGAGTATCTTTAAGCGATGATGACATCATCAACATACAGTTTAATACTTATCAGATACATAATATGCATAGGTATTAGAAGAAGAACTGCTTACAAGTACCTTAAGAGCTTAGGAACTAAGAAAGCATTTTGTTTTATATTAAGTTCTTATAAGTACTTGAAAAAGGGTTTTACGACTCGTATCTTATGCAAAAGTTCGTTAAAAATATTATTAAAATTGAAAAGCCTTTGTTTAAAAATTTTGTTGCCATTTTACGAGTATACACGTAAGCATTACATACAATTGTTGAATTGGTCGACATAAAGTATTTTAAACATTGCTATGGACATCTTAAAATCACTATAATTTAGTGACATACTCGTACAGTGTTTTAGAAAAGTAAACTGTACAAATTCAAACAATTTAATTTCCGGATTAGGTGTATAGAGTTTTATTAGAATTGGCGTTTCCATTTTAAAGATATTTGAATTGAAAGTTTGTATGGGAGATGAGTTTATAATTGCCCTCTTAATATGAATTGTTCTATATTCACTGCTAAAAAAGACGTTGTTTTCTACCGCATCAACGAAGCATGCAACCATCATATGCGAGCAAGACAAATGCAGTGACCGTCTCTTTACTATATTGACATATTTTCAAGAAAATCACGTATTCACTAGTTCTATAATTTTTAACTTATGAAATCTGCAGTTTTTTCTTCTTCATTTCATAAATCTTTAAAATAGAAATTTTATTGAGTAAAATTTTAAACCGTGCGATTTACTAAAAACATCGATTATATTGATACGAAAATAATATATATTTTTCACTTATAATGTCAGATTTTTTATAAAAAGCTATGTCTATTTCATACATATTATAAGAACAAAGAATATTAAAAAAGAATTTAAGATGCCATGCTACCTCTTATACAAAAAGACCAGAACAAACTTAAAAAATAGAGTTCTCAGGGCGGCGACTGTTTCTTAACATGTAAAATAATTATTATTTGTTTGAAATTGATTGAAATTTAATACTTATGACGTGTTCTTTTAAGGGTTTGTTATTTGGCTATCACTTCATTATTTTGATTTTAATTGACCAATTATTTATCAATCTCCGATAGATTGATAATTTGAAGTAATTTACGATCAGCGGATTTGAAACCAAAATATTTTGTTTTGATTGGAAAATGTACCTACTTATATCCTTTAAGCTTACATAAATCCTTTAAACTCAGGTAACTTTGTTTTATAAGTACGTTATTAAGATTTTAATCAAGTTCGTAATCTTTTGAATTGTGCAATGATTCACTTTTATTTTTTACGAATATTTTAATAAATGCCTATTGATTCAATTGATGATTATTGATAGGAATACTATCTATTGAGAATATATATCTGTCTGCAATCTTTGAACGTACAACCTATATTAGTCTGGAAACTAGAAATTTTGGCTTCTACGGAGGGAACCACAAAAAAATTCCACATTCGTTCCGTTCTGTTAGGGAAGACGAGTTTTGGACTGAAGACCGCGGACCGGTAGGTACGTGCAGCGTGTATGCCTCGCTAATAGATGGACCGAAGACCTTAGAGAAGGCGAACGAAAGCGGCTGGATGCGGAGGACCGGGCGTGGTGGCATTCATTGATATTATTAACTAACATTTATAAATGTCTTTCGTCCCATTTGGTAACCTTTCGTAATTGGCTACAAAATGGGATATATAATTTATCTATTCGAAACCAATTACAAAATGTGACTTCTTCATCTCATTTGGAAACTAATTTATTTTGGCTGCAAAATTATTACCAAGTGTACTCATGTGCTGTAAAGCATTTTGACTTTGACCGCTGACGTAACACACCTAAATATCTTACTCATGGGTATCATACGTTTACTAACGTTTTACGAATAGGAGAGGTACACCGCTGCCCATATTTCCGTTGTTCTTTGAATATACATATTTTTGAATGGAGATAATATAGGGGATATCCACATAAATATATAACCAAAAAGTCACGTGATTTTTTTTCAATTTGATTTGTCATTGAATCAAACGTAACTAGGTGTTCGATACTAAATGAATACTTTTGTGTTTTTATTTTATTTTTGTTATTTATTTTCTATTGCATATGGGTGCTTAGATACTCCGGTACAACCCAATATGATGTTACAGTACATATTATGTTAACAACGTCTATAATGGATTTTTTTATTAAACTAGTCGTTATGTATCATCCAGACACGACCCGGACACTCCAATAGATTTAATTACCTACAAGTATTAGAGGCGCAGCATTCTGAACGTACACATTTGTGTATGTGCGTAAATAATAGTAGCACTCAGCGCTATGAAGAGAGAGACAACGTTGTACGTCAATAACGTAAGTACTTCCCTTTCGAACTGAAAGCTTTGATCGCTCGGCGAAGCCGTGCTCTGTTTTTCAGCGACGATAGACTGAAGAGGGGAGGTGAGTGTCGCTATTTCACATAGTAATATGTAGTATTCTATGTTTTATACGCATCCCACAATGACGGTAAAAAGTCAGGACGGTCCGAAAAATGACAGTATTGTAAGAAGCCCTTTTTAGGAATGGTCTCCGAACGAAGTCAAGCCTTTTGCCAGAAATGTTTTGGTTATACTGTCATATTGAATTCACCATGATACTAATCAAGAAGAATTATAATTTAAGTAGGTACCTATATTCGAATGAGTTTCTTCTAGGTAGACGACATCGTCCGCATTAAAAAATCAATGATAAGTCACTTTAACCCAAGGTTTGCCTTACCTTACCTTACTGCATTATTATGCTATTCTTCTATAGATTTTTTTTTATTTAGTGAATCCCAGAATAAGTTTTAAAAGCGGCATCTCCATATTATGACAGCATGTTGCAAGTACCAAAAAAATTTCTAACTAGGAAATTTTTTTCCTCATCAATAGTCATATGAAAACAAACACATTTGCGCCTCGAAAACAAAATAAATATAAGACGGTGTTCCCAAGTTGACCGCAAAGTTTAAATGGTAATACAAACCTATTTTTGCTGCGATTATTGCTTTTCATTAATACTGGTTGATGCAACATTGTATTTGCTCCTTTTTATTTAATAACAGCAAGTTTAATAATGTTTACTTTTATCTACACACTTATTACTTTACATAACCACAGAATTAGTAATAGTATTTCTCATAACCGTACCTACAAAATTCAATGCAAGCCAAATTGAATCCTACGCGCATGGAAGAAAGTCAATGTTACGCTGAACCGCTAAATCACGCAAACATTGACAGCCGTACGCAATTCGTCTTTGTGCCCCGGCAATTACGGAATTTTTTATATGTAAAGTACGGAGTACAGACAGGCCTGACATAACAATGTAGGTCAATAGTTATTAATATTATATTTTTCATATATGTGAATTATATAATTCTTAACAACAAATAAATATCTTAAATACTGATATCTATTCCCGTTCACACTTAAGCAGAACTTAGAGCAACACTTAACATAAGTAAGTTTTCTAATATTAATAGACTTTACTCACCCATAATGTCTACGTACGACGTAGACTCCGGGCGGCCGACTAAAAAGATATATTACCATATTTCATAAACGTATACCAATAATTATAATCACCCTCTTATCTCTATTAATTTGGATTAATACCGTATATAAATTTATCGTCAGAGAGTATTGTAGAAATTAAAGGCTATCTTAACAATCGCTGATAACATTTATTTACTTTTATCTTTGATGAAATGTTTGTAGGTACCTAAACGGTATTTAGTATTTATTTGAATTTTAGTTGGCTAGTAAAGTTAGGGGACTTGGGTCTGGTAGTTGCCTGTCCGGTGCTATCCAGACGAGTCACGGGTATGCAGTCCCGGCTTCCCGAGTTATCGCTACTACAATCCCACTATCCTTCCGTAAAAGCGGTATCCCATTCCTAACCTATACTCCTTCCCAATACCCCAATTTCCTATCTTTCTCGCTCCGATTCCTGTCCCGTCCGCCAATCCAAGGTCTGCCGTGGCGATGGATGCGTGTCCAAGGACTAGCCTGGTCGTAAGCGTGCCGAGATCCCGGAACTGGGCGAACTCTGCACTATTAGCTTTGCCGAGTCATTCTGATCCGTTTCTGATCTTAGTGTTATATTTGTGAATATTTTGTGTACTTATTTACATTAATTTAGGAAAAAAGAGAAACAATTGTTGATTGAACAAGATTTAGTTATTCGGGATCAGTCATCTTAAGTCGAGCGCACCAAGGACTGTTAGGTATGGAACTAGCTTCTGACCTAAACTTCGGACGCACGATCGAGTCCAAAGCCTAAACTGCAGCGAAAAGACTTGGCATCATCTTTACGCTTAAGCGGTACTTCCCACTGGAACAGCTTCTCAACCTTTACCAAGCACAAGTGCGGTCGTGTATTGAGTACTGCAGGCACCTTCGCGACGGCTCTGCCAAGTATCAGCTGATCGCGGACGCGGTTGAGCGCCGTGCCCGAAGGCTCATTGGTGACGATGCTCTGCTAAATGCCAAGTCACAGAGCCTCAAACATCGTCGCAGTTCAATCGTGTAATTCTTGGGGGAACTCTCCAAAATGTTACCTGTAAAACCCGAAAGAGCCTGTCCCCCATCCCCCTTCTATCACGGGATTACGTGTGACACCGTGATGGTGAGGTACTTCATTCTTATGTAGTAGACATACCACGCTCTCCCACGAAGCGTTTTGCTTCCTCTTTCATAATGCGAACTGCTAAGTATAATTTGACAAGTACAATTTGGATCTTTTAAAAGGAAAATGACTAGGCATCTTCTGGGTAAGCGGGCTCCACCCATAGGCCTCATTATCACTTACCATCAGGTGAGATTGAGGTCTAGCGTAAACCCATCAACAATAAAATAAAAATCTTGTTCCCTTGAACTTATTAAACTTGATCACCATGTTGTTTTAAATGATCAGAAAAATGATTACCACAATTCTTTTCAGCTACAAAATGTTCTTCATTTGGAAAGGAAATAGTAATAATAATGAAGGCTATGTTTTTGTAAGAAATGAAACCCATCTTTACATTTATTCTTTATTCAACAAATATACTTCGCACATTAACATTATTTTGTACAATTAATTAAATGAAATATAAATAATTTGTTATACCAACTTAAGATTTAAATATGATAAATGATAAAACATATTAATTCTCAGGGAACAAATAAACATCACAAACGGATTGAATGATATAATTTATAGATTGTTGAAAGTATCGATGATACAACAAACAATAACAGATATGCAAACAGTTTAATAAAAGGCAAAGACGTTAAACTAAACGCTATGAACAAAAACTCTACGTATTAAATCAGACATCATAATTATCGGGGAACGAATAAACAAATTATTTGAAGGTTACTAACACCTAGTCATGTAAGGATTAATGTATAACTAACAATTTTGGATCCTTGACATCTTAATAAATGAATTTAATAATAATAAAAAAAAAGCTTGAATTATATAATTTATCAACTGTCGAAGGTATCGACCATGCAATATCATATAAACATATACACAATAATGAGAAGGTAATTTATCAAAAACTAAGAACTATTATTTAAGAAAGTCATAGTGACTAATGAAAAATTAACAGTTAAATACAAGGCAAAGAAGTTTCATCATCAGATTATTTTTGTCTCCACTGCAGGAGCACAATCCTCTCTCATCTGTCGGAGATAGACGGAGGATCTGGCCTACACTCCCCGCGCTGGTCAGACTGGTTGGGGAGGCCTGATTGATGTTTTATAATGTATTCCCTTAGTCGCCTTGTACGACATACATGGGAAGAGTTGGAGTGGTCCTATTCTACTCTACCGGAAACCACACGGCAAAAGAAGTTTAACTAAATGCTATAAACAGGAAATGTACGCTTGTCGGCTTCGTGCCCAGTTACAGGTAGTGACCTTGCCTGCTGTGCTCGGAATCCCGGGTTCGACGCGGCTGGGGCAAGCATTTATCTGACTGATAAATGCTTTACTCGGCTCTTGGAACTTTGTGATTGTGTTTGTATGTGTCCATGCCCCCCGCAACACAGGAATCCTAGTGTCGGGATATGAGAGTGTAGCTTTTTTTAAATTTTTTGTTATATTTTATAATTATTTTTTGAATAGTGTCGTGGTTGAAAGCATTGGGTGGAACTTAAGAATTTATTAAGACAGTTTAATTATTGATTCCTGCAAGTCATGCATCATGGTTAAAAATGATGTAATTACCGTCGATACTGTCACAAGTCGATAAATTACATCTTTCAAATTCATAATATTCTTTATTGTAAACCAAAAAAAGACCGCGGAACGGTACGTACAGGATGGAAGGAGCCGCAGCCGACCACTGCCGGAAGCGACTGGATTCGGAGGGCGGAGGACCAGGTGTAGTGGCGTTTATTGAGGAAGGCTTTTATATCCAGTAATGTACGTCTAAGGGCTGATATGACCAACACATATTAAAAATTATAAAAAAATAATATATAATGATGCATCTAGTGTATGATGGCGGCCTTTACCTTTTAATAACTATGTAAAGTTACTTCGTGCCCCAATAGGTCCGATGTCTGATAATAACTGAAAAAGTCTTACGTTATATGTAAAGTTGTAATAACACTGGGCCCGATTCTAAAGCCACAACGTTAAAATTTGACAGCATTGCAATTGTTGCTATCCCTGTCAGAAGGTATTATGAAGATAAAGACCAAACTAATTTTAGTGCTGTCAAATTTTAAATGTGGGCCTTTGAAATTGGGCCCACTATATAATTAAATTCCAACAAGTAGAAAAAGCAAAGATTACAAATGCCAATATTGAGATTGCACACTTTCCTAAAAGGTAAAGATATAAGGGTACAACTATGTAATGTGCTATTTTGAAATAAAATTGTTTCTTGACACCTTTTGCCGTATTTGTTAGACCATCTTTTACAATATATTTCCTTATGCTAAGTAACCACAGCTTAAAGTACTCTTCCTGATCAACTGATGCAGTATCACAATTGTAGATGACTTGGTCAGCTGGAGAAAGTTTTCTGTACAGCTCAAGTAAATTTTTATCTTGAAAATGCCAGGAATTTGTTACGAAGTAGGCTAGTACAGTGGTTAATTTGTATGCTTTTTTGTAAATTCTTACCACACTAAAAAAAAAGAATTTTTATTAACAAATCTGATACCTATAACAACAAAATTAGGACATTTATAGATAACAACTTATTCATTATAAACCAGTTATTTTTTACCAAAGTAGGTACGACGCAGGGACACATTGTTTCATCAGATTTTTTTTTATTGTCTAGTGCAGTCAAGTGCATAAATATATATCCAAAGAATCGTTTCACAAATATGTATTCTTCGTCAGCTTCATTAGTATGTACATATTTCAGCACCTTTAGTCAATGTGAGGTGGTAAAGTTTTTACATATTAATAAAGGTAAGGAAGAATTTGTGAAATGATTCTGTGGATACATATTTATGCACTTGACTGTGTATGCATACGAAAACATATATTCTTGTGTATTTCAGTATTTTAGTTTTAATTCTGACGTGCTGCAAGTATCAACATTTAATAGGATTTTATTTCTCTACAAAATAAAAATAAAAACAATTTGGTCTCTGTCTGGAAGTCATATTTGTGAATTGTTCAATCTTTATTTAATTCTCGTAGCACAGGAGAAAATTACAGTATGGGATTAAGACATATGTGTGTACATACACTTCTCTGTATCAAAATGTATATTATGTAAACATTATTCATTTTATTTTAATAATTACCTTAATTTCTGCCCAAATATCTTCAGAATGACATCTATGAAGTATGCGGGGATATAGTGAAAGATCCAAGTCAACAATGTAAACATAATTATGGACGAAGTGACATAACCACAGCCATACCATACACAACGATCTGTTGTCAGCTCTCTTGAACTCGTTAAACGCTTATACACTTCATCTAAAATAGTAGGTAAGCAATTAGAACACATAGAGAAAAACAGACAAACAGAGATGCGCTTTAAAAAAAATTTGGAAATATTTTTAACGTACAGACACGTGAAGTTTACGTTTTAATTTCGAGGATTAAAAGGCAACTTGGTTTAAGCGACAATATTTGAACTTTACAGGAGAGCGATTTGAAGTTTTTATTTTTCGAAAAAAATTCATTAAAAAGAAACTAGTTAATTTAGAGACTTCAACGCAGTGTACAATAATTTGGATTAAAAAATCATACAATTCTATATCATTTTTGTTCAAAAATATAATGAATATTGAATTTTAGAAGTCGTTTAATACAAAATTCCTCCATTTGTCTAAATTTAAGATGAAGGAAAAACGGCTGAACTTCCAGTATAGTCAATTATCAGGAAAAAGCAAAAGCTTTAAGTCACTCTTTGAAGATTATTTAAACCTAGTGGTAAATGAAAATAGCGTTTGGCCCTAAGGCAAAAGCAGGTCATCACTTAGCATCAGTAATCACAAGCAATGTCATAATAAATCAAATTTATCAGAGCATCTGTACCGAGTGTCATCATCACAATCGGTTAGTGCCACCTTAAGGTTTCCTTTTGTACTTAGTGGGTCATCATCACAGATTTATCATACAGTTTTACGCACCCATTAGCGTAGGATTTCGCATCCCGGTAATATTGTATATATTTGGAGAATCGCATCTAGTAACAGCTGTTTGCCATCCGGCGACTATTACAGCATTGTTAACAAAATCCACTGGCACGAAATCTATATATGTATCAAGTTTCGTGTACATCACATGTAAAAAACCGATCCCGAAGCCTAAAATCACCTGAAACAATAAAAGTTTAGGTTAGTTTATTTAGTTTCTATAAGTTTTAGATCGCTAGGTACTTTAACTTCTGACGAACTTTTCCATCTAAGTTGGCTCTCTGTGTGCTATGACATTATTGGTATTTACACAAGCGTCTGGCACGCCGTCCTTTTAGCGTTTAGTAAAGATTTCCATCTTAATTTTACATTTTATGTAAAAAAAAAATTAAAATTTATTTTCCCGTAGTAGCCGCAATGGCAATGTTACTCACCGCCACATGGACCACTTGCATAAAATCGTAGGTACACATTTGTTTGGTTTTATTGTTGTTAATTTTTGTACAATAAAGCGTTTACATACATGCTTATATACATATTAGGTGAACTTGGTCTTGCAGAGGCAATAAAAAGCAACAAACATAGAATCGGATTCGGAAATTTAATTTTAAGGATATATACAACTTACCCCACTTGGTCCATACACACAACTCTTGTCTATCCAACCAGGTGGTTCACGATATGAGCAGAGTACTAGAATAAAATAGTTATATTGATAATAATGCGGAAAATAAAGTTTAAATAAATAATTACTTAGATGTATTTGTAAACAATAAGTGACCTTTTAGACACCAAGGATTGCAGTTTATTTAAAAAAAAATCTACACCGTATTGCGAGAAGTTTATCATTAATATAATCACTGTTTTTTTAAGAATTTAAATGAGCAATCGTTTTACTCATTTAAATGAGGCCGAGTGTGCTATGTAAAAAAATTTCGTTTGGAGTCGGTCGGTGTCCAACTTCGAAAGTTACATAAGTTCAATATCAAAAGCAAGGTCATCATAACGTCCATTGCAGGACATATGCCTGGAACTTCTAATGCATAGATATAGACATACCAATAGCAGGCCGTACGACACATATTGGCAAATCGCCAGCCATGGTGCGCACCGCCTCCTCAGCGACTGACTTTGTATACGTGTAGGTATTGGGCCAACCCTTTATGAAGCTGAAAATAAATATAAACAAGCTTCAAACATCAGCAGAACCAAGACAAACGTAATCGGGTAACAATAAATAATCTTAAAGTTAAGAACGATTGTATATTAGGTAAGTAAAGGAAGATATTTGAGATGAGTTCAAAAATATTCCAGTACGCGATATTAGATTACTGGCCATATGCATTAAAATCTAGTGATAGTGCCTAGTGGCACAGTTGACATGCTCTGCTAGTGGTATGATTACGGACCCTTTATAAAAACTAGCTGTTGCCCGCGACTTCGTCCGCGTGGACAACTTAACATTACACATTCTTATGTATTACGTGTTACTAAATCCTAAAAG
This sequence comes from Esperia sulphurella, assembly GCA_947086405.1. NCBI lineage: Eukaryota > Metazoa > Arthropoda > Insecta > Lepidoptera > Oecophoridae > Esperia > Esperia sulphurella. The sequence goes on from OX352266.1 coordinate 2,660,397, forward strand.
AAATCTATTAATCTGGTCATGCATTAAAAATATACTATCCAATTGAGAACCTCCTTTTTTGAAAATTGGTAAAAAATTAGCATTCCGGCGGCGGTTTCGCCTGTTGGGCCACAGTTTTTTAGGTTTCCGTAGCCAAATGGCAAAAAACGGAACCCTTATGGATTCGTCATGTCTGTCTGTCTGTCTGTCTGTCCGTCCGTATGTCACACCCAAGTGGCATTCGGGGTTCTATATAAGATGTATAGTGGTTCACATGTACTCCACAAGCTGTGTAAGTCAGCTGTATAGCTTGCTATAATGCTCTTATAGAACCAGTTTGGGCACAAATTAGACAGCCTTAAGTTCACTATGGCTGTACATTAGCATTATATTAGCAGTTTAAGTAGTAACATCGGGCTTAAAGGCTGACTTACGGCACTATATGGGACACATGTGAACCATACAACGTCCATGAGCGTAATAAAGAGTAACAAGTGGCTAAATACACAGCCTTCACAGTTATAAAATCCCACAAAAGTACTCCAGTGCTACCTAAAGTTCACGTGTGTCCTAAATTATTTCTTTTATTTATTAATTTTCCTCATTTAGTTTGGTTTTGTGTGTACGCCCGGCCATCAGAAACATTAACTCCGGCGGATATCAATTGGATAAAAATTTATGATAACACGCGGTAAGTATACCTGTTTTAAATACTTAATAATGTTAATGCCATGGGAATGCAACTTTATCGTGAAATGTATACATATTTACAGCTAAAATATTCACGCGCCTCTGTAAAAACGCGATATTCATTTTAAAATATTTAAAACTGGCTGAGAGGAAATCTACAATTTTCAGTTTTTGATATTATATTGGCATTATAATTATACTACGGTAATTAATTAAAACATGAAACCAAAACTCAATCGCTCTATCTGCGTATTTTGTGATAAATCTGCATGATAATTTTGGAGATTTATATGGTAAATATTTTAGGTTACGTGAACAAAATGGTGGAAATGAAATACGGCTATGTGAACTGTTATAACTCCAATTTAATGCGGTAGAGCGTATATAGGTTCACATGTGTTCTGTTAGAATGCTGTTGGCTATATGAAGTCCCACATTTGTACCACTACAGAACCAATGTCTATAAATGTATTCTAATGTGAACTTATGTACAGCTTTAAGATGTAGTTCAGGTCAATTGTGATCATCGTTTTATTCTTTCATATACTGAAATTTTAGAGATCCGCAATAATAATTATTGTCCGTTAAATCGCCTAGCCCAGTTTTGCAATTTTTCTTCTTATTCCACCGGTTCTCGCTCTTATTTTCCAAGATTTTTTATTCATTTTCACAAATTTTTGCACGCGACGTAATAAACACAATACACGTCAGCTTGTGGGATAAGTGTAATACACTATCACATTCACATTCATGTTCAGCTTACAGCAAATAAGAGTAGTACTTGTGGACAAATAAACTGCTATTGAAGTTAATGGACAACACATGTAGTCCTTTTAATAGCCTACAGTGCACATGTGAACCATTTAAACACTTCTATACAGATAGTAAAAAAGGTTATTTTAATGACCACAAACAACTCCTACTACAGCTACTAGCTGTATAACAGTCTAAAACAAGTAAACATAACAGCCTTTGGCTGTATAAATGACCACGTGTGTTCTATTATTATGCTAGCTGTATAACATCGTACAAGTAGACCGTTAAACAGCGATTGCCGTATCTCTACCCTCCTATAATGCTCTTAGTCAGACGGCTGACTAAAGGACAGTTGTTAGAGTATTATAACACCAATAACCGTATAAAAGTATAACTCTATACTCCTATAAGTCCGTTAGACAGGTGTTATTCGCGGTGTGTGTGGTGTTAATCGCAATAATGCAGCTTATACATCACGAGTGAACTGCAATAATGCTTTAAGTTCACATGGGAACTAAATGTGTACTCTTAAATGAGTAAAAATGCTACTTGGGTAACCACTTTATTCCGAAACTATAAGAACTTACTATTGAAACTTGGTAAGTGGATGTATTCTGTGAACCGCATTAAGATTTTCACACAAAAATAGAAAAAAAAAACATAAAATTTTGGGGGTTCCCCATACTTAGAACTGAAACTCAAAATATTTTTTTTTCATCAAACCCATACGTGTGGATAGGTCTTCAAAAATGATATTGAGGTTTCCAATGCCATTTTTTTCTAAACTGAGTAGTTTGCGCGAGAGACACTTCCAAAGTGGTAAAATGTGTCCGTACCCCCGTCCCCCCTGTAAGGGAATGATAAAACTAAAAAAAATATATGATGTACATTGCCATGCAAACTTCCACCAAAAATTGGTTTGAAAGAGATCTAGTAAGTAGTTTTTTTTAATACGTCATAAATCGTAAACCACAATACTATTATTAAAACATCGATCAAAGTTACAACGAACTACAATAACTTTTATATTATGTTATTTGCTGCTACGGAACCCTTCATGAGCGAGTCCGACTCGCACTTGGCCGCTTTTTTTTAAATAAAGTTGACATTTACATTTATCATGAATTAAAAGATTATCATATAAACAATAATTTTTTTTATATTTTAATATTGTGCAAATTAGGTGATAGTTCCTTCCCCGCCCTCCTTCAATTTGTCCTTTCCATACCCTTTCTTTCTTTCCTTCTCCATCCCCTTCCCACAACGTTGAAAACCCTTTCCCCCACCCCTTTCCCTCTCCCTACTCCTACCTCTCCCCCTTCCCTTAACCCACCCCTTCCTACACCCTTTATTTACCACTGCCCCCTCATTTTTCCTCTCTTACCCTAATCCCTCTATTCTTTTCCATCCGACTTCCTTCCCCTCCTATTCCCTTCCTATGTTGCATATCCAATTAACTGTACAACAAAATGTCTGTCAAACTGCTGGACATGCCTTCCCCAATGAATGCCACAACGCCCTACAGATCCAGCCGCTTCCGGCCACCATCTTCAGGTCGTCCATACACCTGGCGGCAGGGCGTCCCAACCTGCGCGTGGGACGTCGCGTCCCACTCTAGAACCCGTCTGCCCCAACGGCCGTTTCAGCTTACTAATTCTTTCGGCTATGTCGGTCACCTTCGTTATTCATCGGATCTCCTCATTACGAATCATATCCCTCATAGAGACCCCGAGCATTGCCCTCTCTATAGCTCGCAGAGGCACTTGAATCTTGTGAATCAGGCCCACCATCAGTGTCCACGTCTCCGCGCTGTAATCATGACAGGCAGGACGCACTGATTAAAGATTTTTGTCTTTAAACATTTTGGAATAGGTGACGTAAAGACTTGACGCAGTTTTCCGAATACTGCCCACGCTAACTGGATTCTTCTGTCAGCTTTTGAAATTGATCCTACCCAACTATATTGTCTGTCCTAGGCAGACGTACTCCTGAACAGCTTCGATATTGACATTGTCGACGATCACCGGTCTAACACAGGGCCACTAATTATCGAATAGCGAACTTTTTGTATGTTGAACTACACTTTCATATAAAAGATATGAAATGAGAGGTCAACTTGTATATCAGCATCCTGATATTTTATTGAGATATGACTTATACCAGTATGAGGCCCGAATTCAAAGCTATTAAACAGTGAAAACGCCGTCAAATTCTGTTCAGCAGTTTCCAAGATTAGCCCGTACATACATACAGACAGATAAGAAATTTTTTAATTATATTTTTGGACTCTACTGGTCTTCAGTAACGTCCGGGCAGTGACATTTTTTTTATAACTTTGTACAGATTCGCTTTTCTTTTGTTTTTTCTACTCTTTTATTATATGTATAGATATATCATTTAAAAACTTCTTACTGTTAGATTTACACTACAGAAAATAGGACTCATTTTGTGCGAATTGGGTTAAGGCATTGGATATCTTAAGTTTGTGTTCCGAAATGAAAAGCTAGAAAATAACCTGGTGGTATCTTAGCTCATGTTTGTTATCTAACAGTCTCCAATGCCTTAACCTGATTCCCACAAAATAAGTCTTATTTAAATCAGTAATTTAATAAAGGGTCATACCTACCACTGACTTTTAAAGAAAATATCCCGAGGGAACTCAAATATTCTAAACAAGAAATTCTGAAGTGTAATGAGCACTTTTATTTTCTGAGCTCACAAAGGACATTACGGCACCTTCAACGACGACTAAACATCTCCCAAATGTGGAACGTGTACTTACTGTGGCGTCGTAAGTTTCAGTTTCTCCTCATCAAGTCTTACCACTATATCTACCAACTGTGGAACGTTTTCATGGGCATAATAAAGTAGCACTTACTGTGGCGTCATAAGATTCAGTTTCTCCCCATTAAGTCTTTCCACGAGATCTATCAACTGTGGAACGTTTACATGGGCATAGTAAAGTAGTACTTACTGTGGTGTCATAAGTTTTACATTCTCCTCATCAAGTCTTTCCACAAGATCGATCAAAGTAGTAGGCGCCAGTGGAGCCTCGTAGAACTTCTCTAGAACCTCCTCATTTATTCGACTGCGTGTTGCATGTGAATATGCAGTGGATATGTGCACATAAGACCTGATGTAACAATTATGTCAGAAAATTGGAAAATGTGACCTGGAATTGCACGATTTGATTCCCCATCTCCCGTTCAGATTCCCCATTCCATCAACAGACTACCACACAGACACAGACGCAAATGCGTTTGTTTTCATATGACTATTGATTTGGAATGAAAATCATGTCTTAAATTATTTTAAGTTTTAAATAAATAAATAAATAGACACTTTATTATTTTAGATTTAGCTTCTACAAAAAATCAATGCAATAGGTAAATATTTGGTATAAAGTCAAATTCGATATTTTGTGCCCATAGTGGAAATCCACAAATGTTTAGTACGGCAATATCGTCATTCATGAACATATGAGTGCTTTTAGCTTATCTGCAGTTACAATTTGTATTACCTAGGTTCGTCTTCTGATAACTTAGAATTTTAATTAAAAAGGAATTAAAATCGTTTTACTGGATCTTCAAAATGTGAAGGATAAAATTTGCCTGACGGCATTTAACATTAAATGTTTAAAAAGTTCTAAACATCACTGAAATAAAAATATATTATTGAACAACTACCGAAGTAAATAAATGATAATTACCTGAGCCTTTTACAAGCTTTTCCTATTTTAAGCATTTCTATTGTGCCTCTGACATTGATCATCGTAGCAGATTTTAAATTCTCCACAAAACTAACTGTTGCAGCTCCATGAATAATAACGTTAACCTGTTCGAAATCGAAAATAAGGTTGTTATTCGAATATTTTACACATTTTACAGGTACTTATAATGTATAACAATATACTGTTTCGTATTTTGTGATTATGTAATTTAAACTTTATAGATTTGTAACATGTTATGTTCTTATTATTCTTGTTCTTCTGTTTTCGTTTCTAAACTAAATTAGAAACAAATATACGAACCTCTTCTGTAAGTGTTTTCCACATTTCATCACTAAGTTCAAGTCTATCTTTGGAGACGTCACCGTCAACCGGAATGATTTTTTCCTCAAAATTTGGTTGTTTCTTACGTAGTTCATCGTACAGCTTTAAAAATATCATTTTTATCATTATTCTCATAGCCTATTATTATTTTTATTATTGATGAAAATCTGTGATAAAATTTACTTGTAAATATAACTACTGTATAGTTACTCACTGGATCGTTAAATAGATCTATAAGTCTCTCCTCAATCGTCTTAGATTTATTTGGTCGCAAAAGCAAGTAAATTTTTTTTATTTTGCAGGATCTGGAAATCAAGATAATCAGAAGTACAAGGAATAAAGTAATAATAGTATCAAAAAGGTTTTGGTGTTTTTGATTCTGACGAATCACATGCATTTAACAAAGAAAATAATGACGAAAGTTGAATCAGTTGAAAGCGAGTTTTTATTTTTTAACAAATTCGCTACATCAGTTCAATGTAAAATAAAAAAAAATATATATAAAAGAGAATTTATTCAACGACATCATTCAGTTCAACAATTAAGTATTTATAAGTAGTACATAGTCAGATGAATTGGTCGATACCTCAGCGAAACGCTGATTTTCAGGCATCGCCATTATGATTATACATCGCTAAAATCGAAGCTAGGGAAAAAGGAGTGGTGATCGTTATCTCTGCCAACGTGTAAGCACTACGTAGTACTACTGTAAACCTCATTACAAGATTTTGTAAGGCCCTCCATAAATATTTAAAAATATATGTATAAAAGAAAAAGAAAAAAATCACATTGCTAAAATGACACATACCCACTGAAACATATCGTAGGGCTGTAGGGATAACAAACACATCATATAGACCAGATACAGGTAGATTTTTGCCTAGACAGAAGCCATTCTTTACATAGTTTTTTTGAATGAGGCTAATGTTTTAGCTTCGTTTATTGGAGGCGGTAGATCGTTCCAACATTTGGATGCCGCAAAACGAAAACTCCCCCTAAAGGCCTCTAATCTTGGAAACGGCAGTACTAATCTACAATGCCGCACAGACCTAGTTCTCTCCCAAATTATGTCTGTCCATATAAGTTTTTTAGCAAGATATATTGGCGTTCCAGTATCTCTCAAATTAAATATAAGTGACCTGAGTTTAAGACTCCGTCTATTTTTCATGTTAAGAATATTATAAGTATTAAGAAACGGAGTTATATGCGACCGACGAGGTACATCATAGCAGAATCGTATACAAGAGTTTTGTACTTTCTGTATTTGGTTTTCAGTTTTTTCAATAAACACGGCCCATACACCACATCACAATAGTCAAGAATAGAGAGCACTAGACTATCCGCAAGTCTTAACCTGACAGGAATGCTAAGGAATTGTCTAAATTTGTAAATAGTTCTAAGTGCAGCGTAACATTTACCAGTTTTAGTATTAATATGTTCTTGAAACTTCAATGTACTATCACACAGCATTCAAGATTTCTGACCAAAGAAGATTCACATATTGGAGAATCTCCTATAAGAACCTGAGGGTTGTGCTGACGTACTCTATCAATCTGATGCCGCGTGCCTAAAATTATGTAACTGCATTTTTGCGTGTTTAATTGCAGACCGTGTTCGCTTTACCAATTATTACTTGAGACTAGATCCTTGTTAATGCATTCTACCAACGCAGTTACTGATTGATCAGGTTTAGTACTTAACAAAATTTGTGTGTCATCGGCATACATTTGTGCTAGGCTAGACTGAACGCACTCGAGTAAGTCAGCTGTGTAAATCGAATATAATGTATATTGGTGTTTCTGACGAGAATAATGTAGCCTAAATCTAAATAACGCAACTAAAACAATTCTTTAATTCCAAACTAGGATTCCTTCGATTATGGGAATCCAGATGGACAACCATTTTAAAAATAGCACATAGTTAACCTCACAGGAACTGACTTCTTATAGAAAATAATATATTTGAAGAAAGATATCTGGCAGTTTTTTTAATTAATAAATCTTACATATACGAGTATACATATACATTCACTTATCTAATACCAAACTAGGATTATCTCCTGTACTATGAGAATACCTCTGGCGCTTGAGTCCAATGACTAGGCTAACGAGGCGGTCGAGGTATTCGTAACTAAATATTAGACAACTAGGCCATTAAATAATTATGTAAAATTGTTATATAGAATTTACGTAGTAAAGAGTATATAGTATATAAAAAATATAGCAAATAAGTTATAAGTATTAAGTTTTTATGGTTCTACACATATTACATATACAACAAATAAATACAATACATACATACAATACTAATACAATAATAAAAAAACACAATACAAATACATACACATACAATACATACATGAGTAAATACATTTTAGGAGTATAATTAAATAAGAATACACTACAATAATTATAAAAATACGAAGCAAAAAGTGTGATCATAAATTTGAAAGGCGCTCCTTGATTTGCTTCTTGAACACGTCAAGGGACTTCGCCTGTTATTATTAATGTTTTCTGAATAAAAGATTTTTATTATTATTAGATATTCGCGCATGATATAACTGGATTAACGGTATCTCCGAAAGACTTGGGAATAATATAGAAGAATATGACTTTTTTTGAGGAGGCCTTTACCTGATAGGGTTTAATCTAGGAATCACAAAAATCAAGGTAACCGCAATAATTAATGATAAAATGAAAAGTAGGCATCTTAAAAATATTCTTATTGATCTACGTGACTCTTAAATTAAATTATAACTGTACTTGTGGCTATGAAATAAAAGTATTTATTTTATTATTAATCTTATATATAAGTAATTACCTGAAAAACTTTTCAATCAATTGTTTCCCCAGAAATCCAGAACCGCCAGTAATAAAAATCACAGCATCGTCATAGAATTTCTGGATAGCGGAGTCTCCTCTTTCGATAGTTTCATTTATATTTTTGTTTTTGGAAATAGCTGCCACTTCCAAGGCCAGAGCTCTATCCATGACTGAAAGGAAATCTGTATCGGTGAATCTTTGATATTTCAAAAGGGTTGAGAGGAGTGAAGGTGTTACTAGTGTATTAAAGTTGTCTGGTGAACGAAGCGCCAGAGCCACTTCCACCTCCTTCTCTCCCATTTCATCGATAGTATCGTGACATCACATTAATATCGATAGATCTGTTGTATGATTTTACCTGAAGACTATCTGATAACACCAATGTTACAATGTTCAGAATAGTGAAATAAAAATTATAACTATAACATGACCACAATACAATTTTTGTATTAATTGTATGAAAAATTGTTATAATTTCACGTATTTATTAATGACTAGCTGTGCCCGCAGCTCCGCACGCGTGAACTACAGAATCCGCTCCCATTCCCACTCCCGCTCCCGCTTTCGCTTCCGCTCCCGTTTCCTATTCCGCTGGTGCTTCCGCTTCCACTCCCGCTCCGGTCTCGCTCCGGTCCCGCTCCCGCTTCCGCGCCCTCTCCCGCTCCCGTTTCCGCTTCCGCTTCCGCTCTCGCTCCCGCTCCCGCTTCCGCTCTCGCTCCCCTCCCGCTTCCGCTACCGCTCCCGCTGCAGCTGCCGCTGTCGCTCCCGCTCCCGCTCCTACACCCAGTCCCCTTTTCCCACGCTCACTCCCACGCCCAGTCATACTCCCACTCCCACTCCAATTCCTACTCGCAGCTCCAAATGTAATCAAAACTTATCGCAATCTGAATAGTACGGAAATACTATTATATCTGCAATATATTGCATACTAACCTTACTAATGTATTTTAAAACTAAAAATGTCCATATCTTTTGATTGAGTTATCCGCTTATCCGCAAACAGATAAACAGACAAAAATTCCAAAAATGATTGAAATGTGTTCTATTACTTATCCTTAGACCCCACAATTTTTTTTTCAAATATCTTCAATGTACAGATACGCGATGTTTACGATTTTATTTATTAGATTTCATTTCTATATAACTTAATCTATATTTAATAAAATATTAGAGTACTCATTTAAAACGGAAAAAATTACATACACTGACTCAGAACTAAGATATGATAATGAATATTGAGAGAGAGTCAGGCCTGTCAGTCACATGTAATATGCTTGCTCGCAGGTTTGGCAAGTGTAGTGAAGACGTAAAAATAACGCTTTTTAAAGCCTACTGTCAGTGTTTCTACGCTTGTCAACTAAATTTGGGGTGGGGGGGGTCAGATGAGGAAAATCTTAGACCCCCCCCCCCCCCCCCCCTCAGCCCGTACCTCGCTACGCCCTTGACGATGTTATATGCAGTGATGCATTTCGCATCCTTATGAGACTCTGTAGTGCCTCACGCATGTTTACTAACCGAGACGGGGGGACACCGGCCGACTTTTTTCTGTTGTCTGAGCTCATATTGCTTCCTATTTGGGCAGAATACGCAACTCTGGCAATGGCATTCTCAATGGATCCTTTAGTCCTATCGTAAAATACTGGCTATCTGTTCACCAGGACCTAACAGAATTTGTATTTTATTTTATACTAGCTGTGCCCGCGGCTCCGCTCGCGTGAACTACAGAATCCGCCCCCGTTCCCACTTCCGATCCCGTTCTCTTCCCACTTCTACTCCTACTCAAACTGGAGACTCTCAATATCCCAATCCCAACCCCAACCTCAATTTGGCGATGGCCTATTCCCAAAAACTAACATTCACTCAAACCCATACGCGCCGCACATCATTTTGTTTATTAATATCTCAGGTTCTAAGTGGCGTATCAAGATAAAACATGCACTAAAATTTAAGTTAGACAACCAGCAAGACAACTGTGAAAACTGCATCAAATTTCATTCAATAGTTTTTGCGTGATGCTGTAACAAACATACAGACATACAGATACAAATTCTAAAAAAGATTGTTTTAGCTTCTATTCGCCCTATAAAGACCCCTCATATATTTTTTTTAAATATCTCTCATGTACAGACATAGTTACAATTATATTATAAGTATAGATAATGTATTTAATGTTAATATTCTTTTTCATGTTATTATTATTTGTATTTGTCCAATGTATATGGGTTTTTATGCCTGCAATAAAATAGTATTATTATTATTAAAAATTTAATACCTGTTCTTACGGTAGTAAGGTTTCTTGGACTAGAAGTCAGCAAAGTCGCGTGAAACACTGAGTTTACTTGAAACTTTATGAAATAACTAGACTAAGTAAATCATTTGTTACGCAAATAAACCTAACCATGCCTTTTAAGCAAACAACACTAAATGGCAATATGACAAAACATTCCTATGATATTAACATTTTAATCACTCAAACGTCCGGCTCGCGTCATCGGAACTAACCTTCGGTCACGGCCGTACCTTTCCAACTAAAAGCATGATAACTGGAAAACTATTGTAGATACTTATACCAAAATAAAAAATACGTTTCCACAGATGAATACAAAATATAAACAAAATCATCATGATCATATCAGCCCTTAGACATCCACTGTTGGACATAGGCCTTCCCCAATGAACGCCACCACACCCGGTCCTCCGCCCTCCGCATCCAGCCGCTTCCGGCCATTTTCTTCAGGTCGTCGGTCTATCTGGCGGTGGGGCATCCTACCCTGATCGTGGCGATCCGCGGTCTCCACTCCAGAACTCGTCTGCCCCAACGGCCGTCGGTTCTGCGACAGATGTGGCCCGCCCACTGCCACTTCAGCTTACTAATCCTTTCAGCTATGTCGGTTACCTTCGTTCTTCGTCGGATCTCTTCTTTACGAATCATATCATTTTGTAAAACCCCTAGCATAGCCCTCTCCATAGCTCGCTGAGCTACCTGGAACTTGTGGATCAAACTCACCGTCAGTGTCCACGTTTCCGCGCCGTAGGTCATGACAGGTAGAACGTACTGATTACAGACTTTTGTCTTTGAACAATGTGGAATAGGAGACTTGAAGACTTGACGCAGTTTTCCGTCACTGCCCAGCCCAACTGGATTCTTCTGTTAGCTTCCCTATCAAAATTGTTCCTACCCAACTGTATTGTCTGTCCTAGGTAGACGTACTCCTGAACAATTTCGATATTGACATTATCGACGATCACCGGTCTTAGGTCGACGTGTGAGTTGGACATGACTTTCGTCTTGTCTACGTTCATACTAAGACCTATTTGTCTGGAAGAGCAGTTGAGACTGGTCAGCATTATCTCGAGATTCTGCAGCGGCTCTGCCATTACAACTATGTCGTCTGCAAATCGAAGGTGTGAGATGTGCTCGCCGTTTATACTTATACCCCGCCCCCTCCAGTTGGGTATTTTAAAGACATCCTCCAGTGCGTTGGTAGATAAACAGTTTCGGGGATATAACATCCCCCTGTCTAACCCCCCTTCGCAACTGAATTGGCCCTGTTTGCTGATTCTGGAATTGAACGGTGATTGTAGCAGTGTTATACAGGCATCTCAATACCTCGATATATCGCCAGTTGACTTGGTATCGCTGCAGGTATTCCAGAACAGCCCATGTCTCGATGGAGTCGCAGGCTTTCTCGTAGTCCACAAATACAAGACACAAGGGCTGGTTATAGTTTATTCGAATCATGGATGAGGACGCTAATAGTGACGCTAGCACTGCTGGTGTCACAGTTTCTGAAGACCCATCCATCGGTTCTTCGTAATTTTCTCATAAATTTTATTACCAGGCAATTTTAAATGTTTTAAATTTCAACTCAGTCGGTTCAGTAGTCTTCGAGATATCCGGGGGACAGATGGACGAACAAAATGTCTTCGCTATACGGGTATTTGACGGTTCCAAAGAAATATTTGTTATACATTTCATTGTTGTACATATTTATACATTTACTCAGACCGGTCTACTTTTTTGTGAGACTGTATCATGCGCAAGTAGACGGCGCTGCAAATTCAGAACCGTTTAGTTATTTGGCGACACTTATAATGTTACTGTACATATTGTGTTAACAATGTACAAGTTTATGGGAAAATGTTATTAACTAGTCGCCATGTAACATAGTTCAGGCACGACCCTGTCACTGCTTACAAGCAAACAGTATTAATACACACATTACAAGTACACATTGGATTAAATAAAACTTAAATACTAATAATAAAATATACAAAAAGATTAAAGGTAAAAAATGGCTTCCAGGCTCCCCACCGCTGGGAGCGTGCCCAAAAGGCTGGCAGCATTACCTCGCTGTATTGTGAGGCTTATCCTCTGTGCGAGGTAATGCCCAGAAGGTGTGTGTCGCTATTTCACATAGTAATATGTAGTATTCTATGTTTTATACGCATCCCACAATGACGGTAAAAAGTCAGGACGGTCTAAAAATGACGGCATGATGCATTATTATAATATTCTTCTTAAAAAAATTCAATTAGGGAATCCCAGAATGTTTTTTTAAAACGGCATGTCCATACTATGACAGCATGTTGCAAGTACCAAAAAAAATTCTAACTATATTTCATTCCAAATCAATAAGTAGTCTTATGAAAACAAACACATTTGCGTCTCGAAAACAAAAATATATATAAGACAGTGTTCCTAAGTGGGCCGCAAAATTTAAACAGTAATACAAACCTATTCTTGCTGTTGGTGACCCTTTAGTATACATACATGTTACCGAGACGCAATTAAATGCAAGCCAAATTGTATACTACGCGCATGTAAGAAAGTCAATGTTACCCCCATTTCCTGTCTTTCTCGCCCCGATTCCTGTCCCGTCCGCCAATCCAAGGTCTGCCGTGGTGATGGATGCGTGTCCTAGGGATGATAGCCTGGTCGTAAATGTGCCGAGATCCCGGAACTGGGCGAACTCCGCACTACAAGCTTTGCCGAGTCATGTGGGCTTTGACTAGGTGGAAAATTATTTCCTTAGCAAATCGTGATACTCCAACACGGAGTCGGCGATATTGTTCGCAACACATCACGTCCAGGTGTATCACGGAGCGAGAAGTGGGCGAAGGAAAGATAGCGCAAAGTAGCGATACATCGTCTCTGCCTGCATCGGCATGATCGTTATGTATGTAGTATGTATGTTGAATTTTAGCTTTTCGCCGACTGTGAGAGGTATAATAATATTCAATGCACCACATATCCTGGGTTAAATTCGGATCCTGCTACAGTTTGCGCTATTCCTTCCTTTCTATTGCGCAACTGAACCCACACTATTTGTTTGTTGAACCTCAGAATCTATCAGCGTCTCAATATGTGTCATTGTATTGTATTTAAGAATAAATAGGTTATCTATTTATTTACTGGGACGGACTCGTGTCTGATCTTAGTGGTATATTTGTGAATTTCTTGTGTACTTATTTACATTAATTTAGGAAAAAAGAGAAACAATTGTTGATTGAACAAGATTTAGTTATTCGGGATCAGTCATCTTAAGTCGAGCGCACCAAGGACTGTTAGGTATGGAACTAGCTTCTGACCTAAACTTCGGACGCACGATCGAGTCCAAAGTCAAAGCTGCAGCGAAAAAACTTGGCATCACCTCTTGGACGGCTCTGCCAAGCTCTGCCAAGTATCAGTTGGCTGCTCTGGACGCAGTTGAGCGCCGTGTCCGTAGGCTCATTGGTGACGATGCTCTGGTAAATGTCAAGTTACAGAGCCTCCAACATCGTCGCAGTTCAATCTTGTAGTTCCTGAGTACACTCCCTAAAATGTAACCTTTAAAAAACCGAAAGAGCCATTTGATTCTCCCATCCTCATTCGATCACCGGACTACCAGGCGTGGTGAGAGTATTCATCCTTATGTAGTAGACATACCACGCTCTCGCACGAAGGGTCTTGCTTCCTCTTTCATAATGCGAACTGCTAAGGAATGGAATTCCCTGCCAGCTTGGGTATTACCGGACAAGTACAATTTGGATCTTTTAAACGGAAGATTAAAGATTTAGTGCGCTCCACCGTTAGGACTTATCATCATTTACCATCAGGTGAGATTGAGGTCTAGCGCAAACTCATCAACAATAAAAAAATAAAAATAAACAAGATCTTGTTCCCTTGAACTTACTCAACTTATTTATTAGGGAGTGCCACCGCTGCCGGCGCCGGTCGCTGATTGGGTTGTCGGCGCTGGTTACCCACACAAGTGCCGGCTCCGGTTGCCGATTTGGCTGCCGGCGCTGATGGGGTAGCAGTTGAGTGTGTAGGAGATAAGGTGGGTTTTATTGTAATGACCAATCGACTAAAAGAGTAGCTTGCTATGTACTATTGTTTTGGTGGTATTATGTGGCCATACGCTAGTCCTACTTAGTTTGGGGTGGCCATGCCGTAATAATCCAACATACTCATAACTTTTAAATGGCGGACCGCGTAATCTAGTTTTTTGCGACTAAATTCGACAAATTACCCATATTTTGTTCTATATATTCAGAATTGCAATCCGCGATGGTGGCATGCCAGAATAAGGCATACAACTATAAAGAGTTCATCTCAGTAGTCGCGAATATCTAGTGGAAACAATCGAAGTAAAAAAAAATCACTTATTCACTTTCATTTATGTTTATTTAGTCCCCCTTTTTTGTAGTTTTTTTACCAGTTTTCTTACGTTTATAACATATTACGGTATTGCCAACCTTTTGGTCGACACCTTTCTTTAATTTAGAAGGCATTTTTATTACTTATATAAAAAAATCTGACTTTGATTCTAAAATCAAATTCATTGCTTTTCATTAAATTCTGTATTTTTATTATAAAATCTTTCTGTACTATTATGCTCGTCTTTATACTCCTACTCAAATTTTCTTTAACTTCACTAATTGGTTATTACAACTGTTAAATGTATAGCCGAAAGATTCGACAGCCCCTTCACACGGCATTTGGTGGAGGTGATTGTCAAAAATAACAATGTAATAGTATAAGTTTTAGTTTTATTATTATAGTTTTATTATATTGATACTAACATGATTTTATTTTACTTTATTTTATTTTTGTTATGTGCTTACTAACCATTTATGGATCATTGTTTTCCGAATTAAAAACTTTCATTCATTCATTCATTACACAGTTTGGCGTTCATCAGTACCTAACTTTTGCATCAGTAATCTCCTCTGTCTATCGCCGGTTGCTTATTATGGTGACGGCGACGGCTGGTAGCCTTGTTTTTGGATCTCAGCTGCCGGCAGTAAACCTACCGTCGGTTCCCAATGGCGTGTTTTTTGGGTGCCAGCGCCGGCAGCGGAGGCCCTCCCTATTTATTAACTTGATAACGATCTTACAAATACAAATACAAATAACTTTAGTGGTTCAAGAACATTAGGGTCCTTATACTAGACATATCTATGTAGATATATTCTATCTTGTTTTAAACGATCACAAAAATGATTACCACAATTCTTTTCAGCCTACAAAATGGTCTTCATTTGGAAAGGAAAGAGTAATAATAATAAAGGCTATGGTTTTGTAAAAAACGAAACCCAAATATTCATTTATTCTTTATTTCAACAATGTACTTCACACATTAACATTATTTTATACAAATAATTAAATGTAATATAAATAATTTGTTATACCTACTTAAGACTTATGTATGATAAAACATCATAATTCTCAGGGAACAAGTAAACGTCACCAACGGACTGAATGATATAATTTATCGACTGTTGAAAGTTTCGATAATACAACAAACATACAAACAAACAGTTTTATGAAAGGCAAGACGTTAAGTTATCGCTATGAACAAAAAATCTAACAAATCCAAAAATCTGCGTCATAATTCACGCATCATAATTCTCGGGGAATGAACAAACGTCATATTATTTGAACGTTACTATCACCTAGTCATTAGTATTATTGTATTTCTAACAATTATGGATCCTTGACATCTAAATATATGAATTTAATAATAATATAAAAAAAATTAATTATGTAATTTATCGTCTGTCGAAAGTATTCACGATACAACATCTTCAACTAAACATAAACACAATAATTTATTATAAATTACGAACTATTACTGAATTATTACTAAATTACTAGACACTGCCTGCTGTGCTCGAAGTCCTGGGTTCGAAACGCGGGTGGAGCAAGCTATCTGACTGATAAATGTTTTTTCTCGGGTCTTGGAACTTTGTGATTGTGTTTGTATGTATCCATGCCACCCGCAACACAGGGAATCCTAGTGTCGGGATATGAGTGTGTAGCTTTTTTTTAATTTTTTGTTATATTTTATAATTATTTTTTGAATAGTGTCGTGGTTGAAAGAATTGGGTGGAACTTAAGAATTTATTAAGACAGTTTAATTATTGATTCCTGCAAGTCATGCATCATGGTTAAAAATGATGTAATTACCGTCGATACTGTCACAAGTCGATAAATTACATCTTTCAAATTCATAATATTCTTTATTGTAAACCAAAAAAAGACCGCGGAACGGTACGTACAGGATGGAAGGAGCCGCAGCCGACCACTGCCGGAAGCGACTGGATTCGGAGGGCGGAGGACCAGGTGTAGTGGCGTTTACTGAGGAAGGCTTATGTTCAGTAGTGTACGTCTAAGGGCTGATATGACCAGCACTTATTAAAAATTATAAAAAAAAATAGAATAATGAATCTAGTGTACGATGGCGGGCTTTATTATTCAATAACTATGTAACGTTTCTTCGTGCCCCGATAATTCCGACGTCTGATATTAACTGAAAAAGTCTTACGTTATATGTAAAGTTGTAATAAGACTATATAATTAAATTCCAACAAGTAGAAAAAGCAAAGATTACAAATGCCAATATTGAGATTGCACACTTTCCTAAAAGGTAAAGATATAAGGGTACAACTATGTAATTTGCTATTCTGAAATAAAATTGTTTCTTGACACCTTTTGCCGTATTTGTTAGACCATCTTTTATGATATATTTCCTTATGCTAATTAACCACAGCATAAAGTACTCTTCCTGATCAATTGATGCAGTATCACAATTGTAGATGACTTGGTCAGCTGGAGAAAGTTTTCTGTACAATTCAAGTAAATTTGTATCTTGAAAATGCCAGGAGTTTGTTAGGAAGTAGCTTAGTACAGTGTTTAATTTGTATCCTTTTTTGGAAATTCTTACCACACTGAAAAAAAAACGAATTTGAATTTACAAATCTGACACCTATAACAACAAAATTATAGACATTTATAGATAACAACTTATTGATTATAAACCAGTTCAATTTTACTAAACTAGGCACGACCCAGAGATACATTGTTTCATCAGATTTTTTTTATTGTCTAGTGTAGTCAAATGCATAAATATGTATCCAAAGAATCGTTTCACAAATATGTATTCTTCGTCAGCTTCATTAGTATGTAGATACTTCAGCACCTTTAGTCAATGTGACGAGGTAAAGTGTTTACATATTAATAAAGCTAAGGAAGAATTTGTGAAATGATTCTGTGGGTACATATTTATACATTTGACTGTGTATTCATACGAAAACTTATATTCTTGTGTATTCAGTATTTAGCTCGTTGCAAGTGTCAACCTTTAATGGGATTTTATTTCTCTACAAAATAAAAACAAGTTGGCCTCGGTCTAGAAGTCATATTTGTGTTTTATTCTATCTTTATTTATTTCTAGTAGTACAGGAGAAAATTACAGTATGGGATTTAGAGAAGTGTGTGTACATACCACTTCTCTGTACTAATATGTATATGACGTAAACATTATTCATTTTATTTTCATAATTACCTTAATTTCTGCCCATATATCTTCAGAATGACATCTATGAAGTATGCGGGGATGTGATGAAAGAACCAAGTAAACAATGTAAACATAATTATGGACGGAGTGACAAAACCCCAGCCATACCATACACTACGATCTGTTGCCATCTGTCTTGTACTATCGCTTGTTAAACGCCTATACAGGTCACCTAAAAAAGTATGCAATTAGTACACATAGAGACAAATAGAAATATATTTTTTAAATGTGAATGTGATACGCTTTAATTTTTTTTGCAAATTATTTTCAATGTACAGACACGCGAAGTTAATGTTTTAATTTAGTAGATAATATACCTCTTTGGCGTAGATTTGGTTCTAAAAGCGTTGGTATCTAACTGCGTTTGGCCCTAAGGCAAAAGCAGATCATCATTTAGCATCAGTCGTCACAAGCAATGTCATAATAAATCAAATTTATCAGAGCATCTGTGCCGAGTCTCATCATCACAATCGTTTAGTGCCACCTTAAAGTTTCCTTGTGAGCTTAGTGGGTCATCATCACAGATTTATCATACATTTTACGCACCCATTGTCGAAGGATTTCGCATCGCGGTAATATTGTATATATTTGGAGTATCGCATCTAGTAACAGCTGTTTGCCATCCGGCGACTATTACAGCATTGTTAACTAAATCCACTGGCACCGTATCTATATATGTATCAAGTTTTGCGTACATCACATGTAAAAAACCGATCCCGAAGCCCAAAATCACCTGAAACAATACAAGTTTAGGTTAGTTTATTTAGTTTCTATAAGTTCTATATCGCTACTTTGACTTCTGACGAACCTGTCCATCTGAGTTGGCTCTCTGTGTGCTATGACATTATTGGTATTTACACAAGCGTCTGCCACGCCGTCCTTTTAGCGTTTAGTGAAGAATCCCATCTTAATTTTACATTTTATGTTAAATTTTATTTTATTTGAATTTTTACGTTCCCGTAGTAACAGAAAGTAACGTTACTCACCGGCTCATGGACCACTTGCATAAAATCATACACATTTGTTTGTTTTTATTGTTGTTAATTTTTGTACAATAAAGCGTTTACATACATGCATACATAGACATAGGTGAATTGAGTCTTGCAGAGGCATTAAAAAGCAACAAACATAGAATAAGCGTTCAAATTTTCACGCACAAATTACTAAATCTTCGTCGAATGCAGGCACAAGTTTCGAATTGAACGACGTGCGTAATGTCGCTACAGAATAACATTCTAAACGTCATTTCATACAAACAAAGGTCAACATGTCCACTTACAGTAGTACAACCCGCCGTCGCACCCGAAAGTGTGGCGCTGGTATAGAAATCGAATGACCGTAAACTTTACGGAATATCAATTTAAAATCTCACCGCAATTTCGAAGTCGAGTTGCAAAATAACTTCTTACAGAATCGCACTACTGATTCGGAAATTTAATTTTATGGATATATAAAACTTACCCCACTTGGTCCATACATACTACTTTTGTCTATCCAACCAGGTGGTTCACGATATGAGCAGATCACTAGAATAAAACAGTTATATCGATAATAATGCGGAAAATAAAGTTTAATTAAATAATTAGTTGTATTTGTTAACAATAAATTACCTTTTAGACAAAATTTTAAAATGAATTTTAAAAAAATCCACAGTATTGCGAGAAGTTATTAATATCACGTTTATCATTAATATAATCAAAGTTATTGTCTTTTTTTTTAAACAATGATCAAAAATCATTTTGGCCATTCAAATGATACCGAGTGATGATTTGCAAAAAACTTTCGTTTGGAGTCGGTCGGTGTCCAACTGTGAAAGTTACATAAGTTCAATGTCAAAAGCAAGGTCATCATAACGTCCACTGCAGGACATATGCCTGGAACTTCTAATTGCATAGATATAGACATACCAATAGCAGGCCGTACGATACATATTGGCAAATCGCCAGCCATAGTGCGCACCGCCTCCTCAGCGACTGCTTTTGTGTACGTATAAGTATTGGGCCAACCTTTTATGAGGCTGAAAATAATTATAAACAAGCTTCAAACATCAGCAGAATCAGGACAAATGTAATCGGGTAACAATAAGTAATCTTAAAGGTACTTACAAACGATTGTATATTAGGTAAGTAAAGATATTTGAGATGAGTTAAAAAACATTACAATACGCGATATTAGATTACTGGCCATATGATTTAAAATCTAGTGATAGTGCCTAGTGGCATAGTTGGCATGCTCTGCTAGTCACGGACCCTTCATTAAAAATATATAATAAATAATAAATAAATATAAATATGTGGGGACATTTCACACACGGCCACCTGATCCCAAACTAGGCAAAGCCTGTAATATGGGTATCAGACAGCTGATATACATACATATATACATAATATAATATATAAATAACATCCAGTCACAAGGCAAACACAAGTGCTCAGCACACTAATGTTTGCCCTGAGCGGGGTTCGAACCCTTTTAAAACTTCTTACTGTTAAGCTTTACACTACAGAAAATATAACTCATTTTGTGCGAATTGGGTTAAGGCATTGGTTATCTTAATTTTGTGTTCCGAAATGAAAAGCTAGAAAATAACCTGATTGCATCTTAGCCCATGTTTGTTATCTAATAGTCTCCAATGCCTTAACCTGATTCCCTCAAAATAAGTATTAATTAAACAGTAATTTAATAAAGGGTCATACCACTGACTTTTAAAGAAAATATCCCGAGGGAGCTCAAATATTCTAAACAGGAAATTCTAAAGTGTAATCAGCACTTTTATTTTCTGAGCTCACAAAGTAGATTACAGCACCTTAAACGACGATTAAACATGTTCCAACTGTGAAACGTTTACATGGAAATACTAAAGTAGTACTTACTGTGGCGTCATGGTTTCTCCTCATCAACTCTTTCCACGAGATCTATCAACTGTAGAACGTTTACATGGGCATAGTAAAGTAACACTTACTGTGGCATCATAAGTTTCAGTTTCTCCTCATCAACTCTTTCCACGAGATCTATCAACTGTAGAACGTTTACATGGGCATAGTAAAGTAACACTTACTGTGGCATCATAAGGTTCAGTTTCTCCTTATCAAGTCTTACCACGATATCTACCAGCTGTGGAACGTTTTCATGGGCATAATAAAGTAGCACTTACTGTGGCGTCATAAGTTTCAGTTTATCCTCATCAACTCTTTCCACGAGATCTACCAACTGTAGAACGTTTTCATGGGCACAGTAAAGTAATACTTACTGTGGCGTCATAAGTTTTAGTTTCTTCTCATCAATTCTTACCACGATATATACCAGCTGTGGAACATTTTCATGGGCATAATAAAGTAGTACTTACTATGGCGTCATAAATTTCAGTTTCTCCTCATCAAGTCTTTCCACGAGATCTATCAACTGTGGAACGTATTCATGGGCATAATAAAGTAACATTTACTATGGCGTAATAAGTTTCAGTTTCTCCTCATCAAGTCTTTCCACGAGATATATTAACTGTGGAACGTTTACATGGGCATAGTAAAGTAGTACTTACTGTGGCATCATAAGTTTCAGTTTCTCCTCATCAAGTCTTTCCACGAGATCCATCAACTGTGGAACGTTTACATGGGCATAGTAAAGTAGGACTTACTGTGGCATCATACGTTTCAGTTTCTCCTCATCAAGTCTTTCCACAAGATCCATCAACTGTGGAACGTTTACATGGGCATAGTAAAGTAGTACTTACTGTGGCGTCATAAGTTTCAGTTTCTCCTCATCAAGTCTTTCCACAAGATCGATCAAAGTAGTAGGTGCCAGCGGAGCCTCGTAGAATTTCTCTAGAACCTCCTCATTTATTCGACTGCGTGTTGCATGTGAATATGCAGTGGATATGTGCACATACGACCTAATGTAACAATGATGTCAGAAAATTGGAAAATGTGACCTGGAATTGCACGATTTGATTCCCCATCTACCGTTCCGATTCCCCATTCCATCCCCAGACTACCAGACGTAAGGAGGGACTTCATTCTTATATAGTAGCCATAAGTACAATGCTCGCGCACGAAGAATTTTTTTTCCGCTTTCATAATGGAACTCCCTCTCAGCTTCGGTGTTTCCGGATAAATATAATTTGAGTCTTTTTAAAGGAAGAGTGAGTAGACATCTTCTGGGTATGCGCGCTCTACCTTATGCCTCACCGTCACTTACCATCAGGTCAGATTGAGGTCAAAACACATTAACGGGTCACCAGCAGCAAAAACAGGTTTGTATTACCATGTAATTTTGCGGTCCACTTCGGAACACCGTCTATTATTTATTTTGACTTCGAGACGCAAATGCGACTATTTACTGTTGATTTAGAATGAAGTACATGTCTTGAATTATTTTAAGTTGTAAATAAATTGATAACTAGACACTCTATTATTTTAGTTGTTAGCGTCAACAAAAATTAATGCCTTGTGTATGTGAAATCAATATTTTGTGACCATAGTGGAAATCCACAAATGTTTTGCACGGCAATACCGTCATTCATGAACTTATGAGTGGTTTAAGCTTATCTGTGGTTACAATTTGTATTATCTAAGTTAGTCTTCTGATAACTTAGAATTTACATTATATCGTTTCACTGGATCTTAAAAATGTGTAGGATAAAAATTGCCTGAGGGCATTTTACATTAAAAGTTTAAAATGTTCCAAACATCACTGAAATAAAATAATATATTATTGATCATATTGCTAGCGAAGCAAATAAATGATAATTACCTGAGCCTTTTACAAGCTTTTCCTATTTTAAGCACTTCTATTGTGCCTCTGACATTGATCATCGTAGCAGATTTTAAATTCTCCACAAAACTAACTGTTGCAGCTCCATGAATTATAACGTTAACCTGTTTGAAACCGATAATAAGATTGTTATTCCAATATTTTACTTATTTCATTTATCAGACGCGTATTTTATCTAAAACGGACCTACAGGGTACTTATAATTTTGTAACAATATACTGTTTAATATTTTGTGATTATGTAATTTAAACTTTATAGATTTGTGACATGTTATGTTCTTATTATTCTTGTTCTTCTGTTTTCGTTTCTAAACTTAATTAAAAACAAACATACGAACCTCTTCTGTAAGTATTTTCCACATTTCATCACTGAGTTCAAGTTTATCTTTGCAGACGTCACCGTCA
The DNA here is from genome assembly GCA_947086405.1 of Esperia sulphurella. Lineage (NCBI taxonomy): Eukaryota > Metazoa > Arthropoda > Insecta > Lepidoptera > Oecophoridae > Esperia > Esperia sulphurella. The sequence goes on from OX352266.1 coordinate 2,683,714, forward strand.
ACCGGAATGATTTTTTCCTCAAAATTTGGTTGTTTCTTACGTAGTTCATCGTACAGCTTGAAAAATAACATTTTTATAATTATAGCCTATTTTATTATTGATAAAAATCTGTGACAAAATTTACTTGTAAATATAACTACTGTATAGTTACTCACTGGATCGTTAAATAGATCTACAAGTCTCTCCTCAATCGTCTTAGATTTTTTTGGTCGCATAAGCAAGTAAATTTTTTTTATTTTGCAGGATCTGGAAAAAATGATAATTAGAAGTACATTGCAATTTTACTAACTTTCTTAAGGAATAAAGTAATAAAAGTATCAAAAAGGTTTTGAGTGTTTTTGATTCTGACAAATCACATGCATTTAACAAAGAAGATAATAACGAAAGTTGAATTAGTTGAAAGAGAGTTTTTATTTTTTAACAAATCCGCCACATCAGTTCAATGTGAAATAAAAATTATTGGTGTTTCCGACGAGAATAATGTAGCCTAAATATAAATAACGTAACTACAACACTTCTTTAATTCCAAACTAGGATTCCTTCGATTATGGGAATCCAGATCGACAACAATTTTAAAAATAGCACATAGTCAACCTCACAGAATCTGATTTGAGCTTATAGAAAATAATATATTTGAAGATAGATATCTGGCAGTTTTTTTTAATAAATAAATATTACATATATACCTACACTTATCTAATATCAAACTAGGATTTTGTCCTGTATTATGGGAATTAAATAACGACAGAACAATTCACAAATATAACATCCACACCTGGACCAACTTGTTTGTCCCCAGTGGGAATGAAACCCACGACCTCTGGCGCTCGAGTCCAAAGACTAAGCTACTAGGCCAACGAGGCGGTCGGGGTACTCGTAACTATTAGACAACTAGGCCATTAAATAATAATATAAAATGGTTATATAGAATGTACATAGTAGAGTATATAGTATATAGTATTTTGCACAGTACGGAAAGTGAACAACTCTTGGAAGAATTGGAAGGCCAAGTCCTGTCAGGAGATACGAGCAAAGAATTGTCCTTTCTGTCAAGTCAAAGTGATTTTCCAAGCAATGAGTTATTTACGTTATTTGATTTGTAATAAGTACCTCAAGAGAGCCAATATCATATCTATATCAGTATCTAAAACGTTACGACTATTTCAGCAGGTTACGAGAAACTAGGATTATTGTATGCCTTTAGAGAATCATCATCATCATTGTAGTCGTAGTCACGACTACGACTACATCACGCAGAAAGCAAGTAAAATGTTGGGTTTCATCCATAGAGTTACTAAGCCGTTTTCTAACGTTCGTATGCATATGACTTTGTTCTCGGCGTACATCAGAAGTATCCTCGAATACGCCTCTCCTATATGGTCACCTTGCTACGTCACTCACAAGAGCCAGATTGAGTCGGTTCAAAAGTCATTCATCAGACGACTGAGTCGACGATCTAAGATTCAGTGGAACGACTACACTACTGGCCTAAAGAGACATGGCACGCTGTCACTGGAGAGTAGGAGAACCGTGGCCGACATGAAGCTACTGTTCGACGTCATTAACGGAACTGGTGAGTCGCGTGGGAGTGCGCCTCCGCCCCGTCCCTCCCCCCCAGATATAAATTCTTAGACACGCATTATACCCGCACCCCCACCCCCTTACACACATACATATACATCCTACATACACACAAACACTCATACACATTTCATTTGTGCAAATTATTATTATTTTTGTTATTTCTTTAATTTTTGAATCATTATTAACTTTCTTAGTTTATTCGTTTTCCTCTTTTTATTTTGCCTATCTTGTGATCTGTTTTACTTAGTTATTGGCTTTATTTTATTGTGATGTTTGTTTTGTATTTAAGTGTTTTGTGCTGTTAAGTATTGTGTGAATAAATAAAATAAAATAAAAATTGTTGTCCGGCGAAATACGAATATTACTGTACATAAACTTCCCCGATAGAATGCCACTTTTGGTGGGCTGTCCATCGGGGAATTTGCCATAATCTAGCTAGGCTACTTGGCTAGCGTTTTGGTGATCGCGGTAATGATCTTAATATACATAGGAGAATGCTGCTACCCGACACTGGTGCAATCCCTTAGTCGCCTTGAAGACTGTGCTTGGAAGATCGGGGGTAGCCCTATTCTAACCATACACCACGAGAGATATAGCGCATGATATAACTGGATTTACGGTATCTCCGGAAGATTTGGGAATAATATAGAAGAATATGACTTTTTTGAGGAGGCCTTTACCTGACAGGGGTTAAATCTAGGAATCTCAAACATCAAGATAAATGCAATTATTAATGATAGAATGAAAAGTAGGTATCTTAAAATTATTCTTATTGATCTGCGTGACTCTTAAATTAAATTGTAACTATACTTGTGACTATGAAATAAAAGTATATATTTTATTATTAATCTTATATAAGTAATTACCTGAAAAACTTTTCAATCAATTGTTTCCCCAGAAATCCAGAACCGCCAGTAATAAAAATCACAGCATCGTCATAGAATTTCTGGATAGCGGAGTCTCCTCTTTCGATAGTTTCATTTATATTTTTGTTTTTGGAAATCGCTGCCACTTCCAAGGCCAGAGCTCTATCCATGACTGAAAGGAAATCTGTATCGGTGAATCTTTGATATTCAAATGGGTTGAGAGGAGTGAAGGTGTTACTAGTGTGTTAGTTGTCTGGTGAACGAAGCGCCAGAGCCACTTCCACCTCCTTCTCTCCCATTTCATCGATAGTATCGTGACATCACATTAATATCGATAGATAGGTTGTATGATTTTACCTGAACACTATCTGACAACACCAATGTTACAATGTTCAGAATATTCAAAAGAAAGTTATAACTATAACATGACTACAATACAATTTTTGTATTAATTATATGAAAAATAGTTATAATTTCACGTATTTATTAATGAATTTATTTCTTTATAGCTATAATCTATATCTAATAAAATATTAGAGTACTCATTTAAAATGGAAAAAATTATATATACTGACTCAGAAACTAAGATATGATAATGAATATTGAGAGAGAGTCTGGCCTGTCAGTCAGATGTAATATGCTTGCTTGCAGGTTTGGCAAGTGTAGTGAAGACGTAAAAATAACGCTTTTTAAAGACTACTGTCAGTGTTTCTACACTTGTCAACTAACTTTTTCAGATGAGGAAAATCTTAGACCCCCCCTTCCCAGCCCGAACCTCGCTATGCCTTCGACGATGTTATATGGGTGCAATACAGGGATGCATTTCGCATTCATAAGAGACTCTGTAGTGCCTCACTCATGTTTACTGACCGAAATGGGTGGCCGACTTTTTTCTGTTGTCAGAGCACGTATTTCTTCCTCTTTGAGCAGAATACGCAACTCTGGCAATGGCATTCTCAATGGATCCCCTAGTCCTATCGTAAAATTCTGGCTATCTGTTCACCAGGACCTAACAGAATTTATATTTTGTTTTATATGATGTATTTAATTTTAATATTCTATTTCATGTTATATTATTTGTATTTGTCCAATATATATGGGTTTTTATGCCTGCAATAAAATAGTATTATTATTATTAAAAATTAAATACCTGTTATTTGGTAGTAAGGTTTCTTGGGCTATAAGTCAGCAAAGTCGCGTGCAACACTGAATTTACTTGAAACTTTATGAATCATTTGTTACGCAAATAAACCTAACCATGCCCTATAAGCAAACAACACTAAATGACAATACGATAAAACATTCCTATGAATTTAAACACTCAAACGTCCGGCTCGCGTCATCGAAACTAAACTTCGGTCACGGCCGTACCTTTCCAACTAAAAGCATGATAAATGGAAAACTATTGTAGACACTTATACCAAAATAAAAAATACGTTTCCACAGATGAATATAAAATATAAACAAAATCATCAACATCATATCAGCCCTTAGACGTCCACTGTTGGACATAGCTTCCCTATCAAAATTGTTCATACCCAACTGTATTGTCTGTCCTAGGTAGACGTACTCCTGAACAATTTCGATATTGACATTATCGACGATCACCGGTCTTAGGTCGACGTGTGAGTTGGACATGACTTTCGTCTTGTCTACGTTCATACTAAGACCTATTCGTCTGAAAGAGCAGTTGAGGCTGGTCAGCATTTTCTCGAGATTCTGCAGCGACTCTGCCATTACAACTATGTCGTCTGCAAATCGAAGGTGTGAGATGTGCTCGCCGTTTATACTTATACCCCGCCCCCTCTACTTGAGTATTTTAAAGACATCCTCCAGTGCGTTGGTAGATAAACAGTTTCGGGGATATAACATCCCCCTGTCTAACCCCCCTTCGCAACTGGATTGGTCCTGTCTGCTGATTCTTGAATTGAACGGTCATTGTAGCAGGGTCATACAGGCATCTCAACACCTCGATTTATCGTTAGTCGACTTGGCATCGCTGCAGGTATTCCAGAACAGCCCATGTCTCGATGGAGTCGAAGGCTTTCTCGTAGTCCACAAATGCAAGACACAAGGGCTGGTTATAATTTATTCGAATCATGGATGAGGACGCTAATAGTGATGCTAGCACTGCTGGTGTCACAGTTTCTGAAGACCCATCCATCGGTTCTTCGTAATTTTCTCATCAATTTTATTACTAGGCAATTCTAAATGTTCTAAATTTCAACTCAGTCGGTTTAGTAGTCTTCGAGATATCCGGGGGACAGATGGACGAATAAAATGTCTTCGCTATACGGGTTATCGCTATACGTATTTGACGGTTCGAAAGTAATATTTGTTATACATTTCATTGTTGTACATATTTATACATTTACTCAGACCGGTCTACTTTTTGTCAGACTGTACCATGCGCAAGTAAACGGCGCTGCAACTTCAGACCCATTTAGTTATTTGGCGACACTTATAATGTTACTGTACATAATGTGTTAACAATGTATAAGTTTATGGTAAAATGTTATTAACTAGTCGCCATGTAACATAGTTCAGGCACGACCCTGTCACTACTTACAAGCGAACAGTATTAATTACCTACAACTACACATTGCATTAAATAAAACTAAAATACTAATAATAAAAGATACAAAAAGATTAAAGGTAAAAAATAGCTTCCAGGCTCCCCACCGCTGGGAGCGTGCCCAAAAGGCTGGCAGCATTACCTCGCTGTATTGTGAGGCTTATCCTCTGTGCGAGGTAATGCCCAGCCCTTTGGTCATTCGACGCCTCGACCAGGCGCTTTGATATCTCCCGGAAGAGACGGAGAGCACCCGGTCCCCAGGGCCCCAGCGTTTCGACCCCAAACGGCTCAAATATATAGTCGCCGCTTAACACAGCATATTTGCGCCATTTGAGGTCCTCTGCCGTGGCGCATACACATTTATGTATGCGCGTAAATATTAGTAGCACCCAGCGCAATCAAGAGAGGGACGACGTTGTACGTCAACAACATAAGTACTTCCCTTTCGAACTGAAAGCTTCGATCGCTCGGCGAAGCCGTGCTCTGTTTTTCAGGTGACGATAAACTGACGAGGGAAGGTGTGTGTCGCTATTTCACATAGTAATATGTAGTATTCTATGTTTTATACTCATCCCACAATGACGGTAAAAAGTCAGGACGGTCCGAAAAATGACGGTATTGTAAGACCTTTTTAGGGATAGTATACGAACGAAGTCAAACCTTTTGCCAGAAATGTGTCGGTTATACTGTCAGATAGAATTCACCATGATGCTAATCAAAAAGAATTTGAATTTAAGTAGGTACATAAATTAGAAAGAGTTTCTTCTAGGTAGACGACAACGTTCGCATTAAAAAATCAATGATAAGTCATTTTAACCCGAGGTTTACCTTACTGCATTGTTATAATATTCTTCTTAAAAGAAATAAAATTAAAAACTTAAAATATTAAAAAATTAAAAAAAAAAACGGCATGTCCATACTATGTCAGCATGTTGCAAGTATCAAAAAAATCTAACTATATTTCATTCCAAATCAATAAGTAGTCAAATGAAAACAAACACATTTGCGCCTCGAAAACAAAAATATATATAAGACGGTGTTCCTAAGTGGGCCGCAAAATTTAAACAGTAATACAAACCTATTCTTGCTGCTGGTGACCCTTTAGTATACATACATGTTACCGAGACGCAATTAAATGCAAGCCAAATTGAATACTACGCGCATGTAAGAAAGTCAATGTTACCCGCATTTCCTGTCTTTCTCGCCCCGATTCCTGTCCCGTCCGCCAATCCAAGGTCTGCCGTGGTGATGTATGCGTGTCCAAGGGATGATAGCCTGGTCATAAAAGTACCGAGAACTCCGCACTACAAGCTTTGCCGAGTCATGTGGGTTTTGACTAGGTGGAAAATTATTTTCCTAGCAAATCGTGATACTCCAACACGGAGTCGGCGATATTGTTCGCAACACATCACGTCCAGGTGTATCACGGAGCGAGAAGTGGGCGAAGGAAAGATAGCGCAAAGTAGCATCGTCTCTGCCTGCATCGGCGTGATCGTTATGTACGTGTATGTATGTTGAATTTTAGATTTTCGCCGACTGTGAGAGGTATAATAATATTCAATGCACCACATATCCTGGGTTAAATTCGGATCCTGCTACAGCTTGCGATATTCCTTCCTTTCTATTGCGCAACTGAACCCACAATATTTGTTTGTTGGACCTCAGAATCTATCAGCGTCTCAATATGTGTCATTGTATTGTATTTAAGAATAAATAGGTTATCTATTTATTACTGGGGACCGACTCGTGTCTGATCTTAGTATTATATTTGTGAATTTCTTGTGTACTTATTTACATTAATTTAGGAAAAAAGAGAAACAATTGTTGATTGAACAAGATTTAGTTATCCGGGATCAGTCATCTTAACTCGAGCGCACCAAGGACTGTTAGGTATGGAACTAGCTTCTGACCTAAACTTCGGACGCACGATCGAGTCCAAAGTCAAAGCTGCAGCGAAAAAACTTCATCCTTATGTAGTAGACATACCACGCTCTCGCATGAAGTGTCTTGCTTCCTCTTTCATAATGCGAACTGCTAAGGAATGGAACTCCCTGCCAGCTTGGGTATTACCGGACAAGTACAATTTGGATCTTTTAAACGGAAGATTAAAGGTTTAGTGCGCTCCACCGTTAGGACTTATCATCATTTACCATCAGGTGAGATTGAGGTCTAGCGCAAACTCATCTACAATAAAAAAATAAAAATAAACAAGATCTTGTTCCCTTGAACTTACTCAACTTATTTATTAGGGAGTGCCACCGCTGCCGGCGCCGGTCGCTGATTGGGTTGCCGGCGCTGGTTACCCACACAAGTGCCGGCTCCGGTTGCCGATTTGGCTGCCGGCGCTGATGGGGTAGCAGTTGAGTGTGTAGGAGATAAGGTGGGTTTTATTGTAATGACCAATCGACTAAAACAGTAGCTCGCTATGTACTGTTGTTTTGGTGGTATTAGGTGGCCATACGCTAGTCACTACTTAGTTTGGGGTGGCCATGCCGTAATAATCCAACATACTCATAACTTTTAAATGGCGGACCGCGTAATCTAGTTTTTTGCGACTAAATTCGACAAATTACCAATATTTTGTTCTATATTCAGAATTGCAATCCGCGATGGTGGCATGCCAGAATAAGGCATACAACTATAATGAGTTCATCTCAGTGGTCGCGAATATCTAGTGGAAACAATCGAAGTAAAAAAAAATCACTTATTCACTTTCATTTATGTTTATTTAGTCCCCCTTTTTTGTAGTTTTATTACCAGTTTTCTTACGTTTATAACCCATTACGGTATTGCCAACCTTTTGGTCGACACCTTTCTTTAATTTTAGAAGGCATTTTTATTACTTATATAATAAAAAACCTACCCTCAGGGAGCAAATCGATCAACACGTTTATTTTTTTCATCTCCAATTATTTATTATTTAATCATAGTATTTCTTCATTTACACATTCAAATAAGGTCTTCATCTTCATCAGTGTAAATCTGCATGAATAGTGATCATTATCGTCGTACATACCATCTGCTTCTAGTGACATCATTGCCGTGCACTAATATTTTTTTTTGTTGCACTAAGTGACGCGACGGGCCACGAAAAGAACTACAATCTAAGTAGTGAGTGGAACTTCTTCGATTCTATCGGAAAGATTTATCTCTCAGCTGTCCGATATATTCACTGTTCAGAACTTTCACTTCACCACCTACCAAAACCAGGTAGGTATTCAACAGTCCTCTTTTATTAAATCCGGCTGTAAGGTCCGCACTATTCACAATGGAAACCAAGTGCGCTAAGTGTAAAGATAATATTTTCGACAGCGAAGATATGAACTGCGTGGCATGCAAGAATTACTATCACTTTCAATGCATTGGTATAAGAGAGACGGTATTTAGGAAACTGGGTACAGCCAAAAAATCCACCTGGGTATGTCCCGATTGTCGCGAACGTGATGGACTGCTCGGAAGCCCGTTGTTAACTACTCATGCAAAAACAAAATCAACGGTAACTCCATCGTCGGGTCAGAAACTCAGCGGTGCTCAAACTCCCGGGCCGTCCCATGATAATCCGATCACCTTAGCTCAAATTAATGACCTCATGGTTAGTACGTTCGAAAAATTCTCCACACAACAGGCTGAAAAACTGAACGACCTGAAGGATGAACTATTGAAAAGAGTGGACAGTGGCTACGCCTCTCTGGAAGGTAAGGTCGACAGGGCAATCGCGCTTTTCTCCGCTCTCTCCACTAATGTTGACCAACTAACAACTAAAGTACAGGAAATCAATGCCTCTATCGACTTCGCGTCGGATCGGATTGACAAATTTGAGAACAGGGTAAAAAAATTAGAAAGCTCCTTTAAGGTAGCCGAAAAGGCTAATAATGAAATTCCCTTTCTTTCAACCACCATTGAATCATTAAAGGCTACAATTAACAGCATGGAACAGAGAACTCGCCTGAACAACCTTGAGATTTTCGGCGTACCAGAGAGAAAGGCAGAGGTTGTCTGTGATGTCATCATGTCAATTGTGACGGCTGTGGGCTCTTCACTTCAGAAGAATAACATCATTTTCGCCATCAGAATCCCAACCAGGGCCAAAGGACTTCCGAAGCCCATAGTGGTACGACTGCAGTCTTCGGATCAAAGGGACGAACTCCTGAGTGCAGTGCGAAGACAGAGGGGAGTTAATACGCTTGATATTGGTATTCAGGGGGACAAACGTCAAATTTACGTGAACGAACACCTCACAGCGCATAATAAGAAAATTTTGAATGCGACAAAAACAAAATGCAATGAGCTGGGGTTTCGATATTGCTACAAATATTTTGCTGAAAACGGTACAATTTCGGCAGGGTTTACTAAATCATAATTATGACGTGGTGGCCATCTGTGAGACCTGGCTCACGGAGGGTGTCGGCGACGCGGAGGTAAGCGATCCCCGATACGACGTGCACCGCGCGGATCGTCCCGGCGGCGGTGGCAGCGGCCGCGCGCGCACCGTGCGGGGCGCGGCGCGGCCCGGCGGCGGCGGCGTCATGGTGCACACGCGCCGAGCGCTCGCCGCCCGCCGCGTCCCGCCGCCTCCCCCCGGCGCGCCTGCGGCCGCTGTCGAGCTTGTCCACTTAGTAGTGGGCGCGCGTGCGATGCGCGCCGACCGCGATTTGCACATCATCTGTGCTTATCTTCCGGGTAGGGGACCTTCGCACGAAGTGTTACTTCGTGGACTGACCGACTATATCGCGACCTACTTTCCGCCTGACGATCATTACTTATTAGTAGGAGATTTAAATTTACCTGACCTCACCTGGTCCGTCGCTCAATCGGGGCCGTCATACGACCCCCACGGAGCTTGTGGGGAGACTCAGGAAAATTTTCTAGATCATGTGGCTTCAATCGGCTTGAACCAGTATTGTGGAATACTGAATGGCAACGATCATATATTGGACATTGTGTTCAGCGATACCGACGCGGTGGTGTCACGCGCCCGCGACCCGTTTACCCGCGAGGACTGGCCCCACCACCCGGCACTTGAAATTGAGCTGTCCAACGTGGCTATAGGCCTAATGAGAAATCTTCCTAGAAAAATTTTAAATTTTAAAAAAGCAAATTACTCTGACGTTTTCTCTGATCTATCATCGGTAGACTGGATTGACGGTTTGAATGATAATTCGCTGGATGAGGCAGTTAACTTCTTTGAGTCAAGTTTAAAAACAATCATAGAGAAAAATGTGCCTTTTTTCTATAGTAGTTCCGATGGGTATCCTGTGTGGTTTACTAAACCAATAATTTACATAATTAGGGAAAAAGATAAATATCATCGACGTTGGAAGAGGTCGGGTAACCAGCGTGACTATGATACGTTTTCTCTGCTGAGGAGTAGACACAAGAAGCTCCAACGCGAATGTTGGAAGGGTTACGTCCTCGATGTAGCAATTCTATAAAAACGAATCCCAAATATTTCTGGCATTTTACAAAAAATCTGCGTCGCGATCATGGCTTTCCAGCCCAAGTAGCATATAACAACCGTGTCGCCACTGACGGCCCTGAGATCTGCGACCTATTTCTTGACTACTTTCAGTCTGTGTATGTGCACGCTGGTGGCCAACACTTCCAACTTTCTTCCGTCGCACCCAATCCCCTAAGCTGCGTCAGTTCTATTGAACTATCTCCTTCCCTGGTTCTTAAATATCTGAAAAGAATAGACGTAAACAAGGGAACCGGGTGCGACGCCATTCCCCCGATATTTATCAGGAATTGTGCTGAGCAATTAGCTGTCCCACTGTACAATTTGTACGACAGATCTTTGAGGGAGGGTATCTTTCCCGATCAATGGAAAAGGGCATTTTTAGTGCCAATCCATAAAGGGGGTCCCAAGATGAATGCCGAGCAATATAGACCAATATCTAGGTATATTAACAGTTTTTAGCAAAACATTTGAATTAATAGTTCATGACCAAATATACCCTATTATCGCACGTAGTATTCCCAGCTCTCAGCACGGCTTCATTCGTAAGCGCTCCACCACTTCAAATCTGGTTGAATTCGTGGACTCTGTGGCGGGTTTTATGGATGCCGGTTATCAGGTGGACGCTGTGTACACCGACTACTCTAAATGCTTCGATCGTCTCAGACATGACGTAATTTTACGGAAGTTAAATCAGATCGGTGTGCACGGCGACCTCCTGCGCTGGTTCGAATCTTACCTTAACAACCGGAGCCAGGCGGTCAGAGTTGGCTGTTACCATTCTCGCTTTGCTCCCATTCCTTCTGGAGTGCCTCAGGGCTCACACCTTGGGCCCTTATTTTTTAATGTGTGCTTGTATGACATAGCCTCGTGCTTTAAACATGCTCGATTTTTGATGTACGCCGACGATACCAATATTTTTATGCCAATTTTGGATGCCTCAGACTGTGTCAGGTTGCAGACAGATTTGGATAGACTGGCAGTGTACTGTAGCTATAACAGCTAAGACCTTAATGTGAAAAAATGCCAGGTCATAACATTCACCCGAAAACTGAATTCACTCGCACATACTTACAAATTAAATAATCTACTAATACAGAGGGTCAGTGAGGTGAGAGACCTAGGCGTTCTCTTGGATTCGAAGTTTCTTTTTACGGGTCATTACGAGAGCATCGTTTTAAAGGCAATAAGAATGTTAGGTTTTGTATATCGAGCGTCACAACAACTGCGATCTGGACCTGCTCTAAAAACCCTCTACTGTGCTTATGTGAGGAGCGTCCTGGAGTATGCGTCACCGGTATGGTCGCCCAGGTACGCTTGCCACTCAAACAGGATCGAGGCCGTCCAGCGATCTTTCATGCGTCACGTCAATTACTTGGCTAGAGTTGGGCCCGATGGCTACGTGGACAGTTTAGCGTTGCACAAATTTCAGCAGCTTAAGGATCGCAGAGTGGTCGCCGATTTAAAGATGCTTTACGACATCGTAAACAACCGGCTGGATAGCGGCGCACTGCTGGAGCGCGTGTGGGCAGTGTGGGTGCGCGTCCCGCCCCCGCGCGCGCGCCGGCACGCCCCGCGCCTGCTGGAGCATGCACCCGCGCACACCAACTACGCCTCCCACACACCCCTGAACCGGAGCATTGACTTTCAGGAACACCACCTCCAGACTGCAGATATATTTTTCATTAAACGCACCGAATACATTAAGGAGATTAAGAAAGTGTTGATAGACCTGTAACCACTAAATTTAGACTCTAACACATCACCCTCACACCACTCCTCTCACTATACACACATCACTTACTTCAGTCATCATCATCATCAACAAATATATCAATATCAAACAACAGAACTAATAATTTTGTCTATATACGAGTAAATGTGTTGTTTTTTCTCCTTGTTTAAATCTTATATTTTAATTATACAGAATTTTAATTATTTTAATTTCGTAATTGGCATATTTTGAATTTTATAATAACTTGTATTGTATATAATGTAATTGCTGTGAAATTAAATAAATATATAAAAAAAAAATCTGACTATGATTCTATAATCAGATTCATTGCTTTTCATTATTTTCTGTATTTTTATTATAAAATCTTTCTGTTCTATTATGCTCGTCTTTATACTCCTACTCAAATTTTCTTTAACTTCACTAATTGGTTATTACAACTGTTAAATGTATAGCCGAAAGATTCGACAGCCCTTTCACACGGCATTGGGTGGAGGTGATTGTCAAAAATAATAATGTAATAGTATAAGTTTTAGTTTTATTATTATAGTTTTATTGTATTGATACTAACATGGTTTTATTTTACTTTATTTTATTTTTCTTATGTGCTTATTAACAATTTATGGATCATTGTTTTCCGAATTAAAAACTTTCATTCATTCATTCATTACACAGTTTGGCGTTCATCAGTACCTAACTTTTGCATCAGTAATCTCCTCTGTCTATCGTCGGTTGCTTATTATGGTGCCGGCGCCGGCAGGCAGCCTTGTTTTAGATCTCACCTGCCGGCAGTAAACCTACCGTCGGTTCCCAATTGCGTGTTTTTTGGGTGCCAGCGCCGGCAGCGGAGGCCCTCTCTATTTATTAACTTGATAACGATCTTACAAATACAAATAACTTTAGTGGTTCAAGAACATTAGGATCCTTATACTAGACATATCTATGTAGATATATTCTATCTTGTTTTAAACGATCTAAAAAATGATTACCACAATTCTTTTCAGCCTACAAAATGGTCTTCATTTGGAAAGGAAAGAGTAATAATAATAAAGGCTATGGTTTTGTAAAAAACGAAACCCAAATATTCATTTATTCTTTATTTCAACAATGTACTTCACACATTAACATTATTTTATACAAATAATTAAATGAAATATAAATAATTTGTTATACCTACTTAAGACTTATGTATGATAAAACATCATAATTCTCAGGGAACAAGTAAACGTCACCAACGGACTGAATGATATAATTTATCGACTGTTGAAAGTTTCGATAATACAACAAACATACAAACAAACAGTTTTATGAAAGGCAAGACGTTAAGTTATCGCTATGAACAAAAAATCTAACAAATCCAAAAATCTGCGTCATAATTCACGCATCATAATTCTCGGGGAATGAACAAACGTCATATTATTTGAACGTTACTATCACCTAGTCATTAGTATTATTGTATTTCTAACAATTATGGATCCTTGACATCTAAATATATGAATTTAATAATAATATAAAAAAAATTAATTATATAATTTATCGTCTGTCGAAAGTATTCACGATACAACATCTTCAACTAAACATAAACACAATAATTTATCATAAATTACGAACTATTACTGAACTATTACTAAATTACTAGACCCTGCCGTGCTGTGCTCGAAGTCCTGGGTTCGAAACGCGGGTGGAGCAAGCAATTATCTGACTGATAAATGTTTTTTCTCGGGTCTTGGAACTTTGTGATTGTGTTTGTATGTATCCATGCCACCCGCAACACAGGGAATCCTAGTGTCGGGATATGAGTGTGTAGCTTTTTTTTAATTTTTTGTTATATTTTATAATTATTTTTTGAATAGTGTCGTGGTTGAAAGTTTAGTAGTTTTATTATTCTAAACTATGTAACGTTTCTTCGTGCCCCGATAATTCCGACGTCTGATATTAACTGAAAAAGTCTTACGTTATATGTAAAGTTGTAATAAGACTATATAATTAAATTCCAACAAGTAGAAAAAGCAAAGATTACAAATGCCAATATTGAGATTGCACACTTTCCTAAAAGGTAAAGATATAAGGGTACAACTATGTAATTTGCTATTCTGAAATAAAATTGTTTCTTGACACCTTTTGCCGTATTTGTTAGACCATCTTTTATGATATATTTCCTTATGCTAATTAACCACAGCATAAAGTACTCTTCCTGATCAATTGATGCAGTATCACAATTGTAGATGACTTGGTCAGCTGGAGAAAGTTTTCTGTACAATTCAAGTAAATTTGTATCTTGAAAATGCCAGGAGTTTGTTAGGAAGTAGCCAAGTACAGTGTTTAATTTGTATCCTTTTTTGTAAATTCTTACCACACTGAAAATAAAAACGAATTTGAATTGACAAATCTGACACCTATAACAACAAAATTATAAACATTTATAGATAACAACTTATTGATTATAAACCAGTTCAATTTTACTAAACTAGGTACGACACAGGGACACATTGTTTCATCAGTTTTTTTTTATGGTCTAATATAGTTAAATGCATAAATATGTATCCAAAGAATCGTTTCACAAATATGTATTCTTCGTCAGCTTCATTAGTATGTAGATACTTCAGCACCTTTAGTCAATGTGATGAGGTAAAGTGTTTACATATTAATAAAGCTAAGGAAGAATTTGTGAAATGATTCTGTGGGTACATATTTATACATTTGACTGTGTATTCATACGAAAACTTATATTCTTGTGTATTCAGTATTTTAGCTCGTTGCAAGTATCAACCTTTAATGGGATTTTATTTCTCTACAAAATAAAAACAAGTTGGCCTCGGTCTGGAAGTCATATTTGTGATTTGTTCTATCTTTATTTATTTCCAGTAGTACAGGAGAAAATTACAGTATGGGATTTAGAGAAGTGTGTGTACATACCACTTCTCTGTACTAATATGTATGTTACGTAAACATTATTCATTTTATTTTAATAATTACCTTAATTTCTGCCCAAATATCTTCAGAATGACATCTATGAAGTATGCGGGGATGTAGTGAAAGATCCATGTTAACAATGTAAACATAATTATGGACGGAGTGACAAAACCACAGCAATACCATACACTACGATCTGTTACCATCTGTCTTGCACTATCGCTTGCTAAACGCCTATACAGGTCACCTAAAATAAATAAAGTATGCAATTAGTACATATAGAGACAAATAGAAAAAAAATTTAAATGTGAATTTGATACGCTTTAATTTTTTTTGCAAATTATTTTCAATGTACAGACACGCGAAGTTAATGTTTTAATTTATTAGATAATATACATCTTTGGCGTAGATTTGGTTCTAAAAGCGTTGGTATCTAACAGCGTTTAGCCCTAAGGCAAAAGCAGATCATCATTTAGCATCAGTCGTCACAAGCAATGTCATAATAAATCAAATTTATCAGAGCATATGTGCCGAGTCTCATCATCAAAATCGTAAAGTTTCCTTGTGAGCTTAGTGGGTCATCATCACAGATTTATCATACAGTTTTACGCACCCATTGTCGCCGGATTTCGCATCGCGGTAATATTGTATATATTTGGAGTATCGCATCTAGTAACAGCTGTTTGCCATCCGGCGACTATTACAGCATTGTTAACTAAATCCACTGGCACCATATCTATATATGTATCAAGTTTTGTGTACATCACATGTAAAAAACCGATCCCGGAGCCCAAAATCACCTGAAACAATACAAGTTTAGGTTAGTTTATTTAGTTTCTATAAGTTCTATATCGCTACTTTAACTTCTGACGAACTTTTCCATCTGAGTTGGCTCTCTATGTGCTATGACATTATTGGTATTTACACAAGCGTCTGCCACGCCGTCCTTTTAGCGTTTAGTGAAGAATCCCATCTTAATTTTACATTTTATGTTAAATTTTATTTTATTTGAATTTTTACGTTCCCGTAGTAACAGTAAGTAACGTTACTCACCGGCTCATGGACCACTTGCATAAAATCATACTTACACATTTGTTTGTTTTTATTGTTGTTAATTTTTGTACAATAAAGCGTTTACATACATGCATACATACACATAAGTGAATTGGGTCTTGCAGAGGCATTAAAAAGCAACAAACATAGAATCAGCGTTCAAATTTTCACGCACAAATTACTAAATCTTCGTCGAATGCAGGCACAAGTTTCGAATTGAACGACGTGCGTAATGTCGCTACAGAATAACATTCTAAACGTCATTTCATACAAACAAAGGTCAACATGTCCACTTACAGTAGTTACAACCCGCCGTGTGGCGCTGGTATAGAAATCGAATGACCGTAAACTTAACGGAATATCAATTTAAAATCTCACCGCAATTTCGAAGTCGAGTTGCAAAGAAATTCTTACAGAATCGCACTACTGATTCGGAAATTTAATTTTATGGATATATAAAACTTACCCCACTTGGTCCATACATATTACTTTTGTCTATCCAACCAGGTGGTTCACGATATGAGCAGATCACTAGAATAAAACAGTTATATCGATAATAATGCGGAAAATAAAGTTTAATTAAATAATTAGTTGTATTTGTTAACAATAAATTACCTTTTAGACACCAAGGTTTAAAATTAATTTAAATAAAATCCACAGTATTGCGAGAAGTTATTAATAACACATTTATCATTAATATAATCAAAGTCATTGTCTTTTTATTAAACAATGATCAAAAATCATTTTGGCCATTTAAATGATACCGAGTGATGATTTGCAAAAAAACTTTCGTTTGGAGTCGGTCGGTGTCCAACTTCGAAAGTTACATAAGTTCAATGTCAAAAGCAAGGTCATCATAACGTCCACTGCAGGACATATGCCTGGAACATCTAATTGCATATATATAGACATACCAATAGCAGGCCGTACGATACATATTGGCAAATCGCCAGCCATAGTGCGCACCGCCTCCTCAGCGACTGCCTTTGAGTACGTATAAGTATTGGGCCAACCTTTTATGAGGCTGAAAATAATTATAAATAAGCTTCAAACATCAGCAGAATCAGGACAAACGTAATCGGGTAACAATAAATAATCTTAAAGGTAAGTAAAGGAAGATATTTGAGATGAGTTAAAAAACGTTACAATACGCGATATTATATTACTGACCATATGCATTAAAATCTAGTGACAGTGCCTAGTGGCATAGTTGGCATGCTCTGCTAGTGGTACGATCACGGACCCTTCATTAAAAATATATCTTTTAAAACTTCTTAATGTTAAGCTTTACACTACAGAAAATATAACTCATTTTGTGCGAATTGGGTTAAGGCATTGGTTATCTTAATTTTGTGTTCCGAAATGAAAAGCTAGAAAATAACCTGATTGCATCTTAGCTCATGTTTGTTATCTAATAGTCTCCAATGCCTTAACCTGATTCCCACAAAATAAGTCTTAATTAAATAGTAATTTAATAAAGGGTCATACCACTGACTTTTAAAGAAAATATCCCGAGGGAACTCAAATATTCTAAATAGGAAATTCTAAAGTGTAATCAGCACTTTTATTTTCTGAGCTCACAAAGTAGATTACAGCACCTTAAACGACGATTAAACACCTTCCAACTGTGAAACGTTTACATGGAAATACTAAAGTACGCCACTTACTGTGGCGTCATGGTTTCTCCTCATCAACTCTTTCCACGAGATCTATCAACTGTAGAACGTTTACATGGGAATAGTAAAGTAACACTTACTGTGGCGTCATAAGTTTCAGTTTCTCCGCATCAAGTCTTACCACGATATCTACCAACTGTGGGAAATTTTCGTGGGCATAATAAAGTAACACTTACTGTGGCGTCATAAGTTTCAGTTTCTCCTCATCAAGTCTTTTCACGAGATCTATCAACTGTAGAACGTTTACATGGGCATAGTAAAGTAATACATTTATTTACTGATCTCACAAAGTGGACTACAGCACCTTCAACGACGATTAAACATCTACCAAGTGTGGAACGTGTACTTATTGTGGCATCGTAAGTTTCAGTTTCTCCTTATCAATTCTTACCAGGATATATACCAACTGTGGAACATTTTCATGGGCATAATAAAGTGGCACTTACTGTGGCGTCATAAGTTTCATTTTCTCCTCATCAAGTCTTTCCACAAGATCCATCAACTGTGGAACGTTTACATGGGCATAGTAAAGTAGTACTTACTGTGGCGTCATAAGTTTCAGTTTCTCCTCATCAAGTCTTTCCACAAGATCGATCAAAGTAGTAGGTGCCAGCGGAGCCTCGTAGAATTTCTCTAGAACCTCCTCATTTATTCTACTGCGTGTTGCATGTGAATATGCAGTGGATATGTGCACATACGACCTAATGTAACAATGATGTCAGAAAATTGGAAAATGTGACCTGGAATTGCACGATTTGATTTCCCATCTACCGTTCCGATTTCTCATTCCATCCCCTGACTACCAGACGTGAGGAAGGACTTCATTCTTATATAGTAGCCATAAGTACAATGCTCGCGCACGAAGAATTTTGCTTCCGCTTTTATAATGGAACTCCCTCTCAGCTTCGGTGTTTCCGGATAAATACAATTTGAGTCTTTTTAAAGGAAGAGTGAGTAGACATCTTCTGGGTATGCGCGATTTACCTTAGGCCTCACCGTCACTTACCATCAGGTCAGATTGAGGTCAAAACACATTAACGGGTCACCAGCAGCAAAAACAGGTTTGTATTACCATGTAATTTTGCGGTCCACTTCGGAACACCATTTATTATTTATTTTGACTTCGAGACGCAAATGCAACTATTTACTATTGATTTATAATGAAGTACATGTCTTGAATTATTTTAAGTTGTAAATAAATTGATAAATAGACACACTATTATTTTAGTTGTTAGCGTCAACAAAAATCAATGCAATGGGTAAATACTTGGTAATAAGTCAAATTCGATATTTTGTGCCCATAGTGGAAATCCACAAATGTTTTGCACGGCAATACCGTCATTCATGAACTTATGAGTGGTTTAAGCTTATCTGTGGTTACAATTTGTATTATCTAAGTTCGTCTTCTGATAACTTAGAATTTACATTATATCGTTTCACTGGATCTTAAAAATGTGTAGGATAAAAATTGCCTGAGGGCATTTTACATTAAAAGTTTAAAATGTTCCAAACATCACTGAAATAAAATAATATATTATTGATCATATTGCTAGCGAAGCAAATAAATGATAATTACCTGAGCCTTTTACACGCTTTTCCTATTTTAAGCACTTCTATTGTGCCTCTGACATTGATCATCGTAGCAGATTTTAAATTCTCCACAAAACTAACTGTTGCAGCTCCATGAATTATAACGTTAACCTGTTTGAAACCGATAATAAGGTTGTTATTCCAATATTTTACTTATTTCATTTATCAGACGCGTATTTTATCTAAAACGGACCTACAGGGTACTTATAATTTTGTAACAATATACTGTTTAATATTTTGTGATTATGTAATTTAAACTTTATAGATTTGTGACATGTTATGTTCTTATTATTCTTGTTCTTCTGTTTTCGTTTCTAAACTTAATTAAAAACAAACATACGAACATCTTCTGTAAGTGTTTTCCACATTTCATCACTAAGTTCAAGTTTATCTTTGCAGACGTCACCGTCAACCGGAATGATTTTTTCCTCAAAATTTGGTTGTTTCTTACGTAGTTCATCGTACAGCTTGAAAAATAACATTTTTATAATTATAGCCTATTTTATTATTGATAAAAATCTGTGACAAAATTTACTTGTAAATATAACTACTGTATAGTTACTCACTGGATCGTTAAATAGATCTACAAGTCTCTCCTCAATCGTCTTAGATTTTTTTGGTCGCATAAGCAAGTAAATTTTTTTTATTTTGCAGGATCTGGAAAAAATGATAATTAGAAGTACATTGCAATTTTACTAACTTTCTTAAGGAATAAAGTAATAAAAGTATCAAAAAGGTTTTGAGTGTTTTTGATTCTGACAAATCACATGCATTTAACAAAGAAGATAATAACGAAAGTTGAATTAGTTGAAAGAGAGTTTTTATTTTTTAACAAATCCGCCACATCAGTTCAATGTGAAATAAAAATTATTGGTGTTTCCGACGAGAATAATGTAGCCTAAATATAAATAACGTAACTACAACACTTCTTTAATTCCAAACTAGGATTCCTTCGATTATGGGAATCCAGATCGACAACAATTATAAAAATAGCACATAGTCAACCTCACAGAATCTGACTTGAGCTTATAGAAAATAATATATTTGAAGATAGATATCTGGCAGTTTTTTGTAATAAATAAATCTTACATATATACCTACACTTATCTAATATCAAACTAGGATTTTGTCCTGTATTATGGGAATTAAATAACGACAGGACAATTCACAAATATAACATCCACACCTGGCCCAACTTTTTTGTCCCCAGTGGGAATGAAACCCACGACCTCTGGCGCTCGGTCCAAAGACTAAGCTACTAGGCCAACGAGGCGGTCGGGGTACTCGTAACTATTAGACAACTAGGCCATTAAATAATAATATAAAATGGTTATATAGAATGTACATAGTAGAGTATATAGTATATAGTATTTTGCACAGTACGGAAAGTGAACAACTCTTGGAAGAATTGGAAGGCCAAGTCCTGTCAGGAGATACGAGCAAAGAATTGTCCTTTCTGTCAAGTCAAAGTGATTTTCCAAGCAATGAGTTATTTACGTTATTTGATTTGTAATAAGTACCTCAAGAGAGCCAATATCTTATCTATATCAGTATCTAAAATGTTACGACTATTTCAGCAGGTTACGAGAATCTAGGATTATTGTATGCCTTTAGAGAATCATCATCATCATTGTTGTCCGGCGAAATACGAATATTACTGTACATAAACTTCCCCGATAGAATGCCACTTTTGGTGGGCTGTCCATCGGGGAATTTGCCATAATCACCACACTTGGCAAGCGTTTTGGTGATCGCGGTAATGATCTTAATATACATAGGAGAATGCTGCTACCTGACACTGGTGCAATCCCTTAGTCGCCTTGAAGACTGTGCTTGGAAGATCGGGGGTAGCCCTATTCTAACCATACACCACGAGAGATATAGCGCATGATATAACTGGATTTACGGTATCTCCAGAAGATTTGGGAATAATATAGAAGAATATGACTTTTTTGAGGAGGCCTTTACCTGACAGGGGTTAAATCTAGGAATCTCAAACATCAAGATAAATGCAATAAATAATGATAGAATGAAAAGTAGGTATCTTAAAAATATTCTTATTGATCTGCGTGACTCTTAAATTAAATTGTAACTATACTTGTGGCTATGAAATAAAAGTATATATTTTATTATTAATCTTATATAAGTAATTACCTGAAAAACTTTTCAATCAATTGTTTCCCCAGAAATCCAGAACCGCCAGTAATAAAAATCACAGCATCGTCATAGAATTTCTGGATAGCGGAGTCTCCTCTTTCGATAGTTTCATTTATATTTTTGTTTTTGGAAATCGCTGCCACTTCCAAGGCCAGAGCTCTATCCATGACTGAAAGGAAATCTGTATCGGTGAATCTTTGATATTCAAATGGGTTGAGAGGAGTGAAGGTGTTACTAGTGTGTTAGTTGTCTGGTGAACGAAGCGCCAGAGCCACTTCCACCTCCTTCTCACCCATTTCATCGATAGTATCGTGACATCACATTAATATCGATAGATAGGTTGTATGATTTTACCTGAACACTATCTGACAACACCAATGTTACAATGTTCAGAATATTCAAAAGAAAGTTATAACTATAACATGACCACAATACAATTTTTGTATTAATTATATGAAAAATAGTTATAATTTCACGTATTTATTAATGATTTTATTTCTTTATAGCTTAATCTATATTTAATAAAATATTAGAGTACTCATTTAAAATGGAAAAAATTACATATACTGACTCAGAAACTAAGATATGATAATGAATATTGAGAGAGAGTCTGGCCTGTCAGTCAGATGTAATATGCTTGCTCGCAGGTTTGGCAAGTGTAGTGAAGACGTAAAAATAACGCTTTTTAAAGACTACTGTCAGTGTTTCTACACTTGTCAACTAACTTTTTCAGATGAGGAAAATCTTAGACCCTCCCTTCCCAGCCCGTACCTCGCTATGCCTTCGACGATGTTATATGGGTGCAATACAGGGATGCATTTCGCATTCATAAAAGACTCTGTAGTGCCTCACGCATGGTTACTGACCGAGACGGGTGGCCGACTTTGTTTTGTTGTCAGAGCACGTATTTCTTCCTCTTTGGGCAGAATACGCAACTCTGGCAATGGCATTCTCAATGGATCCCCTAGTCCTATCGTAAAATTCTGGCTATCTGTTCACCAGGACCTAACAGAATTTATATTTTGTTTTATATGATGTATTTAATTTTAATATTCTGTTTCATGTTATATTATTTGTATTTGTCCAATATATATGGGTTTTTATGCCTGCAATAAAATAGTATTATTATTATTAAAAATTAAATACCTGTTATTTGGTAGTAAGGTTTCTAGGGCTATAAGTCAGCAAAGTCGCGTGCAACACTGAATTTACTTGAAATTTTATGAAAGAACTTGACTAAGTAAATCATTTGTTACGCAAATAAACCTAACCATGTCCTTTAAGCAAACAACACTAAATGACAATACGATAACACATTCCCATGAATTTAAACACTCAAACGTCTGGCTCGCGTCATCGGAACTAAACTTAGGTCATGGCCGTACATTTCCAACAAAAAGAATTAACATTTCCCAGATATTAACTATTGTAGATACTTATATATACATATAATAAAACTCTAACTGATCTATGTCTATACATAGAAGATATTGTAGAAAAATTTGAATGAGGGGTTTATAGGGCTAATAGAAGCGAAAATATTTGTTTTAGAATTTCTGTCTGTCTGTCTGTCTTTCTGTGTGTTTGTATGTATGTTTGTTAGCACATCACTCAAAAACCACTGAATGAAATTTGAAGCAGTTTTCACAGTTGTCTTGCTGGTTTTCTAACTTAAAATCTGGTGCATGTTTCATCTTGATATTCATATTCATTTATTTGTATTAATTATACAGCGTCAAGTAAATATTGCATTAAATTAATGTCAATGCAAGTAAAACCATAAATAGGATTAGAATGTCAAAATTTCAAATATAACAGAAATAAAATCATAATATGTCAAAAGTAAATAAATTAAAATGTGAAACGTCATATTGTATCATATCAAAAGAATGCCAATACGGTGTTTGTAAGTTACAAATATGGTAATTAGAGATTTTCGTCCAAAAATTCCTTCACGGAATAGTAGGCCTTTTGGGTCAGCATTGTTTTCAATTTACGAATGAAAGTACTTTCCGTCTTAGCGTCCTTTATTACTAATGGTAATTTATTGTAAATTCGGGAACCCATGACATGTATGGAGTTACTGGTTTTCTGCAGGCGATGTCTCATAATCTGCAAGTCATGCTGTCTCCTCGTAGAGTGTTTTTTTTTCACCAAGCTTGTTGCCAGGGAACACTTTTAGGTTCCGCCTGACATACTTGGCTACTTCAAAAATATATAGAGAAAGCAGAGTTAAAATTTGAATCTCGATAAACAGTGGACATGCCGGAGAGTCTGGGGGAGCCCGAGTCATCCTGCGGACAACTTTTTTCTGGATAAGAAATGGGCGGTCCCTATCTGCCGCCAATCCCCACAGGTATACGCCGTAAGCGAGATTGGAATGGAAATATCCGTAATATACTTTTAGTAAATTACTCTTGGAAAAAGTGAAATGAAATGAAAATGGTTTATTTGCCAAAAGTACAATGTTTTACAAAAGATGTTAAGAATATGGTTAGTTCTAGTGTACTCAACCTGGTGCAGGTGTGCAAATATTAATATTAGGAATTATAATTAGATAATGAATAATTAGATCAACAAAATTATTTAAACAATACTCGTGAAACAAATAATAATAATAAGATTAATTATACATTATAGTTTTTTAAATTCTACAAACTCTTTGACACTGTAAAAGCAATGTTCTAAAAGCCATGTTGTCAATTGTGATTTAAAAGCCGCACCTTTTAAATTTTTTATGTTCTCTGGCAGTGAATTAAATAACGTAATAGACATATTAAATACATTTTCTTATATATATCTTTGTGGCAGCGGGGTTGACAACAAATTCATGATTTTAGCCCTCGTCTGCCTCTGAATAACTTCCTATCGCGTCTTATAATATTGAGGGTGAGAGCTAACAAACGTCCCTGATGTACATGCACGGTAGCGGTAGTATATTAAGATTTTTAAATAATGGTTTGCAGCTGTCATCAAACCATGCATTGCAAATAGCACGAATACACTTTTTTTGTACCTTGAGTGCTTTATCTGAATTCACAGAGTTTCCCCATAAGATCAGGCCGTAGCTAAATACAGACGACACATGACCATGGTAGGCGGTAAGTGCAGCTTTAATTGAAACAGTCTGTCTCAGTCTCCTCAGGGCGAAGACGAAACGATTTAGCCTATTACAGACTTGTTCGACATGTTCTTTCCAATTTAGATGTTTATCTAATGTTATACCAAGGAATTTAAAAGTATCGACCTCTTCTACTTTCTTGTCTTTATAGTTTAACTGAATGAATATAGTTTTCGAATTATAAGAAATAAATTGCATGAACTTTGTTTTCATAATGTTTATGTTTTGATTATTTTTATCCATCCAATTAACTACATCATTTAGTGCTTTGTTGATATTTCTCTCAAATGTGTCACAGCTGTCACTTTTTATTATAAGAGTCGTGTCGTCAGCAAACAGTATGCTCTCATGCTACGTGCTACTACAGCACTGCTATGTGCTACTACAGCACATGGAAGGTCATTAATGTAAAGTAAGAAAAGCAGAGGGCCAAGAATACTTCCTTGAGGGACGCCAGCATTATTAGTTTTAAATTTATATCAATAAGTATGTTTTATAAGAACGTTATGTGTTTCAGTAATTTTAGTTATTTCCGTACACTGTATTCTATTTTTTAAATATCCTTGTATCCAGTCCAGTGCTCTACCTCTAATGCCAGAAATGTCCAGCTTATGCAAAAGCTTTTGATGATTGACAAAGTCAAAAGCCTTACTCATGTCAAGAAATATAGACATGACAGGAGTATTTTTATTTATGCTCTCTGTAATGTTTCGTATGAAGTTAAAACAAGCTAGTGTTGTCGATTTACCTTTGCGGAAACCATATTGTTCTGGGCGTAGAATATTAAATTTTGCTAAAAACTCGATTAAACTTATATGCATAGCCTTTTCTAGTATCTTAGATAAAATAGGGACTAAGGTAATTGGCCTATAATTATTTAAGTCTTTTTAACTTGTCGCCCTTTTTAAAAAGAGGTTTGACAACACAGTTTTTAATTTATCTGGGAAGTAGCCTTCAACAAATGATAAGTTAATAAGGTGGGCAAGTGGGTGACTTATATGAGGGGCACAGTTTTTAAGAACCTTATTGGTTATGTCGTCATAGCCGCTGGATTTACTGTTATTTAATGACATAATTATGTTATACGTTTCTTTCTCATCAACTGGTTTTAAAAATATAGTTTGTGAATTTGTTTTCAATAACTTATTGGTAAATTTCATGTCATTTTTATCCATGTTGTTCTTATTTGTCAAATCTATAAAATAATCATTGAAAATGTTACAGATGTCAAGAGGATCTGAGTAGAGAGTGTTATTAAATTTCATGTTATTTATGTCATTATTGTGACAGTTATTCGAGATCGTCGACGAAATTGTATTCCAGGTTGCTTTACACTTATTTTTATTATTTTGTATGTAGTTACTGTTGTGTATTTTCTGGGCATATATTATGCATTTTTTGGTGGGCACAAGGCGAGAAACTGCATAGTACGCGGACATCAGTTTTACACATATAGTGTCTATGTGTTCTTGCCACTCAGTCCGGTCGCAGTCCGGTATCAAAAGTGAAACCAACAAAGTGGGCTTGTGTACTAGTCGGTATTGGAAAATTATTAACGTTTACTACTACAGGTGGTGCCGAGTTACGTCTCAGAGAGAATTCTAGTAAGTTCGTTTTATCTAAATTAAGCTGCATTCCGATAGCTATAAACTAATTCAAGAGCCTATATGTGACGGCTTGTATGTTGCTGCATAGCTCCTGTCTACTGTCCGCTCTAACGATAGCACAAATATCATCTGCATACATAATGAAGTCAGTGAAAGGTGACTTGAATGGAAGATCATTCATGAGTAGTATGAAAATTCTGTTGCCGACGTTTGAGCCCTGCGGCACAGACCTATCACCTATGGGACCTGGTTCTGACCTATCCCCCCCTGCCTCCGTAACCTGCACACGACCAGACAAAAATGATGTCATCAGTTGGAGTGGAATGCCCCGCACACCTTAGTGCTCACACCACTAGTAGTGACGTAGTGATACGCCACTTAGAACCTGAGATATTAATAAAGTAATTTTTTCTAGAAGCCATTATAACAAAGAAGTATTATTATGTGTGAATATTGATACAATTCATATTGCGATTGGTTTGTACTATAGTTGGAGCGGGAATGGAAGTGGGGGTGGGAGTGAGCGTGGGAGTGGGCGTGGGAGTGGGCGTATGAGTGGGATTGAGATTAGGATCGGGATCGGGAGTCTGAGTGGAAATGGGATAGGTAGCGAGAGTGGGAACGGGAGCGGATTTTGTAGTCCACGCGAGCGGAACCGCGGGGACAGCTAGTACCAAAATAAAAAAATACGTTTCCATAGATGAATACAAAATATAAATTAAATCATCATCATCATATCAGCCCTCAGACGTCCACTGTTGGACATAGGCCTTCCCCAATCCGCGGTCTCTACTCCAGAACTCGTCTGCCCCAATGGCCTTCCCCTCTGGCTCTCGTCGAGGACAGACGTGTGTCTCTTGTGCTCTCGTTTTGTATTTATATATTTATAAATTCAGTGCAAAAACTCAGACTCCTTTCGTTCCTTCCTTAGGAGGAACCCTTAAGCGTCAGCGGCCATCTTAGTTTTTGTACTGAGATAGGTGAGACGGCGAATCCGGACTCTGCAGTGAGTACTCAGACTCCTCTCGTTTCTTCTACGGGAGGAGGCCATATATCGCGTCGGCCATCTTGGTATTTGTACCAAGATCGGTGAGACAGACGGTTTTTACGAAAATGACGTTTATGACAGTGACGGCTGTCCTTCTGACAGCTGTCACTTGCACATTCCATTGACAGTGTTTGTGTGCGATAGTGACGTTTTTGTGACAGTGACATCTGTCCTACTGACAGCTGTCACTTGTACACTTTTGACAGTGACATTTGCGACAGTGACGTATTTTTTTTTGTGTTTATGACTTTGCCATCTGTCACTTTGACAAACGTACATTTGTGTAGGCCATTCTGTTTTGGACCGCTTTTTTCTCGCGAATTTGACGCTTTGTGTACTTGTGTTTATCTTATTAGTTTTAACCGCTTTCTTTTAGAAATTTTTGCCGACGGCCATTTATGGGCGTTGGCAGGCCTCTTTTTGACTTTTTTTGTGTGCCATTGTGTGTTGTACGCCTTTTTCTGACTTTTTGACTTTTTTCTGCCTATGGCCAATTTTGGGCGTTGGCAGGCCTTATTTTTGACTTTCTCGTGTGCCTTCATGTTCAAATTCAAATTCAAAATTTATTTACTGCCTAACCATCAGTAATTATAAAGGATCTTACAACTAATTGGAACTTCATGGTTCTGCCTGTTAGGCGTGCAATTTATGAGCATAAGCAAAAACATGTAAAACACAATTTATAAATTACAATTACCAAGATCTTAATGAAAAACAAACATTACAATATTTAAATAGAATATAACATAATTTCCAACATCAAAATAATATAAAACTTACAAAATTAAACCAATGTCAACAACTTTAATTATTTACCTATACTAATATTATTACGAGTATATCAAACCATCATTTAAGAATTCCTGAACAGCGTAATAAGCTTTGTCAACAAGAAGTTTGAAAAGAAGGTTTTTAAACTATACACAACTTATTTTCAATAAATTAAATTAGAATTAGCCTAAGACACAATGTTTACTTCGGCGAGCCACCTGGCGGGACGTTCGTCCCATTTCGTTCTGTGTGCTGTTTCAGACACTTAAATGGAGGTTCAACACTGTAATGGTCAGATGTCAAATCCACAGCTGATCTTATTTTTAATCAAATAAATTAGTTTTAAGATAATTTTTGTGTTAATAATCATTACTTGGTGTTTTTAAAGTCACTATTTATGTAAAACTATAAACTCTTAGTGATATTAAAGTGAATTGTCATCTTTATTGCTGTGTACTGAACTTGGACTAGCCGTCGGCCGCCTGTCAAACGAGATTTGAATGCCACCAACAACGGATTATCCGGGAGAGTATTTTGCTTCTAATTATACTGTTACACGTTATTGGACACAATTATTCTTCATAACAGCATAAACAAAGCTCATAATAAACAAATCTCATAAATTTAAATATACCTAGGTACTAGCCGAGTTCTCTGTTCATTTAGACGTTAAGTCCAAGCAAAGTTGACTTCAGCTTTTTCTAAACAAACACTAACATACACCTAGGTATTGTACTCTGTATTTACAAATAGACATATGTTACGCACTATTTACATAGGTAAAGTGGCTATAGTTTTTAGTCACCTACCTACCAATCATATACTTCACTCATCTCCGGCTTATAAATAAAAATTTAATTAAATAGCCTTTTATTGATGACTGCATACATACATTGATTAATTAAATTTTAAATATAGTATTCACTTCAATTACATTGGTTATTTTTATGACAAACTTAACATACTAACTTGAACTATAATAATTATTTTTACAATTGTACTGCCAGTCTTTTTATTGTAATTTCAGACTGCAATCACCATGGCACCAACTACTCGCAAGACTCACACAGAGGAGCTAGAAGTCAACTAAGCTACTCTTAAAGACCTACTTGAGTCCAGGAAATTATGTGACAAGCTGTTGTCAGAAAGAGATGAGAGTGAAGTGGAGGTCCAACACATAATCACTAGGAATACACACTTGAAAAAGGAGCTCGCTCAACTGGATTTACAATATCAAGAATTACTCGAGCAGCATGACTGTTGTGATATCCTGCTATTGTACTAATCCTGGATATACTTCGTAAGAATTATTTTATTTAACCAATAAAATACTTAATTAAGCTATTTTGTATTTATTGTTATATTTGACAAGATGTGAATTTTTCTTAGGAGTGACATAGAACATCAATGTAGAAAAACATATTTAAAATATACTATGGACTATATAGACTATATATGGACTAAATAGCCAGTATCAATTATTCCAACATTCCCCCTTCATTGATGCAGGCTATTTTTCATTTAAAATAATTATTCACCCATCAAAACATTTTTGTCTTCGACTGTACTTATCAATAAGTAATACATATTCATAAAAAACAAAAACACAACTATTACAACAAGAATACAATAATACATAAACGGAATAGGAAGTTCAGTGTAACAGGCATAATAAAATTAAGTTACTAAACCTATTCCTAAATCGCATTCTTGGTGTTTACACCTTGGCAAACCTTTCGTCAACACGTCTGCTACCATGTCACGAGTAGACAGATACATTAAAGTTATTTTATTGTCTTCGATCAGTTCTCGAATAAAATTATATCTCACGTCAATGTGTTTCGTACGATTGTGGTGTATTGGATTAGTAGCCAATTTTTGTGCACTTTGGTTATCATTGTACAAAACTATCGAACTACTGAAGTTGGTTATTTCACCGAGTAACCTTTGCAAATAGATTGCTTCCTTAGAAGCTGAAGTTAACGCCATGTATTCGGCTTCTGTAGAGGATAGTGCAACCGTCGGCTGTTTCTTACACTCCCATGATATTGGTGCATCGGATAATTTAAATACATACCCAGTGTAAGAACGTCTATCAGGTCCATTAGCCCAGTCTGCATCTACGTAACCACACAATGTGTTTGAAGTTTTCCTGAAGATCAAACTATAATTCATCGTACCTTTTAAATACCGCAGGACTCTTTTAGCTGCTAACCAAGTTATTTTTGTCGGTTTTCTATTGAACTGACTAAGGTAACTTGTAGCAAATGCTATGTCTGGCCTTGTACTTACGGCCATATATAAAAGACATCCAATTAAATTTTGATAAGGAACATCTACAATTGACTGTTGTTCCTGCTGTATGTGCAAGTCTGCACCTGGATCAATAGGTGTCAATGCGGGCTTGCAATCTTCCATATTGAGGTTATTTTTCATATCAGAAACGGTATATTCCGTTTTAAGGTTTCCAGAATATACCGTTTCTGATTTACCTTTATTTCATTTTTGTCGGTATCTCTAATGACATGTAGTCCTAGACAAAAATTCAATTCACCAAAATCTTTGATTCCAAAATTCTTCTTCAGACCATCTTTCCTTTTGGCGGTTCTTCTCTTGGCTTTTCTATAATTTGGACGTGATTTTCTAAAAGTACAAATCACTCATATTAGCATATTGTGTCCGGTTACCAAAACTGAATTAACATATCCTTCCGACGCGAAAATGCTTAAATATGGTGTCCCTCAAGGTAGTGTACTATGCCCATTGCTGTTTTTTTTGATTTAAAAAGTCATTGATGTACCTATACTAGATACATCAGTACCTTTTTAAAGCAACAAAATATGACACGGTCATGTTTGCTGACTTTACATTAGTATTTAATAACATTGACATTAAATTTTTTGAATCGGAAATGAATAATATATAGTAGTGTGTCTCTTATCCAATAGTTACAATTCCATAATTTAAAAATAAGCCTAGAGAAAACAATGTTCTTGAATTTTATGCGAAAAAAATAAGAAATTGGAAAACTTGAATGTAAATTATAATGGAATAGCAATTAAGTAATTAGATGTAACCAAGTTTTTAGATTCCAACTCTTCCCGTGGACGTCGTACAAGGCGACTAAGGGAATACATTATAAAACATTAATCAGGCCTCCCCAACCCGTCTGGCTAGCGCGGGGAGTGTAGGCCAAATCCTCCGTCTGTCTCCCGTCAGATAAGAGAGGGTTGTGCTCCTGCAGTGGAGACAAAAATAACCTGATGATGATGAAGTTTTTAGGAATTTATATTGACAGATATATTAAGTGGAACATACACATAGAAAAAGTATGTAATAAAATAAATCAGTTTTCCTATGCTCTGTTCAAACTAGCGAAAGTAGTTAATTAAAATGCGGTTCTAGCGGCCTACCATGGCTTTATTGCATCCACTTTGCGATACATACATACGTAATGCTCACGCCTTGGTCCCAGAGGGGTAGGCAGAAGAACTTTGTGTAATCTAATGTCGCAAAGTGGTTTTCATTCGCCCACTTCGCGATGCGGGATTATATTCTGGGGAAACGCTTCTAACAAATACGTTGTGTTTAAGGCTCAAAAAAAGGCATGTAAGAGCAATTTGCAACATAGGTACGCATATTAGACAGTTGTAAACCACATTTTCATAGATTGAAGTTGCTAACCTTCTCTCACTGTACATAATGAGTGTGTAACTTTTGTGCGAACCAACTTAAACTTATTTACGCAAGTCGAAAGTCAGCGTCGATGCCATACCCTGAGACTTGTGCAATGTAGCACAGCACTATTTCACAAAAATGTGATTGAAATGGCACCGAAACATACAATAAACTACCAATATCTATATATCCTTATAATAAAACTGTAACTGGTCTATGTCTGTACATGAGAGATATTAAAAAAAAAATGGTAGGGGTCTTTATAGGGCCAATAGAAGCTAAAACATTTTTTTTTAATTTTTGTCTGTCTGTCTTTCTGTCTGTCTGTCTGTTTGTCTGTCTGTATGTATGTTTGTTACCGCATCATGTAAAAACTACTGAATGAAATTTTATACAGTTTTCACAGTTATCTAGCTGGTGGTCTAACTTAAAATCTGGTGCATGTTTCATCTTGATACGCCACTTAGAACCTGAGATATTAATAAAGTATTTTCTTCTAGAAGCCATTATATCGGATATATATAGATAATAAAACGACTGTTAATATTTCTTCCAGTAACTCCGTATTACATTTAGAAATCATTCATGAAAAAAACATCTTTTTTTTACGAAGATTTTGATACAAAAAATGCAATATTTCTCCAACGTACGAGTATGTTCAACGTATGGGCGAGCTCAAAGGCCGCGGCGCGGCGAACGGCGCGACTACCTTTTAGTTGCAATTTCAATTTGTACATTGATAATGGGCCCGATTCTGAAGGCACAACGTTAAAATTTGACAGTGCTAAAATTGGTTTCGTCTTTATCTTCATAATACTGTGTGACAAGGATAGCAACAGTTTTAGTGCTGCCAAATTTTAACGTTGTACCTTCAGAATCGAGCCCAACATTTGCATTTTCCACTTGTTACAATTTAATTCAGTAATATTGTTTTACTCTATTGTGTGGCATATATTGTGTTTGGGGGGGGGGGGGGGGAGACGTATGAATTTGAACATGTATAAATATATTATTATGTTGGGTTGAATAAATAATATTCTCTGAAATGTAGATAATTTACAAGACAGGAGTCTGTACGAGAGGCAAGTTGGCTGATATTGTACAAATATTTAATACCTATATGAAATAAATATTCTTGTACTGTATAAATATATATTACAGTTTACTAAAATAAGTTAACAAAACGTACTGCGATACACAGGCGCAGGAAGTGTGACTTTGACCATAGCTGGCGCGCTTCTGAACTTCGGAGTAGCCGCAATGGCTTTTATACTCGCTTAGAGGCGCATTCACCTCGCCAAGTAGTGGTAACGTGACGTAATATGACGCACGAACGGTTGTTGAGTAGTGGCTGCGCTGACGCACTGCTCCACGTTGTGACTTTTTACTCATTTGTCATATATAAATTTCATTTGATTTATTGTCCAAACTTATTTTAGTACAAAAGAAACTAATTTGTTTAATTTCTTATTAAGACATAGTGTACGAGTATCCATCACCTGCTTGGGTCGAGAATCGAACTGGATAAATAAGGCTAGATGCGGAGGACCGGATGTGGTGGCGTTCATTGGGAAAGGCCTATGTCTAGCAGTAGACGTCTAAGGGCTTATATAATGATGATGAAATATTTAAATAATACCTCCATTTTTAATATATCGATTAAATTAGTTGTGTGACTTATATTTGTGTACAATAAAGTATATAAAAAAAATATCATGAACATTTAAATAACAAAATGATTAAAGGTATCTATAAATATAGTGCCTAAATTATAGGATACTGAAAAAAAATCATATTGAATGTTAAATTTCATGGTCTTCCCTAAATTTAAGATACTATATTACTTAAAGGGAATTTATTCTAAACTAGCTGTGCCCGCGGCTCCACTCGCGTGAGCATCATCTGCCTCCGTTCCTACTTCCGCTCCCTTTTCTACTTCCACTCCCACTCAGATTCAAGACTCTCAATATCCCAATCCCAACTCCAACCTCAACCCCATCCCTATCCCCAAAGACTAAATTTCACTCAATCCCATTTCGTTAATCCCAGTTCGCCGCGCCGCGGCCCTTGACCTCGCGCACGTTCGAGAAATATTGAATTTTTTTATCAAAATTTTCGTAAAAAAGAGATGTTTTTTTTTTCATGAATTATTTCTAAATGTGATACTGAGTTACTGGAAGAAATATTAACAGTCTTTTTATTAGCATCCGATATAATGGCTTCTAGAAAAATATACGTTATTAATATTTCAGGTTCTAAGTGGCGTATTAAGATGAAACATAGACCAGATTTTAAGTTAGACCACCAACAAGACAACTGTGAAAACTGCATCAAATTTCATTCAGTAGTTTTTGCGTGATGCGGTAATAAACTTACATACATACAGACAGACAGACAAATATTCTAAAAAAATTGTTTTAGCTTCTATTAGTCCTATAAAGACCCCTCATACAATTTCTTTTTAAATATCTCTCATGTACAGACATAGACCAGTTACAGTTTTATTATAAGTATAGATGTATTTTGATAGGTAAGTATATGAACACACCTTTCACAATCTTTTCTAACGAATATGTAATTGTTATGTAGACTTATATTAAAAACTAGCTGTGCCCGCGGCTCCGCTCGCGGGACTACAGAATCTGCTATATACTATATATATAATCTGATATACTATTGAATCTGCTATATATATAATCTGATATACTATTGTTTCAAAGGTCATTGTTCGCAAGGAGTAATAGGTTCTTACCAACTACTAATAAATACTTAAATTAAATTATAGGTTCACAAGATAACAATCCCAACGTTACACGTGTCGAGTCTGAAAAAGATTCGGGCATCATTAAAACACCTAGCACAATAACTAACGCCTGGCGACAATTAAATACACACGTTCTCGTACATTTATACCTCTGGGAACTTCCCCGATGCGCTGCAGAAGAGAGGCAGCAGTAACAGTTATCTGAACGCGTTGTTATATTAAACTCGGAAGGCGTCAAGCGAGAGTCACGTGTCACAAACCCACATACTGGTCG
Source organism: Esperia sulphurella (assembly GCA_947086405.1). Taxonomy (NCBI): domain Eukaryota; kingdom Metazoa; phylum Arthropoda; class Insecta; order Lepidoptera; family Oecophoridae; genus Esperia; species Esperia sulphurella. Next base: position 2,718,578 of record OX352266.1, read on the forward strand.
TGTGGAAGGATGTACACTACGCTCAGAACCGTGTCATATTAACTGCCTTCGAACAACGAGCAAACCTGCGGGCTATCATGTTCGCTCTTACTGACAACGCCCTTACTTTACTGCTTCGTCCTGTATGTTTCTGTTATAACTAGAAAATACAATCACGAGCATCTTAATCACTCCAGGGATTTACGGATTTTCGATGCGTGATCCGGGGTCCCGGGATTATTACGGGATTGAACCATTTGAAGTAGACAACGGAAGTTCAAAATGGACTGAAATCAAGCCAAACTTTTATATATTCACAACGTGACTTGAATTGTTGTGGACTTTGATGGACTTTTCACAGAAACATGGGGTTTAATTTGGTGTAATTATAGGCTTTATTTCATTGCAATCGGTGCAGTCAATCAAAAGTTATGCGAATTTATAGTTTCCGAAAACTCGCATACACTGCGAAGAATGTAGGGTGTAAGTGTTCGACTGAATTCGTGAGCGGTAGCGGGAGCGGGTATGGTACCAGTGTAATTTGAGTGTTTGAAAATTAACTTTTGACTGAGTTAACCGATTACGATGAATTTGTGGTATACGTATGCAACAAAGTTATGTTGGTCGGAATTTGGATTGCGGTGAATTAGTTACGAGCACTACATTTGGGGAGATGAGGGAAAGAGGTTTGAGGGGAGGGTTGAGGGGAGAGCTGAGGGGAGGGTTGAGAAGAAAGATGAGGATCTGGACCTGGACCTGGACCTGGATTTAAAATCTGAGTGGAAGTGGGATAGGGAGAGGCGGAGGCGGAAGCGGAAGCGAAGCGGAGGGTAAGCGGAGACGTGGGAGTGGAATTGGAAGTGGGAGTGAGAGTGAGAGGCGGAGGCGGTGGCGGTGGCGGTGGCGGTGGCGGAAGTGGGAATGGGAGCGGATCCTGTAGTTCACGCGAGCGGAGCCGCGGGCACAGCTAGTGTATAATAAATTTATAGGACGAATTCGTCGTCCAAGATTTCTTAACGTCATTTTTTTACAACTAATAACATACGTTTACAGCGCAGCTATGCAAATCTGACAAATATAAATTCATAAGAATGTTTTATCGTATTGTCATTTAGTGTTGCTTGCTTGAAGAGCATGGTTAGGTTTATTTGCATAACAAATAATCTAGTTTATTTGCATAACAAGTACTTAGTCTAGTTATTTCATAAATTTTCAAGTAACTTCAGTGTTGCACGCGACATTGTCGACTTATAGCCCAAGAAACCTTACCACCGTAATAACAGGTATTCAATTTTTAATAATAATAATAATAATAATACTATTTTATTGCAAGCATAAAAACCCATGTACATTGGACAAAAACAAACCATATAACATAAAATAGAATAATAAATAAAATAAAACACGAATTCTGTATTTTACGATAGGACTAGGGGAGTCATTGATCATGACAACCGTCGGTCACACATGCGTGAGGCACTACAGAGTCTGATAAGGATGCGAAATGCATCACTGTATTACACCCTTATGACGTCGTACGACTTAAGCAGAAATTTAGTTTTAGAAACACTGACAGTAGGCTTTAAACAGCGTTATTTTGACGTCTTCACTGCACTTGCCAAACCTGCGAGCAAGCATGTTACGTCTGACCGACAGGCTCGCCGCCGCACTATCTCAATATTAATATCTTCTCTTAGTTCCTGAGTCAGTATATGTAATTTTTCCTTTTTAAATGAGCACTCTAATATTTTATTAAATATAGATTAAGTTATGAATAAATGAAAGCATTAATAAATATGTATATAATTGTTAAAACTTTTAGATATTAACTACCGACTTAGAGGGTACAATAGTTATAACTCGTTTAAGTTATTTAATGCACGGTTTATTTCTTTATGACAACCGTTCTGTACAGAGAATGAATCCGCACTGTTTTTACATTTCATTTAAACATAGAGTCATTTCTACGGACACAAACAAAGAACTCTTGTTGTAGTCGTCAACGAGCCTAATGTTGTTAATATAAACACTGGCCAGGAATGCGACACTTCTGCGCGCCGTCGCCGCTACGCTGAAGTTGCCAACACTGCCATCCTGCGTGGTGTCTGTCCCAGACACCCCACGAGTCTGATAAAATGCTGAAACATAAAACGTCTTATTACTATTTCTAATTGTTGTACAGCGTCCAACAATTCCATTATCGTTACAATTACACACTCAAAATTCAAATTACTATTTATCTATCTGATTATCAGCTTAATTCAGTTGACCACCCGCACCTAAAGGGTACTTGCCACATCTAGGAGACCAGGTTCGTCCAACTTCCTAGAACTACTTGCACTTAAAGACATTTATCTGATTATCAGCTTAATTCAGTTGACCACCCGCACCTAAAGGGTACTTGCCACATCTAGGAGACCAGGTTCGTCCAACTTCCTAGAACTACTTGCACTTAAAGACATTTCGTTCACTTAAGTGTACCAAGTTAGTTGCAGGAACGCACTGATAACTGGCCATGTCTTAGAAGTCACACTTAAAGACATTTCGTTCACTTATGTGTACCTCGTCAAACTTCCTAGAACTACTTGCACTTAAAGACATTTCGTTCACTTAAGTGTACCAAGTTAGTTGCAGGAACGCGCTAAAATTTCATCTACCTTAAATCATTGCCTTTTGAATGTGTAATTTACGAGTACAGAATCAATTAAGTATTTTATCTAGACTCGCACAGTCGCAAACATTGTTTGAAAGAAGAAAAGACTTTTTACATCACTACCAACAAAATATCTGAAGCATTTTGCCAACAACTTGCCAACACGGAGAAACAAAATAGAGAGAAAAAAAACAAATACAAACTGAACCTAGTAAATACATACCTCCTTAAACAAATTAGTTTAGTCAGAATCCAACTCGGCTAGCCGAATCCATGGTTTCATGTTTTCGGCTGCTGTTATACCAGTATATCTTTTGGTACTTCTTTCACTACCCCTTAAATCTGTCACCTCATATCTATCATTGCCTAATATCTTTTTTACTTGAAATGGGCCTTTGAAAATGGGTAATAATTTTCTGCTTTTTCCATCGTTACTCTGACTTTGTATTTTTGTTAGTACTAAATCTCCTTCGGCATAATTTCGTGCTTTCGTTCGTGTTTTATCAAATTGTAGCTTTTGAGAATCGGCGGTGGCTTTAATATTTTTATCTACCCTTTCACGTAACTTTGTCACATCTACGACATGTCCGGCATCAAGATCCGGGGCTAACGCGTCACTATCAGTGCGTAACCTATAACCAAGGAAAACTTCGGACGGTACGGCTTTGGTTGATTTATGAACAGTGCTATTTAGACCTTGTTGCAAAGATTTAATGTATTCATCCCATCTGTCGTCCGTTGTGGTAGCGCCTGTGGCTTTTAAGGCCTCTAAGATTGTTCTATTGAATCTTTCAACTTGGCCGTTCGAACGAGGCATACCGGTTGCCACAGTATGTAAACGAATATTCTTATTTCTGCAATATTCGATAAATTCGTGTGAAGTAAAACATGTTCCTGCATCTGCTATAATTCTTTTAGGATTCCCAAATGTTATAGAAATATTTTCCAATTGTTTAATAGCAGCTGAACTTTTTGTTGAGTGAATTGCCGAAATGAAAATGAATTTAGTAAAACTATCAACAACGACCAATAAATATTTATTCTTATTTTTTGTTTCCACAAAAGGACCTAGGTGGTCAATATGAAGAGTATGAAAAGGTTGTGCATATTTTGGCAATGGATATAGTTCACCCTCTTTAGGACCCCCTTTATTCTTATAATAGATACAATTCAAGCAATTTTTAATGTACTTTTTCACGACATGACGTATACGTGGAAACCAATAGTGATACATTATTCGTTCAACTGTTTTATCAACGGAAAAATGACCCAGGTCGTCGTGATTGTATTTAATGATTTGCCAGATACATTTCTTTGGTACTACCCACCGGCGTCCGTGAAACGTTCGTTTATAGACTTTGCCACCTAACATCTCATAGTTTTTGAAAACGTCCTTATTATCTTCGGCCTCTCCTGATTCTAAAATCGCTCTAATACGTTGTAAATCGGGGTCTTGCAGCTGCACAGAGAGCAGCCAATCAGCTTCAGATATGGACATTATAATTTCGGTTTCAGATTTTTCTCCGGCGGGCACAGGGTTTCGACTCAAGGCATCTACGTGTTGCATACGTGTACAGATCCGGTGTACAATATCGAATGAAAATTCTTGTGTGGACAAAACCCACCGTGCAATCCGGGGAATAATCTCTTTCTTTGTTAATGCGTACCTAACAGCGTTGCAGTCAGTTATAATTTTGAATGAAGATCCCAACAGATAAAGCCGAAATCTTTGAAGCGAACACACAATTGCCAGCAATTCCAATTCAAAAGAATGGTACTTTTTCTCGTCCGCTGTCGTTTGTCTGCTATAATAATGGATAGGTTTCTCACCCTCATTTGTAACCTGCATAAGAATGCCAGCAATACCATCCCTACTTGCGTCCGTATATAAAATGTGTTCTTTATTTGGGTCAAAAATTGTAAGTACACTGTCAGATGTAAGTTTGTTCTTTAGGCTTTGGAATGCCTCTTCGTGAACTGCATTCCATGTCCAAACAGAGTCCTTCTTCAACAGTTTCGTCAATGAAGCCGAAATCATCGCACAGTTTTTAATAAATTTTCTAAAATAGCTTATGAGGCCGAGAAACTGTCGAAGTTGGTGTACTGTTTTGGGTATGGGATAATTTTCGACTGCTGCCAATTTGGACTCGTTTGGCATCACACTATCTGGTTTTATTTTATAGCCAAGGAACTCAATTTCATTTTTAAAGAAATGACATTTTTTTAAGTTAAGTGTCAGTCCGTGGTCTCGTAGTATTTTTAAGACTTTTTCAAGTAGTTTCAAGTTTTCCTCAGCAGTTTCCGTTACCAAATAGACGTCATCTAAGTATAGAATTACATTACCAAATCTTAGGTTTCCAAGCACTTTGTTCATCATTTGTTGAAAACAGGCTGGTGCATTGGCTAACCCAAATGGAAGTCTTAAAAACTCGTAATGGCCATCTTCAGTAATGAACGCAGTCTTTTCTACCGATTGGGAATTCATCATAATTTGGTAATAACCGCTTTTAAGGTCCAAGCTAGTGAAGCATTTATGGCCCTGAAGCCTATCCACAAGTTCCTCAATACGTGGCATAGGGTATTTATCTTTGATCGTTATTTTGTTTAACGCGCGATAGTCAATGCAAAGTCTTTTTTCGCCATTCTTTTTATTTACTAACAGAGCAGGGCTCGCATAAGGTGAATTACTTTCGCGCACTATGTTGTTTTCTAGCAACTCGTTCACCATTTCGCGAATAATTTTTCTGTCGTCATGAGATGCCCGATAAGGCCTGCATTGAATCGGCTGTGAACTAACTAAATTAATGTCCATTTCGTGATTATTTGCTTTTCCTAGCTCGTTGATGTTTCTGGCGACACAATCGCTATATTTCCGAAAAAGAATCATTAATTCATTTTGATATAAGTCGGCATTTAACTCAAATTCACTCACATTATTGCAAAATTCAGAAAATGTTTTGGTATAATCAAATTTAAGCACGTCCCCTATCCGTGAATACATAAGGTCAGGTCGCTCCGTTACATTTCTACCAATTAAAATCTCACAGCCTACTAGATCATCAATCACGTACAAATCCACGTTGGTCAAACTCACAGAATCTATTTTTAATTCAATTGTTACTTTGTAAGCAACATATTTGGAATTTTGTTTTGAAAAGCCTTGTAACAAAATCGGGGACGGCAGTGAGATAAGTTTTAAAGAACTTTTCTTTATCAATGATTCCGATATCAGCGAGCAACTGCTTCCTGTATCAATAAACGCCTCATGACTAAAATTGTTTACAAATACTTTTTTTTACAAACTTATTGCGCGGATCTGCTGTTGAAATAAATTTTGTTTCTTGTTTCTCTGGTTTAATTGCATTCTTTTTATGAAAACAGGTAGCTTCCAAATGACCTCGTTTCCCACAATAATCACACTTATTTTTATCACACTGACTTTTTTTATGATTACCGTCACAAATAAAACATTTAATTGGTCTCCGATATTGTGTTTGACCGCTATTTGTAGAAACGGATTGACTCGACACATCCACGGAAGATGTTAGCGTTGTTGATGTACTCGGTTGAGGCATTAACAATGGCTGATATGATAATTTTGCATTTAATTGTTTTGAGCCTTTTGATTTATAAGTACGTCCGTGGAGAAAACTAGCCAGGCTGTCACACGTAACAAAATTACTAGCTTCAATTGACGCGCCTAAACCGCTTTCGTTTATATTTCCAATAATAATTGAAATAATGTCTTTTTCCGAAAAGTTCAACATTAATCGATCAATTCTGCACTTTTGCTCGAAGAAAAACTCATAAAGTGATTGATTTTCATTCGGTTTCTTGTCTATTACTTCCCTTAAAAGATCGAACATATTCCGTCGAATTTGAAAAATCGAATTTAACTTTAGTTTCCAGTCACTCCATTTCCACGAAGGCCACTCATTTCCGGTACGCAATAGTGAATCATACCACACTTTCGCGGAGCCCTTTAATTTATTGAGAGCTTGATAGCGGATCATATCATCAGACCAGTTAAAAGTTCGGGTGTAAGATTTAATAATTTTAAGCCAAGCATTTATATCATCCTTTAATGGATCAAAGTCAGGTATCATGTTGCACAAATTAGATGGATTACTTGTACTCACAGTTCCAGTATCAGTAATACGTGATACCTTTGCTTTCCGTCTCGGTGGAGGTGACGGGGTCCGGGCACTACTCGAGCTGCTGCTAGAACTCGAGGTTGAGCGAACCCGCTGACGTTTATGTTTTTTGCCCATTATTTGTGGGTTGGGTTTTATATCTCACTTCGGATGTTAAAACTTTTAGATATTAACTACCGACTTAGAGGGTACAATAGTTATAACTCGTTTAAGTTATTTAATGCACGGTTTATTTCTTTATGACAACCGTTCTGTACAGAGAATGAATCCGCACTGTTTTTACATTTCATTTAAACATAGAGTCATTTCTACGGACACAAACAAAGAACTCTTGTTGTAGTCGTCAACGAGCCTAATGTTGTTAATATAAACACTGGCCAGGAATGCGACACTTCTGCGCGCCGTCGCCGCTACGCTGAAGTTGCCAACATAATTAATAAAGAATTGTATTGTGGTCATGACATACTTATAATTTTCTTTTGAATATTCTGAACATTGTAACATTGGTGTTGTCAGATAGTGTTCAGGTAAAATCATACAACCTATCTATCGATATTAATGTGATGTCACGATACTATCGATGAAATGGTAGAGAAGGAGGTGGAAGTGGCTCTGGCGCTTCGTTCACCAGACAACTTAACACACTAGTAACACCTTAACTCCTCTCAACCCATTTGAAATATCAAAGATTCTTTTCCTTTCCAGTCATGGATGAAGCTCTGGCCTTGGAAGTGGCAGCGATTTCGAGAAATAAAAATATAAATGAAACTATCGAAAGAGGAGACTCTGTTATCCAGAAATTCTATGACGATGCTGTGATTTTTATTACTGGCGGTTCTGGATTTCTGGGGAAACAAATGATTGAAAAGTTTTTCAGGTTATTACTTATATAAGATTAATAATAAAATACATACTTTTATTTCATAGCCACAAGTATAGTTACAATTTAATTTAAGAGTCCCGCATATCAACAATAATATTTTTAAGATACCTACTTTTAATTCTATTATTAATTATTGCGTTTACCTTGATGTTTGCGATACCTAGATTTAACCCCTATCAGGTAAAGACCTCCTCAAAAAAAGTCATATTCTTCTATATTATTCCCAAGTCCCCCGAAGATACCGTTAATCCATTATATTATGCGACATATCTCTGGTGTCGTATAAATAAATATATGGGGACATTTCACACACGGCCACCTGATCCCAAATTAGGCAGAGCCTGTAATATGGGTATCAAATAGCTGATATCCATAGATAAATACATAATATACCTATTGAAATAACATCCAGCCAAAAATGCCTGCCAAGTGTGGTGATTATGGCTAATTCCTAAAAGTGGCATTCTATCGGAGAAGTTTATGTTCAGTATGTTCGTATTTCGGCCGACGATAATGATGATGATGATATATCTATAAAGGCTGCTATAAACCCCCCCGGTTGAGTTATTGAGTTTTTACCAAGTATTTACCAATTGCATTAATTTTTTAGTGATGCTAACATCTAAAATAATAAAGTGTCTCTTTACTTATTTATTTACAAAAATTAAATAATTTAATATATAAGTATACTTCATTATAAAACATTAGTCATATGAAAACCAATGCATTTGCGTCCCGAAATCAAAATAAATAATAGATGGTGTACCGAAAGGGACCGCAAAGTTTACATGGTAATACAAACCTGTTTTTGCTGCTAATAACCCTTTCATGTCCATGTTACCGAGGCGCATATAAACTTATTACTTTTGACCTCAATCTGACCTGATGGTAAGTGACGATGAGGCCTAAGGTGGAGCGCGCTTACCTAAAAGATGCCTACTCATTCTTCGTATAAAAAGACTTAAATTTAATCAATCCGCAAACACCGACAGGGACTTCCGATCCTTAGCAGTTCACATTATGAAAGAGGAAGCAAAATTCTTCTTGCGAGAGCGTTGTCAACTTCATAAGGATGAAGTAGACATACAACCCCACGTCTGGTAGTCAGGTGATAGAATGGGAAATCGGAACGGGAGATTGGGAATCAAATCGTGAAATTCCAGGTCTCACTCTCCAATTTTTTGACATAACATCAGGTCGTATGTACACATATCTACTGCGTATTCACATGCAACACGCAGTAGAATAAATGAGGAGGTTCTAGAGAAATTCTACGAGGCTCCGCTGGCGCCTACTACTTTGATCGATCTTGTGGAAAGACTTGATGAGAAGACACTGAAACTTATGATGCCACAGTAAGTACTACTTTACTATGCCCATGTAAACGTTCCACAGTTGATGGATCTTGTGGAAAGACTTGATGAGGAGAAACTGAAACTTATGATGCCACAGTAAGTACTACTTTACTATGCCCATGTAAACGTTCCACAGTTGATGGATCTTGTGGAAAGACTTGATGAGGAGAAACTGAAACTTATGACGCCATAGTAAGTGTTACGTTATTATGCCCATGAATACGTTCCACAGTTGGTAGAAATCGTGGTAAGACTTGATGAGAAGAACTGAAACTTATGACGCCACAGTAAGTACTACTTTACTATGCTCATATAAATGTTCTACAGTTGATAGATCTCGTGGAAAGACTAGATGAGGTGAAACTGTAACTTATGACGCCACAGTTAGTACTACTTTATTATGCCCATGTAAACTTTTCACATTTGGGAGATGTTTAATCGTCGTTGAAGTTGCTTTAATAAACTTTGTGAGTTCAGTAAATAAAAGTGCTGATTACACTTTAAATTTTACTGTTCAAAATATTTGGATTTCCTCGGGAAATTGACTATGCAAGGTAAATATGCCACTAGGCACTTTCATAAGATTTTAATGCATATGGCCAGTAATCTACTATCGCGTATAATGTAATATTTTAAACTCATCTCAAATATCTTCCTTTACTTATCTAATTTACAAGCGTTCGTAAGTTCCTTTAGGATTATTTATTGTTACCCGATTACATTTGTCCTGGTTATGCTGACGTTTGAAGCTTGTTTGTATTTTTTTCAGCCTCATAAAGGGTTGGCCCAATACCTACACGTACACAAAGGCAGTCGCTGAGGAGGCGGTGCGCACTATGGCTGGCGATTTGCCAATATGTATCGTGCGGCCGGCTATTGGTATGTCTATATCTATTCAATTAGAAGTTCCAGGCATATTTCTTGCAGTGGACGTTATGATAACCTTACTTTTGACATTGAACTTCTGTAACTTTTGAAATTCGAGACCGACCGACTCCAAACGAAAGTTTTTAAACATAGAATCACTCGGTTTCATTTAAAAAAATTAAAAATTAAAATTTAAAATTAAATCTTAAATTATTTATTTATTATTAAAGCGATAATACCACCTAAATTGTACTATTTGTAACTTTTATAACGTATAACTGTATTTGTTTGTGCAATAAAGTGTATTGTATCGTACAACAATTTTTGATCATTGATTAAAAAAAAGACAGTGACTATGATTACATTAATGATAAACGTGATATTAATAACTTGCAATACTGTGTAGAATAATTTTTTTAATAAATTTTAATCTTTGGTGTCTAAAAGGTCAATTATTGTTCACAAATACTACTAATTATTTAATTAAACTATATTTTCCACATTATTATAAACGTAAAACTATTTCATTCTAGTGATCTGCTCATATCGTGAACCACCTGGTTGGATAGACAAAAGTTGTGTGTCTGGACCAAGTGGGGTAAGTTTTATATATCCATCCTTTCTATGATTGTTGCTTTTTATTGCCTCTGCAAGACCTGATTCACCTAATGTGTATGTATGCATGTATGTAAACGCTTTATTGTGCCAAAATTAACAACAATTAAAAAAAACAAATGTGTAAGACTTTATGCAAGTGGTTCATGTGCCGATGAGTAACGTTGCCTTCGGTTACTACGGGAACTTACTGGATACGAAGGGTGAAGGACCGGGTATGGTGGCGTTCATTGAGGAAGGCCTATGTCCAGCAGTGGACTTCTAGGGGCTGACATGATGATGATGACTACGGGAACGTAAAATTTAAAATAAAATAAAATTTAAAATTGAGATGTGAATCTTTACTAAATGCTAAAAGGATTTGACGCTTGTGAAAATACCAATATTGTCATAGCACACAAAGAGCCAATTCAAATGGAAAAGTCCGTCAGAAGTTAAAGTAGCGATCTAGAACTTATAGAAACTAAATTGACTAAATTAAACTTTTATTGTTTCAGATGGTTTTAGGCTTCGGGATCGGTTTTTTACATGTGTTGTACGCAAAACTTGGTACATGTTTAGATTTCGTGCCAGTGGATTTTGTTAACAATGCTGTAATAATCGCCGGATGGCAAACAGCTGTTACTAGATGCGATTCTCCAAATATATACAATATTACCGCGATGCGAAATCCTACCACAGCGGGTGCGTAATACTCTGTAATAAATCTGTGATGGTGATCCACTAAGCTCACAAGGGAACCTTAAGGTGGCACTCACCGATTGTGATGAGACTCGGTATAGATGCTCTGATAAATTTGATTTATTATGACATTGATTATGATGACTACCTGCTAAGTGATGACTTCATGTTGCCTTACGGCCAAACGCTACTAAATATCAACGCTTTTAGAACCAAATCTACGCCAAAGATATTTAATTATATCTAATAAATCGAGGGTTAAAAGGCAAATTGGTTGAAGCGACATTTTGGGTGAAATTGACTTATATACTGATTCAGAATCAGCTAATTTTTCTACGTCGATTGATCTCGGTTTCAGATAAATCGGAGCGTTTTTTGGCGCTTTAGACACATTTCAGAGACTTTAGGCCACATTTTTTAAAATCCATTGTTTAACCGACAAAAAATACACAAAATTCTGTAGAAGTGTGATATAGTCCGTGTATCTGTATAAAAGTGTGTAACTTAGGCTGTTTTGGCTTTCTCACTTAATGATTAGACGTCTGTTAAATCGTTCTTGTTGTTGTTGTTGTGCTATGCATGAGTCGGATAAATCACTTGTTCTTTTACCAAAAATATAAAGAAATATCGCTTAAACCTATTTACCTTTGATCTATAATTTATAAAGATCGTCGCTTCAACTGTATGGGCTTCGACAGTTTTAAAGTAACTTTGACACTTCAACTATAATAGGTAATTTTGAAGACTTCAGCTGTGAGTCATTTTTATTTAAGATGTTTGTCGTCTAAGACATAAATATCTTTCTATTTTGAAGAACTTAAAACATTTTTCCTCGACTCAATAGGAATATTGTTGACATTTAAGTCGAAACAATTTTGTCTATAGCTTTTAATCCTTGTCACTTATTACTACCAAATATTTCGTGCTCACTACTTCAACTTGTCGGCACAAGTATCGACTGATTCTGCGCAGGCGCTTCAGTCGGCCGAGAGATAGGAGTGCGAGTGTGCGTATGCACCATTTCGGTGACAACACCGTATATTTTATTAAGTATATACCTGAGAAAGATAAAGCTACCTGTAATAATCAAAGAATTTTTTTTATGATTTGTGTGTATAGAAACAATACAAAATGAACGTTATATTTCTAACAATAAGTAAAAGTTAAACTCTAAATTCATAAAGGTCAAGGATTTCAAATCATTATCTACGTATGTTTAGAATAAGTTTAATTTCTAATTGAAACAGTGGCAACAAAACTCTTTGTTGCCACTTTTTTTGGTTAATAAGAAAACTTAAGAAACAAGCATTACTCCATTGTGATTATTAAAATACTAGTTGATTATTATATTTTACAACAAAGTTGTAACATCTGTCTCTTTCTAAAGACGATGATTACTGATGACGATGCTTAATTTAAAGGCTATTATTTGATGCATAAGATATCTTTGGTATTTTTTAGTTATTATACCTAAGTGTTAAGACAGAACCTAAGAATACTAGAAATTACGTTAGAATATTATAATTAAATATGTGGAACAAGATGATAAATGTTTAATACTTTCTGGCGCTTTGCTGTCGTATGTTGTGATCTGTATGCGGTGAGTTAATCAATAAAAGTCATGTTCTTATTATTATCGACTTATATTTTCTGTTATGGTCTTGTACAAATATTGCAACATTTTTTCTTACATGATAAAATCTTTCTGAGAGAAAATGACTTATCGACCAATCTTGATCCCTTCTTTGTACATATTTGAATTTCATACTATTGAAATTGGAAGCCGATAGTCGTTTAAGATACTTTCCTTCCACGATATACAGTTTCGAAAGGAATTTAGGCTATTTCGCCTCTAGTTTTCTTTTTCCTCAAATAGTCGGTTCATTCATTTACCACTAGGTTTAAATAATCATCAAAGAGTCACTTAAAACCTTTTGCTTTTTCTTGATAATGACTATACTAGAAGTATAGCCGTTTATCCTTCAACTTAAATTTAGACAAATGGAGGAATTTTGTATTAAGCGACTTCTTAAACCCAAGATTCGTTATGTTTCTAAACTAAAATGATACAGAAGTGTAGGATTTTTTAATCCAAATTATTGTACACTGCTTTGAAGTCTCTAAATTAACAAGTTTCTTTTTAAAGAATTTTTTTAGAAAAATAAAAACTTCAAATCGCTCTTCTGTAAAGTTCAAAAATTGTCGCTTAAACCAAGTTGCCTTTTAACCCTCTAAATTAAAACGTAAACTTCACGTGTCTGTACGTTAAATATATTTGCAAAAAAATAATAAAGCGTATCTCCGTTTGTCTGTTTTTCTCTATGTGTCTGTTTTTCTCTAATTGCATACTATTTTAGATGACGTGTATAAGCGTTTAGAAAGCGATAGTTCAAGACAGATGGCAACAGATCGTAGTGTATGGTATGGCTGTGGTTATGTCACTTCGTCCATAATTATTTTTACATTGTTGACTTGGATCTTTCACTACATCCCCGCATACTTCATAGATGTCATTCTGAAGATATTTGGGCAGAAATTAAGGTAATTATTAAAATAAAATGAATAATATTTACATAATATACATATTGATTAATATACATATTGATATACCTATATGCCGTGTGGTTTCCGGTAGAGTAGAATAAGACCACTCCAACTCTTCCCGTGGATGTCGTACAAGGCGACTAAGGGAATACATTATAAAACATCAATCAGACCTCCCCAACCCGTCTGGCCAGCGCAGGGAGTGTAGGCCAAATCCTCCGTCTGTCTCCGGCAGATGAGAGAGGGTTGTGCTCCTGCCGTGGAGACACAAATGACCTGATGATGATACATATTGATACAGAGAAGTGTATGTACACACATATCTCTAAATCCCATACTGTAATTTTCTCCTGTACTACGAGAATTAAATAAAGATAGAACAATTCACAAATATGACTTCCATTATAAATGTCTATAATTATGTTGTTGTAGGTGTCAGATTTGTCAGTTCAAATTGGTTTTTTTTTTTCAGTGTGGTAAGAATTTACAAAAAAGGATACCGATTAAACACTGTACTAGACTACTTCCTAACAAATTCCTGGAATTTTCAAGATACAAATTTACTTGAATTGTACAGAAAACTTTCTCCAGCTGACCAAGTCATCTACAATTGTGATACTGCAACAATTGATAAGGAAGAGCACTTTGTGCTGTGGTTAATTGGCTTAAGGAAATATATTATAAAAGATGGTCTAACGAATACGGCAAAGGGTGTCAAGAAACAATTTTATTTCAGAATAGCAAATTACATAGTTTTACCCTTATATCTTTACCTTTTAGGAAAGTTTGCAATCTCAATTTTGGCATTTGTAGTGTTTGCTTTTTCTACTTGTTGGAATTTAATTTTATAGTGTTGTGTACAACTTTACATATAACGTAAGACTTTTTCAGTTATTATCAAAAATCGGAATTCTCGGGGCACGAAGAAACGTCACATAGTTATTGAATATATACATTATATATTAATTTTTTATAATTTTTAATATGTGTTGGTCGTATCAGCCCTTAGACGTACACTACAAGACATAAGCCTTCCTCAATAAACGCTACTACACTTGGCACTCCGCCCTTCGTATTCAGCTGCTTCCGGCCACGTTCTTCAGGTCGTTGGGCCATCTGGCGGCGGAACGTTCCACCCTGCGCGTACCGATCCGCGGTTTTTTTTTCGTTTACAATAAAGAATATTATGAATTTGAAAGATGTAATTTATCGACTTGTGACAGCATCGACGATAATTACATCATTTTCAACCATAATGCATGACTTGCAGAAATCAATAATTATACTGTCTTAATCAATTCTTAAGTTCCACCCAATGCTTTCAACTCAACTGTTCAAAAAATAATTAAAAAATATGACAAAAAATTTAAAAAAAACTACACACTAATATCCCGATTGTATCTCGACACTGGGATTCGCTGTGTTGCGGGTGGCATGGATATATACAAACACAATCACAAACATCCAAGACCCGAGAAAAAGCATTTATCAGTCAGATAAATGCTTGCCCCAGCCGAGATTTAAACCCGGGACTCCAAGCACAGGAGGCAGGGTCACTACCATTAACTGGGGTACGGAGCCGACAAGGGTAAGTTTCGTTTTATAGCGTTTAGTTCAACTTCTTTGCCTTGTGTTAAACTGTTAATTTTCGTAATAGTGACTTTCTTAAATAATATTCGTAATTTATTATAAATTATTGTGTATATGTTTAGTTGAAGATATTGTATCGTGGATACTTTCGACAAACCATAAATTTAATAATTCATTTTTTTTATATTATTATTAAATTCATATATTTAGATGTC
Source organism: Esperia sulphurella (assembly GCA_947086405.1). Lineage (NCBI taxonomy): Eukaryota > Metazoa > Arthropoda > Insecta > Lepidoptera > Oecophoridae > Esperia > Esperia sulphurella. Next base: position 2,734,114 of record OX352266.1, read on the forward strand.
AAGGATTCATAATTGTTAGAAATACAATAATACTTACATGACTAGGTGATAGTAACGTTCAAATAATATGACGTTTATTCATTCCCCGAGAATTATGATGCCTGATTTATGACGCAGATTTTTGGATTTGTTAGATTTCTTGTTCATAGCGATAACTTAACGTCTTTGCCTTTTATAAAACTGTTTGTTTGTTTGTTTGTTTGTTTGTTGTATCATCGATTCTTTCAACAGTCGATAAATTATACCTATCATTCAGTACGTTGGTGACGTTAACTTGTTCCCTGAGAATTATGGTTTATATGGTTTAAGATTATTTATTCTCATAAGAAATAACATTTCACTTATATGAGATAGTAAACTAAAATTATATTGTTAAACTGAATTATGATGAATTATTACTACAATTGAATTATGATGTTTTATTATGATAAAACATCATAATTACATTTATTAAGTCTAAGTAGGTATAACAAATTATTTATATTTCATTAATTATTTGTATAAAATAATGTTAATGTGTGAAGTACATTGGTGAAATAAAGTATAAATGAAAAGATGGGTTTCGTTTTTTTCAAAACCATAGCCTGCATTATTATTACTCTTTCCTTTTCAAATGAAGACAATTTTGTAGGCTGAAAAGAATTGTGGTAATCATTTTTGTGATCATTTAAAACAAGATAGAATATATCTACATAGATATGTCTAGTATAAGGACCCTAATGTTCTTGAACCAATAAAGTTATTTGTATTTGTAGATCGTTATCAAGTTAATAAATAGGGAGTGCCTCCGCTGCCGGCGCTGGCACCCAAAAAACACGCCATTGGGAACTGACGGTAGGTTTACTGCCGGCAGCTGAGATCTAAAACAAGGCTACCGGCCGTCGCCGTCACCATAATAAGCAACCGACGATAGACAGAGGAGATTACTGATGCACAAGTTAGGTACTGATGAACGCCAAACTGTGTAATGAATGAATGAATGAATGAAAGTTTTTAATTCGGAAAACAATTGACAAGCACCTCCACACCCAATGCCGTGTGAAGGGGCTGTCGAATATTTCGGCTATATATTTAACAGTTGTAATAACCAATTAGTGAAGTTAAAGAAAATTTGAGTAGGAGTATAAAGACGAGCATAACAGAACAGAAAGGTTTTATAATAAAAATACAGATCATAATGAAAAACATTGAATCTGATTTTAGATCAGATTTTTTTATATAAGTAATAAAAATACCTTCTAAAATTAAAGAAAGGTATAGAGCAAAAGGTTGGCAATACCGTAATAGGTTATAAACGTAAGAAAACTGGTAAACGTAGAAAAACTACAAAAAGGGGGACTAAATAAACATAAATGAAAATGAATGTGATTTTTTTTACTTCATTGTTGTTCCCACTAGTTATTCGCGACTACCTGATATGAACGTTATAGTTGTATTCATGTATGTATGTAATGTATGTCATGTATGTCGATTGCAATTCTGAATATATAGAACAAATATCGGTAATTTGTCAAATTTAGTCGCAAAAAACTAGATTACGCGGTCCGCCATTTAAAAGTTATGAGTATGTTGGATTATTACGGCATGGCCACCCCAAACTAAGTAGGACTAGCGTATGGCCACATAATACCACCAGAACAACAGCACATAGCGAGCTACTGTTTTAGTCGATTGGTCATTACAATAAAACCCACCTTATCTCCTACACAATCAACTGCTCCCCCACCAGCGCCGGCAGCCAATTCAGCGACCGGAGCCGGCACTTGTGTGGGTAACCAGCGCCGGCAACCCAATCAGCGTCCGGCGCCGGTACTCCCTAATAAATAAGTTGAGTAAGTTTAAGAGAACAAGATCTTGTTTATTTTTATTTTTGTTATTGTTGATGGGTTTGCGCTAGACCTCAATCTCACCTGATGGTAAATGATGATGAGTCCTAACGTTGGAGCGCACTTAACCTTTAATCTTCCGTTTAAAAGATCCAAATTGTACTTGTCCGGTAATACCCAAGCTGGCAGGGAGTTCCATTCCTTAGCAGTTCGCATTATGAAAGAGGAAGCAAGACGCTTCGTGCGAGAGCGTGGTACGTCTACTACATATGGATGAAATATCTCACCACGCCTGGTAGTCCGGTGATCCAAAGAGGATGGGGGAATCAAATGGCTCTTTCGTTTTTTTAAAGGTTACATTTTGGAGAGTGTACTCACGAACTACACGATTGAACTACGACAATGTTGGAGGCTCTGTAACTTGACATTTACCAGAGCATCGTCACCAATGAGCGGACACGGCGCTCATCTGCGTCCAGAGCAGCCAACTGATATTTGGCAGAGCCGTCCCAGAGGTGATGCCAAGTTTTTTCGCTGCAGCTTTGACTTTGGACTCGATCGTGTGTCCGAAGTTTAGGTCAGAAGTTAGTTCCATACCTAACAGTCCTTGGTGCGCTCGAGTTAAGATGACTGATCCCGGATAACTAAATCTTGTTGAATCAACAATTGTTTCTCTTTTTTCCTAAATTAATGTAAATAAGTACATAAGAAATTCACAAATATAACTCTAAGATCAGAAACGAGTCTATCCCCAGTAAATAGATAGATAACCCATTTATTATTAAATACAATACAATGACACATATTGAGACGCTGATAGATTATGAGGTTCAACAAACAAATAGCGTGGGTTCAGTTGCGCAGTAGAAAGGAAGGAATATCGCAAGCTGTAGCAGGATCCGAATTTAACCCAGGATATGTAGTGCATTGAATATTATTATACCTCTCACAGTCGGCGAAAAGCTAAAATTCAACATTCATACTACATACATAACGTTCACGCCGATGCAGGCAGAGACGATGTATCGCCACGTTGCGCAATCTTTCCTTCGCCCACTTCTCGCTCCGTGATACCCCTTGACGTGATATCGCCGCCTCCGTGTTGGAGTACCACGATTTGCTAGGGAAATAATTTTCTACCTAGTCAAAGCCCACATGACTCGGCAAAGCTAATAGTGCGGAGTTCGCCCAGTTCCGGGATCTCGGCACGTTTACGACCAGCCTATCCCTTGGACACGTATCCATCGTCACGGCAGACCTTGGATTGGTGGACGGGACAGGAATCGGGGCGATAAAGACAGGAAATGGGGGTAACATTGACTTTCTTACATGTGCGTAGGATTCAATTTGGCTTGCATTTAATTGCGTCTCGGTAACATGTATGTATTCTAAAGGGTCACTAGCAGCAAGAATAGGTTTGTGTTACCGTTTAAATTTTGCGGCCCACTTAGGAACACCGTCTTATATATTTTTTTGTTTTCGAGACGCAAATGTGTTTGTTTTCATATGACTACTTATTTATTTGGAATGAAATATAGTTAGAATTTTTTTTGGTACTTGCAACATGCTGTCATAGTATGGACATGCCGTTTTAAAAAATTATTCTGGGATTCCCTAATTGAATTTTTTTAAGAAGAATATTATAATAATGCAGTTAGGTCAAACCTCGGGTTAAAAAAATAAGTATTACAACCGCTTATCAATGACAGTGAAAAAATAATTCAAAGCCATAACCCAATCAACTAACCACACCATTGTAACGCATAAATAATTTCTAAATATTCGGAACCTTAAATTATTAGCTACATGATCTCAAAACGCGAAATGGATAGCGCGCGCGCTGCGGGCCCCTAACAACACCAATGTATACACATTTGAGCAAAAAAAAGTAGGTCAGCGGGAAACGTTCATAGACAGGACGCGCAAGCAAACCCGCAGGCTAAACATATGGCACCGCAAAACCAAAATTGACCAACACAGATTCAAGCTGAACTGTCCATACATCAGTCGCGCATGCAAACCCGCAGGCGAAACATATAACGTGCATACACCGATCGCGCAAGCAAACCCGCAGGCTAAACATATGGTACCGCATATCCAGTCAACTTATTACTATAAAACGCAAGTCTAACTATAGTGGGTTTTTCGGTTATAATTAATAATCGTATTTTAATAAAGTTCAAAATTGCATGTAAATGCAAGACTAACACCCGGCGATAAGCTCCCGAGCCACTAACAACTATGGTTTATCTCACCAAGAATTTATTTTTCGATATAATCTGACCTGCGGTTTCATACTAACTCAACGAAATTAAGGGCCAAATTAAGCGTCCAGATTTTTATACAAAAAGTGGGCCAGAACCCGGGAATCCTTACTACTTACGCAGGTCCGCATCTCTTAATCTAGACAAAACGGCCTTTAAATTTTGCATGTGTTGGATTTTATTTTTGCCAGTGACACAGATATCACCAATAAAGGCAACTATACCCTCCAGGCCGCTCAATGTTTCTTCAATTAGTTTTTGAAACATTTCTGGCAAACATTTCAAGCCAAAGGGTGCCCTACGATGAACATAAATGCCCATGTGCGTAGTGATAGCAGTAAGTGGTTGCGACGATTCTTTTAAATTCAGTTGCAAATACGCGTTTTAAAGATCTAATTTGCTATATTGTTCGCCACCACTTAATGCCGCAAACAGCTGTTCGATGCGAGGCAGCGGATAGTGAAAATCCTTCAACACTCAAAATCAAAATATTTATTTTCAAAATTGGAATACATTATTCTCTTTTTGACGTCAAATTCTGCCTAAAACTACTCCACTTCCACCTGTATAACCGAGGGGAAGAAGTGGCAACAAACCCAACGGCACAGGGCCCTACCTTTGATTTATCTTATTCATTACAATCATTAAGTCTACCTATGCTGAGCTATCAAGCACTCCATGGACTTTTATCATTTAAGTAGTCATCTAACTTATAGTAGGCTTTCTTGCACAGATTAACTTTTATAGAAGATTTGAATTTTTGTTCAGACAAGTTAATAATTTCATTCGGAACCTTATTGTAGTAACGCACGCACAGCCCCACAAAAGAATTATTGATCTTAGACAATCTAGAATAATGTATTTGAATTTTATTATTATTTCTAAGATTTAAATTATGCCTCTCATTATTTAAGCTGAGTGAAGAAAGGTTCTGTCTAACGAACATAATGTTAGCGAATATGTATTGACATGGCACCGTCATTATATTTATTACCTTAAATAATTCTCTTAGAGAATCACGACTACGAAGCCCATAAATAGATCTTATTACTCTTTTTTGTAAAATGAATATAGAATCGATATCAGCGGCACGACCCCAGAGCAAGAGGCCATAAGACATAAGACTGTGAAAGTAGCTAAAATATACAAGTCTTGCTGTAGCTATATCTGTCAACTCTCTAATCTTTTTAACGGCATATGCTGCGGAGCTTAGCCGACCTGATAACAATTCTATATGTGGACCCCATTGCAGCTTCTTGTCAACGGTTAGCCCCAAGAAAACTGTATTATCCACAAATGCTAACTTTTCGTTATTTAATATTATGTCATTATCACATGGTTTAACACCTGGAAGTGTGAATTTTATGCATTTAGTTTTTTTTGAGTTTAAAACAAGGTTGTTAGCAATAAACCATTCATGAACTTGCCGAAGGGTGTCGTTCACATCGTCATAGTTTTGGGCATGTCTATAAACTTCAAAAATCAGAGAAGTATCATCTGCAAACAACACAATCTTCGACATATTCTGCACCATGTACGGAAGATCGTTTACATAAACCAAAAAAAGAAAAGGTCCTAATATTGAGCCCTGTGGGACTCCTATTTTAATAAGAGATCCCTGCTACTTTTTACCGTTTATCTGAACCTTTTGAATCCTGTTTGTTAGGTAGGAGTTCAATAAACTAAGGTTTTTATTTTTGATACCGTAATGTTCTAATTTGAAGAGCAACGTTTTATGATCTACGCAATCAAACGCCTTAGATAAATCACAAAAAACCCCGATAGCATCGTGGTGCCGCTCAAAAGCATCAAAAATATTTTGCAGAAGAGCAGCACCAGCGTCCGTCGTCGAGCGGCCTTTAGTGAAACCAAACTGTTGGTCATGTAGAAGTTTGTTACAGTTGAAATGTACAAGCATTTGACTGAGCATGACCTTTTCGAAAACCTTGCTAAGTACCGGTAAGATCGAAATGGGTCTAAAGTTGCCAGGATCTCTTTTGTCTCCTGATTTGTACAATGGTATAGTTTTACTTAGCTTCATTAGATCGGGAAAAGTGCCATGATCTATAGAGAGATTAAACGCGAAGGCAAGATATGGTGCTAAAATATCAATGATGGAATTACATACTTTAACAGACATACCCCACAGGTCTTCAGTGGTTTTTAGTTTTATTTGTTTAAAGGACGTTATAATATCCTGTGGGTTCACGTGCCTAAATTCAAATTCAGTGATGCAAGAGGGAACGTTCTTTCATAGAAATTCCGCTGAAAGAGCAGCCGATGAATTTAAGTTTTCTGTGGTCTTTAGTGGTATATTAGTAAAAAAAGTTTCAAACTCTTGAGCCACCTCGGCATTCGATGTTAACGTGCCGCGGTCAGTATTTAGGATAATATCGTTGTCGCGAGGTTTGGTTCTTCCCGATTCGCTATTAATTATTGTCCATACTACTTTCATTTTATTTTCCGCGTTTTTTATTTTTTTACTAATTAGATTAGATTTCATTTTAATTTTATTTACAGCAATACCTGTCCGATTTGGGCGACATGAATTATGTCAAGTTAAATGCCATCAAAACATAGGTGTGTTTGTTCACCGCAAAACGGAGACCTTTCAGCTTGACTCCGACTCTCCAAGATGTTTGCATAGCGTTAGAGTATCACCTAAGGCTGTTAGGTGGGGAACTAACTTCTGATCTAAACTTCGGACGCACGATTGAGTCCAAAGCCAAAACTGCAGTGAAAAATACTTGGCATCCTCTTCAAGGTTAAGCGGTACTTCTCACCGGCACTGCTTCTCAACCTCTACCAAGCAGTCGTGTATCGAGTACTGCAGTCACCCTTGGGACGGCTCTGCTAAGTATCAGCTGGCTGCTCTGGACGCTGTTGAGCGTTGTACCCGAAGGCTCATAGGTGACGACGCTCTGGTAAATACAAAGTTACAGAGGCTCAAATATCGTCGCAGTGTGGCCTGTCTTTCGGTATTCTACAGGTTACATTTAGAAGAGTTTGCCCAGGAATTACACGATTTGATTCCACCATCCCCCTTCCATCAACGGACTACCAGGCGTGGTGAGGTACCACGCTCTCGCACGAAGCGTTTTGCTTCCTCTTTCATCATGCGAACTGCTAAGGAATGGAACTCCCTACCAGCTTGAATATTTCCGAACAAGTACAATTGGGATCTTTTTAAAGGAAGTAAGCGCGCTTACCCAGAAGATTCCTATTCACTAATAGGCATCTTCTGGGTAAGCGCGCTCCACCTTAGGCCTCATCATCACTTACCATCAGGTGAGACTGAGGTCAAGCGCAAACCCATCAACAAAAATTAAACTTAAAAACTACCTATTTATTTACTGGTGCCTATGGCTTCCCCTCAAGGGAAATGGGCATGATGCATATAAGGGATAAAGCAAAGGGCTGACGAAGATGACAATTAATGGGTAAAGTGGAGTTTGTAATATCGTTTATTAATCATTATAAATTCTAAATATATATTTTTTCAAACAATAGTCAGGACCGAAGCCCATTTGGTGAGATCCGTGGCAAGATAAAAAATATATATTTTTTTTCATGAAAATTATTAGGTTAGGTCGACGTGAGTGCCTTATCGATAGCTTGACTCGTTTTTAAGCCTTCTTTGGCCATGTAATTTTAGATTTCACCAGTCATGAAAAACAAATAAAACCCATGAATCTGACGCGAAGTACGCTTCTCCCAGGAATCACCCATATATGGCTAAAAGATCTAAAAATATATATAATTTTCTCGATCGAGTAGAGAGTAATTCTATTATATGGAGAAGGAAACTTATATTTTGGTCCAGTAGAATGGCCAGATATTTTATTGTCAGTGTGGAAGAAAGTTTGGGACAGTCGCAGAGCGTATGGTCAAAGGAAGAGCAAGAGTGGGCAAGGATGTTAAATAGGTTAGAGGGCGGAACTGAAGAATTGCAAATTGCGTAAGTTATAAATTTAGTTTTATCGGCATTTAGTGCGCGAAGGTTATTATCGAACCAAGTGCAAACTGTGTCAAATCCAGATTGCGCAGTTTTGAAAGTTTGTTCCCACAAAAAGTTAGTGAAATATCATCGGCGAAGGCTATTATTTTGCCGTTTGGTAGTTGGGATTCGCATAATTCGTTAATGAACACTAGAAACAATGTTGGACCCAGAATACTTTCCTGGGGGCGTTACGTTACAGGGAGGTCAGTGCTACAGTGATCGTCAATTTTAACAGATTGTGATCTATTGCTTAGGTAGCTCCCTGGTGTTGCTTGTCCCTCACACAGAGGGCCTCGAGTTTGTCCAGTAAGACGGGGACAGAGACCGTGTCAAAAAGCTTTCGCCAGATCAATGAATTTAGACAGGCATTTTTTTTCCATAATTCATGGTTATCAAGTTTGTATAAAATATAAAAAACATTATATGGAGAAGTTTCGGAGAAGAAACAGAAATATATGGAGAAGTTCCAAGTTGTAGCGGCCAGTCGTCTGCCTACAATACTGCGGTTTCTGAGTAAGGACTTATTTTTGCCTAAGGTACAATTGCCAACATTATTTGGTAAATTAGAGGACTATAGTTCTTTCATGTATGTATTCGAGTCTCTATTGGGGCAGGACTCTTCACTGTCAAGTACAGAAAATGCACTGAGAGAAAAATCTAGTTCTGTTTACCAGAATATTGCTAAGATAACTAGATTTTATTGTAGTATATGTGACAACTATTCATTTTGTAGACGTTACTAGAAAATTCTGGTTTCTCCATACCATCTTATCTAGGATCGTAAACCATAATTTAGGTACATATTAATAACATACTTCGTAGCAGCAATAAACCTGTTTGTAGCCGTAACATAACTTTAGTTTTAAGTAACTATACGGCTTTGTTTTTATCACTATATTTTTGTGCAGTTTACCAGAATTTTATTAGTGTTTAAATGAACTTTCACTGAACAAAAAATAATTTGTTCACTGAGCAAATTATTTTTGTGAACTAGATCATTTCGTATAGTGCTGTGCACCAAAAGCATATTTTTCTCAGTAACTAGATAACAATTAAACATAACTATATTTTAATGTGATGTTTACTATAATTATCTACTAGAATATTCTAGTATTCACAACAATGTTACTATTTGTTTCTATAAGTAATTCAGGTAGATATGACTAAAATCTGTTTATGTGCATTAGAATCACAACAACCATACAATCTAATAATATTGTAAAATATTTTTCTTTCCGTGTGTTTACTATTTGGTGGGTTCATTGGGGTACCCAAACCACTTATTCAACATTTACACTCACTAATGTGTAGCGAGCTGTGATCGCTTTCGACTCTGTTAATAAAATAAGATAATAGTGTATATAGGCAGTGTATTATAAAATAAAATAAATATAAGTAAAAAATTAAAATAATTTTTTAAACAAGTATTTTTTTAAACAAATTGAAATTACTTACAGATTTTAAATAATCAGTTGTGGTACAACCACAAATTGTTTTACTGGTTTAATTCTACCGAAACACAATATTTACAATAATATAAAAATCATCATCATCAGCCTGAATAGGCTAAAATACGTCCACTGCTGAACATAAGCATCCCCATTAGAATTTTCTTTTAGTTGGCTTTCCATTGGGGGATTTTCCATAATCACCACGCTTGGCAGATGGATTGGTGATCGCAGTAATGCTCTCAATTTACACAGGAAAACGTTGCTGCCCATCACTGGTGCAATCTTTTAGTCGCCTTATATTACATAATATTATAATTAATATAAAAATATGCATTTTAGATTCAGTATTTAATATACGACAAACACAATAACTCAAAAAAGGAAAATAAAGGTACTAAAAAAATTTGAGAGTTTTTTGCAAATTGTATTTTTGATTTTTAAAAGCTGATTTAAGATGACGTGCCTAAAATTTTCTAGAGTTTAACTCAACATTTCATATTCCTAAGTCACTTTGTTTTTATTTCCAATAATTACAGTAACATGACAAATTGACAACCCTATGAAAGAAGGTTATTTTTTAATTCTGTTTGGAATCTGTTTCTCTGTTGAGTTTTTTTTATGCATGTAATATGAAGCCACCTCTCTATAGGTTTACTCACGTGTTTATGGTCTAAGCCGTAATTTATACATTTGTATTGCAAATCATAATTGTGATAATTTAATACATACTTTCTATATTTCAGCGAACATTATTTATTGAACCTCACCCTGAACCCGATATTATTACAATATATAATTATTTACACAAAATAGAGTTTTATAACATGATTCTATAAAAAGTGGAAAATACGAAGATTACAAATGTGAAAATTGAAATTGCAAACTTTCCTAATAGGTATAAATATAAGGGTACAATTATATAATGTGCTATTTTGAAATAAAATTGTTTCTTGATACCCCATGCCGTATTTGTGAGACCATCTTCAATTATATATTTCCTTATGCCAATTATCCACAATCTGAATTGCTCCTTCCTATCAACTAGTGCAATATTAAAATCGTATATAACTTGGTCTGCAGGTGACAGGTCTCTATATAATTCTTGTAAATTTGTATCTTGAATATTCCAGGAGTTTTCGAAGAAGTAGCCAAGTACAAGATTTGTTTGGTATACTTTTTTGTAGATTCTTAGTAATCTGAAAAATCATATATATATTTAATTACTTCTTACAATGAAAAATATAAGCCACTTGGTTGCAGATAACACCTTGTTCTTAATCAATCAATAATCATATGTAATATAAAATTACGTTTTGCCAAACATTTCGAGAAGTGTGTTCCGCATATGCGGAAATCCAAAGGACACTGTTTCATTAGCATACTAAAATTGCGACGCAATATAGCATACCTAAATGTTGTAACATCGATGTAAGAAGTAATTAAATTACTTCTTACAAGGAAAAATATAAGTCACTTGGTTACAGATAACACCTTGTTCTTAATCACTCAATACGTTTTGCTAGATATTTCGAGGAGTCGGTTCCGTATGTGCAGAAACCCAAAATACACTGTTTTATGAGCATACTAAAATATCGACGCAAAATAGCATAAACGCTGTAACATCGAGGTAAATGTTGTTGCAAATTCGGAATCAGAAATAAATCTACGTAGAATGGTTTGGGGTCCCATATCTTTTCTATTATTCGTAGAGACACGGGATCCAGACAATTCAACGTAGTTTTTTTCTGATACCGAATTTGCAATAACAAATTTTTTTTTGACATAAATTTGAGTTACGGCTATGCTTTTTTGCGACGATATAAACTATCGAATAATCTGTTTTTTTAACTATCTTGTTGTTAATGCTATGTTGCCGATCGGTCGTCGCGAGTGTAAATAGCTCAAAGAATTCAACAAAAGTAAATAAAGATGCACAATAAAAGTAAACTGTAGAAAAATAATTACCTTAATTTGTGTCCCAATATAGATAGAATGACGTCTACCATATACGCGGGAATGTAGTGAAATATCCAAGTTTCCAATAAATATAAAAACTTGAAATGGGTATTGGTACAATAACAATACCATACAGAACGATCTGAGGCTAATTGTCTAAAATTATCGCTTTTTGCAATATCAAAAATGAGACCTAAAAAAAAAATATGTTCTGATTAGTATACTACACATAAAAAAACCTTAATTTCTTATTTGGAACTTGCTATTGCCCTCGAAATAATCCGTGTGAATAAAGCAATGTGTATTTAAATACGAAAGTTAGGGCCGTTGCGGATTCGGACTTAACATTTTACAGCTTTGGATGGTAAACGCCCACCATACTAATTAAATATTGATAAAATTTGTGTTTCTTAAATTATGTTTTCTTAAATATTTAGTTAGCAAACTTATATGAATTAATAAGTACTCGTAGTGGCTTTTTTTGCAGTCGGAAGTATCTTCATTGACCAGCTTAGGCTGAACTGCTCTTTTATACAAATATTTAGGGGTGACAAATTGTGAGAATTTCCTTGACATCTTGTTGAAATAAAAATTATGCCAGATTATGCACAGAATCCTATACTATTTAACAATGAAAATATTGTCAAATTATATCGATTAGTTTTTGCGCTTTGCCCAATCATAGGTACTCGTACCTACATATAATACAGACAAACAAAAAACTACTTCATGAAACAAATACAAAATCTTAAGATTTACTAATATACAAAATCTGAATTAAGGAACACATTAAAATTAAATAATAAGTAAAGCCCCGCCGCAAGATGGACCGACGACCTGAAGAAGGTGGCTGGAAGCGCCTGGATGCGGAGGGCGGAGGACCGGAAGTCCTGGCGTTAATTGGGAAAGGCTTATGTCCAACAGTAAAAGTCTAAGAGCTCATATGATAATGAATATATAAAATCAGATTGTTCAGCAGATGATAATGAATATATAAAATCTTCAGGGGGATTTTTAAAATGGATGTACAGATGATACTTTTACGGCTATATTTTAAAATGATAGATAAATAATAGATAGAAATAGATACACATATAAAGGATGAAATAGAACTTTGTGGTGGTAATAGTTTTTTACGGGAAAATTTCCCCTAAATTATTAATACGAAAATAAATTTAACATAGATCGTCACTAAGTAAAGCAGGTCGCTACTGAGCAAAGCCGTCTCCATTGAGATAAGCGAGTCATCATAGATTCATTATAGAGATTTACACACCCATTGTTAGAGGATTTCTTATGCAGGAAGCATTGTATATCTTTGTAGAGTCGCATTTAGTAACAGCGGTACGCCATCCAGCAGCAATAATGGCATTATTAACCATGTCAACTGGCACGACATCTAGTGCTATATTAGTTTTCGCATATAACATGTGTATAACACCAAGTACAATGCCTAAAAAGAGCTAGAACAATAAAGTTTTAGTCAGTTAAATTACATACATATTGGGCTCGATTCTGAAGGCACCACGTTAAAATTTGACAGCACTAAAACTGTTGCTATCCTTGTCACACAATATTATAAAGATAAAGACAAAACCAATTTTAGCGCTGTCAAATTTTAAATGTGTGCTTCAGAATCGGGCCCATTAAGTCCTAATCTAAAGACACATTCAAAGTTTGACGGCACTAAAATTAGTTTCATTTTATCTTCATAATACTGTGTGACAGACATACCAACGTGTTGTCAAATTTTATCGACGATGAACGACGAGCTACGACCGACGAACGGACGAATAAACAATGGGCTCGATTCTAAAGTCACACAATAAAAATTTGACAGCACTAAAATTAGTTTCGTCTTTATCTTCATAATACCGTGTGACAGGGATAGCAACAATTTTAGTGCTGTCTAATTTTAACATTGTACCTTCAGAATCGGGCCCAATATATACCTAGGTATATATTCAGATATGTATCTATGAGTTAATAAGTTATGTTTATACTGACCCCACTAGGTCCAAGTAAACAACTTTTGTCTACCCAACCAGGTGTTTCACGGTAAGAGCTGCCGACTGAAATGAATCGACAATAATTATAATTTGTGCTGAAAATAGAATAAAATAACAATAAGTAGGTAATGTACTGAAGTACTGAAAAAAATATTCCAGGTAAATATAAAAATATTCTTTTCTTTTTTAATTAAAATTACTAAATTAACATTATGTAAAATAATGCAATAGGAATAAGTTAAATGAAAATCTAAGAAATAAAAACGTAAATTGCGCGTATCTGTACATTGAAGATATTTGCAAAAAAATTGGGGCTTTAAGAATAAGTAATATTTCAATAATTTTTTACATTTTTGTCTGTTTGTATGTATGTCTGAAGCGATTTTGATAGACTTTTCACAGAAACATAGGGTTTAACTCGGAGTAACATATAGGCTTTATTAATCACAATCAGTTTACTTAATCAAAAGTTATGGACTTTTTTGTTTTCAAATACATTAGTAGGTAAGTTTAGTATGCAATATAACAAGGAAGTATAATTTTAATATTCGGTACTATTCAAACTGCACTGAGTTTGGACTACATTTGGGGCTGTAGTGTAAGCGGGAGCAAGAGGGGGAGTGGGACTGGGGGCGGAAGTGTGAAGAGGAGCGAAGGTGGGAAGGGGATCGGACCCTGTCGTCCATGCGAGCGGAGCCACGGGCATAGCTAGTTGCGAAATATAATATTAAAGTCCCAAGCCATATCTACTTTTTGTTAGAGCTCAATGCAACTCAGATATAAGTTTTAATCTCGATTATTTAGTTTCTAAGATCCCTTTATTTTAAGTATCACATCTAATGGTAAATACCATTTAAAAGCAAATTGATAATGTTAATTTAAGTTAGAGTTGTTGATGAAAAATTTGTGTTAGATTGACATTTCTAGCAAAGAATATCACTAAGCAAAGTAGCGACACTAACCTCCCCGCCAATTTAACGTCACCCGCAAAATAGAGCACAGATGGCAGTATGCACTATTGGGCTGCCGCCGCCTCTCCCATTCCAACAAAAATAGGGTAGCACTAAATGTATAGACTTACCTACAGCAGGCCGCACGACACATATTGGCAAATCGCCAGCCATAGTGCGCACCGCCTCCTCAGCGACTGCCTTTGAGTACGTGTAAGTATTGGGCCAACCCTCTATGAGCCTGATACAATTATAAACAATCATTAACCGTAATTGACGTGTGGCTTCCGGCTTAGAATATGGCCAATCACAATCTCTCCGTCGGTGTCGTCAAGGCGACTTATTGATTGCACCAGGAACGGGTAGCATCGTTCTCCTGTGTATATAAAGTTCATTACTGCGATCACCAATTCGCCTGCCAATCGTGGTGATTATGTCAAATCTCCCAGTGGACAGCCCACAAAAATTAAAACGTGAAACTTGTTCAGCGACGTATTTTGGCTGATGATGAACCATTATAATTAGCATAAGGGAACGTACCCAAACTACGTGACATATTTGGGGGGGGGGGGGGGGGGGGGTCTTCAAAATGCCACGCTGGGAGGTTAGGGTTAGGTCTCGCGCTTTTTCGAGCTACATTTAAATATGGCGCGCAGTTTTCAGCGCTTTTTATACTCACTGGTGGCGACACGGACGTCAGCTGATTGAAAACTGACAGTTTTTCTTCTTGATAATATTTATTTTAGTTATAGGTCTGCACGCACTGTTGGCGCCACTTAGCAAGCGCCGTATTAATAATGACAAATATGAGCAATTTTTTTTCTTTTATCTTTCTGTTTACACAAATTGGTTTAAAACCATATTTATGCACTATTACGTAGAAAATAGGGGGGGGGGCATATAATACGGGTGGTCAACGAGGGGGGTAAAAAACTGAAAAAAATGGGTCATGTAGTTTGGGTGCGTTCCCTATCGAGGAATCCATAAACGAATGGTTTTTCAGACATTAATTTTCGTCCCGTCACTGCAAGCTTATGGAAGCGTTCTCAACGTGCTGATCAGAGTAGGTCAGAGATCTATAATACTATGACTGTTACACTTACTGTGGCGTGATGAGTTTTAGTTTTTCCACATCGAGTCTTTCCACGAGATCGATCAAGGTGGCGGGCGCCAACGGGGACTCGTAGAATTTCTCTACAATCTCCTCATTTACTCGACTGTTTGTTGCATGCGAAAACGCAGTTGATATGTGCACATACGACCTGATGTAAAGAATATCATTATCAGTTATAAAATAAAACCTGGCCAGGTCACTCCAGATTATCTATCACACTAGTTTGTTACCAGGATTTAAACTAGTATGACTACAATGACATGTTTCCTTGGTTTAAACTGAATTTTTGAGTTCTGCCAAATAAGCAGCCACCGTGCAAAACCACCACATCATCTAATGAAATGTCAATGAAAGTTCATCTAATTATTTTTAAAAACATAATGGGCTCGATTCTGAAGACGCAATGTTAAAATTTGACAGCATTAAAGCTATTGTTATCCTTGTCACACAGTATTATGAAGATAAAGACGAAACCAATTTTAGCGCTGTCAAATGTTAAATGTGTGCCTTCAGAATCGGACCCAGTATGCTAGTATTTTAAAATATAAGTAAATAGTTTTTTTTTATAAATATTAATCATATCAATGAATTCAATCGCGTAATGGCGATCAGTGAATGAGGAGATAATGCTATCGAAAATTGTTATAAGATAAAAATTTATTTGCTAAAGAATACAGTACAATTCATCAGTTGGTCCTAATGAGGCTATGATCTCCTAATTCCGTCATTTACGAGAGCATGCAAATATTTACATTAATAATAACAATAATACTTAATGAAACTAAGGCTCAAACTTTGACTCTTACCACCTAAACTAAACCTATTTTTTTTCTTTGTGCAACAATAATTCTGCAACGGAATAAAACGCATGCTGAATCAGCCATTTGCGAAGATAATTTTTAAACCTATTTAATAGTAATTCCTTTATAGGTGCCGGTATGTTATTGGTTATTGTTCTGTCCATCGCGTAACTATTCTTTTGGAAGCGCGTTGTTTTCGGTACGTCACTAATTACGAGCATGTTTGGATATCTCGTGTTCAGGGACAGTACATCTTTCGCCTGCTTGTATAATTATTTTGATGCTGTTTTACAATATTTGCTAATCTATCTATATATATAAAAGAAGAAACTGACTGACTGACTGACTGACATATCAACGCACAGCCCAAACCGCTGAGTCTAGAGGCTTGAAATTTTGCACAACGGTTCCTTATATAGCATAGGCAAGCACTAAGGAACGGATTTTCAAAATTCATCCCCTAAAGGGGTCAAACGGGGGTTCAAAATTTGTATGGAGAACGTCTATTAGATATACCTATCAATTTGAAACTTTGTAGGAGTACTCTAAAACCTTAATGATTCAACACGTGTTTTACAGTTTTTGAAAAACCGTTCCCTAAGGAGCTGAAATGGAGTTCGAAAGTAGTTGTCTTAAAACCGATTGCTCTAGAAATTTCAAATTTAGCACAAAGATTCCTTATGCATCTCAGGTATGCACTATCGAAGGCTTTTACAATATTCAACCCTTAAGGTGGTAAAATATGGATTCAAAGTTTGACGAACTCTAATGATCGATTAATAAGCAATGTTAATATTACACTTAATTGATCCTTATATGCCTTTATAACTTAGGTTCAGATGTCATCATATCCCTCAGAATTCGTTTTATTTACAGTCATATTTGTTCTATTGATATTGTTTTTGTCAATTGGAGTCAAGCATATAGAGTTATGTAGTCTGCTTTTTGTATTTGTAGTTATAATAATGTTATTTATTTTGTTAGTCGACTGAGTAAAATAGTCGTTAAAAGTGTTAGCAATTGTTGCTGGGTCAGTATTGTTATAATATTTAATTGTATCTATATATTTATCTGTGCATGTAAGACCTGATTCACTTAGTATAATATAATAGGAAACTCACTTAAGTTTTTTGCAAGCTTTTCCCAAATTAAGCACTTCGATGCATCCTTTGACATTGATCAACGTTGCAGTTTTTATATCCTTCCCAAAACTAACTGTCGCAGCTCCATGAAATATAACGTCTACCTGATAAATGAAATCGCATATAAAAGTAAGTTAAAAGTAATTTGGCATTAAGAACTTTGCACCATTTCATAATATTAACGTTTCAGGTAAATCTGATACATTTTTGATATATTATAGACTATCTGTTCCCGTGACTTTGTCCGCGTAAACAACTTAATATCACACATTATTATGTATTTCCCGTAAGAGTGGTATGTTTTTCAGGATAAAAACTATCATATGTCCTGTTCCAGGACCTAACCTATATGTGTGCCAAGTTTCATCACAATCTGTCCAGTGGTTGAAGCGAGATTGAGTAACAAATATTCAAATATCCAAACTTTCACATTTATAATATTAGTATGATTATATATCAAAAAGAAAGATATGGGTACAAACACTGTTTCCAAATCCTTTCCAAGTTTTTACTGATTTTGTAATGTTTGTAAATATCTTGCATATTAAGTTAGTATCATAATATTATCAATGCAATTGACATTTTAGATTTTATCTTTTTGTTACAAATGCCCAGCGGGAAAGGTAGAACTAGTACAATATTTATTTTACCGTAATATCAAATGTGAAGCCGAACTTGGCCCATTTTTATGTAATAACATGACATATATTATATACATTGTTATTTAGCTCTTAGATTTAAAGTAATAACACAAGAAATTACGGCCACGCCTGAGCAGAAGTTTTAGACACACCAGTTGAAGACCACATTCCGGAGGCGAAACTTTCTGCCACAAGTATGTGGTATTTCTCGACCTAGCTTGTTTCAAAGATTATAATTTATAAGTATAAATAAATATAAATAAATATCTCAGGCATTCACACCAGTTATCCAGTCCCAAACTAGGCAGAGCCTGTGGTATGGTTACTAAACGGATAGACATACTTAAATAAATATATAAACATCCAAGACTTGGGTACAAACATTCATATTCATCATACGAACATTTGCCCCTAGCGGGATTCGAACCCGCAACCTCCGACGTGGCAGTCCGAGAGCTACCCGTTCCGCCACAGGTCGTATAGGATATGATATTTGGTTCACGGTCAAAATGTCATAGAGAATGAAATGCTGAAGGTATCGATAATGTCGGTTCGTAATTAAATAGGCGCGAGCGAACGCCCTCTCCCGGCTTTGACATTCCGTCCAGAGAGCCTGAGACGGAAGGTGGTGCAGTAGATGCAATTCTAATTTAACTGTTATTTTATTCAATGCTTATAACCACTAAATACACCTGTGTTATAAACAAAATTGTGGCAAATAGCAAACGCCACAGATAATATTGTACCATAAGCACAGAGTAAAGGCAAATATAACTATGTACTAATGCAAGTTCTAGATATATAATAAATAAATTGTTTAGTAATTGTTTAATAAATAGAATGTGATTATAATAAAAGATAAGTAACTAGAATGTATATTAACTATAATTAATCATTCGTTAACTATACCTAAGCTTTGTCTTCCTGGTAATATTTGATTGTAGATAACGGTACAAACCTCCTCAGTTAGCGTTGTCCACATTTCATCACTAAGTCCAAGTCTATCATTAAGGACATCACCATCAACGGGTATGATTTTTTCCGCAAAATTCGGTTGTTTCTTACGTAGATCATCGTACAGCTTCAAATAACATCAATTTTATCATCAAGAGCACCGAATAGTTCAATAGGTTTACATGAGTAACAATAGACCTCTGTGATGTTTCTGAGAAACCTGATATCAACTTTTTACATTTCTATAAATACTCACTTGTATTGGAATTATTTTTGCTCTATTCGAGTTGGTCAGTGACTGACTGATTATATTATAGTCACAAGCTATAAAACTTGATAAAACTTCTGAAGTTACTGTTGTGGAAAATTCTAAGTTTTGAGGTGTTCCAAATACCGTACACCTAGGTATTTGTAGTCACCCGTCACGCAGAAATAGGTATCAACTACTGAACAATATTCCATAATATTTATTAAATAAGCTGCATATAAAATCAAATATATAGCCAAAATACGTCCCACTGATGAGCAGAGGCCCATCCTTCCAAAAATAGGGTCTAATCCACCAAGTCTGGCCCAGTGCGAGTTCGTGATTTTCACATGTTGTTTGTATACGCCTTATAATTTCTCGATAAATAGACTGTGACGTGTGGTTTCCGGTAGAGTAGAATAGGGCCACTCCAATTCTTCCCGTGGATGTCGTACAAGGCGACTAAGGGAATACATTATAAAACATCAACCAGGCCGCCCCAACCCGTTGGCCAGCGCGGGGAGTGTAGGCCAGATCCTCCGTCTGTCTCTGGCAGATGAGAGAGGGTTGTACTCCTGCAGTGGAGACTAAAATAACCTGATGATGATGAGACTGTGACATAAAAACAGTTACTTGATTACTTGGCATAAATATACATCTATATATTTACTTACATGATCCTTGAGCATTTCCAAGAGTCTCTCCTCAATGGTATTATGTTTTTTCGGTCGCAAAAGCAAGTAAATTTTTTTAAGTTTGCATGATCTGAAAAGAAATAAAGAATATAAGAAGGGAATATGCAAATAAATGAACAAAACAGGTCCAAAGACCAGAATGAAAACAAGTATCAAATGTCTCTAAACTCTAATGAACACTGTATCTAACATCATGAAATCTAACACACATTTCTACACGTCTTATCTTTTCACAATTTATATCTAATGTAAATTTGATTCTAATTCGATTTCCCGATTTCGCCATGTCCTAGTTAGATTTCACGATATTTCTTAAATTTAAGATGATATGTTTATCAGAGTGATTTGATACTTATGAGTATCAAATAACTCTGATAAACATATCATCTTAAATTTAAGAAATATACTTATGAGTATCAAATAACTCTGATAAACATATCATCTTAAATTTAAGAAATATCGTGAAATCTAACTAGGACATGGCGAAATCGGGAAATCGAATTAGAATCAAATTTACATTAGATATAAATTGTGAAAAGATAAGACGTGTAGAAATGTGTGACTGACTGACTGATGTGATTGACTCTGGCGATTGATGGCAAAAAATACAAAGTGGGTATTATTTTTGCACATTAGTATCATTTGACTCCCAGTTGAGCTAAGCTATTCATAAAAAACCATTGGACGCATTTATTTACTTTAAAATAGGGGAATTTTTTGATTTAGTATAATTTGCTATCATTAATATTTAAATTACTTTCTAAGTCAGTTCTTTCTATCTTGTATTATCTCACGATATGTAGAGGGCGATGAAACTGTTCGAACATTAAACGACTAGTTGAATCTTTACATATAATAAAACAGTAAAAAAACAAAAGAAAAGCGAATCTGTACATTGAAATTAAAAAAAAATTCACTTTCGGGACATTATTTATGACCAGTAGAGTCCAAAAATATAATATAAAAATTTCGTGTCTGTCTGTATGTATTTACGGGCTAATATTGGAAACTAATGAACAGAATTTGACGGCGTTTTTACTGTTTAATAGCTTTGATTTCGGGGCATAATCTGGTATAAATTATATCTCAATAAAATGTCAGAAGACTATCTACAAGTTGACCTCTCATTTCATATCATTTGTATGACAGTGTAGTTTAACATTACTGGTCCATGCAAAAACTTGACAGAGAGGGACAGAAACGAATTAAAGCTCATTTACAGTTTTATTTTACGTGTTGTATTTCAGGGTACTTCCATAAGTATATCGATACTTGTGGAAATACCCTGAAAGAAAGAAACTTCGTTATTCGATATTTAGTGGCCCTGTATTATTAGATCGGTCATCGTCGACAATGTCAATATCGAAGTTGTTCAGGAGTACTACTACCTAAGACAGACAATACAGTTGGGTAGGATCAATTTTGATAGGGAAGCTGACAGAAGAATCCAGTTGGGCAGTATTCGGAAAACTGCGTCAAGTCTTCACTTCGCCCATTCCACAATGTTTAAAGACAAGTCTTTAATTAGTGCCTCCTGCCTGTCATGATTACGGCGCGGAGACGTGGACACTGACGGTGGGCCTGATCCACAAGTTCAAGTCCCTCAACAAGCTGTAGAATGGGTTATGCTCGGGGAATCTATGAAGAATATGATTCATAATGAGGAGATCCGACGAAGGTGACCGAAATAGCCTAAATAATTAGTAAGTTGAAGTGGCAGTGGCCGGGTCACATTTGTCGCAGTACCGACGGCCGTTGGGGCAGACGAGTTCTAGAGTAGAGACCGCAGATCGCCACGCGCAGGGTGGGACACCCCGCCGCGCCGCCAAGTGGATCGACGACCTGAAGAAGATGGCCGGAAGCTGGATCCATAGGGAAGGGGACCGGGTGAGGTGGCGTTCATTAGGGAAGGCCTATGTCCAGCAGTTTGACAGACATTTTGTTGTACAGTTAATTGGATTAGGAGGGGAAGGAAGTCGGATGTGAAAGAAGAGAGTGAAGGGGGGGCAAGTTGGTAGAAGGAGAGATAGTTGGAAGGGAAGGTGGCAGGACAAAGGGAGGGGAGTAGTTTAAACCAGGGAACAGTAGGGGGAAAAGAAAAGGAAAGTAGGGGAAAGATAAATGGCGGAGAAAGAGTAGGGGTAGAGAGTGGGAAGGGGTGGGGAAGATGTTTTCAACGTAGTGGGAAGGGGATGTGGAAGAAAAGAAAAAATAGAGGGTGAAAAGATGGAATGGGAAGCGAATACAACCTGCGAATTTTGCATCATATGATAATCTTTTAATTCATGATAAATATGAAGTACCTTAATGTCAACTTTATTTAAAAATGAAAAACATTAATTCTGTAGTTCAATGAGCGGAACCGCCAGCGGCACGCAAATTGTATCTATGCATTTATTTATTTTAGGAAAACTTACAGCTTTTTAAATGTACGTAAATTACAAGTACAAGTTTCGACTTCTAGAGGTAAATTAAATACATAAATATCTCAGACATTCACACCAATTATCCAGTCCAATTAACAATTAAATAACAATTAACATTCATAATAAACTAACCAGATATACTAAAAATAATACATACATACACCATACAAGCAATATAACGTAACATAAAAATATAAATATTTTCAATGCATAACCAGATTAATATATTTCTTTTAGGATTTAGTAATACATAATGATGAGTAATGTTAAGTTGTCCACACGTACGAAGTCGCGGGCAACAGCTAGTCATGAAATAAAAGTGTACGTAAATAAAACTACTGCTTTAAATAGTTTCATTAATAAATTAAAATAAAATCATTATCTGCATGACCCTCAACTGGTGGAGAATGCCATATTGGCATTATGTTCGCCTTTTGTACTAATAGTACAAAAGGTTTAAATGGTTTTAAATGAGTAAATATATTGTAGTTATTAATTATATAATAAGGGCAAGGAAACAAAATAATTTAAGTTTTAGTACCTGAAAAACTTCTCAATAAATTGTTTTCCCATGAATCCTGAACCACCAGTGATAAAGATCACTGTATCTTCGTAGAATTTTTGAATATCAGAGTCTCCTAGTTTTATCGCTTCATTTATATTTCGATGTCTAGAAATTGCTGCTAATTCCAAGGTCTGTGTGCTATCCATGGCTGAAACTATAAACACAGAAACCGAGAATTGAAAAATAAGCTACTTATACACACCAATATTTTTTATAAAGTCATACTATGTGACAATATTACACAAAGACTTTTAATCGATGATCTGGAGCTATAATTTACATGAGTCTAGAAGGAAATAGACAAATAAGTCTGAAATCTCAATTATAATGAATAATTACGTATCCTGAAAATGTTTTAGTACCTACTGAATGTATTATCATCCTACATATCACGAAGTGAAGTGGATACGTCATTTTATTTTATTTCAGTTTAAAAAAAAACCAACTTTGTCCATATTGTTGTTAGTAGAATCTTAGTTGATTTTAAAAATAACATTAAAAATTAATACTTTTTAAAATTAAAAACTGGACACTATTTATTTGTGTGTAAGCGAATCAAGTGCCACAATATGGGGCAGTCGACTCGACTCGCTATAACACATAGGATGCTGTAGTGCTGCCGAGGATAGGCTTAGCATCGAGGCAGCTCTCTTTCTTAATTGCATGGAAGCCATCGACGCGAGTTTATGCAAACGTGCTTGATGCGCTGGAATGCATCAGCAGCCGCAGCAACATCCTGAGCGCGTTATTATACTGAACGCGCAGGGCGTTGACTGTCTTGTGCGTATAGTTGACCCACAGACCGCACTTATAAAAAGATTGACAAAAAGCTGTAAGAGCACAATCTTCACTGCTTTAGTGCAACATGCAAATCTATGAGCCAACATAATTACATCTGATGGCGAACACTCAGCGCTCCCTTTCAATATCCTCGTTGTCCGTAAGTACCTCCAAGACCCAGTTGGCCAAGTACTTGAAACGCAAAACCCTATTTAAGTCGACGCCGTATAGAAAGACGGGTGGTAAAGAGGTGAATTTATGACCACGTGAGTGGAACACTAAAACTTCGCTTTTGTTTACATTGTAGCTGAGGCCATAGGCTCCTCTGGGGGCAACTACATGGATATTCCTTACATTTGTCGAGGAGCTTATGTTTTCCTGTGGTAAAATGTAAAGTGACTTTTAAAAAGAAACCAAATTGGAAAACTAAAGGGCTATCAAAATCCTGCAAACGTAAGCGACAACTCTATATTGAACTACAAAAACATAGGCAGGATGGTGGAGTGGATTACTACAATAAATATAAAAAAACATTAAAATCCTCGATACGATATTCTAAACGCAAAACAAATATAAACTATTTAAGGAAAAGCACAAACAAATCAAAAGCAACATGGGGTATCATTAAGCAATACACGTCAAATACAAATGAGATAAAATCCACTGTAAATGATTTTCAATATGGAGACAGTAAAATTGAGGATCCATTAGATATTGCTGAATTCTTAAATAACCTATTCATTACACAAAACAACAATAAAAATCATAATGAAAACTATAAACCGAAATATCAAAAAGAAAACTATAGCTTATTCCTTAGACCAGTTAACGACTCACAAATAATTTCGATAGTCAAAAGACTGCCAAATAAAAAGAGCTGTGGAGATGATGGTATCTCGATACAAGTAGTAAAGGCAAGTATTAATTATATTGCGCCGTCATTGGTTCATATCATTAACCTTATATTGGAAACCGGTTGCTTTCCTGACAAATTAAAAATTAGTCTCATCAAACCCCTACACAAGAAGGGACCGAAAGACATCCCTAGCAACTATCGGCCTATAGCTTTGCTTCCTAGTTTTTCTAAAATAATTGAAAAGGTTATTTACAATAGGATTGTTGACTTTCTGGATAAAAGATATATTCTGAGCAAAAACCAATTCGGATTTCGTAAAAAGAGATCGACATCTCTAGCTATTTATACTTTTCTAAACACCCTATGGAAAGCAATAAATGACAAACAGGACTGTACTGCTATTTTCCTTGATATGTCAAAAGCATTTGACTGTGTTATTCACTCTATTGTTCTTAAACAACTTGATCAAATGGGTATAAGAGGTATAGCTAATGAACTAATACATTCATATTTGGATGATAGAAGACAAGCTGTAATATTAACGAATTATGATAAAAGTACTAAAACTATGACAGAAATTAAATCTTCTTACAAAACAAACATATTAGGAGTCCCACAAGGTAGCGTGCTGGGCCCTCTTCTTTTTTTAATATACGTTAATGAATTTCCCCATTTAACTAATCACCTGTGTATAATGTTTGCGGATGATGCTACATTGCTATTTGTAAATGACAAAAATGACATAGAACAGTACAAAGCTCAAATTACCAATATACTTAAATCGTTAACAACATGGTTAGGAACTATCAATCTAAAAGTCAACTTAACAAAAACAAAATTGATGCAATTTGGAAATAACAAGAAAACTAAGTTAGACTTACAAATAAACTGCCATAATACTACCATAGAAGAAGTAAATGATATTGGATTTCTTGGAGTCACTATAGACAATCACTTGAATTGGAAGAAGCACATTGAAAAACTTAATAATAAAATTAGTAGCTGCTGCTATGCCCTTTCAGTACTAGTAGATGCTTCATCAGTCGAAGTGGCAACAAATGCATACTACGGTAATGTCTACCCTTTGCAGATATACGGAATTCTCTTCTGGGGAAACTCGGTCGATGCGAATAAAACATTTATTTACCAAAAACGCTGTCTGAGAATATTATTTAATAAGAAACAGGAAGATTCGCTCAGACTTATATTTAAAGAAAAGGGGTTTCTCACCGTGACTTGTATTTATATTTTAGAGATCTGTTTATTCGTGCGACAACAGAGTCATTTCTTTACTAAAGTCTCTAACTATGTATCAATTAACGTCAGGCACAAAGATAGACTTGCATTACCTAATATCAAGTGCATGATTTTTGAGAAGAGTACTTATATAAATGCCATAAGAATATATAACAGGCTGCCAAACGACATAAAGTGCTTGTCAGGAAACACATTTAAAACTGTACTAAAAAAGTGGCTTACAGAAAATGTGTTTTATGACATGCATGAGTTCTATCAAAATCTAAATAAACGGGTAATTGAAATATTGTCGAAACTCTCATAAGGATTACATTTAATTAAATTCAATACCCTTCCGTACTAAAGACAAGACGACATAAAATTATAGGTTTTTTAAAATTGTAATAGAATTAATGTATGATGTTTTTGATTATTTTCTGATTTTAAAATGTTTGACATTCTTTACTAGATATTGTAAATCTGTCATTTTAAAGTAATTTATATATATGCAATATTGTATGCCCGTAATGGGTAAACTATTAGATAAGAGCAACTTTCCGCAATAACATCTGCTATACAATGTACCTAATAGTAAACAATAAATTATTTCTGATTCTGATTCTGATTCCTTACGGCTAATATGAAAGGACCCATCAGCACCATATCGGCGTAATTAATGTTGTTAATGAATTTATAATCTATGGAGCAAACGACTCCGGTGCTGCTGAGTTCCGTAATAATTATAGCTCCTAATATTTATGTCAAGTTTGTAGTAAGGAAGAGTAGAATGACATAGATTTTATTTTATTAACTTAATTTCCCAGAAAAACATTTAATTTACAAATAATGCCGTTTTATACTAAATCCCACGTGACATAGTAATGACACCGTTAGTTTTGCGTCCCCCCAATTCGGCCCTGTTGTAATGAAAATAAAAATATGCAAACATTATTTAAAACTAGTCCAAATTTCAAGTGATATCATTAATAGTTGGTAAAATAAGCAGAAACAGTTGTGATAGACGGACAGACAAATGACAACAGACGAGACATGTCACATGAAGATGATAAAATGCCTGATGTAGAAACAGTCAATAATTATTTCTCTACTGTCGTCGAAACTTTAACACAAAATATAGGTTGTTTTGAGAAAGCATTAGAGTATAGGTACTCAAATAAATAGCGTGAGAACGCCAAGAGATTTTAAATTCAATTCTGTGAGCGCAGAGAAAATTGTGAATGTGTTTAAGGAATTAAAAATAAGAACTGTCTCGATCTCAATGGTATTTCAACCAATTTATTTAAGGTGATCATTGAAGATTTATCACCAGTACTTTCCGCAACTTTCAATATGTGTATCAAATGCATTACTTTCCCAGATGAAATGAAAATAAGAAAATTGATACCACTATTCAAAGGTGGATCTAGACTAGAGTGTAAAAATTATAGACCTATTGCAATTCAGCCCACTATCAGCAAATTATTTGAAAAAAAAAAAACAATGTTAAATCAACTCACCAAACACTTTCAGTTGGAAAAAATAATAAATAGACGATCAGTTTGGGTTCCATAAAAACAAAAGCACTGAAAATGCAATTGCCTCTGTGTTGTGTTGTGTTCTGTGACTAAATCATTGGACAGATCGCAGAAAATTTGCGATCTGCGATCTGTCAAAGGCTTTCGATTGTATTGATCATGGGACTCTTCTGGGAAAATTAGAGTACTATGGTATCAAGGGTAACCCTTGATACCATAGTACTCTTTTTTTTTTTTTTTTTTTTTTATTTGGTTACGATCTGTTTTGACATATTTTTTTTTAATAATTTTTTCTAATGTCTAAGTGTAATTTATGTACCTAAGGATTAAATAAATAAATACAAAATACAGACAAACGGACAGACAGATGGACGTAGCAAGGTGACGAGTTGGAAATAAGCCTAAGAACCTGAATTCGTTGACTTCGAGTGTCATTATAATAATTATGAGATTGCATAACTGTAAAAATGTCTTATTGGCTTTGTATTTAGATATTAATATATTGCAGAAATTTATACTTTAGTAAAACGCTGTTGGTTTTTCAAATTATTTTCATTAATATTTATATATTTTTCCTCTCGTCTTGGAAAATAACATAAAAAAACCTCTAAACTAATTATTTGTCCCATTATTTATTATCTACAGTACAACTTGACATATATGTTTCCAATTTCAGCTCAGTCGGTCCAGTAGCATTTGACGTTATCCTGGACAGACAGACATACGGAAGGTCAACAAAAGTAGGCTCTAAGACTATCTTTTTGGCGGAACCTTAAAAGATTATACTTACCTTTCATTTCAATAGCAAGTTCCCTTGCACTGCAGTCGGAAAATTCGCGAGAAATAGAAATTTAAAAATTTACTTGAACTAATTAGTGAATATAAAATAATGGAACTAAACTTGCCGTCGTTACTTAAGACACTAATCTGAATGACAATGATTTGAATATTGTTGGCAATTTATGTATGTTCGGTTCATTAACCGGGCCTATAATACCCCGCGACCGGAAGGGTCGCGGGTCATGAAGATGTTAAAAAGTGGAAGCGTATTTTCGTCGGGAGTCGACGGCTAGCGTGCCAGTCTGCGTTACATAGCGCTTAAATGGGTCATTCCTGGGAGAAGCGTTCTTCGCGTCAGATTCGTGGCTTTTATTTTTTCTCATGACGTTATCTATTACGTCTACGTGCGTGCCATATCGATAGCTTGACTCGTTTTTAAGCCTTCTTTTCCCATGTAATTTTAGTTTTCACCAGTAATGAGCGGCGTCCCAACGGCTGGGCCTTGGCGATCACGTCGAGCTTACCAGCGGACGAATAATCGACGAAACCATACGGCACGGAATATGGTATTCAATTCGGCCGTCAGAATAACACCCACAACACTAAATTGGCACCTGAGCCACACTCACGGGCTAAATAATAGGTGACCAGGCTCCGAAAGCACTAATCTCCGAAATCACACTTTCACCTCTCCTACGACCCGACCAACCATGTCGAAGCAACGTAACTCTGGTGGAGTCTTCGATAGTCAGTGGAGAGCCTAATCCTAGTTATTCGACGGGTTCAAAATACCAACCATTACTTTGCCAAATATGAGATAATCCACTCACCTTGATTTGGAGCTCGGGGTTACTCCGCCACCGTGTGGTCACTGAAAATTCCTCACTGAAAGTTTATTTGCCGGCCGGCACTGTTTCACTGCACTACATACAGGCTGATGATGATGAAGATTAGAGTTCTTGAATAAAATCCGAAATTATTGTTATAGTATTATATATAGCGTGTCCGCCGATGCGATCGCTACCGACCCGAGAGCGTTCTGTTCCATTCATCGGTAGGGAGGGCGCTCAGCCGCGGGTGTTGTAGATATACCCACATATTAAAAGATCGCAATGCCTAAACATCCCGCCACCTAACCAAGTCCCGACTTGCTTACTGACTATTCAAAGGTAACCGACATAATTTAGAAATGGGTCTCATTAAGACACCATTCTGAGTTTTAACTTCCGCTACTCGAACGATCCCGTCTCGACTGGGTAATAATTTAATTAACCGACCGCGTTTCCACTGAAGAGGAGACAAGTTGTCTTCTTTTATTAAAACTAGATCAACTAGTTTAGGAGGTTCCGTTACCGTAGTCCATTTAAACAGCTGCTGTAGAGTATGAAGATATTCGTTTCTCCATCTCGACCAAAAATGTTGAGACATCTTTTGAATTTGCTGATAATGAGATAACCGATATATTTTGACATCTGAGTAGGGATATTCTGGAATCGCACCAGTGGCTGTCCGATTAGAAAATGACCTGGGGTCAAAACCTCTAGGTCCGTGGGGTCCGTACTGAGTCCGTACTGAGAGGTACAGTGGCCGAGAGGTCATCACTGCCTCAACTTTAGTGATCAACGTCCACACGGACCGCCTGAACGCTCGATGCTTGCAGACGAATGCATCCGGTGTAGACCTAGCTTTATAATCAGTATTGTTACCATTGAAAACAAAGCAAAAAATCAATTAATTCTGCTTCAAGTTTCTACCAAAAGGAAACATAATAAGTGTATTAACATACAGGCATTTGGGGTCCTCTATCAGTCATCTTTGTATTGTGTAATCATCCGTGAGTCAGCGGGTGAGAAGTTTTATAAAAGATAGTGTCGTAATCAAGTTTACTGCAATTCCACTAGTAATTTGAATAATAATTTATAATAGAGTTAGTAGGTACATTTTAAAACTTAGTCTAACGGACGTAGTCTAGCGGAAGCTAGGCAGATGTGAACCCGAGCGCAACGCAAAAACGCAAACTGAACTTGTTCAGTGCTTCAAGCAATCATAACCACAAATATTCCTCCCAAAGCCAAAACGCTGATTGGCTGAGTCTCATTCATCAATCCCACGCCGACGATACCGTTTTACTAATACAACTCCGTACACACCCGCCAGCGTTACACAAGAGATGGCGCTGAACCGAACTCCGATCACACTATTTTAGTGCTAAGAGAATATAATGAGAATATATGGACTACAGAATCCGCCCTAGTTCCCACTCCCGCATTATTCATACTATATTTAATTCACGCGCCGGTAAATATAATAGTTGTCATGTAGAAGGGGTCTGCTTCATTAATATATATCAGTTACGCAGATGATCTGGCGCTGCTGAGCGCGTCGCTCGTATGTCTCAGGGAATTCATAAGTACGTGAAGAATTTGCGCATAACCAAATACAACGCAAACAAAAGGGAACTTATGGTGTTCAAAGCTGGGACCATATTGAATGGTAAAAGACGTTCTCAGTAAGAGCAAACATGATAGCTCGAAGGTTTGCTAGTTGCTCGAAGGCAGTTAAAATCACATTGTTCCGAGCGTACTGTCACATTTTTCTACACGAGTAGCCTGTGAATTTGTTCAGAGCGCTGTTGCGGCTATCCCCCTTCGCGGCAGGCCGGTCGCGGATGGCATGGACGACCCGGCCTGATTTTGGGACACTGGCTGTCATTGCATGCGCCATTTCACCACAGTGAGCTACAATTTATTCATCATCATCATATCAGCCCTTAGACGTCCACTGCTGGATATAGGCCTTCCCCAACGAACGCCACCACACCCGGTCCTCCGCCCTCCGCATCCAGCCTCTACTGGCCACCTTCTTTAGGTCGTCGGTCCACCTGGCGGTGGGGCGTCCTACCCTTCGAGTGCCGATCCGCGGTCTCCACTCCAGAACTCGTCTGCCCCAACGGCCGTCGGTTCTGCGACAGATGTGGCCCGCCCACTGCCACTTCAGCTTACTAATCCTTTCAGCTATGTCGGTGAGTTTCGTTCTTCGTCGGATCTCCTCATTACGAACCATATCTTTCAAAGAAACCCCGAGCATAGCCCTCTCCATAGCCCGCTGAGCGACTTAGAACTTGTGGATCAGGCCCACCGTCAGTGTCCACTTTCTGCACCGTAAGTCAACCTACTCGTCTGGAAGAGCAGTTGAGACTGGTCAGCATTTCCTCAAGATCCTGCAGCGACTCTGCCATCACAACTATGTCGTCTGCAAATCGAAGGTGTGAGATGTGCTCGCCGTTTATACTTATGCCCCGTCCCCTCCAGTTCAGTGTTTTAAAGACATCC
This sequence comes from Esperia sulphurella, assembly GCA_947086405.1. NCBI lineage: Eukaryota > Metazoa > Arthropoda > Insecta > Lepidoptera > Oecophoridae > Esperia > Esperia sulphurella. Next base: position 2,765,673 of record OX352266.1, read on the forward strand.
TCCAGTGCGCTGGTAAACAGTTTCGGGGATATAACATCCCCCTGTCTAACCCCCTTCTGCAACTGGATTGGCTTTGTCTGCTGATTCTGGAGTTGAACGGTCATTGTGGCAGCGTTATACAGGCACCTCAACACCTCGATATATCGCCAATCGACTTGGCATCGCTGCAGGGATTCCAGAACAGCCCATGTTTCGATGGAGTCGAAGGCTTTCTCGTAGTCCACAAATGCAAGATACAAGGGCTGGTTATACTCTTCGGTCTTCTGTATAATCTGCCGCAATGTGTGGATGTGGTCTACGGTACTGTAGCCTTTTCGAAACCCAGCCTGTTCCGGAGGCTGAAAGTCGTCAAGTCTTCGGGCGAGACGGTTCGTAATAACCCTCGAGAACAGCTTGTAGACATGGCTCAGGAGCGAGATCGGCCTATAATTCTTAAGAAGTGTAATATCTCCTTTCTTAAAGAATAATACCACGACACTCCTACTCCATGCTCTGGCGTTGTTCCGTTGTGAACTACCGTATTGAAGAGCTCCTGTAGTCGTGTTAGGACTGGAGTTCCTCCGGCCTTAAGAAGCTCCGCTGTGATACCGTCGTCACCTGCCTTCTTGTTTTTGAGCTGCTCGAGAGCTATTCTAATCTCGCCCACGTCAACGTCCGGGATGTCCTCAGTGTAGTGGCGGATCAAGGGTGCGCGACTATCGCCCGTGTCTTGGACCGCAGGCTTTGGTGCGTGTGTAGAGTACAGTTGTCCATAAAACTCTTCCATTACGGCAAGTATCTTTGGCTTAGAGGTAACGGCTCTACCATCAGACGTCCTCAACCTCGTCTTGTGGCTCCTCCCAAGTCGCTTAGCAAATACTTTCGATCCCTTATTTTTCTCTATCGCTTCCTCTATGGAGCGTGTATTAGAGCGGCGGAGATCGAAACGTATTTGCTTTTTGACGCGCTTGTTTAGAATATGCCAATCTGGCGAAGACGAAGACATCTCTCGTCTCTGCCTCATAAGTTCCAGAGTCTCGCTAGAGATATTGGACTTGGTACTCTTACGCTGTTGGTGGCAGAATCTGCGGCCCTCCTCACGGACGACATTCACGAAATTGTTGTATTTCTGATCGACGGCTTCTGTGGTTTCCAGCGAGGCGAATCGGTTACTTAGTTCCAGTTGGAACCGTTCTGATCCCATCATGGTTTGGCCCAGTGTCGGTCGGAGGGTTGACTTTACCAGACGATGCCCCTCGAGCTGGAGGTCCATATTTAGAGTGCCTCGGACAAGTCGGTGATCACTTCCGGTATTAAACCTATTAATCACTGAGACATCTTCAAATATAGGCCTCCTATTCGTCATGATAAAGTCAACCTCGTTCCTGGTCACGTTGTCGGGGCTTCGCCATGTCCACTTTCTATGGGGATTCTTCTTGAAGAAGGAGTTCATCAAGAATAGCCCCTGACTCTCCAGGAAGTTTACAAGCATTTGCCCCCTGTGGTTCCTAGGCCCCAATCCATGTGGTCCAACCATAGATTCGTCGCGTTTTTGTACTCCCACTTTGACATTGAAGTCTCCCATAACAACGAGGTGGCTGGTCTTGGTGGTGTGATTGACGGCCTTCGAAATGTCATCATAAAAGGCCTCGACCTCATCATCAGTGTAGTTTGCCGTGGGCGCATATGCCTGTACGACCTTCAAAGAATATCTTTGGGTCAACTTAATTATAGCATATACGACCCGCGACGATACACTGCTGATTTCCACCACGTTGCTAGTGAGGACTTTGTTGATCAGAAATCCAACGCCGCCTTGGGACTTTTGGTCGCCCTCTCGATAGTAGAGCAGGTGTCCTGACTCCAGGGTTATCGCGTCCTCTCCCTGTCTTCGGACCTCCGATAATCCGAGCAGGTGCCACTTGAATTTACTTAACTCTACATCGAGCTGGGCGAGGTGTTCATCCGTTCTTAGTGTCCGGTTGTTAAGTGTAGCCAAATACAGTCGTTTGTTATGGTAGCCTGCCGTAACCCGGGGATTCTTAGCACCCCCCGCCCTACCGTTACCTAGACCGCTACCGTAGCCAGGAATAGTAGGGCTGCCGGGAACTGGGGGCCGTGGTTTGTTTGTACTGTTAATTTTTGGGGAGTTTTGCCCATAATGGCCACGCTGGGCAGACGTGTTGGCCATCGCAGTACTAGGCATCGCACCGGTGACGCTGCTGCCCGCCACCGGTCTGTGGTATTGTGACCTAGTGAATTTTTTGAATGGTTATACCGCCATCGTCGGTCGCCAGAGCCTCGTTAGTCAACCAGCAGGGTGCACCACGTGCACGTGAGGTTGACATTTTGAGCGCCGGATGTCTTAATACCTAGTAATATATAATCTTCGATTTAAGTAAATTTAGTTTAGTTTAATTATATTTTGAAAGAATGTATTTATTTAATTAAATTTTCGTTATATTTAAAAATCTTGATTTACTTATAAAACAATGTATCTTATCTTATCTTAGGGGGCCAGGAAGACCTGGCGACACTTCGACCCTTCAAGATCTTTTGTGCCAAACCCCTGACCACCAACGGTGCCCCAAGCCGATTTGGTGGACTTCACATACGCCTCAGAATTTCTTCTTCGGCATATGCAGGTTTCCTTACGATGTTTTCCTTCACCGAAAAGCCTGTGGTATTATAAATAAACCGTACTTAAGTTTCGTAAAACTCATTGGTACGGGCGGGGTTTGAACCCACGACCTCATGAACATGAGGCGAGTGCACAACCAACCGGCTACCACGGCTCAAAACAATGTAGGTTTAATTTATAACATGTGAATAAGTTTAGCAATCCTATAATAACGCTTCCTAAGCATGTCTTAGATAGTTTTGTAAGTTTTATTTGAGTTAAAGGGCCAAAATGTGCTTAACCAAAATACTTAAAACAAAAATTATACTAAATTTCACAAAATTCGGCCACGCTGATTTTAAAATGTAGTCAACCAAGTGGCATTTTGTCACAGAAGTAAAGAATACTTATAAAAACTATAGGCCAAAAACCTTCCTATATACGCCTCTCTTTCTATTGTATAACTCTATCTTTTTTAGACGCGGCACGTGTATATTTGGGGTTGTTATCTTGTGAACCTATTGTTTAATTTAATTATCTACTAGTAGTATTTAAGTACCTATTACTCCTTGTGAACAATGACTTTTTAAACATTAGTAGGTATATCATACCAGAAAACATTTTGTTTTACAAAACCCTGCATACCTTAATAAGTAGGTGCAAATCAACGATCTCTATGTACTACTAGATGGAGCGTTCCAAACAATCGCTCTGTTCCACGCAAGTAGCCACAACTCTTTCATATTTACTTTGAAACTTGTGCAGTTACTACTCAGAACATTTAATTATTTACTAAATATTGACGCTATTTAACCGTAGCGTTAACAGAGCGATTGTTTGGAATGCTCCATCTAGTAGTACATAGAGATCGTTGGTGCAAATAAATGCCAAAAATAAATAAAGGCCAAACCAATTACAATTGCAGTTTTATGTATATGTGTATTTTGGTAGGTATATGAACACACGCTTCACGATCTTTTCTAACCAATTTATATTATTGTTTTATAGACTTATACTTATTAAAAGTTACGTTACGTGAAAGGGGGGTTCTTTCACTTATCGTTAAAAGACTACAATTTATTTATAATAAAAATGAACTGTAGTAAAAAATCGAACCGGACAAATATGAGAAAAAATATAGGTATTTTTTAACTAGCTGTGCCCGCGGCTCCGCTCTAGTGGACTACAAAATCCGCTCTACTTCCCACTCCCGCTCCTGTGTCACTCAGACTCTCAACCTCCCAATCCCACTCCCAAATGTAGTTAGTCGTAATGTCATCGAGGTCCACTCTCTAAAATCATATGAACGTTAACAGTAAGTAAGTAAGTAATTCTTTATTTACATAAAATGTGGTACATACATTGTTGCGAAGTGCAACATAAATTAATGAATAATAATATATTTTAAACAAAATAAAGACAACCTGTAGGTATTTAGAAATAAAAATACAACAAGATCGTAATTTGTTGTATTTTTATTTCTAAACTAGCTGTGCCTGCGGCTCCGCTCACGTGAACTACAGAATCCGCTCCCGCTCCCGCTTCCGCCTCCGCTCCCGCTTCCGCCCTGGTATAATAATAATAATAATTCTGGTATGTAAATATTTAAATTATATTAAATACAATTGGAGTTTATTGACATATTAAAATAAGAATGCATTATATTATATATAAGTTTATTTTATAGGTACGCTATTATTAATATACATTTGTTGTTTTTGTTAATTTAAGTACAACTAGGGCATCCAATCCTTAGGATCTCCCGGGTTCCCTTCTTGTTCTGTGCGTCGGAGATGGCCACCGCTGGGGTGCGAGCCCTACATAACCTACTCGTCCCCCCGGGGCGAGTAAGTATGCAGTAATAGGCATTTCTCTGCGACAACAAAAAAAAGGGCCGCCAATCCTGCATGACATTTTCCATCTCGGTATTTTCAGGATTGATGATTGATTAATTTGATGATTCAATCCCGCTCGTATAACTGCAGCACAATAAGCTGTGTGATCCTATTTCATGTGAGCGTGTTGTGGTTTAAAAGAATATAGGTAGTCCATATATGTGACTGTAAAACACGTTTAATTATTTTGTTTTTAAATCTATATTTATAATAGAACTGTAACTGGTCTATGTCTGAACATAGGAGGTATTGAGTATAAAGGTTGTCTGGAAGAAATCGCTTAAAGCGATAAGACCGCCTAAATTGTACTATTTGCAACTTCTATAACGTGTAACTGTATTTGTTTGTGCAATAAAGTGTATTGTATTGTATTGAAGAAATAATAATAATAGATAATGTTGTTAGCATAGAATATTAATGTGTATATGCCTGTACAGGTAGAGTCTAATTGTTTCAATAATTATAATGTATTGTCATCTACATTAACTAACATTATGCTCTGTACATAATAAAGAAATAAGAAATAAGAAATAAGAAAAATGTATATGAGGGGCCTTTATAGGGTCAATAGAAGCCAAAATAATTGTTTTTAGAACTTTTGTCTGTCTGTCTGTATGTATGTTTGTTACTCACGCAAAAATTACTAAATGAAATTTGATGCCGTTTTCACAGGAACATAGGGTAAAACATAGGCTTTATTTCATCGCAATCGGTTTACTCAATCAAAAGTTATGGACATTTTTAGTTTTCAAACACATTAGTCGGTGAGGTTAGTATGCAATATAACAAGGAAATACAATTTTAATATTCGGTACTATTCAGATTGCGATGAGTTTGGACTATATTTGGCGCTGGAGTGGGAGTGGACGTGGACGTGGGAACGGGAGCGGGAGCGGGAGCGGGAGCGGGAGCGGGAGTGGAAGCGGAAGCGGAAGTGGAAACGGGAGCGGGAGTGGGAGCAGAAGTGGGAAGGGGAGCGGATTCTGTAGTCCACGCGAGCGGAGCCGCAGGCACAGCTAGTATGTAATAATAAAGGTGACTATATATTTTTTTCTTTTGTAATGACCATCAATGTGTTTAGTGGAAAATTTAGGGATTATGATATGGGGGAATTGGCGTTATTTTTAATGTTACTCTGGTGGTTTTAAAAGCTGAATCTATGTTGAACTGTATAGTAACATTGGCGGTCGCACTTTGAATTTAGAACCCACGCACTAGCACCTATAGAAGAATGTGTTTGCTGCATCTCAGTACCGCGAATCCCGCAGACGTAATCCCGCTTCTTGCGGGATCAAAAATTGAAGCGGGATCTCGGTACTTCGAGATACCGGCATACCGAGATTGGATACCCTAAGTACAACCAACCGTCTATATTCATACATATAAATATGCATATCGATATAAATAATGTGGAGCCGTGCGTCAGCGCCGCCACTACTTGGCAACCGCTCCGTGCGTCATATTACCTTCCTTTCCCCCACCACAATAAGCGTGTGTGTATAGAAGCCATTGCTCCGGCAGCTCCAGATATCAGAGCCAGATTTGATGGTCGAAATCACATCTTCTGCGCCTGTATATTGCAATACGCTGTGAAAACTTATTTTTGAAGACTGTAATATATTTTTATACAATAAATAAATAAATATCTCACACCAATTATCCAGTCCCAAACTAGGCAGAGCCTGTGGTATGCTTACTAGATAACGGATAGACATACTTAAATAAATATATAAACATCCAAGACTTGGGTACAAACATTCATATTCATCATACGAACATTTGCCCCTAGCGGGATTCGAACCCGCAACCTCCGGCATGGCAGTCCGAGAGCTACCCGTTCCGCCACGGAGGTCGTCAATGCATACATATTTATTTTATATGAATATACATGTTAAAATAAATTATACACATTTATACAATTATACACTCATACACGGGGTATATGAGTGTGAATATGTGAGGGCCCCCACACCACAGACAAACACATACATATATGTCACAGAGTAGAGTGAAACAATATTATTGAATTCAACTGTAACAAGTGGAAAATGCAAATGATACCAATATGAAAATTGAAATCGTAAACTTTCTTAAGACTTGCTTCCTCGAAACATGTACTGGCGTTTTGCTAGTTTAAGGCATTACTATAGTATTATCATATCAAAAAATTCATGTGATTAGTCAAAGAACTAATTAAGAATCATATTATTTGAATTTGTTATACCTATTCTAATTCAAGAGAAAAACATATGAACGTCATAAAAACTGCATAAAACGACTTCTGGCGTTCATATAACTTTGAATATTATACGGAATTAAATATATAAAGGATTGTTTAATTCCGGAGTGAAAGAGTCATAGGACACTGCGATCCTTGCAAAAATATAAACTAAATTATATATTTTGTGCAAAATACAGTCAAACTTTCTGAAATTTGCCGCACGAAAATTCCATACAAATGAGTATGAAGCTTTGGCATCAATATATAACCCTAGTATATATTATCTTTGCTTCAACTTAGCTTTAAAAGGGCAAATTGCACATGTAGGCTATGCAAATGATATTTCAATTATAGTTGCAAAACTACTCGTAATAAAAAACAAGCAATCAAATATGAGATAAAATTATTATTTCGTCCGCGTGGACAACTTAACTATTATAAATTATTATGTATTTCCCGTAGGAATGGAATGTTTTTTCGGGATAAAAACTATCCTATGTCCAGGACCTAATCTATATGTGTGCCAATTTTATCACGATCCGTTCAGTGTTTGAAGCGTGATTGAAACAATCATCCAAATATCCAAACCGCTGTTCCCACTGAATAAAATCGTAAATGCAATGCATGCAAAAAACTGATTTTGTTGAAATATAAGGAAGTATCAATAATAGAAAATCCGTAGGTATATCTAATGAAAGCAGATTTTTTATTTAAATATTAATATTTTGGAAATAGTTATCAACTACTAAGAAATTCGACAAAATGATGGTTACGGAAAATTTTAAATGTAAGTTGAAACACTAACAGCTCATTACGAGTATATTCGAGTAAATTGATTTTATAAAATGATCAATATTATCTTGTACTGCTATAATCGCTGAAATTTTTTGGCCAATTTATTTTTAGTAATTAACTACTTTGTTCCATCTTTTTTAATCGTACTAAAATGTCACCCGAATAAAGCCATAATCACGGTTACCAGCAGCGGCTTTTTGTATTAATTTGTCAATATCATGTACTACTTTTTTCGAGTCATAAAATTCGCAAAGACTATGAACCGAATAAAATAATTTTGCAAATATCTTGATAAAATCGAACAAGAAAAATTTGGCAAAAATTACAATGGTGTATTACGGCCTGTTTAATCTGAAAATTGAATGACACGAAAACAATAGTAAACGCACTTACGACTTTATTCGGTCGGGACGACGAAATATCCAAACTTTCACATTTATATTATTAGTAGGAAGTAGGATTTCTTTAACATGATGCGTCACGTTGACAATAATATTGTCAAGAAATTAATTTTTGAAGAGTTCCGTTCAGCGCACTGGATTCCTCCTTCCATTCTCTGGCGAGCCAGCATCAGATCACCCAAATAGATACCCAGAAGTGATCCAATATCACAAAATGGCTAAAGAAAAATTTGTTTTTATTGTTGATGGATTTGCGCCTGACCCCAATCTCACCTGACAGTATGTGATGATGAGACCTAAGGTGGAGCGCGCTTACCCAGCAGATTCCTATTCACTTTTCCTTTGAAAAGATCCAAATTGTACTTGTCCGGAAATAGGTACCTACCCAAGATGAAGAAAAAAAAGTTCCGTTAATTTGGCTCATGAGTGTAATTACATTCGTAACCGATGCCCGTTAGGCAAATGAGTTCTGGAGTAGAGACCACATCTGTAACCACAGCGTAGGACGTTCTCTCAGATGAAAGACCGATTACGTGTTTACCGAACCTGAGGTGTTTACCGAAGGTGGCAGGATGACAGGTTTGGTGATGCTCGTTGAGAAAGGCAGTGGACGTCAACAGGCTGATGAATGATGACTTGATGATGGATGAGGGCCCCACGGTTTCTTACAATTGTGTCCCCCAAGAGCCCAAGGGCCACCTCCCGCACTTATTACAGCCCTGTTTACTCATTAACCATGGAAATGTCCATGTATATTTATGACCCTTTTTAATTATTACTTTTCTGCAATATCAACTCTTTGTTAGATAGCAATAAGAGCTAACAACTGTTACTTTGCTATTTGATCTATTAAGCATAATGCTGATACGAGCACTGTTTGTCTGTTAGTTTGTGCACGCATCACGTAAAGCTGGGTAAGCGCGCTCCACCTTAGGCCTTATCATCACTTACCAGCAGGTGAGATTGGGGTCAAGCGCAAACCGATTAAAAATAAAAAAAATACTCGTGACACTGCCCTTAATATATGTATACAAACAATTTATATCAAACATATAGTTTGTATACAGTATTAAAACGATCGAGCGAAACTGACGCCACATTGATCACAGGCATATACATTCACGTTAATTTCACTAATATAGAGCCTCTTCGATATACGATGCGTCGCTAGTATAAATCAAAGGTAGAGGTATATTTTTACTAATAGCTGTGCTCCGCTCGCGTGGAATACAGAATCCGCTCCCAATCCCAACCATGTTTCTGTGAAAAGTTAACAGCACAAGCTAACAGACAAAATTCCAAAAATAATCGAAATGTGTTCTGTTACTTATCCCTAGACCCCCATTTTTTTTGCAAATATCTTTAGTGTACTGATACGCGAAGTTTACGTTTTTATTTATTAGTTAATAAAGATAATCACAGTGACGTGACAAGTTGACAACCCCATGAAAGAGGTTAGTTATTTTTTAAATTCTGTTAGGAAGCTGTTTCTCTGTTGATTTTTTATGCATGTGGTACCTATCTCTTGCCAGATGGACAGACGACCTAAAGAAGGTGGCCGGAAGCGGCTGGATGCGGAGGGCGGAGGATCGGATGTGGTGGCGTTCATTGGGGAAGGCCTATGTCCAGCAGTGGACGTCTAAAGGCTGACATGACATGACATGACCTATATATCGGCAGGGTTTTTACTCATGTGTTTGTAGTGTAAGGCGTAAATCAATAAGTTTGCATTGTAAATCATAACTGTGAAAATTTAATACTTAATTTCTATATTTCAGCGAAAATTATTTATTGAACCTCATCCTGAACCCGATATTTTTAATTACAATATATACTTATTTATACAAAATAGAGTTATATAAAATTATTGCATTAAACTGTAAAAAGTGGAAAATACGAAAATTACAAATGTGAAAATTGAAATTGTAAACTTTCCTAAAAGGTATAAATATAAGGGTACAATTATGTAATTAGCTATTTTGAAATAAAATTGTTTCTTGATACCCCATGCCGTATTTGTGAGACCATCTTCAATTATATATTTCCTTAGGCCAATTATCCACAATCTAAATTGCTCCTTCCTATCAACTAGTGCAATATTAAAATCGTATATAACTTGGTCTGCTGGTGACAGGTCTCTATATAATTCTTGTAAATTTGTATCTTGAGTATTCCAGGAGTTTTCTATGAAGTAGCCAAGTATAAGATTTGTTCGATATATTTTTTTGTAGATTCTTAGTAATCTGAAAAAAATAATTAATTATTACAAAGAAAAATATAAGCCACTTACAGATAACACCTTGCTCTTAATCAATCAATACGTTTTATCAAAAATGTCTAGAAGTCGGTTTCGCGTATGCGGAAACCTAAAATACACTGTTTTATTAGCATACTAAAATATTTACGCAAAATAGCCTAAACGCTGTAACATCGATGTAAACTTAATGTTGTTGCAAATTCAGAGTCAGACATAATCTACGATAACGAAATCTACGAATGGTCTGGGTCCCATATCTTTTCTATTATCCGTAAAAACACGGGACCTAGACAATTTGACGTAGTTTATTTTCGAATACAAATTAAACTGTGTTCTGATTCTGAATTTGCAAATTTTTTTTCTAACTAAATTCTTGATTATTCTGTATCTTAACCATATTTTTGTTATTGTTATGTTTTAGTAGTTTAAAGAATCCAACAAAAGCCGGTAAAGAGTGCACAATAAAATTCAACTGTTAACATGAAGAAAATTAAATTACCTTAATTTATGTCCCAATATGAATAGAATGACGTCTACCATATATGCGGGAATGTAGTGAAATATCCAAGTTTCCAATAAATATAAAAACTTGAAATGGGTACTGATACTACAACAATACCATACACAATGACCTGTGACCAATTGTCTAAAATTATATGATCGAAGAATCTCAGCAACGAAGCCTAAAAAAAATATTCAGATTAGTATACTACACATAATAAAACCTCAATTTCTTATTTAAAATCTGATTTTGCCCTCGAAGTGCCCGAGTGGACAAAATAACGTGTATTAAAATACGAAAGATGCGGCCGTCGTAGATTTAGGACGTTATGTTACAACTTTAGATGGCAAACGCTCACTATGTCAATTGAATATTGGTATAAATTGTGTTTTCTTATAATATTTAGTTAGCTAATTTATATGAATAGATAAGGAGTGACGGTTTTACAGTCAGAAGTATCTTCGTTATCAGTTCAGGCTCAACTACACTTTTTTTAATTATTAGGAGGTGATAAATTTTTGTGCGAATTTCCGTGACTTAATTTTATAATAAAACTTATGGCAGATTAAGCCCAGAATCCTATACTATTTAACAATGAAACCAATGTGAAATTATGTAATATAAATATTAGTACGAAAATTAATTTAACACAGATCGTCACTAAGCAAAGCAGGTCGCTACTGAGCAAGGCCGTCTCCACTGAGATAAGCGAGTCATCATAGATTCATTATAGAGATTTACACACCTGTTCTTACAGAATTCCTCATGCAGGAAACATTGTATATCTTTGTAGTATCGCATCTAGTAATAGCTGTACGCCATCCAGCAGCTATAATTGCATTGTTAGCCATGTCAACTGGTACGAGATCTATTGTTGCATTAATATTCATGTATAACACGTGTATAACACCAAGTAACACTCCGAAAATAAGCTAAAATAATAAATCAAATCAAATCAAATCAAATCAATTTATTCACCCTTGCAACTGAGTACGTTGCATTGGGCAGGTCACAGTACAATGTTATTTTTATGTCAATTTTAGTTACATAATACTTTAATTAATTTTAATTACAATTTAAGCTCAGCTATCAGAAAATGAATATTCATCTAATGATATTTCCATGAAATCATTTAGTGAATAGAATGCATGGCCTTCAAAAAACAATTTAAGCTTCCGCTTGAACTCAAGCATCGGTAATTTGGTGATATATAGTGGCAACTTATTGTACATTATTATTTTCGTGTAAATTCCTTGTTTCATCACTTTCTGTAGCCTTGTTTTTGGATGCACTAACTTTTCTTTGTTTCTTATGTTGTAGTTGTGCCCGTTCATTCTCTTATTTAAATTTCCATTTTCTTGATCAGTGTGAATTTCTAACAAACTATTATATATATAGAGTGATATCACAGTCATTATCCTATTTTTTGTAAAAAGCCGTTGTGCCGATTGGCGCTTAGGAACTCCATTTATAATTCTGAGAGATCTTTTTTGACACTTAAGAACTTTCTTTATATCGGATGCATTTCCCCAAACAGTAATGGCGTAACTTAAAATTGACTGCACATATGCATAGTACACAGCTAAGAGAGTTTTCTTATCTACCAGAGGTTTTAGTTTTAAGAGAGCGAAATTAGCACTTGATACTTTCTTGCATACCTTGTCTATGTGCATTGAATGACTAATTGTATAATCTATAATGTAAACCAAAAAAGTTGTTTCAGTTTTCCCTTCGTCAATTCTTTTTAGACCTTTCCTAGATTGATAATTTAATGTAACGGTTTTATCAGCATTCAAAATTATCCCATTTGCTTCGAACCAATCCCTTAAAATACAAATTACCTCCTCTGTTTTTTCTTTAAGGCGTATTAAACTCTTATCCTTAATTCCTACGTGCGTGTCATCTGCAAATAGACTAGAAAATGCCCAATTTGGTAGACAGCTAGCCAAGTCGTTGATATATATTAAAAAAAAGGACAGGCCCCAAGATAGACCCCTGTGGCACGCCTATATCTACAATTCCTTCAGATGAAGTTTTACCATTTACAGTTACAACCTGGGATCTATTATGTAAGTAGCTACGTAGAAGGTTAAGTTCAACACCATTAAAGCCGTAATATTTAAGTTTGTGGACTAATACATCATGCCTTAAGCAATCAAAGGCCTTAGATAAATCACAGTAAATACTAGTGCATTTCTGTGATCCATCCAAAGCCTCAAGGATGAAATAAATGACCCTCCGAATAGCCATTTCCGTTGATTTGCCCGCACGGAATCCAAATTGCTTAAGTGTAAACAGATTATTATCTTCAAAGTATTCAACTATTTTCCTTTTTATTATAGATTCTATGATTTTTGAAATGATAGGTAACATACAAACCGGTCTATAGTTGCTTAATTCGCAACTCGCACCCTTTTTAAAGATGGGCACAACTCTGCCGATTTTAAGCGCATCGGGAAATATACCCTTCTGTATAATGTAATTTATTAGGTTATGAAAGAGTTCCATCAATTGATCACTTTTTAATATTAGCTCTCTAATAGTTTTACTGTTCATTTCATATACATCTTGCGACTTTTTAGCTTTCAATTCTGTAATAACTGTTCTTAGTTCCTTTATACCTACAGGGGAGAAAATTATATTTGATTTTGGTCTGTCTATATTTTCTAAGTAACTGTTACATTTGTTTATTTCAACTGTCAAATTTTGTGTCAATGTACGGGCTATATTCCTAAAAAAAGTATTAAACGTCTCCGCAATGTCTTTGGAATCATTTATCAACACATTGTGTTTCTTTATAGCTTCGATACCCCTTTTTAAACTCCGTTTCTCATTTATTTGCTCGTTCACTATTTTCCATGTCTCTTTAATTTTATTATTTGACTTTTGAATTCTATGTGCATATTTCATTTTCTTTGCCACCGCTAATACTTTTCGCAAGATTTTCTTATATTTTTTTATTCTTATTTTTCTATTTTCACATGGTTGATGACCTTGTAAAATCTCTAGTTTATTAAGATTTTCTTTTGAAACTAATATTCCTTTGGTGTACCATTTTTGTGTGTTATTGCGTTTATAAATTCTTCGTAACGGAAAAGCTATATTGTAATAATATTTTAAAGCCTCCAATAGAATATTCATCTTCTGATTTACATCTCCGGTATCGTCAAGCTGTTGCCTCAGATTATTATAATCTCTATTTAGTAAGAAATGAAAATAATTGTAGTTACTCTTAGATAAAATTCGATCGAACATAGGAAGATCAGTAGTGCTAGTAAGTTTTTTATGGAATTTCGAATTGTAGTTCAAGGATATAACATTATGATCAGATAGTTTACAATCTAGAACCTTTCCTTCATAGCCGCGATCGAAGTTAACAATAAAATTATCTATGCATGTAGCACTTGATCCTTCAACTCTAGTTGGCTCGTTTATAATAAGTTTACAATTGAAGTTATTTAATATAGTGCAGAATTTTTTAACCTTGGTGTCCTTTTTTAGTATGTTTAAGTTAAAGTCACCAGCAACTATTAACATTTTGCCTTCACGACAGGTTTTATGCAATATTTTAGTCAAGATGTCAATAAATATATCAAAGTCATAATCTGGCCTATACAATGAGACAATAATTAACTTAAGCGATTTCAATTCTATTGCACATAGTTCACAGTTCATTTCAAAAGTTAAACTATTTAAGTCTTTTCGTTCCTTATACTGTAGTTCCTTTTTTATAAATATTGCTGAGCCACCGTGTTCAAACATTTTCCTGTTATAATAACTTGCTAAGACGTAATTCTCAATGGTCATTGAACTAACTTGTGTATCTTTCGCCCATGTTTCGGTTAGGCACAATACATCACAGTTTGAATTGCCTGTCAAAATTTCTATATCTAGATATTTGTTGTTAATGCTTCTCACGTTGGAATGGAGTATTGTTAACCTGTTGTCTTCCGTTTCGGCACCTGGTGAAAATTTGTATCAGCGTTCTCGCAGTTAATAAATCTCAGGGAAGAGGAGCCCTGAAAATTATAGACATATTGCATAGAGACCATATAACGTATTCCTTGATCTCTTTTATTTTGCTATAATTTTGTGTATTCGTTATATTTAAATCTAAGAATCTTGTGTCGTGGCACTTACGAGCCATGTCAGCAATCCTCTCATTAATTGCATAAATGTGATTATCTTCATGTCCATTGTAAATTAAGCCAGTTATAATAATATTGTACTTTCTTAGATTGTTAGACGTAATTTTCTCTAATAATTTGGTGTAGGATTCAGTTTTGGACATAGTGTTGTGGTATTTACTTATCAGTACAATCACTGTATCTTCTTTTTCCAATTGGTTTGTGTTAGTATTAAAATTTTCTAGTATTATGTCACTACTAGCTCCCGGCTTGCAGTAATTTATTATTATTTCGTCTTTTTGTTTAGTTTTATTCATTAACTGTGTTACAAGCCCTCTTCCTATTTCGTCTGAAAAAATAACAGTTTTCTTTCTTTTGTGGTCTTCGCTAGTTGTCATAGGTCTCTTATTGTTGTCTTTCTTTGATAGGTTAATTTGTTTGTCTACTGCAATTGTTTGTTTCCTTTTAATCTGCTCGATGTTATGACAAAGTCTTTTGTTTCGCTTTTTCAGCTTTGAGCATCCTCTTTGAAGGGCTTTTATCTTCTTGTTTTGATTTCTTGATTTCTTCAGAAGATTTCCGTTTTTATTGGTTTTTGATTTTGGATTCCTGTGTTTGTTACTTTTATCTTCTTCTCGGTCGGTTTCCTTATGGTCCTTTCTTAATTCCTGTATCGTTTGGTGTGCCTGTTTAATAACTTTGCTTAGTTGGCAATTTTTTTCTTTTTCTTCCTCTAATTGGATATTTAGTTTTATTATTTCTTGTTGACGTTCGGTAACGGTTGGGATATTTCGAGGAGATGTCGACGATAGTAGATTAGGATCTGTATCAGTATTTAAAACCGACAGTTCCTTTCGTTGTTTTTTTCGTTTTCTACCCGAAATTGGTGTCGCACAGCTGTCGTTAAATTGAATTCCTTTATATAATTTTATAATTTTATGACATTTTTCAATAGTTTTCTTAAGGTCCTGATTTTCTAAAGTCAAATTTTCAACATAGGTGTCTGCAGATTTTAAGTCTTGTTCTAATTTTTTAATTCTAATATTCAGTATACCCAATGTGTCACTGTCGTCTAGATTGGGGTTGGGAACGCTCAGTCTTGTGGATTCAAATATCTGTGATGATGACTCCGAAAGATTTCCTAAGGAGCTAGCCCTGTGCTCCCGTCGTATGCGATGTGTTACGTAGTCTATCTCCATATCCTCCGATTGCCACATAATTATTTAATATAATAGTTACGAATGTTGCACTGAATGTGTCAAGAGAAATTATTATCTCTGGTAATGTCAATAAAAATATTTCAAAACAAAAGTATAAATAAAACAAACACATAAAGATATTTTTATAAGTATAAAAAAAAGAAAAAGTTAAAAAAGAGAAAAAAAAATTAAAAAAAGGAAGGAAAAGTTCCACACGGTGATTTGAATCTCCGGCCCTAGCGCACGGCCGCCTACTTCTTACACCGCTCGGCCAGTCACACATATATTAATCTGACGAAATTTAAGTAACTATTCTTATCACAGCTCAATAATTTCCAGTATGTCGGTATTTACGTATTTATTTACAGAGTACACACTTTTCATTTATCAGTTTTATCACTAGTTTAGTCACTATTTAACACATATTTCATACACTTTTCTTTATACAAGTACGTAGAATTCAGGTATTTTTGCCCTACACTTCCTACAACTGTTTTGTTAACTAACTCAACGATTCACTGTTCACCTGTTCACATTCAACTTTCTATATAAAGCGTGTAAAACGATTGTGGCCGTGATTTGGCTGATTTACTAGGCATTAGTGTTAAATGTGGTCACAAATACTGATGTACGGATTTTTAAAAGCAATTTTATTACGAAGTCAATGTTTACATGGCGGTTCCGCGCGCCGTCCTATAATGTTTTGGTTAGTTAAATTACAGAGGACTAACGACGATCGGCGAACTGCGAAAGACGAACGACGATCGAACGCACGAACGAATAAACAAAACATAGATACCTACACATTCAGATATGTCTGAGTTAAGAAGTTATGTTTATACTGACCCCACTTAGTCCATGTAAAGCACTGTTGTCTACCCAACCAGGTGTTTCACGGTAAGAGCTGACCACTGAAATAAATTGTTAACAATTAAAATTTGTGCGGAAAATATAATAAAATGACAGTAATTGGTTGATAATAATAATAATAATTTCATTTTTTCAGCAAAATTCCATAAAATACGAAAACAAAATCATAAAACTATAATATTTTTTTTGTAAAATGATGCAATAGCAATAAGTTAAACTAATATATAATATTAAAATCCCAAGTCATACATCTACTTTTTGTTTTCGCTGTGATGTGCGTTAAGCCAATACAAACATATCTTATTCTCACATAATACAGGGTGGAACAGAAAGCGGCTCTGTGAGCTGGGGCGAGGAATGCAGCCACGGTATCACTTGCCTATCGTACAAGCCGACTAAAAGGGGTCATCGAGACGCGGGTGCACGGAGCGGGGGTTCTTTGCATCCATTCCATCCTACGCGTCCCCGGGGAGGGCGGCAGGAATGGGATGGCCTCGTTGCTGCTGCAGGCACTGCGAGGGTGGGGAGGAAAAACCCCCCGAGACGGCCCGCCGAGCGCGAGCGGCAGGGCGCACGGAGGAGGGACGCCGGACGCATGCCCAGGGCGGTGTCCGGGTTCCCTCCTTCATCGGAGACGGCCACCGCAGGGTTTTATTCGGTGCGATACCGACATAACCTACTCGTCCCGCCGAGGCGAGTAGGTATGCAGTAGGCATTTCCCCGCGACAAAAAAAAAATGGTGGAACAGAACAGTGTTACTAACCTATTATTCCTTAACTAATACAGATATCCAATGAAACTTACATACCTACTAGGTGGCCTCATGGCATGATGCTAAAAAGGATGTAACTAAAAATAAACTCATAAAAGGGACCAGAGTGACCTTTTTCTCACAAGTTGTTTTTTTAACGCCAATCGAAAGCCGTAGTGAGGTCGGGAGAGGCTACTCCGCCAGAAGGGCCATTACGTCGTTTCGCTTTAACTCCAGTTTTTTTAAGTATTATCATTATGTAGTAACATAATATACGAATTGGAAGAGAAATCACTATTTATTTGTTAAAATAAAGGTTTTTGTTTAGGTCGCAATTTTTAACATGCAGTAACAAAACACACGCTTACCATTTGTGTTTGAGTGAAATAAGTGAGTTTTTGAAACGGTGTCAAAGGTACTCACCTTTGACACCGTGTTTGAAACAATGTGTTTCTTTTTTCCATTCGTTTAACTGTGCGTTTTACTACTGATTTATTGGGTGTGACGTTAGTGCCCCTCTGTTGAGGGACAATTCCGTCCAAGACATGGTGGCGTAATAGCCCCATGATTTGTAAATGAGTTTGCAGAAAGTTAGTGATGTTTGGAGTCGATAAAACTACGATTTTTTAAAAGATTTATTACATTTGTTACCAGATTTTTACTGGCTGACCTAATTTTATTAGAAGTCTCACTATAAAACGAAAATGTTTCTAGTGAATACTATATGCCACCGTATTCTATTATTGCCCAGTGGCCGAGCAAAATTTTGAAAAAAAAAATACTGTAAATTAATTAAAAAACATTTCCTTACGCCAAATTTTCGGTCAGCACTATAACGCATGATGACTTTGTTAATGTTTCGTGGGTAATTAAAGGGACATTAACAGCTGAAAAAATTCAGATATAACTGGGATATAGTCCCATTGACCTGTGACGAATCACAATTTTGAAAAAGAATACAGTTATTACTTTTAAAAAATCAAAGTAACGCGTTAATAGAGGAAAAAATAGCATCAAAAAATGTCTCCTCTACCTTTAATATTCCAATTCGGCACGGGTTGCACTGTTCCGAATAATATAAAAAAATGTTTTCGAGTGTTTTAGGTCCAAATGAATAAAATAATAGCATATACGTTGTAATATTAAAACTTTGAAAAATAAGGGACACCCCAATGTGTATACATTAAAAATATTTTCTAAAAAAATTGTGGGGTCTAAGCATAAGTAACAGGTGTTCTTATTTATAAGATTAAAGAAACCGATTTCGATCATTTTTGAAATTTATGTCTTTTTATCCGTTTGTTTGTGCACGCATCACTTAAAACTACTAAACCGATTCTGATGGAGTTTTCAGAATAACATAGGGCTTAATTCGCGGTAATATATAGGCTTTATTTCCCGCACTGAAAAGTTATGGGAATTTATATTTTTCAAATACATTGGTGCAATATAACAGTAAAATTTAATTATACTTAGGGGTGCAAAGATACACTGATCTGCTGATACGATACGAATACCGATATTTTTGGAAAAATATCGCCGATACCGATACGATACACCGATACGAGCAAGCTATTGTCGATTTTTAATTTTAAAGCAAGTAAAAATTATGTATAGGTATTTTAAATTGTTAATCATCATATCAGCCCTTAGACGTCCGCTGTAGGACATAGGCCTTCCCCAATGAACGCTACCACACCCGGTCCTCCGCCCTCCGCATCCAGCCGCTTCCGGCCATTTTCTTCAGGTCGTCGGTCTATCTGGCGGTGGGGCATCCTACCCTGATCGTGGCGATCCGCGGTCTCCACTCCAGAACTCGTCTGCCCCAACAGCCGTCGGTTCTGCGACAGATGTGGTCCGCCCACTGCCACTTCAGCTTGCTAATTCTTTTGGCTATGTCGGTTACCTTCGATCTTCGTCGGATCGCTTCATTACGAATCATATCCTTCAAAAAAAAACAAGTATAGCCCTCTCCATAGCTCGCTGAGCTACTTGAAACTTGTGGATCAGGCCTACCGTCATAGTACATGTGCTTATAGTATATGATGGAAAAAATAAAGTTTCAATATGGAAAAGTTCTTGGAACTTGGCATAAAGTCAGCCCAATAATTATTCAATGAGAACTTGCCCCCACATGTCCAGTAAATTATTAATAGCGAGTTTCTTTTCAAATTTTAACCTAACGGTTATTAAACAGTCCACAAAATAAATGAGCTATATACGACATCACACTGAAATATTTTTTTTTTTAAAGAAGTCACTAATAAATAGTTAGCGGCGCCGGGGAGGTTGATGTCGAGGGGTAAAAATACTGCACTAACCGTATAGACTTACCAATAGCAGGCCGTACGATACATATTGGCAAATCGCCAGCCATAGTGCGCACCGCCTCCTCAGCGACTGCCTTTGAGTACGTGTAAGTATTGGGCCAACCATCTATAAGCCTGATACAATTATAAACAATCGTTAACCATACTTAGTATCCAGGTTAAGTATATTATGGTAAAATGGAATCCATAATTGAATGAATTTAGATTATGTAATTATTCAATAACTCAGTGGAAACTTGTTTAAATGGACGGTATATTGGGTAATTACTATTGGTAGCTGATTTATCTGCCTTTATTCCAATATGTTCAATTTTCAGTTCAACTAGTTGAAGTTATTGGAAAACTTCCGTATCCGGTTTCCCGCTTAGAATAGGGCCACACGAATTTTCCCGTAGGTGTTGTTAGGTGAATTAGGGAATGCACCAGGACCGGCAACAGCGTTATCCTGTGTATATTAAGATCATTACTGCGATCACAAATCCGCCTGCCCAGCGTGGTGATTATTGCATATTCCCCAATGGACAGCCCACCAAAAGTGGCATTATATTGTGGAGGCTTGTTCAGGAGTGGACCTATTCCGGCTGATGATGAACAATAATTCATAAAACCAGGAATCTACGAGTATATAAAGGAATGTGTGCGGGACAACTTCGACTTGCTTATGGAGCTTCAACTAGTGGCATGTGCTCATAGTCTAACAGTCCAGCACTCAACTGATGACTGTTATTTGTCGCAGTCTCGTAATACAGCATTAGTTATAAGTGTACCCTGGCCACAGCCGCGCCATTCACATTTTGGTCCTTGTAGTTGGATCTACGAGACTTTCATCAGCACAGCAATCATGGTTGTCACAAGATCTATGAACGGAAGAACCAAAAGACATCCACCTATGAATCTACAACAGACAGCACCTTCGTCCAACACCGAAAATAGAACAGAAAGCATAGAAACCTGCTTGGGCGACATAGTATCATCAGGTCTCGACAATTCTTTCGGTTCAGGATTGAAAATAGTCACTGTAGAAAATATATTCTTACAGCAAACAGACAGCAATGCTCCCACAGCGGGCAACCATACAGAAACAGTCACTACAGAAATATACAGCAATACTCTAAACAGACAGTCAACCCCTTCGAAGTCGATTTGCCAACTATACAGATTGCACCATCCTTACTATCAGTGCCTACTAATGAATTATCAGCACTAAATAGCGACGTATGAAATCAAAAGAACCTACATTAACGAGGTAGCAGCCTCCAATTACAGACATCCGCCTCGCTTCTGCAAAACAAGAACTACTACGCTTGCAAATCAAACTCGCTGAATCGTGTGTAGACGCGTTAGAAGCAGAATCTTCCTATGAAAAAAAATGCCACGGTCATCTCAGAAACAGACAGAGAACCAAGAATAGATAACGTGGCAATACGAAAGTCACACACATCTTCCAGCAATCGCCACCGCGTCGCAAGCAATGACCAATATCAAAAATAAAACTCCACCTTGCATCAAAATAGCTACACAGATTCTCGATTCTTTCCATTCAGTCTCTACAACCGCCTTATTCAGATCATCACTCCATCTATCCAGGGGGCGTCCCACACTACGCTTGCCGTGTCGCGTTCTCCATTCGAGAACTCGTTTAACCCAACGGTTATCGGTTCTCCGATAGATGTGACCAGCCCACTGCCACTTCAACGTACTAACTTTTTAAGCTCCTAAGGCACAACTCCCACATTTCTACTTCGAATTACCGTATTTTTATGGTGCTTATCAAGAATGGCTAACTATTAAGGCCACATACAACGAAACAGCCACCATCTACTCAGATCTCAAAAATAGTGCAAGACTACGACGCAGTTTGAAAGTAAGAGCCAGAGAAATATTTGAGGCTCTCCTCTTTAACATCACAGCTCCAAGAAACGTCACGAAGTTGCTAGAAACACGCTTCAGTCGACCGACGCAATAGCACTGCCAGAAATAGAAAGGCTGCAAACATTTCATCGTCCATCAAACTCACTGAAAGATCTTTGTATGGTTACCGGTCGTGTATCCAATAGCGTGGCTGTACTATACGAGCTCTCGACTACCTGTTGTAGGAAAATATAAACTTTACACTATTTAGTGAAACCAGGTCGAATAATTCATAGCGTTTTAATTAATTGGAAAGGAAGACTGGATTTGACATTACATATAAAATATTGTACATGAAAATTTTGATGTGGTCCTTTAAAACTCGCCGAGCCTATAGAGTCCAAAAAAACAACTGCATCTACTGCCAAAATTAAACCTAAAAAATGGATCGGCTTATGGCGCCTGGTAAGAATTTGGAAAAAGTACTACGGCAAAAAAATGAACGAGGAGACTCACACACAAGCTTTAAATATAGCGTTAGAAAAATGATACCAGAAGAAAAAAACGAGGAATTCCTTTACAAGATGAATAAATCCTAGGGTACTTAAATTATGGCCAGTGTTCTTCGGCGCCAGATCATCGGTGTCAAATCTTCAATTCCAGGTGTCCATCCAAAATAGTCCAAATAGTTTCGGCAAATTCGCTCCTGGTGACAGCTCGTTTTTGTAGGATAAAAACGTCCCTCCTGCTTTGGCTCCTGCCTATGCTGATCTATATACAGCGGGCTAACCACATAGGTAGCTTAAACAATGAAAATCTTAGAAAAATGGTAACCTCTTGTTCTGAAAACGGTTTCCCTAACAGTAGGGAAACTCACAGTTTTAATAAATTGCAGAAATCTCAAAATTTTCGTCTTTACAGAAAAATTCACACCCTCCTTCCATCAAGTCAAAAGTAAAAGTCGTTCTTGTCATACTCTCGTCTCTAAATTTAAAAATTTATGGTTTCCTAAAATTTTGAATAAAAGGCCGCGCGTCGCCTATAAGGACCACGCAGATTGTCTGCCAGAAAGTTCTGCAGCGGTAAAAAAATAACGATGCACTGTGTACTACTTGTATAACCTTGAAATCAGAAAGTTCACCGTGGAAAAGTTGACACCATCTCCATAAGATACCTATGGTTTCAATTCGCCACCTCCCAACCTATAGACGAAGCCGATCTCATCAAACCCACTCGTCTAGATAGCAAAGCTTAGTTCTGCGGTCCTTATGCACAGCCAGAGACTATGAACATATCAGGTTCATACACAGACTCCTCACAACACAGAACACCGACAACATTTTCAGTTACAGAAATGAAAAGGGCGATGTGTCTACTATGCACAAACGCATCCGTATACGACTACCCAGGCCACAGCCACGCATTCGTGCACAGAATTAATGTAGAGAATGTAACAAATTTTTCAGTCATTCATTTTACTCACGTTCCGGCAAGCATCTGGAAGCATTCTCAATGTGCCGAGGATTAAAATAGCTTATACTTACTGTGGCGTAATGAGTTCCAGTTTCTCCACATCGAGTCTTTCCACGAGATCGATCAGGGTGGCGGGCGCCAACGGGGACTCGTAGAATTTCTCTTGAATGTCCTTATTTGCTCGACTCCTTGTTGCATGCGAAAACGCAGTTGATATGTGCACATACGACCTGATGTAAAGAATATCATTATCAATTATAAAAACCTGACCAGGTCAGTCCGGATTATCTATCACACTAGTTTGTTACCAGGATTTAAACTATTATGACTACAATGACATGCTTGCTTGGTTTGAATTGAACTTATGAGTTCCGGCAAATAAGCAGCCACCGTTCTTAACCTTACTACACCATCTAATGAAATTTCAATTAAGGATCATCGAATTATTTTTAAAATCATAATATGCTAGTAATTTAAAACATAAGTAAATATATTTTTTATAAAAATATTTAACCATATCAATGAATTCAATTGTGTAATGGCGGCAAATTAGTACAGGCAGCGTGAAGATCATACTACCGAAAATTGATATAGAAAACTCACTTAAGTTTTTTGCAAGCTTTTCCCAAATTAAGCACTTCGATGGATCCTTTGACATTGATCAACGCTGCAGTTTTTATATTCTCCCCAAAACTAACTGTCGCAGCTCCATGAAATATAACGTCCACCTGATAAATGAAATCGCATATAAAAATAAGTTAAAAGTAATTTGTCAGAAAGAATCTTTGCCATCATTTCATAAAAATAACTTCCCAGTGAAATCTGATAATTTTTTGATATATTATCAAAAAAATCTATACGCGTACGAATACTGTTTCCGAGTCCATTTAAGAGTTTCGATTGATTTCGTCATGTTTTTAAGTCTCTTACATACCAAATAAGTAGGTATCATAATATTAACAATGCAACTGACATTGCATTTTAGCAATTTTATATATAGGCAAGGCAGAACTAGTATAATATTTATTTTACTGTCGCAATATATTATGTTTGTCTATTGTTGAATAACCTAAGAAACCAGTACGGGTCCTTTACTGAGATAGCAGATTAAACGTATCTATGAAATGAAAGATACTGAAACGGTATCTTTTTTTACATCACTTTAATTTTTGAACCCAAATTTTGACCTTCGAATATCATATACATTGTTATTGAGCTATTAGACCGCAAGTAAGGACAAGCCTGAACAGAAGTTTTAGACCTCATTCCGGAGGCACAACTTTCTGCCACAATTATGTAGTTATTGTTTAACAAATAGAATGTGAACATAATAGAAAGTAGAAAAGTCACTTTAATATATATTAACTATATTTAATAATTCATTAACTATACGAGTACCTAAGCTTTGTCTTCCTAGTTATATTTGATTGTAGATAACGGTACAAACCTCCTCAGTTAGTGTTGTCCACATTTCATCACTAAGTCCAAGTTTATAATTGAAGACGTCACCATCAACGGGTATGATTTTTTCCGCAAAATTCGGTTGTTTCTCACGTAGTTCATCGTACAACTTCAAATAACATCAATCTTATCATCAAGGGCACCGAATGTGTAAATCAGTAGCTGTATCAGCAACAAAATTCTTCTGTGTTGCTTCGGAGAAATCTGATTAATTTTTTTTATTTCTGTTTGTGTATAATAAGTACTCACTTGTATTGGAATTTATTTTCGCTCAATTCGGATTGGTAAATGACTGACTGATTATATTATAATCACAATCGTGATAAATCTTTTAACTGTTACAGATAATTTTGAGTTTTGAGGTTTCTCCCAAAACCATGGCTCTGTACCTAGTCACCGGTCACAGAGAATTAGGCATACAAAAATCACTGAACGACATTTTGTTCCCCATTAATAATATCTTTGACATTTATTAAATAGGCTGCTGACTGTGTGTTAAATCAAATAAATAGCCTAAAATACGTCTCACGATAAGCAGAGGCCTATCCTCCCAATAATGGTTTCATAGTCCACCATCCGCCTAGTCCGCCCAGTGCGAGTTCGTGACTTCACGTAGACCTTAGAATTTCTTGATAATAAGACTGTGACATAAAAACGGTTTGTTTAAATTTTATAAATAAACCGTTTATATATATAGGTACTTACATGATCCTTGAGAATTTCGATGAGTCTCTCCTCAATGTTATTATTTTTTTTCGGCCGCAAAAGCAAGTATATTTTTTTAAGTTTACATGATCTAGAAAGAAATTAAGTATATAAGAAAGAAATATCCAAATACAGGTTTAAGAACAGGATGAAAAGAAGTATCAAATCTCTTCAATACTTAAACATTGCACGTAACATCATAAAATGTAACACATATTTACACGTCTTGTCTTTTTACAATTTTAAATCTAATATCAATTTGATTACTAATTACTTCCCCATATCCTAGTTAGAATTCACGATATTCCTTAAATTTAAAATAAGTGATTTGGTCCGTATGATTGACACTGTTGATTGGTGGCAATGTAACAGAGTATTATTTTCGCACATTAGTATCAGTTTGACATCCAGCTTTATTTTTTTTAATTCCATTTATTTTCTTTAAAAAAAGGGATGTTTCAATTTAGTAAAATTTGCTATCATTAATATTTAAAGAACTTTCTACGTCAGTTCTTTTTTTGTATGTCCCACGATATCTAGCAGGCAAAGAAACTTTTAATTTATAAAATGAAAATACTAATACATAAAAACATATATAAAAAAATTGCTAACATTAAACAGAAATAAAATAATTTAAATAATTAATTAAAATAAAATCATTATCTGCATGACCCTCAACTGGTAGAATGCCATATTGGCATTATGTTCGCCTTTTGTACTAATTTGGGCAAACAGTTTTAAATAAGTAAATAAATTGTGGTTACTAAGTTTATAATAAGGGCAATGAAACAAAATAACGTATGTTGCAGTACCTGAAAAACTTTTCAATAAATTGTTTTCCCATGAATCCTGAACCACCAGTGACAAAGATCACGGTATCCTCATAGAATTTTTGGATATCAGAGTCTCCTATTTCTATCGTTTTATTTATATTTTGATGTCTAGAAAGTGCTGCTAATTCCAAAGTCTGAGTTATATCCATGGCTGAAATCATAAACACAGAAACTGAGAAATAAAAAATAAACTTATACAAACTACTGCTTTTTAGAAAGTCTTACTTACTACACAAAGACTTTTAAAACTTAATTTATAAGTCAAATTGACAATAGAGAAAATAGGTCTGAAAATGTATATCTCAATAAGAGAAAAAATGCGTATCCTGAATATGTGTAAGTATTTTATTTTAATTCAGTTTAAAAAAATAAATCATATATGTCCATATTGTTGTTAGAAGAATCTTATACAGGTGGGCCCAAAATAACTTTGACAAATCATTTTTCAAATAATTTTATTAACTTTAAACTTCAATTAAGTAATAAAAGTACAACTTATTTTTTACAAGAATCCCTATTGTCTTCAAAATAACCTCCTTTAGCGCGAATACATAGAGTCAACCCTTAGTAAATTTTACCGCACTTCCTCAACAAATTAACTACATGATTTTAAAATGAACATTAAAAAATAAATACTGTTTAAAAATAAATTTAAAATCTGGACACTATTTATTTATATGTAAGCGAATGCCACAACTTGGGGCAGTCGACTCGACTCGCTATAACACATAGGATGCATCAAGGCAGCTCTCTTTCTTATGATGGCATGGAAGCCATCGACGCGAGTTTATGCAATCATGCCTGATGCGCTGCAGTGCCTCGAAAGCCCCAGAAACATCCTAAGCACGTTATTTTACTGAACGCGTAGGGCGTTGACTGTCTTGTGCATATAGTTCATCCATAGACTGCACTTATAAAAATACAGACAAGAAGCTGTAAAACATACAATCTTAAAAAAAAATAGAATATGTAGAATAG
Organism: Esperia sulphurella; assembly: GCA_947086405.1. Taxonomy (NCBI): domain Eukaryota; kingdom Metazoa; phylum Arthropoda; class Insecta; order Lepidoptera; family Oecophoridae; genus Esperia; species Esperia sulphurella. The sequence continues at coordinate 2,792,921 of OX352266.1, forward strand.
AATATGTTATTTATTCATAGCTACGACACACACATACATAAGAAATATACAGAACAGGTTTAATAACTACAATTTAAGTATTATCTTCATTGTTATAGTGCAACTTGCAAATCTATGAGCCAATATTATTACACCTGACTGCCACCAAGCGCTCCCTTTCAATATCCTCGTTGTCCGTAAGTTCCTCCGATACCCTACATGGGTATTCATCGCATTCCTTGAGGAGCTTACTTACGGCACTTGTGGAGGGACCCATCAGCACCATATCATCGATGTAACTAATATTGTTAATAAATGTACCATCTATGGAGCAGCGGACTCCGGTGGATGGATGGACGGACTGACAGTCTAATGGACGGATAGATTGACGGACGTGGCAGGGTGAGGAGAAGGGATTTTTTCTTACTATATACTTATAAACTGATGGATGTCGAGTTGGGAAGGTGACGAGTTGGAAATGAGCCTATGAACTCGAATTCGTTGACTTCGAGTGTAACTATAATATGTAATTGCACAAGTGTAAAAATGTCTTATTAATAATAATAATTATTATTGGCTTTGTATTTAGAATTTAGATACATTGCAAGTACAATTTGGATCTTTTTAAAGGAAGAGTGAATAGGCACCTTACGGGTAAGCGCGCTCCGCCTTAAGCCTCATCATCACTTACCATCAGGTGAGTTTGGGGTATTGTGATGGTACGAGACCATCCATAAATAAGGAAAAACAATGCAACATGTCTTTAAAAGCAAAATCCTCAAACTAGCACATATGGATGACATAAATAACATTTAAACCGTCATTTCGAACAGAAATGCAACACTCTTGAAATGTCCGTATCATAAATATCAATATTACAATACGGTTAAACAAGGCAAGAAATAGCTAATACCTTTTAAAGTAAAAAAGGGTCAGAATTTCAAACTAAAGAGGTAATAAATTAAGTTGAGGACCCGCGTCGCCGAGATTTAACGCCGAGAAATAACACATGTGCAAAACACTTGCATAATTGTTATTGGTCAATGCCGAACTAAAAGTGAACGAAACGCCAAACAATGTTGTCTAACCAATTAGAACCATAAGTCTTAGCGACTAGGGTCGTTGAGACAGCTACGAATGTTTTAAATCCGATATTACGCTATGAATTTTCCTTATTTTTCCAGTTATTACCGTCACCCGGATAAAACGGGAGATGCATCTGGGATAAGCCAGAAATTACAGCAAGATTTAAATATCTATTGGTATCTATTTCAGAACGCCTAACGCCATCTATTAACAATAACTAGAAGTGGCATCGACCAATAGTATCGATTATAGGGAACAAGGCGGAGCCAGGAGAAAAGGGACAGAAATTTGAGAAGAAGATAATAATGAAGGACTTGTACCATAACTCTATATATTTAAGATGTAATTTAGAATAAGTTAGAAATAAGGGCGCGCCCTTTATTTTTCATGTCAAATTCAGGGACATTCAGGACAGTACCGCGGTCGAGATATCACGTAAAAATCTAAGAGGCCCGATATAGAATATAAAGCGTGTGGTAAATAAGAGTGGTTTTGAAATAGTAAATTACAACGCAATGTTAAGTAAGTAGTGTATAAACCAGCGAGCTGAAACTGTAAGTTAAGTATTCTTTATAATGATAATATAACTAATGTGACTTTTCCTACTATTACTAGTTTGTTTGGAAACTAAGAGATTATTAGAGCAAGCGACTCATTCATGTCAGAATTAAAGGAATCACATTAGTTTCTTCTGTATACTAGTTATGTGTTTAGACTAAGTACGAAGCGAAGGAGGGTTTTTTCTTTCTCTGGTTGTCTTTCCCTTCTTAGTAATGAGGCTTAGGAGTTCAACCAGAGATTCAAGAGAGTCAAGTATTCGACTCATCGTGGATTAAATAATCGAAGAGAATTAGCTAGGTTATTAAAAGAAAGTAATAAATAACTGAAACCTTTTCCAGTATTTGCATTTCTCTCCTCTACTAGAATTTAGAATAATAACGCCGAATTCCACAGTGTGATATATTTCAGCGCCTTCGATGGCACTGGTATTTATTAAAGTGAGATGACTTGATATAGTCTATGCTGATTAATATAATACATTAATTGTATAATAATTAATAAGTAAGTGGTACTCTGTTCCTTCGATGGAACATTGAACCTTAATGGTGGCAGTACTATACCTTGTGTCTTTAAGGCACTGATAATTATAAATGTGAGCAGAGTTGATGCAATCCAGTTCAACCAATTATATAGCCTAGAGACTAGTCCTAAATCGGGGGTCTTATTTTCATAGCATTGGATACATAGATCAGTGGATATCTATTGTAGTAAACTACAATTTAGTTCAGAGATATTGGATTAATAAATACATATTAATTCATTGAGTCCCTCAGACACTACTCTACTTGCCAGTAGACAAATCACATCCGTGTGGATTGAATTGATCGATTACGGTAGCTGGGGAAGTTGTTCTCATTGATCCCACCGTAGAGAAAAAAAAACAAATAAAGCGCTGAGCTGTACTCTTTACACATATGGTTGGCCAACCAAAACACAAAGCACAAAAAAAAAGAAAGAGGCATAGGAAAAGATTGACCTTCCTCTATAATACGATAAAGACACAGCCGATTACCGCATTCTGAATGACGGTTAATCAAATACAAATATAATCGCCCACGCTAGGGGGTTTTTGAGAAAGGTTCGAATTGCCCGTACGTCAACTTTAAACCACACATGTGTTAATTACTCCTAACGATTAACTCAATAAATTTACCTATCTCTAGTAGTAATACTACACAATATAGTATCACGTATCCAATGATTTTATATTACCTATCACCTCGCGGAGGATCTAGGTAAAGACTAAAGTAAGGCTCACTATCTTAACTGGAATAAAAACTAAGCACCGGCATAGCAAGAACTTCACTAGACGATCAATACTATGTAGACCTACAAATGATTAGGTCACGACCGAAAGAACTCCAAAGAGGCAAAGCAACACCTTACGGGCCATCACAGTATATATATACTTTTGTAAAACGCTATTTGTTTGTCAAAGTAAAAAAAATTTATTATTGTCTCCAAAATTGTTTTCAACAATATTTTTTATGTTTCCTCTCAGCATGGAAAATAAAAATAAAAATAAACTCTATATTAACTCCTTATTTGTTCTATTATTATCTACCGGACCATTTCACATATAAGTACAAAAGGTTGGCTTTAGGAGTACCTTTTTGACGGAACTTTAAAAATTGGTATTTACCTGTTATTTTGATCGAAAGATTCCTTGGACTACAGTCAGCAAAGTCGCGAGAAACAGTAATTGTACATAAAACTTAAAAAAATTTAATTCGTCTAGTTAATGTATATAAAATAATGCAAATTAACTTTACTGTGGCACTTAACATACCAAATGATCTAAATGGCAATAATTTGAATATTGTTGACAATTTATGTACCTACTGTGTAACAGTGGTGTATTTTGCATACAAAAATTTCAGTGGGGGGGTGCAGACTTCAAACATTGCCTCCTATTTGTAAGTGAAAGGAAAGTGTATCTAAAGTTGCATCCTCACTGGAAGCATTCGCTTGCGAGCGTTCTAAAATTACGTTGCCAATACGACAGTGACTGAAAATCTGCTTAACTCAACGTCCACACCGCCCAAATGCTCCTTACTCGCAAACGAAGGCCCCCGGTGTGGATATAACTTTATAATCCGTATTGCAAAAATAATCAAATAATTAATTAAATCAACTTTAAGTTTTAACCAAAATAAAATATAGTAATTGTTGTTAATTATGTTCATGAAATCTGAGTGACCTAAAATGACTATGAGTCATTTAAGGGCGTATGTTCGACGAGTTCCAAAAACGGATACTTTTTTCTTTTAAGCATCGCTACACTTGTTCGCTATACATTCTATGTAATCGTCTATCGGTTTGTCTATCTGCCTGATAACTCATACCTATCATTTATTACTGGACAACAATGGAAATTTAAAAAAAAATTGCCGAGATATTTTTTGGTAAACTGGTAGTAACATGGGTAACGAAGGAAATAAATATATATGAACAGAACCACAAAATAAAAAATATACAGAAGGACCGCTCCGACCTTTCTCGAAAATAACTACCTAAACTTGCCTGAGTGACTAGGGTTGCTACTGTATTGATTCTGAATTTTGAAAAGGAGTAGATAGTTTATGTTTACAAACATACATACATCGATTCGTTTATACATGCATACGTACATCTTATCATGTTTACATGCTTTAGAGAGTAGCAGACCATCAAATATCCATAAAAATATGCCGACGCCACACACGACGAAGATTTCAATCTCAACAAAATGTACTAATGGTGTAATAGTGATCCCACCAAAAACATAAATGTGAAAAAGGCACCAAGTTCGACGAAAACATAAATGTGAAAAGGGCGCCAAGTTCGGCGAAAATGAATTGAGATTTAAAAGAGTGACAAGTTCCATATCCGTTCCTTAAATAAAAGCTACACTACACGCACAACTTCGTTTAATCTATTTTATTAAATTACTTTAAAAATATTTATTTTAGATATAAAAAATATATGTGAAACCCATTTCATTTAATATGTCACACGGTACAGTTTGTAACAATTTTTTTTCGACTTCATCGGTCCAGTAGATTCGAAGCAAATCGGTTGTAACAGACGGACAGACAGACATACTATTTTCAAAACAAGAAAGTGTATGTATGTAAAATATACCTACGTTATGTGTTTTTAAAGTAGACAGGTAAATAAAAAAGTGGTATATTAGAATATTATTATTATAAAAAAATCCACAGTTGTTACAAATTATTGACTGAAAAATATAGTTTGGAAAACCAATTTAGGACTTTAAGGCTTAATATTCAAATTCTGGTAGTACAACATATGAAAACCACCAAGAACCAATCTCACACTATCTAAAACTAATTGTTTAACATTTGTATTTAAAACATCAATTTTGAAATTCTTTAACACACGCATTTACAAGATAATTTTATCAATTTATCGAATTTATTTATTTCCGAGTTTCTTTAGTTAATTTGCACGAACCTTAGTTTTAGCCTGACTATTTTACACAAACCCTTCCCATTTAATTATTTAATCAATACTTTTATTTAGGCTTTACCTACCTATAGCATTGTCTAAACTTGCGGTCCCTAAGCTGCTAGTAAATGTAATTCAATAACTAGAGACCTTAGCCTCGACATTTAACGTTAACTTCGTAGGTGTGTTCTGTAGGATTCCAAGGTGCAATGGAAGCCTTCTAACTATACTATTTCGACAGCTCTACGTGGGGGCCAATCCCAGTGTACCTATCCCTATGGCCTGTGTATTGGTCAATGAGACTGAGGGGTTAGGAAACGCCTCAAAGACCGAGCCCTAATAAACAATGTATATATAAATATATAGATAAGGAACGGCAGTTGCAGACGCTTCTTGGAATCAAACACAACAATCACTGTCTAGACATTGTGAATAATTCGTTTGAATCGCCGTCAAATGACGTGGAGATGTAATCCGCTGTGGAATATAACACGGACCGGCTCTCTCTCCAAGAAACCGTTTAATACCTGATCAGCTAGTGAAGAATCGAGACGTGTGTCGCCACTGTGATGTTCAGGTCCCCGCCTAGACCTTCACTCACCAATCAGAATATTGCCTAAGCACACAAATAAACTAAACTAGATTCCAATTTCTTGCAATCTAGCTCTAAATCAATAATTTTTACAATATCTCACAAACTATGACTCCATTAAAATTTAATCGCGTAAAAATTGGGCAGCGTAACCCCTTACCCCAAAAGACAGTCAATCAAAAGACCCCGTCCCGGCCCCCCCCCCCCCCCTTGCCTTTTATATCCTAGCCAATTTTGTTAAACAAAAGAGTAAAAATAGAAAAATCAATAATGCATTGCAATCCTGAAAATAAATATTCTGATTTTGATTTTTTTACATTCTGGCCTCCTTTCAACGCCATACTCCACTAATGAGATTCGAACATTCCGACTTCAAAACCATCTCCTCGAACCCTCTACTACGAGCACAACCCATACTACGGACGACAAACTCACTTGCACCCAATTTCAGTAATATTTAATATTTTATTCGAGTTTGTTACTTGATCCTATTATGAAATTAAATTTCCCCATAGAAATTATCTCCAATATTCCCGAGAGTCAAATACATCATATTTGTGCGACAATTGAATCATTATTAAATATATTTTAATTCAATAATTTGTATTGAAGGATCTTCTTTCTACTATCCATAACTAGATATATATATATTATTTTAAATTTTGCTTTGAATGTCTGGCTCGTTACAACATGTCGCTGACCAACACCATGTTGGTATTGATTTTTTTATTCTGGCAGTTGGCATTGTTGCTGTAATCTTCATATTGTATAAACGATGCCATAATAAATGGATAAGGAAAGAAATTACAAGACATACGACCAGGAGATCCATTTTCTTGAGAGGGAAATCACGCGAGCTGCTGAAACTGTTCAAGTGTTGTGTGGGAAGTGAAGTAAAGTGATGTGAATTATCGGAGAAAATAATAAGTAAATTAACTTTATTCGTCAAACTGGAAAATCAACTAACTTTTGTGTTTATTTAAGGTAACAGAGTCTTAAAAAAAATGTGTGGCGTAAAGTTACTAGCACGATAAGATAATGATGGATATGTATTGAAAATATATTCCTAATGTGTAGAATTATCATAAAATGGATACATGGTTATAATTGCGTTGGCTTTTTTCGTACCGCAGACGAACGCCGTAGTACGTTCAATATTTAATTTTACTTTGAAAATTGTTAAATGGCTACTTAATGTTAATATTATTATACATAATATACATTAATTGAGAAAACTATTTTTATTATATCAACTTTCTAATGTAAATCTGAAAATCATCATCATCAGGTTATTTTTGTCTCCACTGCAGGAGCACAACCCTCTCTCATCTGGTGGAGACAGATGGAGTTATTTTTTTTTCTGAGTGCAGGAAGTTCGGTACTTCGACTCCCCTCCTCCCGCACCTGTCGCGAATTTATGTCTGCCTACCAGGCTTTTTGGGCTCAGTTTCACGTGTATGATGTGTATGCCACCCATACCAAGTGGCATCATCATTTACTCTAAATTTTAAACCTCTCCATACAATCGTTCCCAATAAAAAAAGGATTAAAACGCTAATATTTATACGCTAATAATGTTGTATTGCAAATCGTAATTGTGATTAATAAATAATTATCATCTGCATTTCAGCAAATATTTTACTAAAGAACCCAATCCTGAACCTGCCATTTATAACTTATGCAATCATAAAATAGAGTTATACAATATTACTGAATAAATTATAACAAGTAGAAAATGCAAATATTACAAATGTGAACATCAAAATTGCGCCCTTTCCTAAAAGGTAAATATATAAGGGAAAAATTATGTAATGTACTATTTTCAAATAAAATTGTTTCTTGGCACCCCATGCCGAATTTTTGAGACCGTCTTCTATTATATATTTCCTTATGCCAATCACCCACATTATCAATTGCTTCTTCATATCAACTGATGCAATATCAAAATCGTATATAACTTGATCTGCTGGTGACAGGTTTTTATATAATTCTTGCAAATTTGTATCTCCAAAATTCCAGGAGTTTGCAAGAAAGTAGTGTAGTACAATATTTGCTATGTATCCTTTTTTATAGATTCTTGTTAGTCTGAAAAAAAAAAAGAATCAATTACTTATAATGAAAAATTTAAACCACTTGTTTGTGGATGTCACCTTATTCTTAATCAAAATGTTGTGTCAAAACTGTCGAAAAGCGTATTCCGTAATTGTCATATACATATTTAGACATTTATAAATTTAAAAAAAATTTAACATTACATAGTTTAAATATCCGTTGCGGTACAATTCCTTCTTATGCTATAGATAGACGAAACAGGCATTCTTCTCTCTAGCACTCCCCTGCATTCAGTCATCAGTCGTCCCATGGTCCACGAACAAGTCACAGTGCAGCGCGGCGCCTCGGCGAGCAGGTAGCCGGACAACCTGCATTGCGCGCGTGACGGCCGGTAGAGGTTGGTGCGCGAGTGTGGTGTTATGAACAACGGGTGACTCCGCGCTCTTAGGTACCACTCGGGCACATACAGTTTTAGTATCTATATATGTGTGAAAATAAATATGAAAAACACGTAAAAATTTCAAAAAACACCAACCTCTTGAAATACACAACTTAATTTACTAAAATCGACTTCTAGTGCCTCTAGTGCTAGCTATATCTTTGAATAAAAAACATAGCAAAGTTTTGATAAAAGTCTACTAGGACTATAATAAAAAAATTCTCTGCAGAGTTTCTTTCTCCTGTAAAATGTCGTTTTAGGCACATACGAGGTTTTCAATCTCCGGCGACGATATGCGGAAATCCAAGATATACTGTAGGTATATACAAGCATAAATACTAATAAATAAATAAATATATAAATATCTCAGACATTCACACCAATTATTAAGTCCCAAACTAGGCAGAGCCTGTGGTATGGTTATTATATAACGGATACACATACTTAATGTTTAAGAAGGGTGCTGGGCTAAATAGTGAAACTAAAAGAGGGGGCAAGGGGAGTAAATGTCTAGGTAGTAGCACTTATTTCTAGGTACTTGCCGCTTCAGGTCCGGGGTCGCCTTCTCTGCTCTAGTTAGGTATACACACACAGATTTTTAGACACTAGCACTTTTAGGGTTTATAGTTTATAAGTTTTAAGAGGAACTCCGCGACACCAGGCGCACCGTGCTACTCGTCGGTATGTTCTGTCAGGGGGAGTGGGGCAATGACAAGAGCGGGCGCGTATAAAATAAATATGTAAGTGGGTGTAGTGTATGCGCCGGCGCGGGGCGTCCGGCATTCGTCAGTGAGCTGCCGGCGAGTGCAGGCGTAGCATAGACGCATATTCTACCTACCCAAGTATTCACTAAAAGCGTGTTTTATTGAGGCCCAAAACACTACAAGTGGCGACGAAGGTGAAAGTATAATATATATAATAGTAAGTACTTACAATTATTCTATTGCAAGGGGAAGAAAGAATAATATACCATGACTGTTGAATTTCTCAGGCAGCTAAATTGCGTTATGTAAAATAATGACAATCAAAATTGATCACAGAATCGATAAAAATATATAAAGTTTAAAAACCTACCAGCATATTGTAGGTGAACAATAACGCGACTAAATAATAAATACTGCCTGGATAAATGTAAACAACAGCTCAGTACCACAACTAAATGAAACATTACGAAGGCCATGCTATTTGAATTCTGCAGAACTAAGGGCCATGCAAAGTTGTGTTATATGTCCGGTAGTAAAAAAAAAAAGAAGTGCTGATGTAAGTGTGTAATGCAACCTAATAAAGTCGATAGGTACGTACGGGACATCTAATTTTGATCTTACGATACTAGTAGGGGCAAATTAAGTACCTACATAGGTACAATTCGTTTGGAAACAACTAGTGGTGTGTGTACCTTTGAATTACCTGATTCCACTAAATCACCTTTGGATGAGGTCATCACTTACTATCAGGTGAGATTGAGGTCAAGCGCAAACCCATCAACAACAAAAAAATTTTTAAAAAAAACCACCCTCAGATAAATTAAAATAGGCATCAATGCGTAAGTGATTTATACTTAGGCGGACACCTAATATTTTGTTTACTGCCCATATTTTACTTTATGTTTTCTTCAGTATTTTCCATTAATCAGACTTGACATTCATACCAATTTTTTAAAAAAATTGTACCAACTGTAAGAGTCTGTCCATAAATTTGTACTATTTTATCATGCTGTACACGCAAGTGGGTACATTGCAACGTCTGTTTAACTTGTTAAGGATGTAACCACGGTAAAGACTTAGCAAGGTCAGTAAATCGTTCACGGGGCAATGTATACCTACGCTTCTACAACAAACTACCAGAGGAAATCTTAAATATGACAGACAGAAATTTTAAGAATCACATTAATAACAATAATAATAAATATCTCAGAAATTTACACCAATTATCCAGTCCCAAACTAGGCAAAGCCTGTTATGGTTACTAGATAACGGATACACATACTTAAATAAATATATAAACATCCAAGACTTGGGTACAAACATTCATATTCATCATACGAACATTTGCCCCTAGCGGGGTTCGAACCCGCAACCTCCGGCGTGGCAGTCCGAGAGCTACTCGTTCCGCCATGGAGGTCGTCGTTAAGGATTAAAAAATAACTTTGCAAGAAATCCTACTATAAAATAAACGATTATTTGAATGACAAAGATGCCTGGTACTAATGTTGCTCAGCTTCGCACAATCTTTATATAATTGTATACAAACTTGATTATAAAAGATGTGTTGCTAAAAAAAAACGTATATAATAATAATAATAAAATATATCTTTATTTTCTCTACACAAAGGTTACAGATAAAGAAAAACAAGAGCACAAAAGAGTATAAATGTACCAAGTGTACTCATATGCAATAATGATTTTGTCATTTACTTGTACTTCAGTAAATTATATCGCTGATGCATTTATAAAATGTAATGTTACATGTTGTTTTATAAAATGTAGGTATATAAAGTATAAAATTAATATTAACATAACGAGTGAATTAAGACAGGCGTAATTCATAAACATAATAATAAAACATTTAAAGTATTAAGTTGGTATACAGTGGAATCAGGGGACCTGCGACAATAGTGGTAGATGGCTCGGAAAAAGGATAAAAAAGCTGTGTGCACGTTCATTTGGGGAATTTTTCCATAGTAAAGTTCAAAAGTGCCGACTTATTGTATTGTTACGCCTCCGAGTAACCCTGCCTCCATCACAATTTAATTAGATGCATCGACTACGCCAACCAAAATTAGGTAACTGCGATTGGGTTGTTTGTTTGCATTCTAACACAATATGACGGTCACGCTTACGCACTTTAAATACGTTATAATGACCACGCAAATAAAAGGAACATTGTAAGGAAATACCCTAGAATAGGGGTGTAGGTACTCGATTAAATAATAATAGAGGTATGTGTTAATAATATACAATGCGGCGATGTTGTTCGCCACGCATCACGTCTTTACTTATATCACTATAAGTAATAAGACAAATATTATTAGTACACATAGTTATCTTTTGCTTATTTTGGTAGCATGTACAGGTAACAGAAATACACGGAATAAAATATGATGCTGTGTTATAAATCAGAAATATATACATATTACGAGTACATTATGAATTCAGTACTATTACTTTTTATTGCACAATATAAATACACGGATTCAATAATAAAGAAAATATTAGTAATTTTATCCAAGAGATGAGACGTCGAATTGTCAAATCCTACTTCAAAATGGTATCAACTGTGGTTGACCTAACGGATGACGAGATCAATAATAGAATACTTTTAGTATTTTAAATTACTTATTAAAAATACATATTCTTTATTGCACATTTTAAAACGAAATACAGTAATAAATGTTGTGTAAAAGACGAACTTATCTCTAAAAGAGATCCCTCCCAGCCAACCTTACAGGTGTGTGAGACAAAGCAGTAAGAGCGAGGGGAGCAAAATAAGTGCATAATAGACTACATAATAACTAAATAGATGAACTACTTATATGTAAAATATATATAATAATAACTAATTAATAATAATAATTATAACAACTAATATGCTGACCCTCCAGATGCTACCGATAACGATCTCTAATCATTAGTCGGCAATTTACGTACAGGATCACGCAAATCCTACAAGGCCCATTAAGAAAGAGAATGCAAATCCTACAAGACCGATTAAGGGCACGCAAATTGTACAAGGCTCATTAAGGGCACGCAACTTTTACAAGGCTCAATAAGGGCACGCAATATCTACAAGGCTCATTAAGGGCACGCAAATTCTACAAGGCTCATTAAGGGCACGCAAATTGTACAAGGCTCATTAAGGGCACGCAACTTTTACAAGGCTCAATAAGGGCACGCAAATTGTACAAGGCTCATTAAGGGCACGCAAATTCTACAAGGGTCATTAAGGGCACGCAAATTGTACAAGGCTCATAAGGGCACGCAAATTCTACAAGGCTCATTAAGGGCACGCAACTTTTACTAGGCTCAATAAGGGCACGCAAATCCTACAAGGCTCATTAAGGGCATGCAAATTCTACAAAGCTCATTAAGGGCACGCAAATTGTACAAGGCTCATAAGGGCACGCAAATTGTACAAGGCTCATAAGGGCACGCAAATTCTACAAGGCTCATTAAGGGCACGCAACTTTTACTAGGCTCAATAAGGGCACGCAAATCCTACAAGGTTCATTAAGGGCACGCAAATTCTACAAGGCTCATTAAGGGCACGCAAATTGTACAAGGCTCATAAGGGCACGCAAATTCTACAAGGCTCTTTAAGGGCACGCATATCCTACAAGGCTCTTTAAGGGCACGCTAATACTGACAAATATCACAAGGCTATGCAGTCGTGTTACTGTTACTTAATCTAAGTAAAAAGCGACTTAAAACAATTTAAATAAAATTTCGAATTCAAGCGGGAAAATGTACTGTCACAAATAAAGACGTACACCTCAGAGATAGATAACCGACAAATATAAAATGTTCGAGAAAAAAACTACAAACTGATGATTCCGTAAAACTGCACCAGATTATTTCTAAAGAGAAAGCTTCTGAAGTGGTTGGGAGACAGGTTGGACAGTCCAAAAATGTTGATTAACAGAATGGCACATAAAGAGAGACGAAACAAAATTGATTCCAAGACGAATTTTAATAGAAGATACACGAACAACAAGACTGACACATTCAACAAAAACCAAAACGGGATTCGACGCGAAAGGCCGAAACTGATCACATTTTTCACCCACAGATCTAACGAAACCAATGGCGAAATGTTTAGTCGACGACTGAAAAATCTTCTATTGGAAAATTCATATTATTCCATAAATGAATTTTCTAAAAATTAAATTGGCGGGCCCTCTGACATTTAATTTAATTTGTGATCATTTAATACCAAGTGTATTTTGAAATTTATTTTAATATTATATACTGACATAGAAAGTATGTTATATACTATGACATTATTTAAAATGTTGATAGTAATTTATATTTTGTATATTAGTTTATAACAATTCCTTTTATCATATTAGAATGACAGGTAAAATTGAATTGTTAAGATGTAAAAGTGAAATAAGTTAATAATCGAATCACCTAGCTAGGTTAATTGCAAAATAGATTTGTATTGTTCCAATGTAAATTTACCCAAAGGGTTTATGTAGCAAGTGAGGTAATATTTTCCTCAGATCAAAATTTACATGTCTCTTAAATCAAAAACTCCTTCATAGACATAAACACGACAGATTTTAAAGGACAACAAAGCGCAAATCAGATCCGAGAACAAGACATCTCTTCTTCCTTATGGTAGCAAATACCTTTAGATATCTTGAGTTCCTTTGACGCAATCATATCGGTTAGGTGCTAGAAGGAGGGAAGCGACCGTTTACGTTATTTGAAAAGGTACACGAGATTTATCACGAAAGACGACTGCAACTGAATTGGGAGTACTGCAAATATGCCTTCATATCAACACAGTTGACACAACAACACCAGCAGTCTTCGCCATGGGTATCGGCTATGGTGCCGGTGTTTATAGAAAATAGCGAGGCAAATTACCATCAGAGTAATCTTTTAAAACGCACTACCGTTTGCGCCAGACGTAGAACACCAATTAATGAACACTGAAGAGAAAGACAGGGATAATCAGATGAAAGGAAATGGGAAAGAATATACGGAGACAGAAAAAGAAGAGCTACGGATTCTGGTGTAGAAAAGGTAGACAAGGAAATTGTTTAGGATAAATTGACGACACAATCACTGATGGCGACGTTAGCATCCTGAATCGGGCAAAGGATATCGCAGGAATGTTGTCCTTCTAAAACAAGTTAATGATTCGTGGGAAGTTGTGGACAATAATCCTGGAAATGAGAGGGAGCCGTAATACAGCGACAAGAGCCGAATGCCAGCAACAATTAGAATATTATTTATTTAAAACAATTCTAGAAGTGTTCAAATACTGTATCTCTCACACATTCACATGTTACTTATTTGGTTGTCCAATACTAGAGTAAAAATATTATAATTCTTCATTGTTATTAAATAAAGAAGGGATGTAGTGTATGCGCCGGCGCGGGGCGTCCGGCATTCGTCAGTGAGCTGCCGGCGAGTGCAGGCGTAGCATAGACGCATATTCTACCTACCCAAGTATTCACTAAAAGCGTGTTTTATTGAGGCCCAAAACACTACAGTGGGTATGAAATAATTTACATTGGGAGGGATTTAAACTGTATTTACGCCAAGGTGATTTCTAAACATATTCCCAGGCCTAAACATCTTAATGTTTACGTGACAGAAGACTGACAATAAAAAAAGGGGCTAAAAAAGGGGGGACTAACTAATCTATAGGAAGACGAACTAACTTGGTCAATGATCTCTTGAGGATGCCTGTGGGAGTCTGAACATCGACTACACGGATAACTTGGTCTTGACCAGGGTATAAATGGGAGATGCGCCCGCGGCGCCACTGTAAGGGATGCAGGTTATCCTCTTTTAAGAGCACTAGTTCGCCAACACGAGGGGGGTTGACAGGGGAAGTCCATTTTTGTCTTGCCTGTAGGGTGTTAAGGTACTCTGAGTGCCAACGAGACCAAAAATGTTGGGTAATCTGTTGCACTAGTTGGAAACGTGTAAGGCGATGAACCTTCACATCTTTAAACGAATACTCAGGAAGGGCATTTAGAGGCTGGCCTATTAGGAAATGTCCAGGAGTTAATACTGCAAGGTCGTTAGGGTCAGGAGAAATAGGACACAAATGACGTGAGTTAAGGACTGCTTCGATTTTGGCGAAGACGGTCGTTAATTCTTCAAAGGTGAGAGGTGTTTCTCCAATAACACGCTTCAGGTGGGACTTGGCGGACTTAACAGCCGCTTCAAAAAGGCCACCCCAATGGGGACAGAGGGGAGGGTCGAACACCCAATTGATGTTCATTTTGGACAATTCGGTACCAATGGACGTATAGTTTTCTTTTAGGAATGATTCTAACTCTTTCAGGTAATTACTCGCACCTACATAGTTTCTTCCACAATCAGATCGGACTAAACTAGGCAGGCCACGTCGGGAAACGAAACGGGAGAAAGCCGCGATAAAGGCTTCGGTCGTCAGCTCAGATACGATTTCGAAGTGAACGGCTTTGGTCGACAGGCACATAAACACACACAGGTAGGTTTTAACTAATTTTCGGTTCCGACAGGCTTGAACTTTTGTGTAAAAGGGTCCAGCAAAATCCGTTCCTACACCATCAAAGGGTCTAGCTGAAGTCACGCGATCTTTTGGTAAATCACCCATAGGAGGTTGGGAAGTAGCTGCCTTGAGACGGTAGCAGGAGAGGCATTTAAATATGACATGCTGGATGGCTCTACGAGCGGACAGGATCCAAAACTCTCGATTCAGGATGGCAAGTAAGGTATTGGCTCCAGCATGAGTATTCTCAATATGGTAGTGGGAGGTTAGTAGGGTAATGAAGTGACCGTTTTTAGGCAGGAGGAGGGGATGTCGTGCATCGTAAGGAAGGTCCGATTTTTTTAAACGGCCACCAACTCTGATAAGGCCCTTATTATCGAGGAAAAGGTTAAGACGCTTTAAGGAATTAGAAATAAGATCGCCATGATGTAAGCGATCTAACTCCTCAGGGAAGGATAGGGATTGTACAATTTTAATCAAATACAGGATGGACTCTCTACGTTCGGCGGGGCTAAGAACAGGAGTACATAAGCGGGACTCAGGGTTCTTTGTATTATGAATAAATCGACGCAACTGGCATACTACATTGATCAATTTATTCAGGGAACTGTAGCGCTCCAATAGGAAGGAGGGATCAGGAGTAGGAAGGGACGTGGTTACCAATAAGCAACGAAGCCCTGGGAGGTCACTAGGAGGGGATTCAGCACTGACTGGCCATAGGTTAGGAGGTTGTCTCAACCATTCAGGGGACAGCCAAAGGGGGTGGTTGATCAACTGGGATGCGGTGAGGCCACGTGATGCGCAGTCACTAGGATTTAAGTGGCCAGGAACATGTTTCCATTCCGACACTGTTTCGGAGTTTAGAATTTGGGAATCTCGATTGGCTTCAAAGGTCTGAAGGTGATGGGGAGGGGTTTTTATCCAAGCGAGGGCAATCCTGCTGTCCGTCCAACTATGGATTGATTCCACCACAATCGATCTCTGTAAGCAGAGACAGACGTGGTGAATTAATTTGGAGAGGAGCGTAGCTCCTAACAATTCCGATTTCGGAATTGTTATACGGGTCCTAATGGGAGAAACTTTGGTTTTGGCCATTACGAGGTGGACTGAGCAGGTGCCTGAGGGATGTTCTGCGCGAAGGTAAACGGCTGCGGCATAGCCAGCCTCAGAGGCGTCGCAGAACCCATGAAGGGAGAAGGTGGTCGAGCCGCTTGGGATGATGTGACGAGGGATAGATACTTCACTTACTCGGCTGAGGTCTTGAGTGAACGATGCCCACTCAGCTGCTAGGGTAGGAGTAATGGGATCATCCCAGGTAAGACCAGATAACCACAGGCGCTGAATGAACTCTTTAGCCTTGAAAATAATAGGAGCTATCCAGACACAGGGGTCATACATTTGGGCAATCAAGGAGAGAACCTTTCGCTTGGTTGGAGCTTCATGTAGGTTATGAAATGAGGAACTGTAGGTAAAGGTGTCACTACTAGGGCTGTACTGAACTCCGAGGATGGCAATGGTCTGAGGGTTGCTAGAATCTTGAAAGGAGTGAGGAAGTTGTAGGTGATCTGATGGCAAACCTTCCAAGAGCTCGGGTTTATTGCTGAGCCACTTTCGAAGCTCATAGCCACCAGCGGCCATAATGCCTTCAAGCTCGGCTTTAAGGAGAAGAGCAGACTCAAGGGAATCAGAGCCTGATAGGCAATCGTCCACATAGACATCAGTTTCTAGAACTGCTGCAGCTTTAGGAAAGGAAGCTCGTTCTTGATCAGCGAGTTCAAGAAGAGCACGGATCGCAATGAAAGGACTGGAGCGCAGGCCATAGGTATTGGTGTTTAGTTCATAGGTGAGTAGGGGCTGGGAAGGATCCTCCCGCCAGAATACCAGCTGGTATCTTCTATCGTCAGGATGGACCCAGGTCATACGAAACATCATGCGAATATCCGTTACAAACACCACTTCATGTCTGCGGAAATTAAGTAGGATGTGGGTAATATCTCTTTGCGTTTTTGGACCTGTATGCAAGCACTGATTAAGGGATATACCAGAAGAGGTAGGGCTACTACCATCAAATACTACACGTATCTTGTCACCGTTACTCTTGAATACACCATGGTGTGGGATAAAATAATGCTCGCGGGTAGGATCAACCGAAGACAACGACATGTGATTGAGGTCTTGGTACTCTCTCATGAAAGCCACGTACTTATCATGAAACTCGGGATTTGCTTGCATACGCTTCTCTAAGTTGCGGAATCTCTGCAAGGCTCTCGTTCTAGAGTCACCAAGAGGAGGACGGTCATGTAAAAATGGGAGCCTAACTATAAACTTTCCATCTCTATCACGGGTGGTGGTATCTTTGAAGATAGCTTCACACTCTAGTTCTAATGGGTTAGGAAAGGACAATTGAGGGGTTTCTTCTATTTTCCAAAATTTCTCTACTATTTGGGACAAGGAGACTCCAGTCATAGGTGGGTTTAAGTCTTGGAATGGACCTGTGACAGGTCCTGATATCACAAAGCCAAAAATGGTGGACAGGGCTGTGAGACCGTTGGGGAACAAACGAAATTCTGGTTGGAGAAGGGATCCGATGACGTCAGCACCAAGAAGGACAGTAATAGGACCAGGTTTATAAAACAAAGGATCAGCTAAAGGTAAGGGATTAAGAGAGGCAGTCACATGTTTGGGTAATTCTACTTCGGGGTGGGTACCAGCAATGACGTCTACTACCATTGCGGTAGTCGAGATCTCGGGGTAAGTAGAATTCACTGGCTTGAAGGAAAAGGGAATTGTACCACGTGACTGAATAGCCTGAACATTGCCAATACCACGAACAGGAGAGTAAGAGGGAGTAATAGGGATGTTCATCTGATCGACGACCAACTCAGTGGTAACAAGACAACCCTGAGCTCCGGTGTCACATAGGGCACGTGCTTCCACGTAGTATCCATAGGACGTTCTAATATGGATGAGGGCAGTAGGAAGAAGAACTAGGGAATTATTAGGTATGCGTGTGAAAGCGGGGGGTAGAGGGGAAGCGGAGCCTAGTCATTGATTAGAGCTCTCATGAGCCCTAGGGCTGTAGTCTCTACGAGGGGCGCGGGTTTCAAAATTATAAACATTTTGATCGCGGCGATCGGAGCGATCGGAACGACGTTCTCGAGACGTAGGTGAGGCGCGAGGAGGAGATCGACGAACGTCGTCAGAATAATGACGGCGATTCGCGCGAGGAGGAGTAGGAGAAGATCGACCGCCCTTGTATTGTGGTGATGGTGGCGCATGATTGGCTAATGCGTCACGATAGGAATTTTGGTATTCACGGTGAGGGAGGGAGCCATTAAAACACAGCTTCGTATGATGGGAGGAGCGGTGACATGTACCACAGCGATAGTCACGTTGGCAGGAAGCTATAGGATGTCTAGGCATCGATAGCATAAACCGGTTTCCTTTACAAAATTAGACCGATCTCGAACGGGTAGACGATGAAAATCTGGGCACTCACGTAGGTAGTGTGATACACTATCACACATGAAGCACTTCGGACTAGGAGGTGAAGCAACTGTCATGTAAGACCTAGGCTGAAGAGGAGGGGGACGGGTACTAATGTACTAATGTAATGTAAGGCTTATAGTTACCCACGCGGGATGCATCACCCTTCGGGGGTGACGTATCAACTACGGCGGCGCTTCCTACATTGTCGTGATGACGACACTCATCCTCTAGGAAAGTAATCAAATGATCGAAAGTAGGCAATGTTTTGGGATCATCTCCATACCGACGCTCGAAACGAAATTTTAATTCTGAGGGTAGTTTGGCTAGGCATATGTGCACCAACATATATGACCACTGTTTGACAGGTAGTTCGAGGCGTTCCAAACATCGGTATGAAGACAGGAGGGGATTTAGAAAGGAAATCCGTAAACCAGCCAGTTTTGACGATATTGGGGGTAGGGACATTATTTGGCCAATGTGGGTGTCGGCTAGGACACGAAGGTTGTGATACCTTCGCTTCAACAGGTCACGTGCCACAGCATAATTGCCGGATTCTATACGCAGGTGTTGTATCAGCCGACGAGGTTCATCAGAGAGGGCACCTACTAGGTAATGCAATTTTAAGGTAGGAGTCAGGTTAGGTTGATTATCTACAACACTATCAAACTGGTCTATAAAACTAATCCAGCTATCAGGACGACCATCAAATCGGGGAATGGGTAAATCGGGTAGTTTACTACCCGGAGAGTCTGGGGTAGTAAATCTGGGAGGGTTCCTCATAGGAGTACTCGCGGCGGTAGGATCGGTTATAAAAGTTGGTGGGTTAATATCGAGAAACTTCAATTTTAAGTCGTCAACTTTTTCCCTTACTATTTGCATTTGTTGTTTAACATATGCATAATCACACTCATAAATAGCTGGGTCTAAACCACCTAGGAGACGGGAACAGGCAGAGGTAAATTTATTTTGATGGACACTTATTTCAGCCAAACGAACACGTAATTTTGTATGAGGTAAGGTATTTAAAACTCGATGTGTGTCGTCCACCCATTCACTAATAAATCGTACCACACCGATCGACTCATGATACTCTTGCGTATCAGTATATAGGACGGATTTAGTATCATTTTTACTGTTCTCACCAATATCAGACATTATTTCAATATAACAACTCGAACGAACCGAAATAAGCAATTAGTAGGGGACACGCAACAATGTTGCGATCACTGATAAGGAATAGCGAGTGAGCGCTTCGAACAAAAGAACTCGAACGGACTCGAGCTGTTTTGTGCAGTTAACTATCTCCTAAACAACGACGTTTAAAGTGTAATTTAATAACTTCAATAACTTTAGGAAATTATTGGCGGAAATACGAAATGATCTGATACTTTTGGAACAAGTGGGTAGGAGGTATATAACTACGGGGAATTAGTATCAGATATAATGCAAAAGATGTAATTTAGGAGAATAAAACGAATAAATTGAGGGGATTAAAACCACGCTCTGCTACCAATGTTTAAGAAGGGTGCTGGGCTAAATAGTGAAACTAAAAGAGGGGACAAGGGGAGTAAATGTCTAGGTAGTAGCACTTATTTCTAGGTACTTGCTGCTTCAGGTCCGGGGTCGCCTTCTCTGCTCTAGTTAGGTATACACACACACAGATTTTTAGACACTAGCACTTTTAGGGTTTATAGTTTATAAGTTTTAAGAGGAACTCCGCGACACCAGGCGCACCGTGCTACTCGTCGGTATGTTCTGTCAGGGGGAGTGGGGCAATGACAAGAGCGGGCGCGTATAAAATAAATATGTAGGTGGGTATGAAATAATTTACATTGGAAGGGATTTAAACTGTATTTACGCCAAGGTGATTTCTAAACACTTAAATAAATATATAAACATCCAAGACTTGGGTACAAACATTCATACTCATCATACGAACATTTGCCCCTAGCGGGATTCGAACCCGCAACCTCCGGCGTGGCAGTCCGAGAGCTACCCGTTCCGCCACGGAGGTCGTCATACATAGATTACATAGATTTTTACCATATTATTGTTATTACTGTTCCCGTCCCGAGTATATAAATAACTAGCTTTTTCCCGCGACTTGGTCCGCGTAGGTATCGATATTTACACATCTTCGCTACTTTTAACGATTAAGTAGTTTAGTAATAATGAGATGATTTTTCGGGATAAAACTATATTATGTCCTAACCTAACCTAACCTATATGTGTGCCAAATTTCTCCCCGATCCGTCCAGTGGTTAAAGCGTGATTGAGTAACAAACATCCAAACTTTCGCATGTATAATATTCGTGGGATTTAAAGAATACAAGGAAAATCTTTAAAGATGACACAATAAATCTAATAAATAAAATCGTAAACATCGTGTGTCTGTACATTGAAGATATTTGCAATAAAATAATTGAGGGGTCTAAGGATAAGTAAGAGGACACATTTCAATAATTTTTGTCTGTTTGTCTGTTTATCTGTTTGTCTGTGAGTTTGTGCACGCATCACATAAAAACTACTGAACGGATTTTGATGGAATTTTCACAAAAACATGGGGTTAACTTAACTTAACATTTAGTCTTTATTTCATCGCAATCGGCTAACTCACTCAAAAGTTATAGACATTTTTAGTTTTCAAATACATTAGTTACGTAAGGTTAGTCTGCAATATATTGCACATAATAGTATTTCCGTACTATTCAGATTGCGATGAATTTGGATTACATTTGGAGCTGCGAGTAGGAGTTGGAATGGGAGTGGGCGTGGGCGTGGGCGTGGGCGTGGGCGTGGGCGTGGGCGTGGGCGTGGGCGTGGGCGCGTTAGTGGTAGTGGTAGTGGGAGTGGGCGTGAGCGGAAGCGGAAGCGGGAGCGGGTGCGGATTCTGTAGTTCACGCGAGCGGAGCCGCGGGCACAGCTAGTATAAAAATAAACTGTAAACATGTAGAAAAATAATTACCTTAATTTGTGTCCCAACATGAATAGAATAACATCTGCCAAGTACGCGGGAATATAGTGACATATCCAAAATGCCAAAAAATAAAGAAACTTGTAATTAGTTTTGAAGATACAACAATACCATAGAGAACGTTCTGTGAACATTTGTCTTGACTCAGGGCTTGATAGAGTATCAGAAATTAAATCTGAAAAGAATAAGACACTGATTAGTAAAAATATTAATTATTAAAATATTAATTTCTCATTCAGAACTATCTATTACCCTAGACTTCGTCCTTGTGGACAAAGCAACTTGTAGTACACAGACAAACGTTAATGCTGAAAAATTATTTGCTGGAAAGCATTTAACTCCATCATATTTAATTATTAATTTCGATTAAACATAAGGAGACTATGATCCCCCAGTCAAACCGTCTAGACGGTTTTGGGAGAAAATTTTTGTAAGAAAATGTTTTATTATATACGATTAATATATTAAATAAATAAATAATAAGGCAGCCGCAGATGTCAGACGTGAGATTTGTAAACTTTCGACGGTAGATGCCAATTACTTACCAAACTATAAAATTTGTTGTATTTGATTTCTCATATATCAAGTTACCTACTTTACGTAAATAGATATAGCGTGGCCTTACTCTGCAGCCAAGAGTATCTTCATTACCAGTTTATGCTGAAATGCACTTTTATACAATTGTTTGGAAGTGATAGCTTGATTTTGCTAGGCCCCTTGACTTTGACATTATATTAAGATAAAACTTAGTACAGATTGTCTAGAACCCTTGCCTATTTAGAAGTGAAAAAGTTTTACTTTTTTACGGTTTATTTATTGTTACGGTTATAGGTATTTAAAAATAATAGATGAAGATTAGGTACGAATAGAAATATGTATGGAAGATGATTAGATTAGATTAGATTAGATTTATTTATTTCACTTTTACATCTTAAAAATTCAATTTTACATGTCATTCTAATATGGTAAAAGGGATCGTCATAAAATAAAATAGTGTATAAGTTACAATGTCAACAATTCAAATAATGTCATAGTATATAACATACTATCTATGTCAGTATATAATATTAAAATAAAAATTTAAAAATACACTTGGTATTAAGTCATCACAAATTAAATTAAATGTCAGAGGGCCCACCAATTTCATTTTTTAGAAAATTCATTTATGGAATAATATTCATTTTCCAACAAAATGTTTTTCAGTCGTCGACTAAACGTTTCGTCATTGGTCTCGTTACGTAGATCTGCGGGCAGGTGTTCGTAGTAGGTGGGGCCGATGACGCGGGGGTTTTTGGTGGCAAGTGCAGTGCGGCGCGTTACTGTCTTTAATCGACCTTCGTTACGAAGTTCGTGCCCTCCGCCTATACGTCGACCGAAACTGGACATATTTCGCCTAACATACATTATAACTTCGAATAAATATAACGAGTACATAGACATTATGTTTTGATTTTTGAAAAGTCCCCTGCACGTTTGTTTTTATTTACTCCACCTTTTTTGAAGAATAAAAACTCGGTTCGACTCTGTAGAGTTTCCCCAAAGAATAATGCCGTACGACATAAGTGAATGAAAATGTGCAAAGTATGTCTGTCTTAGTACACTGTAAGAAACTAGTGGACGAATCTTTCTTAGCGCATAGGCTGCACTACTCAATTTATCACACAAAGATTCTAGGTGTAGTTTCCAATGCAAGTTGGGGTCTATCACGAATCCTAGAAATTTGCATTGTTCAGTCAACGGAACGGGACTATTGATGCAACTGGGTCTCAGCACAGTTTTTCCTGCAAATAACATGACATTTGATTTAGACATGTTTAATAAAGAGACCATTTGTTGAGAACCATTCTTTTAATTTGTCACAAGTGTAATTGATTTTGGTGTTAAGTTGTTCATACGAACGTGCACACACTACAACCGTGGTATCATCTGCAAACAGGATTATCAGGCCATCGGTTATGTGAGAAGGTAGGTCGTTTATAAAAGTTAAAAACATAGTATTTCCGAGGGATGAACCTTGTGGAATACCAACTGTGATCTTGCCCGCTTCAGACCTGACTTTACGACCCTCGTCTACAGACACTTCCACGGTTTGCTTTCTGTCCGACAGAAACGACTTAAGCATTTTATGCGCGCTGTTCTTAACACCATAATAATGTAGTTTTTCGAGTAATAACTTATGATCAATTACATCGAAGGCTTTTGATAGATCACAGAATATGCCTGCTATTTTGTATTTATCATCTATTCCGGTTAGTATTGCGTCTACAATCTGTTGTGCTGCCAGGGTTGTGGATTTATTTTTCCTGTACGCGTACTGTCTGTCAGTTAGTAAGTCATTTTCCTCGAGATGTTGCATTATGTTGGTAGATATTATAGATTCTATTAATTTGGAAATGGTTGGGACGATGGTGATTGGTCTACGACAGTCTACTTTGTGTTTATCACCTTTTCCTTTATATACTGGACAGACACGTGTACTCTTCAATACTTCCGGATACACACCTTTCGTGAACATATCATTAATCAGGACAACGAGTATCTCTGACACAACTGGCCATATGGACAACAGTATATTAACAGAGATGTCATAGAGATCTAGTGTATTCGGAGTCTTCAACATGGACTTCAGAACTCGATCTAGGACATCTCGCGAAACTACAGGAAGTATAAATTCAGGTACATTTAAGTCTGATAGGTATTTATTTAAATATTGAGTAGCTTTCTCCGGATCACTTTGTAGTGCATATTGTGATGCTATTGTAAGGAAATGATTATTAAAGCAGTCAGGTATTTTATTGGTCGGCACATCAGATCCTAAATCTTTAATGCTGATCGTAGTTGCTTTGTTTTTAGGAGAAATTTCTTCATTAACAACGCGCCAGATTTCCTTTGATGGGTTTTTAGCTTCTGTTAACCGGTGGTCTGTATATGATTTACGGTCGCGCAAAGTGGTTGTTTTTATTAAGTCTGTATAATAGTTAATGCATTTCAGTACCGTTTCATCGTAGGGATATTGCCGTCTGAACTCACAAAAATCCTCGAATCGTTTAATATACATGGCTAATTCACTACTTAGCCATGGAACATTATTTTTACTTTTTATTAATATTTTTTTAAATGGAAAATGTACATTAATGTAATATGTTAAAATTTGAAATAATTTATTAAATTTATCATTTAGATCAATCAAGATCATTATTCCAATTATAATTAGTAATGTCCATATAGAAAGAATTAATTGAATCGTTTGTATAAAGTCGTCGCTCGTTGTATGAATTGCGTGTCGGTGCAATGCGCGGACACTTGGGTATGGATAACGTAAACAGCTGCGAGTTGTGGTCGCTTATGGCGGTATCTAGAGGCCTGCCGGTGACGTCACCATCGCCACGGCCCACTACTCCGCAATCTAGTGATGTACTACACTCCTCTGTGACCCGAGTAGCAAAATCGACTATATTTTTCGAGTTATAACACTTAAGTAAGTCATCTACTTTCTGTCGTTGCGGATTGCTCGTCAAATAATCCACGTTTATGTCTCCGACTATAATAAACCTTTTGTTTTCGTTAATAATTTTACATAATAACATTTCCATTGTATCTAAAAATATTTGAAAATCGCCCTTTCCGGTTCGGTACATACCTACAACAATTAATTTGTGGTTTAACATTTCAATAGCGCTAAATTCGCAATGGTATTCGCGAGCAATACTTTGTAGGTCGCTCCGTTGCTTGTAAGGCGCACCGACGTGTGTGTAAAGCGCGACTACGCCGTGCTCAATGCGCGTGCGACAGTAGCTATTCGCCAGCTCGTATCCGCACAGCCCTACGCGATTTATTTCGTTGTACCTACAAAAAGTCTCAGAAAATACTATCACGTCAGCAACATGTTTGTTTACTAAAATATTTAACAACCCAGTTTTGCTCGTGATAGACCGAACATTCTGGTGTATAATTTTGAACTTGGTGCTACTATTTTTGGAGCTGTTATTCGGTTGTATAGTTTTAATTAGTGCCGGTTGTGGATCTAGTCGTTCTCCGGTCTGTTTTGCGACTTGTTTAAGTTTTTTGGAATAACAACATTAAATTTTCGAATAGAAACACATAGAACAGATAAAACTTTGTTGGCTTGGAAGCCTTTCAAGTTAGAATTTTCCAAACATGTAATATGAAAATAAATTTAACACAGAGCGTCACTAAGCAACGCAGACCGTTTCTGCGTAAGGCTGTCTTCACAGATTTATTATAGAGTTTTACACACCCATTGTTACAGGATTTCTCATGGAAGAAACATTGTATATTTTTGTAGTATCGTATTTAGTAACAGCGGTACGCCATCCAGCAGCAATAATGGCATTGTTAACCAGGTCAACAGGCACGATATCTAATCCTTCATCAGATTTTGTATATATCACGTGTAAAACACCAACTGTGGTGCCAAGAACGATCTAAAACAAAAAAACAAATTACATAGTTTACATAGGTATTTTACCTAATAAATAAAACATCAATCAGGCCTTCCCAACCAGTCTGGCCAGCATGGGGAGTGTAGGCCAAATCCTCCGTCTGTCTCCGGCAGATGAGAGAGGGTTGTGCTCCTGCAGTGGAGACAAAAATAACCTGATGATGAATCTAATAAATAAAAAACATAAACTTCGTGTCTGTACATTGACGATGTCTAAGAATAAGTAACAGAACAAATTTCGATCATTTTTGGAATTTGTGTCTTACTCAATCAAAAGTTATGGGAATTTTTAATTTTCAAGTACCTACATTATTAAGTAAGCAATATAAAGAAGTATTTATTATTCGGTACTATTCAGATTGACGAGATAGACGAGTTAGGACTCCAACTGTTAGTTGTCGTGAGCCCATGGGGAGGGAGAGTTTGAGTTGGAGTTGGACCTGGACCTGGACCTGGACCTGGAGCCGGAGCTGGAGCGGAAGGGGGAAGGGGCGGCCGAAGGGGAGGGGGACGGGAATTAAAAGTCAAAACTCAAAATCATTTATTGCATATGAGTACACTTGGTACATTTATGCACGTCTTTTTTTTTATCGACTACCGCTTGCTAGGTGTTAGCGCTGTGAAGAAGAAACGGCGCAACAAACTTCACGCAACATCTTTTAAAAATCAAGTTTGCAGACAATTAATAAAGATTGTGCGAAGTTGAATTAACATTTAGTACCAGGCATCTTTGTCATTCAAATAATCGTTTATTTTATAATAGGCTTTCTTACAAAGTTGTTTTTTAATGTGAATCTTAAACTTTCTGTCCGTCATATTTAACATTTCCTCTGGTAGTTTGTTGTAGAAGCGTATACATTGCCCCGTGAACGATTTACTGACCGTACTTAGTCTTAACCCTGGTAAATCAAGTTTATTTTTATTTCTTGTATTATAACTGTTATTGTCCCTGATCTTATGAAGCACAGTAAAATCATACCACTTTTTAAATCTGGTGACAAACAAGATCCCAGTAATTTTAGACCAGTGTCAGTTCTGCCTGTGCTTAGCAAGATATTCGAGAAGATCATACTCAATCAATTGCTTTGTCATTTCAATCTTAAACTACTCCTTCACGATCGTCAGTTCGGTTTTACTAAGGGACGTTCCACAACCGACGCAGCATTCATGCTTGTTAAGCATATCCATGATGCTTGGGAAGACTTCCATGATGCAATAGGCGTCTTCTGCGACCTCTCCAAGGCATTTGATTGTGTCGATCACGAAACCTTGCTACTTAAACTGAAACATTATGGCGTTAAAGACAGAGCATTCGAATTACTTAAATCTTACTTAGAAAATAGAGTACAAAAAGTAGATATAAACGGAATTCGGTCATCTGGGTCATTCGTGAAAATGGGGGTACCCCAGGGTTCAGTTCTGGGCCCATTTCTTTTTCTTGTATATATAAATGACTTGCCCTTTTTAATACAAAACATGTCCAATATAGTTTTATTTGCCGATGACACTTCGCTGATTTTTAAAATTAGCAGAAAAGATTGTGAACTTGCCGAGGTAAATAATACTCTCACGCAAATTCTTAACTGGTTTAGTGTAAATAACCTTGCATTAAATACAAAGAAAACTAAATGTATTAAATTCTCTCTACCAAATGTAAGAAAAGTAGAAAACAATGTGACATTAGGTAATGACACACTAGAATTTATTAAAAGTACTGTGTTCCTGGGTATAACTATAGATTCATCTTTACAATGGGGACCCCACATAACTTCATTAGCTGGCAGATTAAGTTCTGCCGCCTACGCCGTAAGGAAAATCAGACAATTAACTGATGTTGCTACCGCGAGGTTAGTGTACTTTAGCTACTTCCACAGTATCATGGCATACGGTATCCTACTGTGGGGTCAAGCAGCAGATATAGAGACCATTTTTATCTTGCAAAAAAGAGCAGTTAGGGCAATCTATAATCTGCGTTGTAGAGACTCATTAAGAGAAAAGTTTAAAGAAATAAGCATATTAACAGTAGCTGGTCAATTCATTTTAGATAATATTTTATATGTCAGAAAAAATGTATCTCTCTTTTTGAGGCACTGTGACAATAATAGTTATAATACAAGAAATAAAAATAAACTTGTTTTACCAGGGTTAAGACTAAGTAAGGTCAGCAAATCATTCACGGGGCAATGTATACGCTTCTACAACAAACTACCAGAGGAAATCTTAAATATGACGGACAGAAAGTTTAAGATTCACATTAAAAAACAACTTTGTAAGAAAGCCTATTATAAAGTAAACGATTATTTGAATGACAAAGATGCCTGGTACTAATGTTAACCAGCTTCGCAAAATCTTTATTAATTGTATGCAAACTTGATTTTTAAAAGATGTGTTGCGTGAAGTTTGTTGCGCCGTTTCTTCTTCACAGCGCTAACACCTAGGAAGCGGTAGTCGATAAAAAAAATGACGTGTATAAATGTAGGTACCAAGTGTACTCATATGCAATAAATGATTTTGACTTTGACTTTGACACAGTGCCTCAAAAAGAGAGAAATATTGTTTCTAACATATAAAATATTATCTAAAAAAAAATTTACCAGCTACTGTTAATATGCTTATTTCTTTAAACTTTTCTCTTAATGACTCTACAACGCAGATTATAGATTGCCCTAACTGCTCTTTTTTGCAAGATAAAAATGGTCTCTATATCTGCTGCTTGACTCCACAGTAGGATACCGTATGCCATGATACTGTGGTTAACACTTAATAATTTTAAATTTTTTGTAATCCTGTAGTCCACGCGAGCGGAGCCGCGGGCATAGGTAGTAGTAATAAATAAAAAGCACTTTAGGCCAAATAGAGTTTAGACCATAGTTTCGGTTCAGCCAAAAATCAACCAAAACTTCGGCCTAGCCGAAACTTAGTGTTCGTGAATTGTCGGGCTCTGTTAAAAGGAGTTGGTGTAGAGTTTTAATCAAAAGTTAATATTGCGTAAAGTTAATGTTTATAAGTACCCATATATCATTTAAATTTCCTAATCAGCGCAACCTTTCTCTCTACATAATATTTTATTTTTAAGATTGTCTGAAATAAATCGCTTAAAGTGATAAGACCTAAATTGTACTATTTCAACTTTTAAAATTTATAGCTGTATTGGTTTGTGCAATCAAGTATGTTGTACCTAATGTAACAAACAAATCTATTTTATATTACTTACTTTAATTGTTTATTTTATTATTATTAAATTCGACACGAGTTAACTATATAACATGTAAAACTCACTAGATTTCTGCATACAATACAAATTTTAACATGTCTAAATATAGTTCTATGGTTCCCGCGGGTATCGTCAAGGCGACTAAGGGATTGCATCAGGAACGGGCAGCAGCGTTCTACTGTGTGTGTATGTTAAGAGCATTACTGCGATCACCAATCCGCCTGCCAAGCGTGGTGATTATGGCAAATCGCCCAGTGGACATCTAACCAAAAGGGGTATTCTATTAAGGAGGCCTATGTCCAGCAGTGGACGTATTTAGGCTGATGATGATGAAACAAGGTTCTGTTTCGGCCGAAACCGAGGCCGAAGATTCGGTTTCGGTTTCGCCTGCAAATCCTGTTTCGGTCGGACACTACTAAAAACATAAAATAAATAAACGAACGAACAAACATAAACTTGACACACACGAGGATATGTACGAGTTAAGAAGATATTGTTTATACTAACCCCACTTGCTCCAAGTGTACAACTCTTGTCTAGCCAACCAGGTGGTTCACGGTAAGAGGCACCCACTGAAATAAATTGGTAATAATTATGATATATGTGGAAAATAAAACAAATTCTTAAATGAAATTAAACTTCCAAACACAAAAAACGTCATATGCAACAAAAAAAAAGAGGAGTTTTAACTTCAGGCATTTTTGGCAAACAAAGCGTCTGCTGCGACTCTAGCGATTGAACAATGTTATGTGTTTTATGTACTTTTAAAAATAAGTTCGGAATGTTTCTACGAAGCAAACAAAACCGGAATTGAACCATTTCACCCCCTTCAGGCGAACGTGGGTGAACGTGTTATCCGTCTATTTTGGCTTATATATTAGGGTGTTTTTTTTATCACTAAACAGTAATGCTACGCCCATACTCGGTAAGTGTTAAATAAAGCATTCGCCTCAAAAAACGTGCCAAAGATACTACAGTAGCAATTTAAACGTATTAATAAAAACTTAGCAGTTTAATGACAATAAATTACCTATATAAAAACACATGTTCAATGCTTATAGTACAACACAGGGGACATAATTTAGTTGCTTTATTGAAAGTTCTTTAAACTTGGCATATAGTTATGATATGACATTTCCATTTATCAGACGACTATAATTATCCAATGAGAACTTGGTAGTTTTTTAACAACTGTAATGTTTTTGTTAGGAATTCAATATTTTTTATTAAAATTATTTAACTCAAGGCATGTAATTTGGTCATTTGATTAGTTCATTATTTAATAAATAGTGGAAATAATTTAGTTGCTTTATTGAAAGTTCTTTGAACTGGGCATATAGTTATAATATGACATTTCCATTTATCAGACGACTATAATTATCCAATGAGAACTTGGTAGTTTTTTAACAACTGTAATGTTTTTGGTAGGATTTCAATATTTTTTATTAAAATTATTTAACTCAAGGCAAGTAATTTGGTCATTTGATTAGTTCATTATTTAATAAATAGTGGAAATAATTTAGTTGCTTTATTGAAAGTTCTTTAAACTTGGCATATAGTTATGATATGACATTTCCATTTATCAGACGACTATATTATCCAATGAAAACTTGACCGTTTTTAACAACTGTAATGTTTTTGGTAGGATTTCAATGTTTTTTTTTTTAATTATTTAACTCAAGGCATGTAATTTGGTCGTTTGATTAATTCATTATTTAATAAATAGTGGTTTACATGTGGGAAAATTATGAAAATGGTCAATAGTGAGGGGATTTTTATAATTTTACTACTGCATGTAACATTTAAACTGTATGTCACGAATGGTTATTGAGTTAAGGGTGAGAAAAAGTAGCTCAAAGCCGATCGTGTAAACTGTGCACAGCGTGCCTACGATAGCCGGATTTCTTTTTGTCAGGACTTGGCCTTGCGCACGGCTGTGCTCTTAAATTTATTATTGAGTTGCGATTTTTGATTGCTGACAAATATTATAAAACCAAACTACACAGGTTTATAAATTTTGCTGCATAAGTATTTTGGAAACTTTGTCTTTGTTTACAATACATTACAACTCATTTTTCCACGTATTTATCTAGTCAATTAATGTCCAAGTTGTGCAGTGGGGCCGTGCAGTGCGGCCGTGCAGTGGGGCCGTGCAGTGCGGCCGTGCAGTGGGGCCGTGCAGTCTTTTTTTTAAAATGTTATGTCGTGCCAGGTTTGTGGGGGGCAGTTAAATCTATATTTATCGTCTTTTTTAAAGCATGTTCAAAAATTTGTGATAGGTTGGGTTGGGTAACACTAATACTTACCAATAGCGGGCCGCACGATACATATTGGCAAATCGCCAGCCATAGTGCGCACCGCCTCCTCAGCAACTGCCTTTGTGTACGTGTAAGTATTGGGCCAACCCTCTATGAGCCTGAATAATTTATAAACCATAATTAGCATAACCACGTTAACTATAATCTGGTAACAAGGAATTCATAAAATCAAACAAATGAAGGTAGAATAAGTATCTAACTATTCAATAACTCAGTGGGAGTTTATTTAAATGGACTGTAGGTATATTGTGGAAATTCGGTTAGTCGCTGATTTGCCTTTATTCCAGTGTTAAACTTTCAAATCAATCAGTTCAAGTTATTCTTCCGAAAAAAAATCATCTATCCACAATACTTCTTTGTACAGTGTTGGGAGTATTTCTGTAATATAATTGTAAATTTAGATATATTAATTGAATTACTAAATTTTTCCACTGTTAAGCTTGTCTAAAAAAAAAAACAGGTTGGAAGTGGTCCAATTTCTTCAACTGGTTGAATAGAAAGTTTAATGTATTGGAATAAAGGGCTGATTGCATACAGTCTGATACGACTGTCTTCCGAGCATCTCGAGATCCATAAAATAACCAATTTGCACGTATTGTAGTCCTTATATTGTACCCGAATAACACAGCACTTCAAACTATTAATATATAATTAATTTGGTATAATTACGAAAACGCTACCGAAGCATGAGATATTGAAAATGATGAATTGTGTATAGCATTGCGTGCAACCGAGAGCCAGGCGTGGTGGCGTTCATTGGTTAAGGCCAATCCAGCAGGTCAGAAACCTATGCCTAGAGTAATCCATCAATCACTGGAAATACACGCCAAGATTGAACAACTCCTAAGCACTAATCAAGGCTCACAATCGTAAGTCTGCTCAAGAAGGTTTAGTGCATAGCAGGAATAAGTTACGCATAGTAGTGAGAGCCCTCACAGAATATTATGGTCTGAATAAACACATGTTCAACCTCAAGCTCTGAACCACAGAAGTGTGTAGGCTCTATGAGGAAGCAGAGGAAAACCCCTTGCACCTCCTGTGCGAGTGTGGCCCACTGATGCCCAAAAGAAATACACACATCGGTAACTACTTGCTTCGCCCCGGCGAAGTAAAACAACTCAGTGCCAAAAGCAGTGTGCAGTTTCTAACTGCTGCAAAGCTTATAGTATGGTGGCGATCGCAATAGACCAGAAATGGTCGCAGTGATACAAGGTCTAGACAGAAACCTTGAAATAGCCTCAATACGAATAATAACAATGTCCAGCAGTAGACGTCTAATAGCTAATATGATGTTGATGAGAGCCTATGGGAGTACACCTCGAAGTCTGTAACATTAGCTTTATCTGCCACAATTTGGCAGACCCTATAAATTGGTATACATTTACAAAGTCTGAGATCCACGGACACGAGTAGTACTGGTGGAATAAATATTGTATGTTCATCGTTGATGGCTGATTCTTGGTGTCAAAAGTCATGGTCACTTCTTAATTCCTGGACTGTTGCTTAAAAATATGCCTTTTAGGCCCATTTAGTGCGATGCTGCCGGGGCGGCTACTGCAGTTAGCTGAGCTTTACCAGGAATCCCATTAGTTTCTTCACGTCTTTCTGGGAGTGTCCTCGATTTGCCGAGTATTAAAATAACCCTCAGAGTAGGCCAGCCATTTTTCCAACTGTGGACAATTTATAATAAAGTTATTGCACTTACTGTGGCGTTATGAGTTTCAGTCTCTCTTCATCGAGTCTTTCCACAACATCGAGCAGGGTAGCAGGCGCCAGCGGAGAATCGTAGAATTTCTCTAGAACATCCTCATTTACTCGACTTCTTGTTGCATGTGAATACGCAGTAGATATGTGCACGTATGACCTGATGTGACGAATTTATCATGTAATAAAAGGTTATATCAGACAATACGAGAAGTTATCGTGCTGTCGTAATACTGTTTGTCAGAAAATTGTTTTGGCAGCATCATAGGGGTGTAAAAACATAATAACTTTAAAATGTTAGTTAGTTAATTAATAATTTAACATTAAGAAACTCTGCAATTTTAAGTGACTATGGATTAATATACCTATATATCATTATACACAGCTCTATATGTAACTATACGTCCATACGATAGTTAAAATTACAAAAAAAAATCATTCATTATGTATCAAGAGAATTTAAGTCGAGACACGTATTTTATTTTTATTATTTTCCGTGAATTCTTTGAATTACTAAATTCGGTGTAAATACTCATAAGAAAATCAATTATAGTTTAAAATGCATGCCTTTTGGGCTCAAATAATAAATTACAATTTTACGTTCCTCTAAATAAATATGAATTTTCAACTTTATAAATATGTTGGACAAGAAGCTTCCCATACATTTTTGCAACGTCCGAATACAGAGTTTTGCCAATATGTTCAATCTACAAACATGAGAAGTTTACGTTTTTATTTATAAGATTCAACATTATTATCCGACACTGTTAGGTCTCAGCTGAAAATCAGTGCTCTGCCATCACAGGCAAAGCAATATGCTGAGCTGGGGCCTGTTTGCTGCTGCAGCACACATTCTGTGTCTACTATAGTGTCGCCACACTGTACTGTTGTCCCCTCCTCTACAGGTCGGTCGCACGCCTTGGTTCTACTCCCGGTTTGTCGGGTAAGTTCCTCGCATTGTTCTGCTCCTCGTGCAAGCGAATGTAATATTAAATTATCGTCCGACAAGCCGTGTGACGTGACCCGGCGTGTGCACCCGACTCTTAGTAGTATATTATTTTTGTTTATGTGTAATGTTGCACTGTATGTGTTTTGTTACAGCCAATAAATGAATATTCTATTATATTCTATTCTATTCTATTCTATTCTATTCTATTCTATTCTATTCTATGCTATTCTTGCTAAGGAAAGTTATTGCAACTCACCTCAACTTTTTGCAAGATTTTCCCAAATTAAGCACTTCTATGGATCCTTTAACATTAATCATGGCGGCAGTTTTTATGTTCTCCACAAAACTAACAGTTGCAGCTCCATGAATAATGACGTCCACCTAATAAACGCCAGATAAAAATATTTTCACATTAATTCACGTTCTCTTATTGGTTATCACTCATCATAAGCCTAATGATGACGTCTACTACTAGGCAAAGACCTTCACCGCATTCGGATTTAAACTTGCATTTATTTATAACAAATCAACAAAAAAAAATCAAATGGAGCTTCAAAGTTTGTATGGAGAACGTCTATTAGATATTCCTATCAATTTGAAACTTCGTAGGAATACTCTAAAACCTTAATGATTCAACACGTGTTTTATAGTTTTTGAAAAACTATCCCCTAAGTGGCTGAAATGGAGTACGAAAGTAGTAGTCTCCAAACCGATTGCTCTAGAAACTTGAAATTTTGCACAAAGCTTTCAGCTGTCACCTGTCGTGACAATATTTTTTATAGAACAACAAATTGTAGAATTGTAGCTACAATCCGACATATTTGTAAATTTTCCAGTGACTCATTTGTAGATTGTAATCTTTATTAAACAGAAATTTGTAGCATTGCAAAATTGTAATTCTAAATTGTAATCGTAAATTGTAACGTTTATTTAATAGGGCCCTGATTGGAGAGAACGATACAAACCTCCTCAGTGAGTATTTTCCACATTTCATCACTAAGTCCAAGTCTATAGTTGCAAACGTCACCATCAACGGGAATGATTTTTTCCGCAAAATTCGGTTGTTTCTCATGTAGTCCGTCGTACAGCTTTAAAAAATATCATTTTTGTCATCAGATGTTTCGATATGCAAATAGTTCAATGGGTTCACATGAGTAACAAAATACTACTGTGGAGTTTCAGCGAAACCTGTTAACTACATTTTTCATTCCTGTTAGGGTATACTCACTTGTAATTGTTTTCGCTCAATTGTGACGGTGACAGTGACTGATTGATTATATTTTAGTCACAAGCTATAATATTTGATTAATCTTCATAATTTATTTATATGGGATTTTTGAGATTTCAAAATTTCTCTGAAATACTATAGACCTGTAGTTACCAGTTACAGATAAATTAGGCATCGACTACTTTTGTTCTATTTTTTTAAAATGTACTACAATGAAGAAAATGCTTTTTAACATTAATTAAATCAGCAATAAAATTAACGACTTAGCGTTGTTATTACTCCGTACGGGCGGGAAGAGAACCACGCTGGGGCGAGGGCGGTCCAAAAGTGTAGGTATTTATCGCTGTAGGTTCGATCGTGTGAGGCCTGGCCTGGCCTGGCAATGTTATAAGACTCTAGTAATTTTATTGAGTCACTAGTATAAAATAATTGTAAGATTATACCATTTTAAGCAATCTTATAGTAATCCCCATCAGGAGTTCGCCTTAATATAATAATTATATGCGAACAAAGTCGCGAGCGGTTACTAGTTATAATATATAGGTATTGTTACTAACTTTATCCTTGAGCATATCGGAGAGTCGCTCCTGAATAGTTTTAAGTTTTTTCGGCCGCAAAAGCAAGTAAATTTTCTTAAATTTGCATGATCTAGAAAAATATAACATTATAAGATATATGTATGCATTTTTCATTTTATATAATTGTATCTGGCGGGAGAAGCAACTGCTCGAACCATTAGGTGAACAAACGAATAATTGAATGATAGTGTACGTAAATAAAAAATCGCTAACATTAAATTGGGATTATCAATTTTATATAGGAATCAATGGAACAAATACATATCGTCAGTGGAAAAGTAAAAACGCTTAAGCGCCAATTTGACAAATTTACAGGAGACAGAGAGAGGTTTAAAGTTTTTTTCGGAAAAAAATTAATATCTCGTTTTCTATGAGGAGTATTTTTATGTAACTTGAATCATCTTGACGATATATATGTTTTAGTACCTGAAAAACTTCTCAATCATTTGCTTTCCCATGAATCCTGAACCGCCAGTGATAAAGATCACGGCATCCTCATAGAATTTTTGGACATCAGAGTCTCCTACTTCTATCGTTTCATTTATATTTCGATGTTTAGAAATCAGTGCCAATTCGAAGGCCCGAGCTTTATCCATGGCTAAAACTATAAACACAGAATTAAAAATAAGGGTCTAGCTAGAGTAAGGGTTATCAATTCGTCTAAGTCTTTCAATTTGTCCAAATACATAGGTACTAAATATTGTAAAAGTATAATTTTTATCCTGTCTTGTTTTGTCCCAAGTCTCATTTCGTTCAAGTCTTATATTGTCTGAAACATTTAGTTTATGCTAGACTTGCTTGCGGCTTGGCTCGCGTGGTTTTCCAAAACAGATAAAATAAAAATTGAATAAGTCATAAATTGTGCGTCGTACGCATTGTGAGGATTACTTCAATAATTTTATTTTAAGTTTCCTCTCATATTTCGGAAAATAATAAAGAATACCTCAAATCTCTTTATTTTTCCTATTATGACCGGAAATTGCACACACATGTTCCCAATTTCAGTTTAATCGGTCCAGCATCAGTTGGTGTGATTGAGGCGGACAGACAATTAACCGGAAGGATAAGAAAGGTTCACTTTAAGGACACCTTTTTGACGGGACTTTTAAAATGCATACATACCTGTTACTTATTATTAGTTCCCTTGGACTACAGCCGGTAAACGCGAACAATAGCAAGCTTGTATTAAACTTAAAATTTGACTTCAACTAGTTATTCACTGCAAAATAATGCAAATAAATTTGACCTCGTCACTATTTAGCTACGAAACTGATCTAAATGACAATGCATTGGATAATTTTTTGATTTTATATTTTAATATAGCCCAGTGCTGTATTTTGCTTCCAAAAAACCTCAGCAGGGGGTGCAGACTTCAAATATTTGACCTTGAAGGAAATAGCACCTAAAGGTGCATCCTCAACGGGAGCATTCGTTTACGAGCATTCGACAATGACGTTGCCAATACGACATTCACTGCCAATCAACTCAACGTCCACACCGCACGATGCTCGCAAACGAACGGTACCGGTGCGGACCTAGCATTAAAATCAGTATTGTTACCATTGCAAAAATAAGCAAAGAATCAATTAAATCATTCAGTTTTAATCAGAATAAAACCATAATATAATCTAATCTATACATATAATAAAAGAGTAGAAAAAAAAAGAAAAGCGAATCTGTACATCATCATCATCATCAGCCCGAAAGAGTCCACTGTTGGACATAGGCCTCTCCCAAGGTGCGCCACTGAACCCGATCCTCGGTACTTCTCATCCAGTTACTGCCAGCCGCCTTACGCAGATTACTCCATCTAGCCAGGGGGCGTCCCACACTACGTTTGCCTAGTCGCGGTCTCCACTCGAGAACTCGTTTACCCCAGCGGTAATCGGTTCTCCGACAGATGTGACCAGCCCACTGCCACTTCAGCGTACTAACTTTTTGAGCTATGTCAAAGACTTTAGTTCTCTGGCGGATCACCTCGTTTCGGATCCTGTCCCTTAGAGAAACTCCGAGCATAGCTCTTTCCATAGCCCGCTGAGCGACCTTGAGTTTTCGAACTAGTCCCACTGTCAGTGTCCACGTTTCGGCGCCGTAGGTCATTACGGGTAGGACGCACTGGTTGAAGACTTTTGTCTTCAGACACTGTGGTATACGCGACGAGAAGATATGACGTAACTTCCCAAATGCTGCCCAGCCTAGCCTAATCCTCCTGTCGGCTTCCTTCTCGAAGTTGTTTTTGCCTAGTTGCAGAGTTTGCCCGAGGTAGACATACTCGTGAACAACTTCGAGTGCCTTACCATCGACTATGGTCGGTCCCGGAGCAGCGTGATCATTGAACATGGCCTTAGTCTTGTCCAAGTTCATTCCGAGACCGACACGTCAAGATGCAGCGTTGAGGCTGTCCAGCATTTCCTGAAGGTCCTGCAGCGATTCTGCCATGATGACGATATCATCGGCAAAGCGTAGATGGGAGATGTACTCGCCGTTTATGTTTATGCCCTGTCCGTTCCAGTCCAGCGTCTTGAACACATCTTCCAATGCATTTGTGAACAATTTTGGGGATATGACGTCACCCTGTCTCACTCCTCTGTGCAATTGGATAGGTTGTGTTTGGTGGTTTTGTACTTGGACTGACATTG
Source organism: Esperia sulphurella (assembly GCA_947086405.1). Lineage (NCBI taxonomy): Eukaryota > Metazoa > Arthropoda > Insecta > Lepidoptera > Oecophoridae > Esperia > Esperia sulphurella. The sequence goes on from OX352266.1 coordinate 2,831,847, forward strand.
TCGCGGCGTCATACAGACATCTCAATACTTCGATGTACCGCCAGTCTACTTGGCATCGCTGCAAGGACTCCAGAACAGCCCAGGTCTCGACGGAGTCAGATGCTTTCTCATAGTCCACGAATGCGAGACATAGGGGCTGATTATACTCTTCAGTCTTCTGTATAATCTGCCTCACCGTGTGTATGTGGTCTATGGTGCCATATCCTCCTCGAAACCCGGCCTGCTCCGGTGGCTGGAAGTCGTCAAATCTTCTTGCGAGACGATTTGTAATGACTCTCGAAAACAGCTTATAGACGTGGCTCAGGAGCAAGATGGGCCGATAATTTTTAAGTAGGGTTTTGTCTCCTTTTTTGAAGAACAAAACGACAATGCTCCTGTTCCACGCCCTCGGGGTACTCCCTGTATGAATAACGGAGTTAAAGAGCCTCTGTAGCTTCTTGAGTATAGGTATACCTCCTGCTTTCAGAAGCTCTGAAGTAACTCCATCTTCTCCAGGGGCTTTCCCATTTCTGAGCTGTTTGAGAGCCATCCCAATTTCGTCCAGACTGACTTCTGGCAGTTCGTCGGTATAGTGGCGGGTTAACGTGGCTCTGGCATCAGTCACTTGGGGCTCTGGTTGCGAGGCATGCGAAGCGTACAATCGGCCATAGAAGTCTCTAATCTCAGCGAGTAGCTCTGGCTTAGAGGTGACGGTTCTACCACTCGAGGTCTTAAGTTTCGTCAGGTGGCTTCTCTGTAGTTGCTGAACGAATACTTTTGACCCCCTGTTCTGCTCAATGGCCTCTTTAATGAGGCGCGTATTGTAGCGTCGGAGGTCAATTCGTATTCGTTTGCGAATAGTTTTATTGAGCGCCTGTTGTTCTGACGATGTGGCCTGTGAATTTTCTCGTCTTTTCCTCATGAGTTCCAGAGTCTCGTCCGAGAGTTTCGACTTCTTACCCGTACGCTGTTGTCGGCAAAACCTGTTGCCCTCATCCCTGATGATTTTCACCACGTTATCGAGAGCCTCATCAACATCGTCGATTGTAGTTTCCAGAGCAGCGAATCGATTTTGTAGTTCCAGTTGAAACATTTCGGAGCCAGCTACGGTCTGGTGCCGAGTAGGTCGGAGCGTAGACTTCATAAGACGGTTTCTCTCCAGCTTATAGTCGATATTCAGAGTGCCTCTGACTAATCGGTGATCGCTACCAGTGTTGAACTTATTGATCACTGTGACATCTCTGAATATATGCTTCTTGTCCGTCATGATGAAGTCAATCTCATTTCTTGTCCTATCGTCGGGGCTTGTCCACTTTCTCTGGGGCTTTTTCTTGAAGAAAGAGTTCATCAAGAATAGTCCCTCCGACTCCAGAAAGTTGACCAGCATTTGGCCCCGGTGATTTCTGCGTCCCAAGCCGTGTGGTCCTACCTTCGATTCGCTGCAAGTTTGTACTCCTACTTTGGCGTTGAAGTCCCCCATAACAACATTGAAGTGGGCCTTGGTGGTGTTATTCAAGGCCTTGGCTATGTCTTCATACACTGCCTGAACTTCATCATCTGAGTGTGTCGAAGTCGGTGCGTAAACTTGCACAACCTTGAGGGAGTACCTCTTGGTAAGCTGAACAACAAGATACGCTACCCTTGTCGACACACTTGAGATTTCTACAATGTTGTCAGTGAGGGTCTTATTGATGAGGAACCCGACACCGCCCTGGGAAAGGTTGTCTCCCTCTCGATAATAGAGTAGATGACCTGATTCTAGAGTTATCGTGTCCTCTCCCTCTCTTCGGACTTCGCATAACCCCAAAATGTGCCATCGTATTTTCTCTAACTCTACTTCGAGTTCAGCAATGTGCTCGTCCAGCCTGAGAGTTCGTCCGTTATACGTCGCCAGGGTCAGTTGTTTTTGGTAGCCTACCGTAACCCGGGGATTCTTAGCACCCCCTGCCCTACCGTAACCGTGACCGCTACCTTGGTCAGGAATGGTAGGGCGGCCGGGAACTGGGGGCCGTATTTGGTTGGCGCTATTCATGGGGGGGAGGAAATGCCCTAATCGCCACGCTGGGCAGGCGGGTTGGCGATCGCAGTGTCAGGCGTGTCGCGCAGGTAACGCTGCTGCCCGTCACCGGCCTGCTACATTTAAGCCTGACCATACTTTTGTAGATGGTTATACCGCCATCTATCGGTCGTCAGAGCCTCGTTTGTTCCTCAGCAGGGTGTACCACGTGCAGGTGAGGTTGACAGTTGGAGTGGTTTACGTACATTGAAGTTAAAAAAAAATTTCACTGCCCGAACATTACTGAAGACCAGTAGAGTCCAAAAATATAATTAAAAAATTTCGTTTCTGTCTGTATGTATGTACGGGCTAATGTTGGAAACTGCTGAACAGAATTTGACGGCGTTTTCACTGTTTAATAGCTTTGAGTTCGGGCCTCATACTGGTATAAGTCGTATCTCAATAAAATGTCAGGATGCTGATATACAAGTTGACCTCTCATTTCATATCATTTGTATGAAAGTGTAGTTCAACATTACTGGTTAGTTCAAAAACTTGACAGAAGGTGACAGAAAGATTTTAAAGCTCATTTATACAATACAATATAATACACTTTATTGCACAAGTCTCGATACAAAAAGTTCGTTATTCGATAATTAGTGGCCCTGTAATACAGTGACCGGTGATCGTACAATGTCAATATCGAAGCTGTTCAGGAGTACGTCTGCCTAGGACAGACAATATAGTTGGGTAGGATCAATTTCAAAAGCTGACAGAAGAATCCAGTTAGGCTGGGCTGTATTCGGAAAACTGCGTCAAGTCTTTACGTCACCTATTCCCCAATGTTTAAAGACAAAAATCTTTAATCAGTGCGTCCTGCCTGTCATGATTACAGCGCGGAAACGTGGACACTGATGGTGGGCCTGATCCACAAAATTCAAGTGGCTCTGCGAGCTATAGAGAGGGCAATGCTCGGGGTCTCTATGAGGGATATGATTCGTAATGAGGAGATCCGATGAATAACGAAGGTGACCGACATAGCCGAAAGAGTTAGTAAGCTGAAATGGCAGGTCACATCTGTCGTGGTACCGAACGGCCGTTGGGGCAGACGGGTTCTAGAGTGGGACGCGACGTCCCACGCGCAGGGTGGGACGCCCTGCCGCCAGGTGGATGGACGACCTGAAGATGGTGGCCGGAAGCGGCTGGATCTGTAGGACGTTGTGGCATTCATTGGGGAAGGCCTATGTCCAGCAGTTTGACAGACATTTTGTTGGACAGTTAATAGGATATGCAAAATAGGAAGGAAATAGGAGGAGAAGGAAGTCGGATGGGAAAGAAGAGAGGGATTAGGGTAGGAGAGGAAAGATGAGGGGCAGTGGTAAATAAAGGGCGTAGGAAGGGGTGGGTTAAGGGAAGGGGGAGAGGTAGGAGTAGGGAGAGGGAAGGGTTGGCAATTTTCGGTGGAAGTTTGCATGGCAATGTACATCATATATATTTTTTAGTTTTATCATTCTCTTATTTTAGAAGTTACAGGGGGGGGGGGGACACACATTTTACCACTTTGGAAGTGTCTCTCGCGCAAACTATTCAGTTTAGAAAAAATGAGTATGGGGAACCCCCAAAATTTAATGTTTTTTTTTCTATTTTTGTGTGAAAATCTTAATGCGGTTCACAGAATACATCCACTTACCAAGTTTCAATAGTAAGTTCTTATAGTTTCGGAATAAAGTGGCTATGACATACGGACGGGCAGACAGACAGACAGACATGACGAATCCATAAGGGTTCCGTTTTTTGTCATTTGGCTACGGAAACCTAAAAAACTGTAGTCCAACGGGCTAAACCGCCGCCGGAACGCTAATTTTTACCCAAACTTCAAAAAAGGAGGTTCTCAATTGGATAGTATGTTTTTTTATGTATATTAATATTTTTAATGCATAACCAGATTAAAAGATTTCTTTTAGGATTTAGTAATACACGTAATACATAAGAATGTGTAATGTTAAGTTGTCCACGCGGACGAAGTCGCGGGCAACAGCTAGTACATAATATAATAAATCATGTTAATAATACAGTCTGAGCCACCATGAATGATCATAACTCATTTAAGAGTGCAGGTTCGACGAGTTCCGAAAACGTATACTTTTATAATATAAATCGGTACACTTGTTTCATCATCAGGTTATTTTTGTCTCCACTGCAGGAGCACAACCCTCTCTCATTTGCCGGAGACAGACGGAGGATTTGCTATTACACTTGTTTATTTGCTATTAATTCTGTGTTTCGTCTATCGTTTGTCTATCTGCTGAATAATTTTAATATCGCTGGACAATAATGTGTAGGTAGTCATGGAGCGTTCAGAATTTTTTTCTAATTTTGAGATATTCTAGTTTAAAAAAAATATTAACAAAACCTGGAACGTTATGTAGGTACTAGCTGATCCGTCGAACTTCGTACTGCCTAACAGTCAATGACTGCCATGTTAACTTTTTTTTTAAATGGCCTTTGTTATTATGCTTATAAGGCACAATAATTCCGCCAATGTCAAAGTAGTGGAAAATACACGAAGGGTGTTAACTTTTAGCTAAACCTATAAGCGTGCGTGACATGAGCTGTCAATTGTGGAAGATGGCGGAGTTTCAAACCTAATTTATTTAGAAAAATATTTTCTAAATATTTTTCTTCACTGAATATTTCAATTATTTTTTAGTTATTCTGCTATTCGGGGCAGAGACGAATCCAACCATTTAGAGATTATTAAAATCGATTCAGCCATTCTCGAGTAAGTAAACAAAACAAAGGCGGGTTAGTGTTTAAGTAACCCGACTTTGTTTTATTTATTTAGATATAACGTTTGACATGAGCTGTCAATTGTGGAAGATGGCGGAGTTTCAAACCTAATTTATTTAGAAAAATATTTTCTAAATATTTTTCTTCACTGAATATTTCAATTATTTTTTAGTTATTCTGCTATTCGGGGCAGAGACGAATCCAACCATTTAGAGATTATTAAAATCGATTCAGCCATTCTCGAGTAAGTAAACAAAACAAAGGCGGGTTAGTGTTTAAGTAACCCGACTTTGTTTTATTTATTTAGATATAACGTTTGATTTTGTACGACGCTACGACGTATCTTTGCTGACGTTTTAATAATTAACGATTCAAAGTAAACCATACCAACGACATAATTATGAATGAAAACTGTATGCATGTTATTTTTAAGTCTGTTCCGTTTTGTTAGATTGTTAGTTTTATTAGTTTAACAATCTGGAAAATAATCTGTTCTGTTAGACTGGCTAGCCCATAACGGGAGTTATTTTAAATACTAAAGAATAATCAATCGCGAATCGCGAGCAAACTTGAACCAAATTAAGTTCTTGGGCGGTTCATATAAATAGCTAATAATATAAACCAATGATACTATAAACTCCTGTTTGTCATAATATTTGGAAATCTCTGCCAATATCAATATTATTAAATACCGCTGTTCATTGTCGCTGATTGTTAGTACGAGTATCATGAAATTGACATCATTTCCTATTTGATGGTATGTTTGGTGTTTTTAATTTCCTTCATCCATTTAGGCAGCCAGCGTCAGATATTTTCCAAATAGAGCCCCAGCTGAGATCCAATGCCACAAATACTCCAAATGGATAAAAAAAAATCGTTAATTTTGCTCATGAGTGTATGTGAAATCCCGCCACATTTTACGCAGCACCGATGCCCGTTAGGCAAACGAGTTCTGGAGTAGGGACCCCACCAGTAACTCTGTAGGACGTGTCCTTATATGGACCAACCGACGACAACCTGACGAGGTTTCCGATGACCCTGTTTGGTGCCGCTCTTTGGGAAAGGCAGTGGATGAATTTATTAAAGACAAGCTGTTTTTCGCGACTTCGTCCGCGTGAACATCTTAATATCACAAAGTATTATGTATTTCCCATAAGAATGAGATGTTTTTCGGGATAAAAACTATCCCATGTCCTATTCCAGGACCTAACCTATATGTGTGCCAAGTTTCATTCCGATCCGTCCAGTATTTGAACGTCTGAAAGTATTGTTTGAAAGTACTGAACGTGAAAAGTATTGAGTAACAAATATCCAAACTTTTGGATTTATAGTAGTAGTTAAAGATTATATATTTTTGATTATTAACATCTGGGTGAGTAGCAATTTCTCTCCTTTCAAGGAATATAATTTTTTTCCAACTATAAATGTGTATAATATTTTGAAAAATTTGAAAGGCCGGTAGCCTGAAATGGTTTACCGACGGTTCCAAGTCAGGACATGACGTAATATGTGGAGTTTTTGGAGAGCGCCCAAACTTCGGAAGAAGTGTAACTTTGGAGCATCACGCCTCCATTTTCCAAGCGGAGGTATACGCCATTATTGAATGTGCGGATATAAACCTCCATAAAAACTACGTCAACCATCACATATTCCTATATCCATTTGGATAGTCAAGCAGCTCTCATGGCACTAGCTTCAGAGACAATAAGCTCTAAGTTGGTGCAGAACTGCGTGACATTATTGAACTCCCTCGGCGAAAAGAACTGGGTGGTTCTGTGCTGGGTTTCGGGACATGCAGGGATCGAGGTCAATGACAATGCCGACGAACTTGTAAAGACTGGAGCCAGAGGAACGCTATGCGGTACAGATCCATGCTGTGGCGTTCCTATAAGCTTGGCACGCCTAATGCCAGAAACCTCTCCTGATCCATCAATCACTGGAATTGCACGCCAGGATTGAACCACTCCAAAGCATTAATCAAGGCTTACAACCGTAAGTCTGCTCAAGAAGCTTTAGCGCTTAGCAGGAATAATTTACGCATAGTAGTGAGAGCCATCACAGGATATTTTGGTCTGAACAAGCACATGTTCAACCTCAAGCTCCGAACCACAGGAGTGTGTAGGCTCTGTGAGGAAGCAGAGGAAACCCCCATGCACCTCCTGTGCGAGTGTGGCCCTCTGATGCGTAAAGGAAATACAAACCTAGGTAACTACTTGCTACGCCCTGACGAAGTAAAATAAGTCAGACCTTGAAATAGCCCCAACTCGAATAATAATTTTGCCTTCGACCGTACATACTAGGTACTGTATTTGTATAGTCAGTGCTATGATAAATGAGTAAGAGTACGATTCGTAGTATCTTTTTCTATAGAACTAATAAGGTTTATGCTTTTGATACGTGTGACATAATGATTTTGAAGTATGTCGTTATATTGTCTTTCAATTACACATTCATCATCATCATATCACTTAGACCTCTACTGCTAGACATAGATCTGCTAATTCTTTCGGCTATGTCGGTGTCCTTGGTTCTTCGTTAATTTTATCTCCTCATTATAAAGCTTATCCTTAAAAAAATCCCTGAGAATACCTCGCCATAGCTCGCTAAGCGACTTGAGCCTTGTTGATCGGGCCAACTGTCCATTGTCCACGTTTCTGCGCCGTAGGTCATGACAGGCAGGACGCAATTATTAAAGACTACTGTCTTTAAGCATTACGGAATAGCGACGTGAAGACATTACGCAGTTTTCCGAATGCTGTTCAGCCCAACTGGATTCTTCGGTCAGCTTCCCTTACAAAACTTGCGTCTTGCCCACGTTCATCCTGAGACCTACTTGTCTGAAAGAGCAATTGTGGCTGTTCACCATTTCCATGCCATCACACTTATGTAGTCTGCAAATCGAAGGTGTGAGATGTTTTCGCCGTTTATACCCCTCCAGTTCAGTGTTTTAAAGACATCCTTCAGTGCGCTGGTAAACAGTTTCGGTGATATAACATCCCCCTATCAAACTCTTCCGTTGCAACTGGATTGGCCTTGTCTGCTGATTCTGGAGTCGGACAATCATAGTGTGCAGCCTTATACAGACATCTCAGCACCTCAATATATAGCCAATTGCACATTGCAGAGCAGGCATGATGAGTAGATATTCAGCGATCCAGCAGTCACTATTCTCTGCCCCGAAAAGTTCTATAATCAAGTCGATGGTAGCACCCCGGTCTCCCACAATTGTGCTCCCGCAAGCGCCACCTCCCGACTTATTACAGCCCTGCTTGCTGCTTAACTCAGGCCATATCCATGTATATGACCCCACTTAATTTTTTTTGCAATATCAACTCTTTGTCAGGAAGCAATAAGTGCTATTAACTGTTACTGTGCTATTTTATCTATTAAGCATAATGCTGATTAATAGCACTGTTTCGTATTCACTCTAAACGCATTATGCAAAAAAAAAATGTTCACGGACAAAGTTACCTAAGTATGATACGTAATTTTAAGTTGGTTGACACGACTTTTAACAGATTTTACAAATACTTCTCGTTAACCTAACAAATTTTGACAATTGGTTACGCCAGTATTTAATGTATAAAGATGTAGCGCTCGTTGCTAATTAGTTAAGACAAATAAAACCCTAGTTTGAATACTTGTGTATCTCGCGGATTGATATAAGCCTGCCGGTTTGAGTGGATTATGCGGCTAGTTGAATATGCGGCTAGTGAAAGAACACCACACGCGAGCGCAACGAGCCAATCACCGCCTTCCAAAGAAAAAACCCAGTTCTAACCAACGATCTCTATGTACTACTAGATGGAGCGTTCCAAACAATCGCTCTGTTCCACGCAAGTAGCCACAACTCTTATACATTCACAATGAAACTTGTGCAGTTACTATTATTTAACTATTACTAAATATTGACGCTACGGTTAAATAATATTAATATTTATTAATAATTAAATGTTCTGCGTAGTAACTGCACAAGTTTCATTGTGAATGTGAAAGAGTTGTGGCTACTTGCGTGGAACAGAGCGATTGTTTGGAACGGTCATTCTAGTAGTACATAGAGATCGTTGGTTCTAACAAATCAACTGACCGACCGGTTCGCGCTATAAACGTTGTGACCAATTTATGGGACATTATTGTGTTGGTGTCACTTTCTGGTAAAGAAGTGCCCAGCAGGACTGCCAGGTCTTACAGGAGAATCTTCGATATCCGCAGGTATTTTTGACTTTTAACTTTTTTTTTAACTTTGGTATTTTTGGTTTCCCGTAGGAATGAGATGTTTTTTCGGAATAAAAACTATCCTATGTCCTATTCCAAGACCTAACCTATAGGTATGTGTGCCAAGTTTCACCCCGACCCGTCCAGTGGTTGAAGCGTGATTGAGTAACAAACATCGAAGCTTTCGCTTTTATAATATTAGTGGGATAGTCAATTTATTTATTTTTAGTAAGATATTGGGCTCGATTCTGAAGGCACAACGTTAAAATTTGAAAGCACTAAAGCTGTTGCTATCCTTGTCACACAGTATTATGAAGATAGAGACGAAACCAATTTTAGCGCTGTCAAATTTTAAATGTGTGCCTTCAGAATCGGGCCCATTAAAATTATTACATAGCAAGCATATAAGGTAGCCGAGCCACATCACTTATTCGAAGCTGTGGACGCCGCCGCTTCAGAAAATTACAACGAATTAGGTGTCGATTCTGTAAAATTGAAACAATAACTCGAAACTAATATCGACTCTTACTGCGCATTCGATCACGAACGACTCTGAATTGGTATTCTGTAAACAAAAACAAGCCACTTTCGAAGTTAAGTGAGCTTAAAACTCGCATTCGTTGGACTAGTGCTTGACGCTCTAAAAAATATCCTAGTCAATATAATCGAGTTTTTTTTCTTTTAACTTATTTAAAGAAATATACTAATAAAAAATTATTTAAGTGCTTTCCTTTAACTATAGTTTCTAAGTCTAGATTTTTTTTTTGCATAAAGCATAAAGTTACATAGTAAAAAATACATAATGCAATCAAATATTGTAATTGCTTTAAAAACAAAAAGAGTTTCATACTCATTCTTGAGCCAACATGGCGTCAACCTACTGATGGTTCATTCAATTGTACACTAGATGTCATCTGATGCGTAGCATACTATAGTTTATTTTAAACAAAACTTAAAGGAAGAAGAGATTTTTGTTATTTGGAGTTGTTACTCCTCAAGATCTGAAAGACCCTCAAGATGAATATGAGGTACACATACTTTTTCATGTAGCGATACCATTTGCGAATCAAATGGCACCACTGCCTCCCAAAATAATCCCCCCCCCCCCCCCAAAAGCCTAATGGCCACCTCCGCACTTATTCCAGCCCTGTTTGCTACTAACATAGGTCTTATCCTTGTTTATGTATGTCCTTACTTAATTCTTATCTACATCTACACTAATCTAAACTATATAATATTACTAGCTGGTGCCCGTGACTTCGTCTGCGCAGGATTATTTCGAGTAGCTTATATTAGCGTGGCGTAGAAAAGAACTAACGTTATGACATTAAAATTATAATTTTATGGCGCACGCCAGAATAGCTCGCAGATGGTAGATTTTTTCCTACTTACTTGATATTTTGGACAATTCACACAATATCTTTATGAATTGTAGCCTATATGTTATTCTGATGTATAAGCTATATTATTGTAAAGGTTCATTAAAATCCATTCAGTAGATTTTACGTGAAAGAGTAACAAACATCCAGCCATACTTACAAACTTTCGCGTTTATAATATTAGTAGGATAAAGAGGAAAGATTTGACATAGACATATTTTATTGATAATCATTTGATTACAAGTCTTTTTTTTTAATATATTAATAATACATGTCATTATTTTTATACAATTGCAAGTCGATATCTTTTAAAAAGTCCATAATATAATCATAATTTAATTAAATTAAAACCATAAAAAACATATTTAACAGTATAACTGTTTAAAATTACTTAAACTTACTTTAGATAAATTCATCGAAGCTGTAGAAGGTTTGCTCGAGAAGCCACTTCTTCAGTTTCAATTTAAATGATTGGTTGGAAGGAGCGTCCTCTATATCGCCGGGTATCCTGTTGTAGACGGCCGGGCCCATGGCATGTATCAACCTCGACGACTTCGCCAGACAGTGTGAGTGACAGGCGCTAGCTTTCTTGCGTTTCGCAAGTTGTAGTTATACCCGTCTCCCCTCCTGTCGAAGGCGGCGAGATTCTCCCGTACGTACATGGCAGTCTGCAGGATAACCATTGATGGCAACGTGAGTATCCGCTGTGATCGGAAGTAGGGTCGCGCCGACGTGTCCCGAGGTACGCGCACTATCGCTCGGACGGCCTTTTTTGCAGCCTGAAGGCACCCAACCAGTCGGCAGCGCGCCCCCAGAGCTCGACGTCGTATTGCAACAGCGCGTGCACAGTCGCAAAATAGCACGACGGACCATTTCAGGCGGCAATATGGATGATAGGCGCCACAGTGCAAAGCAGGCGCGACCCAGTTTTTCACATAGTCCGTCTATGTGGGACTCCCAGGTGAGAGACCGGTACAGCCGGAAACCCTAAAATGTTGTGACCATAACTTGTTCTAGGGCTAAGGGTTTATTTGAATTATTTTACTACTGATCATAAATTATTTAAGGTATCTCCATATTTTACTACGTAACCCCACAACAATGGTATTTAGAATAGACAGGCCATCATCGATTTACCGGATAACGACACCAAACTAGACCAAATAGTCCAAATGGATCCGCTAGAATTTTTTTCTGAGAACAGGGTTTTCGGTACTTTGGCTCCCCTCCCCCCGCACATGTCGCGAAGCTATGTCTGCCTACCAGGCTTTTTGGGCTCAGTTTCACGTGTATGACGTGTATGCCACAAGTGGCATTGCTCTACTCAAAATTGTAAATTTCCCAATTTTACAAAGTTCGCAATAAGATAAAGGACTAGCGCTAATATTTATATGCTAACAATGCTGTATTTATTTCAAATCGTAATTGTGATTAATAAATAATTATCATGTACATTTCAGAAAATATTTTATTAATGAACCTAATCCTGAACCCGCCATTAATAACTTATGCAATCATAAAATAGAGTTATACAATATTACTTAATAAATTATAAAAAGTAGAAAACGCAAATATTACAAATGTGAACATCAAAATTGCGCCCTTTCCTAAAAGGTAAATATATAAGGGAAAAATTATGTAATGTGCTATTTTCAAATAAAATTGTTTCTTGCTCCCCCACGCCGTATTTTTGAGACCATCTTCTATTATATATTTCCTTATGCCAATCATCCACAATATTATTTGCTCCTTCCTATCAACAGATGCAATATCAAAATCGTATATAACTTGGTCTGCTGGTGACAGGTTTTTATATAATTCTTGCAAATTTGTATCTCCAAAATTCCAGGAGTTTGCAAGAAAGTAGTGTAGTACAATATTTGCTATGTATCCTTTTTTATAGATTCTTGTTAGTCTGAAAAAAAAAAGAATCGATTACTTATAATGAAAAATTTAAGCTATAATAGGAAAAAACTTTTGATTTATTTATTACAGAATATTTAAGTATATATCTATATTTGTAATAAGTATTCATATATTACATAATTGTAGTAATATATCTTTTTGCGTAGTAATGTGTATATGTATAATTTATAGATTACATTTAGTATGTAGTGTATTTAAGTTTGTATTTATTATGTAAGTATACTATATAGTATAAAACCAATTTTCATATATAATTTTTTTGCACCTACCACTCATTATCTGCATGACCTAAAGGTCAACTGAAAGAGAATGCTATATTGGCATTATGTTCGCCTTTTGTACTTTCTGTGCAATAAAGATTTTAAATAAATAAATAAATATAACAAATAAAAAATAATAATGAAAATTATAAGCTGCTTTTTTATTATTGATGGGCTTGCGCTTGACCCCAATCTCACCTGATGGTAAGTGATGATAAGGCCTAAGGTGGAGCGCGCTTACCCAGAACATGCCTATTCACTCTTCCTTTAAAAAGATCCAAATTGTACTTATCCGGAAATACCCAATCTGGCAGGAAGTTCCATTCCTTAGCAGTTCGCATTATAAACGGGGAAGCAAAACGCTTCGTGCGAGAGCGTGGTGTGTCTACTCCATAAGGATGAAGTCCCTCACCACGCCTGGTAGTCCGGTGATGGAAGGGCGATGGGGGAATCGAATCGTGTAGGTGAATCCTGGGCACACTCGCCAAAATGTAACCTATAGAAAACCGAAAGACAGGCCACACTGCGACGATATTTGAGGCTCTGTAATTTGGTATTCACCAGAGCATCGTCACCAATGAGCCTTCGGGCACGACGCTCAGCCGCGTCCAGAGCAGCCAGCTGATACTTGGTAGAGCCGTCCCAACTGTGGCTGCAGTACTCCATATACAACCGCACTTGTGCTTGGTAAAGGTTGAGAAGCTGTGCCGGTGAGAAGTACCGCTTAACCTTGAAGAGGATGCCAAGTTTTTTCGCTGCAGTTATGACTTTGGACTCGATTGTGCGCCCGAAGTCATTCACTCATTTACATGACAATATGTACTTATTGAATAATGTAAACAGTAATCATGCTATGTTATCATCCGCTAATAAAAATGATAACTATTTATGGCATCAGAGAATGGGTCATCTGAACTTTAAAGACTTACAGAAAGTATCTGATTCTGCTGTAGGAGTACAGTTATCATCAAAACAGGATAATGTCATTTGTGCTACATGTTTAGAGGGAAAACAAACTAGACAGCCGTTTAAGCACACAGGCACAAGAGCTTCTGAGCTTCTTGAAGTGATCCACTCCGACTTATGTGGGCCTATGGAAGCTAAATCTCTCGGGGGTGCAAAATACTTTTTGACATTCATTGATGATTACTCACGTAAAGTATATGTGTACTTTTTAGAATCAAAGTCAGAGGTTTTTGAGAAATTTAAAGAATTTAAGAGCCTTGTAGAAAATGAACTAAATTTAAAGATTAAAGTTCTCCGAAGTGACAATGCCATGGAGTATTTAAGTGAGCAGTTTAAAAGTTTTTTGAAAAAATCTGGCATTCGTCATCAGACCACAAACCCATACACTCCAGAACAAAATGGCTTAAGTGAACGAATGAATCGTACCCTAGTAGAGCGAGCTAAATGTATGCTTCTCAATTCCAGCTTATCTAAAGATTTTTGGGCTGAAGCAGTCTCCACAGCGGCATACATCGTCAACCGCTCACCAACGAAGTCATTGAACAGCAAGACTCCAGAGGAAGTTTGGTCAGGATCAAAGCCAAATGTGAGTAATTTGCGAGTGTTTGGTTGTGAAGCCATGGTACATATACCCAAGGAAAAGAGACGAAAATGGGATCCAAAATCCAGAAAATTAATATTTGTTGGGTATTGTGAGGATACCAAAGGCTATTATAGGCTCTATAACAAGACGAAAAAACAAATCATAAAAAGTAGAGATGTATTCATGGAGAGTACTGTACAAAGAGATTTTGTTTTGATGCCAATGTCTGACTCACAGCAAATTGAATCACAAATAGATGACTCCAGTAAAGAGAATTTAAGTAATGTGTCCATGGATAGTGAACACACAGCCTGTGAATCTTCAGTACAAAGTGATGAAGAAAGTGAATATCTGCCTTCTCCTGATGATACAGAGAATTCAGTATATAGAAATATCACTCTGAGACCGAGAAACAAAATAGAACAAAATACATCCACCTTCCTGTCTTAATGAGACATTGTCAACGCCCATGCAAGACCCTGAGACCGTAGAGCAGGCCCTCTCCAGTGAGAATGCACATCTATGGAAGCAAGCAATGGACAGTGAGTACAATTCATTATTAGATAACAATACATGGAATCTATGTGCTTTACCTGAAGGAAAAAAGGCTATTCCTTGCAAATGGATTTTCAAGACTAAGACTGATGCTGATGGAAATATAACACGACATAAACCAAGATTAGTAATCAAAGGATATGTGCAGAAAAAAGGCATTGATTACGAAGAAATATTTTCGCCTGTCGTGCGACAGACATCTATCAGATATCTTATTGGTTTAGCAGTTAAAAACAACTTGAAAATAGAGCAAATGGACGCCGTGACCGCTTTCTTACAGGGAGATTGTGATGTAGAACTGTACATGTCTCAGCCGCCCATGTACGTAACTGGAGATCAAGTTTGTAAATTAAATAAATCAATATATGGTTTAAAACAGGCCAGCAGACAATGGAATAAAAAGCTGAGTCTTGTATTAAAAGAAATTGTATTAAAAAATTCAAAAATAGATCCTTGTGTGTACTACAAGGTAAATAACGAAGATATGCTATACATAGCGGTCTATGTGGACGACTTAATGTTGTGAAGAATGTGAAGAAACTGTACAACATATTAAACAAAAATTGAAGGAAAATTTCAAGATGAAGGAGCTTGGAGAAGCTCACAATTTCATTGGTATGAGAATAACTAGAAACTATGAAAAAGAGGAAATATACATTGACCAATCAAAGTATATAGAACAAGTTCTGCAACGATTTGGCATGAGTGACAGTAAGCCAATGAGTACTGCTATGGAACCAAATACTTCCTTAACAAGTTTAGGTGAAAATGTTCTTGAAAATGTACCCTACCAGGAAGCTATTGGCTGTTTACTCTACATATCACAGGGAACACGCCCAGATATTGCTTATGCAGTGAACTCTCTAAGTCGTTACAACAATAAACCTGAAGCTTTACATTGGACAGCAGTGAAGAGACTCATGCGATACCTAAATGCCACTCAAGCTTATAAATTGGTATTTAAGAGGAACAATGAACATATAACAGGATATTGTGACTCCGACTGGGCTTCTGATACTGAAGATAGAAGATCGTGTACGGGCTACGTTTTTATTTTTCAGGGAGCTGCCATTTCATGGAACTCTAAAAAGCAACAAACGGTAGCTCTATCTACAACTGAGGCGGAATATATGTCGCTAAGTTCTGCCACTCAAGAAGTTCTGTGGTTGAACTGCACATCGAGTTGTGACCACGTTCTAAGGCTACTCTTATGGTCTTGTTTTGTGATAATCAAAGTGCAATTAAACTTTCAGGTACTGAAAGTTTTCATGCCCGCAGCAAACATATAGATGTCCGCTACCACTTCATACGAGACTACATAGCCAGTGGGTCGCTGATTATACAGTACATCGATACAAATCATATGGTGGCTGATATCCTTACCAAGGCCACCCCGAAGACGAAGCATATGGAATGCATGACACTTATGGGTCTGCATTCAGGAGGAGAGGATGTTGGAAATAAGCGGCAACACTGACATGATAACTGTCAACGTCATCCGCTATACAGTGTCTACCACCTTCACATTCCTGCACTCGTTGTGAATATATGCCGTTCCGCAATTTAGTATTTCTTTATTTATTTCCTATCGATCCTTAAGAAATATCAGTTCTATTCATCACCTATTTGCTGGAAAAAACTGTATAAATTGTATTGTTGTAGTATTTTTGTTTTGTTTGTAAATAGTGTGAACGGCGAATATCAGTACCACCACAAATAGTTGCTGTTTAGTGGTACTTAAGATAATGTAATATTATTTATAATGAATAAATAATATAATAATAATAAGTACTTACTTTATTTACAAGTATACTATAAAATAAATTCGAGAAAATGGTTTTTTGCCATATTATTGTTATTACTATATTTTCGTCACGAGTAATACTATACGTCACGAGCATACGTCACAAAATAAACAATTTAATAAATACAGGGAATGTCATTAAAGATGACACAATAAAAGTAAACTGTAAACATGTAAAAAAATAATTACCTTAATTTGTGTCCCAATGTGAACAGAATGACATCTGCCAGATACGCGGGAATATAGTGAAATATCC
Organism: Esperia sulphurella; assembly: GCA_947086405.1. NCBI lineage: Eukaryota > Metazoa > Arthropoda > Insecta > Lepidoptera > Oecophoridae > Esperia > Esperia sulphurella. Next base: position 2,848,556 of record OX352266.1, read on the forward strand.
AAGTTGCCAAAATAAAAAGAAACTTGTAATCAGTGAAGAGAGCACAACAATACCACAGAGAACGGTCTGTAAACATCTGTCTTGAACAAGGGGATTCTAGAGTACTAGAAATTAAACCTAAAAAAGAATATGACTCTGATTAGTAAACTACACATATTAAAATCTCAATTTCTTATCTTTCTTAGAAAAAGCGACTTTTAGTATACAGACGAACGTTAAGGCCGCCGTAAATACGTGACATTTGTAATCTTTTGACGCTACGAGTAGATGCCATGTAATCGCTTACCAGGCTTCAAAATTTGTACTTCTTATATTGTTTTTTATTACTGTAAGTTACCTACTTTACATAAAGAGATACCTATAGCGTGGCCTTACTCTGCAACCACGAGTATCTTCATTACCAGTTTATTCTGAACTGCACTTTTATACAAGATCGTCACTAAGCAACGCCGTTTCTGAGCAAGTAAAGGCCGTCTTCACTGAGCTAAGTGAGTTATCACAGATTAGTTATTAAGTTTTACACACCCATTGTTAGAGGATTTCTTAAGCTGGCAACATTGTATATCTTTGCAGTATCGCATTTAGTAACAGCTGTACGCCATCCAGCAACAATAATGGCATTGTTAACCACGTCAACAGGCACGATATCTAATCTTTCATGAGATTTTGTATATATCACGTGTAAAACACCAACTGTGGTGCCAAGAACGATCTAAAACAAAAAACAAATAACATTGTTTACATAGGTATTTTACCAATAATCTAATAAATAAAACATCAATCAGGCCTTCACAACCAGTCTGGCCAGCATGGGGAGTGTAGGCCAAATCCTCCGTCTGTCTCCGGCAGATGAGAGAGGGTTGTGCTCCTGCAGTGGAGACAAAAATAACCTGATGATGAATCTAATCCCTAAATAAATCCCTAAAAACATAATATAAACAAACTATCGAACAAACAAAACTTGACACTTGATATATATGAGTTAAGAAGTTATTGTTCATACTAACCCCACTTGGTCCAAGTGTACAACTCTTGTCAACCCAACCAGGTGGTTCACGGTAAGAGGCACTCACTGAAATAAATTGGTAATAATTATGATATATGCGGAAAATAAGGCAATTCTTAAATTAAATTAAACTTTCAAACACCAAATACGTCATAGGTAGAGGAAACAATGTAACTCAGAAATAAGTTTTAACTTCGATCATTGAGTTTCTAAAGGCATTTTTGACAAACAAAGCGTATGCTGCGACTCTGACAGTTGGACAATGTTTTGTGTTATATGTACTTTTTAAAATGAGTTCGGAATATTTATACGAAGCGAATAAAACCGGAAATGAACTATCTCACCCCCTTCAGGCGAACGTGGATGAGGAACGTGTTACCCGTCTGTCTCGGCTTATATATTAGGGTGTTTTGTTATTACTAAACAGTAATGCTACGTCCATATTCGTTTAAGTGTAAATAAAGCTTGCCGCTCAACAAACGTGCCAAAAACACTACAGAAGCAATTTAAACGCATTAATAAAAACTCTGCAGTTTTCATGACATAAATTATATAAAAACACACAAATACGGAAATATCATGAAGACCGGTTTTTTGCATTTAAATACTTACTATAGTGCCTCTGACACGTTTTGCTGAAGCACGGCTGAACACGTTCAGTGCCTATAGTAGGTAAGTAGTGGCAATAATATAGTTGCGTAATTGAAAGTTCTTTAAAGTAGGCTTATAAGTTACTATAGTTATGACAGAGATTTTAACACTTTTATCAGTCCAATGATTTAACCGAGCTGTATTATTTTTGGTGGGATTGCAACTACTATTGTTGTTAAAATTATTTTAACTCGAGGCACGCAATTTATTTGGCAATTTTATTAAAGTGAAATAGAAGCACGATATAATAAATAGAATTTTCTTATTTTTTATTTTGTATAACTTGACTTTACGCACGGCTGTGCACTTAGATTTGTAATTGAGCAACGATTTTTGAATACTGACAAATAGTATGATACCAAACTACATAGAAGCACTTCTTTCAAATTTTCATCATTCATCATCATCAAGTTATTTTTGTCTCCACTGCAGGAGCACAACCCTCTCTCATCTGCCGGAGACAGACGGAGGATTTGGCCTACACTCCCCGCGCAGGCCAGACGGGTTGGAGAGGTCTGATTGATGTTTTATAATGTATTCCCTTGTCGCCTTGTGCGACATCCACGGAAAGAGTTGGAGTGGGCCTATTCTACTTAACCGGAAATCACATGGCAAAAAAAAAATTACTGCATTTTACTTTTCTCATTTTTCATGTAAAATTTGTCTAGTCAATTAGTGAGTTAGTCGACTTACCAATACTAGGCCGTACGATACATATTGGCAAATCGCCAGCCATAGTGCGCATCGCCTCCTCAGCGACTGCCTTTGTGTACGTATAAGTATTGGGCCAACCCTCTATGAGCCTGAAAAAAATATAAACCATAATCAGCATAACTAGGTTAAGTATAATCTGGTAACAAGGAATTCATAAAATCAAACAAATGAATGTAGATTAAGTATGTAACTGTTCAATAACTCAGTGGGCGTTTGTTTAAAAGGACTGAATATTGTGGAAAATCGGTTGGTTGCTGATTTGCCTTTATTCCAACGTAAAACGCTCAGATCAACGATAAATACCGCCTTGTACAATGTTGTGATTATTTCTGTACTTTAACTGTTAATTTAGATAAATTAATTAAACTACTAGATCGCTTTTTCCACTGTTCAACTTGTCTAAAAGTAAAAAAAAAATAGGTTGGAAGTTGTTCAATTTCTTCAATTGGCTGAAAATAAAGTTAAATATATTGGAATAAAAGGCTGGCTTTTGTGTATCTGATTAAACTGTCTTCCGAGCATCTCGGGACCCATTAAAGAACCAATTTGCACGTGGCTGGCTTTCTTCTCTACAAACTTGATCTAGCAAATTCTTTATTATTCACAAAACATATACAGTATTATTGTTGGCACTCTAGTGTCCACACTAGATTAAACTGGATCTGGAGCTGTCGCTTTATAGTGTACCAGGATAACAGAGCAAAGCACTTCAAACTATTAATAAATAATGAATTTGGGATAATTACGCCAAACCTAACGACGCATGAGATACCGAAAATGATGAATTGCATCTGGCTGGCTGGGCGTTTATTGGTTAAGGTCTATGTCCAGCAGTAGACGTCTAAGGGCGATATGATGTTCTTGATGAGAGCCAATAGGAGTACACCTCGAAGTCTGTAATATTAGCTTTATCTGCCACAATTTGGCGGACCGTATAAACTGGAATATATTTATAAAGTCTGGATGCTCGGACACCATTAGTACTTATGGAGTAAATATTGTGTATTCGTTGATGGTTGATTCGTGGTGTCAAAAGTCGAGCTTACGTCTTGATTCCTAAACTGTTCCTTAAAATTATGTATTTTTGGCCCGTTTTGTGCGATGCTGCTGGGGCGCCTAATACAGTTAGCTGTGCTCGACCAGGAATACCATTAGTTTCTTCACGTCTTTCTGGGAGCGTCCTCGACGTGCCGAGGAATTTAAATAACCATCAGAGTTTCAGAGTAAAAGAGCCATCTTTGAAACTGTAGACAATTTATAACTAAAGTGGTTGCACTTACTGTGGCGTTATGAGTGTCAGTCTCTCTTCATCGAGTTTTTCCACGAGATTGATCAGGGTGGCAGGCGCCAGCGGGGAATCGTAGAATTTCTCTAGAATATCCTCATTTATTCGACTCCTTGTTGCATGTGAATACGCAGTGGATATGTGCACGTACGACCTGATGTAACGAATTTATCATGTAATAAAAGGCTATATCAGGTAATACGAGAAGTTATCGTACCGTTGTAATACCGTTTGTCAGAAAACTGTATTGACAGCATCATAGGGGTATATTATTCCATAATAACTCGAAGTCGCATAGTTTATTAATAATTTAACGTTAAGAAACTCTGCAATTTTAAGTTACTAAGGATTAATATACCTATACATAATTATACATAGTTTTATATGTAACTGTACATTCATACAATAGTTAAAATTAGAAAAAAAATACAATTTACTATGTATAATAAATAATTCTTTAAGTCAAAAGACACGTATTTTTTTCTGTTTCGTGAATTGTTGGCATGAATTAAATTCGGTATAAATACCCACAAGAAAATCAGTTATAAATTATAGCGGGAGAAAGAGCGGGAGCGGGAGGAAAGGCGAACGAACTGTGTGTTCGGACATTGCAAAAATGTATAGGAAGCTTCTTATCCAACAAAGAGAAACTAAAATTTAAATTTATCATTTTAGCAATAAAGGCACAGGCCTTTAAATGAAATACAGATTTCATATATTATAACTTATAATTGGATAAGAAGCTTCCTATACATTTTTGCAATGTTCGAACACAGAGTTCGTTCGCCTTTCCTCCCGCTCCCGCTCTTTCTCCCGCTTCTGCTCCCACTCCTGCTCCCGCTCTCGCTCCCGCAATTCAATTCCACATTTCCATCTCCCCATTATTTACCAATATGTCCAATCTACAGACATGCGAAGTTTACATTTTTATTTATTAGATTCAACATCATCCTAATGAAAGTTATAGTAACTCACCTCAGCTTTTTGCAAGATTTTCCCAAATTAAGCACTTCGATGGATCCTTTGACATTGATCAACGCAGCAGTTTTTATGTTCTCGACAAAACTAATCGTTGCAGCACCATGAATTATAACGTCTACCTGATAATTAGAATCGCCAGATAAAAATAATTTCACATTGATTCAAGTTTTCCTATTTCTCATTACTCATCATCGATCTAATGACGTCCACTACTAGACTAAGACCTTCACCACACCCGATGCTCTAACTTCCCCATCCAGCCACATTCGGATTTAAACTTGCATTTACGACAAATCAACAAAACTTTTTTCATATGACACTTTCGTCAGATTGTATAAAATCATTATTCCGCACATGTCCAGTTTCTTTTTCAGGAAATTATTGATGTCAAATTATTAAGTTAATGACGCAGTTTAAGTGTCAGAATAAATGAGATCACTACTTGTGTCCATTTCTTGATTACAAGCAGCGTTATACCACGTGCAGGTGGCAAAGAGAAATGTGATAATTGCAACAGTGGACTGGTCTTTACTAGTACTTCATCTAGTCTGTATCAGCCTATATTTCTCGGACAATTTTCTCTATTGAGAAATGTGGATCAAACGTAATGAGAGAGTCACTTTAATGTATTTATATACGGGTATGTATAATACAATAGTTAATACTTAATTCATTTACTGGGCGTAAGATTTTTTAATCTTTCTAGTTAGATCTGATTGGAGAGAACGATACAAACCTCCTCAGTGAGTATTTTCCACATTTCATCACTAAGTCCAAGTTTATCTTTGCAGACGTCACCATCAACGGGAATGACTTTTTCTGCAAAATTGGGTTGTTTCTCACGTAGTTCGTCGTACAGCTGTAAAATATATCACATAACGGGCATTTTTGACATCAGGGGTACCGGATGTGTTAATAGTTCAATATGTTTATATTAGTAACAAAATGCCATTGTGGTGTTTCGGAGAAACCTTATAACTAAATTTCACTTAAAAATTAAATTGAAGTTGTATTACATGCATTATATTTATTAATGTACGAGTATATACACTACAGAGCATCCCTTTATCGGGCAAAGACCTCCCCCATCCTCTGCCAGGTATGTCTGTTTGTCTGTTTTTATAATGTACAGTACCCAGCAAAAGTGGGGTCAATTTTACGAAAGCCTGTCGCCTGCGTATACACTCACATATTGACATAAATGACGCAGATTATAATTATTATATCAGATGAGTAGTATCTATAATTTCACAGTAAACATCATAGGCGTCATGGCTGTATGGTTAGTTCATGCTAACCAACATTTCGAACCTGGTTCGAATCCCAGTAGAGGTAACATCGGTAGATTGTTTGTTTTGATGTTTTCGTTTTATAGAAATCATTCTTACTTTATATTATGCCAACCGTTTCGTAAATACATACTTGTATCTTAGGTTTGTTATAATATTGAAGGTATCTACCACAAAAATATGTATTTGTCGTTGTGAATTCGCTGTCAGGCCGGAGTGACCCGGCTTGAGTAATTGTTGCACAACACAGGTATAACTAAGTATATAAAATGTAAACTAAATAAGGATATAAATAATGAATGAGACCGGTCTAATTGTGAGTATTTTATTTAGTAGTTTATTTCTTAAATCATTTATTTATATACAAGTTTATTTTATTATAATCTATTAATGAACTATTAATAAAACAGAAAAAGAAATTAGAAAAGGTGATAAAAGACTATTATAGCATCTGGGGATCGAATCCAAAAACTATTCAAACTGCTTGTCTAGATTTAACCACTCGACAAAGCTGTCATTTACATTTCCGTTGAAATAAGGCAAGGCTAAAATCGTCCTTAGCAATACCGATAGATTATTTGTGAGGTGAGATGTATAAGTGGTACTAAGATGTTCTTCTTATGTTAAAGAGAGGTCGCTTACCCATATTATATATTCGACAATGTGGCTAAATCGCTTGTAATAAGGTAGACATTTCCTAAACAAATAGACAGTCTTGAATGTGTGAGTTTGTAAGTAAAATATCTGTATACGATTATAACCCCTCTTGACTGACCCCACTAATGCAGGTGTCTGTACATTTAATTATTTTTTTATAATGAAAAAAATACTTTTAACATTAATTAAATCAGCTGTTGACTAATATAAACAGCCTATAAATACGTCCCACTGATGAGCAAGGCCTATTCTCTCAATAATGGGGTCTTTGTCCATCATTGTCCAGTGTGGGTTGGTGACAGTATATATGCCTTTAAATTTCTTGACAAAAAGCCTTTGACATAAGTAAATCCGTAACTCATAAGGGCGGAATTTTGTTTTCCAAATAATTGCTTTTGATTTTGATTCTTGATACTGGACGACTTAGGTTCATATTTCCACGATAACTTGCTTTCTTTTTATATATTTATCTTTAAATCGTATTAATTATATCGTCCAAAACTTAATTCAAAGTTTAAAAGAGAGGCACTTCTATTGTTGACGTATAACGTTGTCCCTCTCTCGATCGACTATGTTCACGCGCTAGATGCAGTAGCCCTACCATAATTTACGCACACATACATAATTGTACGGACAGGCGGGTACGCCTGTAGTAGTAGCACAGATTACTTAATAGTTACTACCGTAACAGATACGTCACTCCCTAGTAAAACGAAAATACATACACTCCTAATTACCTACTGTTAGACAAACGCAAAAATGTGTCTAAGGCGCTCGAGTGTTGTTGTTGCGTCACTCGAGCGGGCGGGGTATCAAGGGTCCGAAATTGTAGGTACTAGCAGTAAGTTCGATCGAGCAGGCCTTTGAGGAGGTAATAAAATCTGTTCGCTTATATGGACTGCCGGAGCTGTGCTATAATAAGTATCTAGTATTTTTATTGAGTCACTACCTAGTGTGAAATAATTGTAAGATTAAACCAGTTTAAGCAATCTTATAGCAACAAAGTCGCCAACGTCTAGCTACTTAGGTAGATATTGTTACTAACTTGATCCTCTAACATTTCGGAGAGTCTCTCCTCAATAGTTTTAAGTTTTTTCGGCCGCAACAGCAAGAAAATTTTCTTAAATTTGCATGATCTAGAAAAATATAAGGAACATAAGAAAGGAATATGTTATTTATCATTTTATATAATTATGTCAGGCGGGCGAAGAAACTGCTCGAACCATTAAACGTACAAACGAATAGTTAAATGACAATAAAAATCGCTATATTAAATTGGGATTATCAATTTTATAGTAAGGGTCAATGGAACAAAGTCGTATGTTTTAGTACCTGAAAAACTTCTCAATCATTTGCTTTCCCATGAATCCTGAACCACCAGTGATAAAGATCACGGTATCCTCATAGAATTTTTGGACATCAGAGTCTCCTATTTCTATCGTATTATTTATATTTCGATGTCTAGAAATCGCTGCCAACTCGTAGGCCCGAGCTTTATCCATGGCTGAAACTATAAACATGGAATTAAAAATAAGAGTCTAGAGTTACGTACCAATTCGTCCAAGTCTCATTTTGTCCAAATACTAAATATTGTAAAAGTATCATTTTGATCCAGTCTTATTTGTCCAGAAACATTTAGTTTATACTAGATGTGCCCGCAACTTTGCTCGCATGGACTACAGAACTATGGTATTACTCGTTATACCGTATCCTTTTTTTAAGTTTGACAGCTGTCATCCGAAACGAGGACTTCATTGAAACCTTTCAATTTGGTGAAGACAATCTGAGTCTAGTTACTTAAACACAGAACATTACAAAACAATATTTTTTTCGCAAGTCTTACAGCCCCAGAATTTTAGGTTTATGTGTTGATTTTTATTGATTTGTATTGTTATATAAGATATGACAACAAAATAGATGAAACTCTAAAGACTTTTACTCGATGAACATATTCACCACATTATGTATTAATGCCAAGCATCTACCATATGCAATCTGTTCTTCAGCATCATCATCAGGTTATTTTAGTCTCCACTGCAGGAGCACAACCCTCTCTCATCTGCCAGAGACAGACGGAGGATCTGGCCTACACTCCCCGCGCTGGCCAGGCGGGTTGGGGAGGCCTGGTTGATGTTTTATAATGTATTCCCTTAGTCGCCTTGTACGACATCCACGGGAAGAATTGGAGTGGCCCTATTCTACTCTATCGGAAACCACACGGCACAATTTCTTCAGCATGGTCTTGCTTAAATCACTCTTGTCTTCTGTACACTATTTCCCGAGTCGAGCTTATGCAGCATTAATTTGGACACATCTGAGAACATGATCCTTGACCAATCCTCAATTTAGTTCAAATGCTTGTGCGCATATCTTGATCCTGTATCGTAATACCTTCTCTCCAATTGGCATTTGCTGGCTAAATGGTTCCAAAGCAGTTCAGCGAGTCGCGGCCTTACATTCTTTGCACTTAGGCTGTTACCTCCAAGGCTTAGAAACCGATATTATCTCAGTGCAGTGCCCATAATTCTTGTTAGAAACCAATTTCTACGAATTATGTTGACCAGATATATAGATCTTTTCGTGCCGTCGTGTGTTTACATGAGTTTGTAGAATAATATTCTTTTGTAAAACGATGCTTGTTTTCCAAAACAGACAAAATAAAAATTCAGTAAGTTGGTAAATTATGTGTCGTACGCATTGTGAGAATTTCTTCAATATTATAATTTTAATTCCTCTCATATCTCGGAAAATAATAAAAAACCTCTATTTTCCTTATTTTTTCTATCATGATCTGAAATCGCACATAAATGGTCCCGATTTCAGTTCAATCGGTCCAGTATCATTTGATGTTATCCGGCGGACAGACAGACAAACGGAAGGATAAGAAAGGTTCGCTTTAAAGACACCGTTTTGACGGGACTTTTAAAATGCATACACACCTGTCACTTAACACAAGTTCACTTGAACTGCAGTCTTTAAACGCGAACAATAGCAAGTTTGTATAAAACTTTAAAAAATTACTTCAACTACCTAGTTATTCAACACAAAAAAATGCAAATAAATTTGACCTCATCACTGTTTAGCTACCAAACTGATCTAAATGACAATGCATTGGATAATTTTTTGATTTTATATTTTTATATAGCCCAGTGCTGTATTTTGCGTACAAAAAAATTTAGGAGGGGGTGCAGACTTCAAATAGGTATTTCCTTCTATTGTAACTCGAAGGAAATATCATCCGTAAATTTATTACGGACGAAATCAAGGGCCAAATTAAACGTCCAGATTTTCATACAAAAAGTGAGCCAGAACCCGGGAATTACTACTACTATTGATCCTACTCAACTGTATTGTCTGACCTAGGTAGACCTACTCCTGAACAACTGCGATGTTGACATTAGCGGCGACAATCGGTCTTAGGTCAACATGTGAATTGGACAAGACTTTCGTCGACCTACTTGTCTGAAATAGCAAATTGAGGCTGTTCACTATTTCCTTGAAATCCTGCTGCAACTATATTATCTGGAGCTCGAAGGTGTGATATGTTCTCGCCGCTTGTGACCCTCCAGTTAAGTGTTTTAAAGACATCCTCCAGTGCTAAGGTAAACAGTTTCAGTGATACTTTGCAACTAGATTGGCCTTGTCTGCTGATTCTGGAGTTAGACAATCATAGTGGCAGCCTTATACAAATATCTCAGCACCTCGATATATACCTAGCCAATTGCACATTGCAGAGCAGACATGATGAGTAGGTATTCGGCGACCCAGAAATCACTACCTATTCTTTGCCCTGAAAAGTTCTATAATCAGTCGATGATAGCACCCCAGTCTCCCACAATTCTATTCCCCCAATGGTCACTTACCGCACTTATTACAGCCCTGTTTGCTGCTTAACGCAGGCCATGTCCATGTATATGACCCCAATTTTGTTGCAATATCAACTCTTTGTCTGTTAGCAATAGGAACTATTAACTGTTACTATTATATTTTATCTATTAAGCATAATGCTGATTAATAGCACTATGATGTATTCGCTATAAACTCATTACGCAAACGCATTATGCAAAAAACATTCACGGACAAAGTTACATAGATATGTTACGAATTTTAAGTTGGTTGGCATGACATTTGCCAGCTTTTACAATTGTTTCTCGTTTATGTAATAAATTTTGATAACAAATATCGAATTCAAATTTCAAACAGCGCTCCCAAAAGCCTCGAAAATTACATCTAAATAATATAATAAATCAATAATGATTTATAGATAAGTATTCCTTTTTACTCTAGAGCCGTAGCTAGAATGGTATTGTCGTCGTGATTTTGTTTTTATTTACTAAAAAAAAGCGGCCAAGTGCGAGTCGGACTCGCCCATGAAAGGTTCCGTAGCAGCAAGTAACATAATATAAAAGTTATTGTAGTTCGTTGTAACTTTGATCACATTTTACCACTTTGGAAGTGTTTCTCACGCAAACTATTCAGTTTAGAAAAAAATTATATTAGAAACCTCAATATCATTTTTGAAGACCTATCCATACACGTATAGGTTTGATAGATTTTTTGAGTTTCAGTTCTAAGTATGGGGAACCCCCAAAATTTATTGTTATTTTTCTATTTTTGTGTGAAAATCTTAATGCGGTTCACAGAATACATCTACTTACCAAGTTTCAACAGTACAGTACTTATAGTTTCGGAATAAAGTGGCTGTGACATACGGCCGGACAGACAGACATGACGAATCCATAAGGGTTCCGTTTTTTGCCATTTGGCTACGGAACCCTAAAAATATGTTGTTTATATATCATCAGTATATCTCAAAAAAGATTCTCAAAAAACTTCCATCGGTCGTCATCGGTGCGTTGCATTTGGTCGAATTTTGCCTCATAATCATAAAGTTAGAAAGTAAAATCATGTTTTTCTTTCTTCAAAAAATACTTAACATTAAAAAGGAAGGACGATGCTGCCGTCACGATATTTGTATAAATATACACAAAGATTGTCAGTTTATTTACGCCGTTACAACTATAATACAAGCAACAGCGTTAATTAGCTGATCTGTCTCAATTTCTGCCGCGGGAGAACCATGGAGCTACGGATCTACTCCATTTCGTAAACATGTCGGATAAAATCTGTTGAACTACAAAGACTTTTATTACTTTGCAGGACAACATTTTTATGCTATTCTGATATCGAATAGAGGGAGTTGACATGGTTTTTTGCGGATTGTTCTAACCAGTGACTACCCCTTTGCCGATTTCGATGAACAAAGTACAGCTCATATATTCTCAGGAGCTATGTTTCATATAGTGTCAGAATCGTTCTGAGAGACTCATTAGTTAGATTACATAGAAGTAGAAATATAAAGAAGACCGTGTACCATACCGTACAAACTTAAAGAATTCAATTTTACTCTTTATTGCACGATAAAAATAAAGATACAATAATAAAGTAGCTTACACATGTACATCTAGGCGGTCTTGTCGCTAAAAGCAACCCTTGGGTAGAGGATAAAAATAGCAGAAATATGTAGGTTATGCACAGTAGGTTGGTAGAATTTTATACAGGCAGGACACTTAACACCGCCGGGTGTGGTAGCGTTCATTGGGGAAGGCCTATGTCAAGCAGTGGATGTCTGAAGGCTGATAATGATGAAGATTCTTAAATCTCAACAAATTAGAATAAAATCGCGGATTACTTAATAGTTACTATGTATAAAAGTCGCTATCGTAACTATGGAACGTTAAATTCGGTTAATGACTCTATGTCTGTGATTAACTGATAATCAGTTACGCACATACCCAGGTCATATGGTCTCAGTTTTTATTCGATCACAAAGGGTCAAAGAAACGGCTAACAATTTGCATACATGCAAGCATACATTGAATTAATCTTATAAATCCACTGCTGACATGCATTAAATTCTTATTTCTCAGCAGGCATTAAATTCAAGGTATTCTAAGCTGGAAAATACGGCATTTCTAAGCCGGGAATCACACGGCATGAGCAAAAGGCCGTTTTATATAAATATCCAAATTAAATAAAGAATAGCTGCTGATGCACAAGATTGTTGTTGCATGAAAATCAATTATAGATGGAACTACTGAGAAATTTGACTTAGCCTTCCTTTGTTTATTTATGTGCTTACTTAAATCATTATACTTATACGAAACCCTTGAAGCTCGAGTTGGCCTCGCACTCGGCCGTAATATTTTACCTGAGATCAAAATCACATGGACTCAGTCTCACGTTCACGAGAGAAAATGTATAGTTAGAACTACGATGACGAAAAAACCTTACATTTTTTTTATAAAAATATATTATTTTGTAAGACATAATTTAAAAACAATGAACAAAATACATTAAACTACATAGTTAATAGCAAGAGTTATAACAAGTGTTATGGCACTCAAAGCTGCAATATTTGCTGAGTCATCACCATCACCTGGTTCAGTAGTGTCGTCTTCACCTGGTTCAGTAGTGTCGTCTTCACCTGGTTCAGTAGTGTCGTCTTCATTTGTTTCAGTAGTGTCGTCTTCATCTGGTTCACTATCTTCGTCTTCATCTGGTTCACTATTTTCATCTTCATCTGTTTCACTATTTTCGACTACATCTTCCTCTGATCCTTCCTCTATTTCACTCCCTTCATCACTCTCAATTTCTTCAATAATATCTTCAATATAACCATTTTCGAAATAATGTGCCAGTTCTTCCATTCTACTCTCGGACCAAATTAGGTTAGTTCTTGTATTTTGGATGCCATTTAATCCAGTGTTATAGGCTCCGGTTCCAATATCATCCTGATTTTCTTCTAGCCATTCATTAAACTGAAAATAAAAATAACAATTATAATTTATATGTAAGCAGTGCATATTATGTAGCGCTGATATTGCGTATTAGATTGTTAAAAAAATTACCGCTCTGATTTGCTCTTCATTGAGTAGACGGCCAGCAATAAGGTTCAGAGGCGAGCTCACACTACCAAGTCTGTAAACAAAAGGAAAAGTATCATCATTTAGGTACATTATAGCCCCCATTCTGGAGGCAAACTTATAAAAATTGAAAGAACTAAAATTAGTTTTGTCTTTATCTTTATAATTCAGTGTGACAGGGATATCAACAATTTGAGTGTTCTCAAATTTTAACGCTGTGTCTTCAGAATCGGGCCCTATATGTATGTTAAACTAGAATTTTTACTACACACTGTCAACGTTAGAAGTGTTGGAAATTTATTTACTTCCTTCAGAGTAATGATATTAATGTTTATTAGTATTTGTCACCATAATTCGTTTTCAAATATTTTGATAACCACATGTAAAGCTACATAATTGATAACATTCATATACGGATACGTCTTTGTACCGGGGTAATAGAGGCTGTAATGTTTTTTCTTAATTACCGGAGTTGGCGATATAATTAAATATTCATTTATAAAAGAAGGAATTCTCAAACGTAGAAGTAGAAACTAAAATAATTTATATTAGGAACTTACGTCTCGGTAGTCTGATGAATACTAGTTTTTAGCCATTCAAACATCTTTAAAGTATTGTCTTCATTGCCAGAAACAGCAGAGTTCAATGCAGTGGAATGATCTTGGGGCCTGACAGTAAACTCTCCTTCTACAATGGCATCCAGGAATATGTTTAGACTGGCCTCGTCGTTTGTACATCCAGCTGTTTGGAGCATCACAACTATCTCATTGGCTAGATCTTCGTCAAGGTAACGCTGCCAGAAGAAGTTAAAATCTTCTGCATTACCTTCCCGGAGGCCTACGCAGTACACCCAAGGACGCATATTTGCAGGTATGCTGAAATCAAAATTGTACAAGTTTTAAAACCTAGATGATACTTTTGCTTGTATGGTGAAATTTAATTTTACATATATTAATCCTATTAGTTCTCCTACAAATTGAGTAAAGCACAATATTTAAATTATAATATTAAAAACTCTGCGAACGGTGAAAAATCAGGCATCATCATATCAACCTTTCAACGTCCAATTGTTGAAATGTTATATATACTTTTTGTGGAATTAGTACAAATATAGTAATATATATATATATATATATATATATATATATATATATATATATATATATATATAACGTATATTCAAATATATATATATATACACTTTCAGGATGATGGGTTTTTTAGACCCAGCTACCAATAACAATAAGTGATTTTTCAAAATCACTTATAGTTATTGGTTACTATCAGTAGGTTACTCACCTACTAATAGACAGGTTCCATACACAAACGCTCATCATCCTTCAATGAAGTTAAAATTCGTTTACTGGAGCAGAATGGATTCCAATAAAATATAAATAATGATTAAGTACTTACGGAACACCTTCTCGCCAATTTTGGAAGTTATCTATTCCCGCAGCCACACACTCTTCATGGCCGACATTGCAAAGGAACTCCATAACGTACATTCGAAGTAAACCATCCATGTAAGGTTCGTCTTCTATCTCAGAATAGCCAAGACGAGCAGTTACCGCTGTACTCAAGTTAATAATGTCTGTCTACAAAAAATCAACATATTGTGATTAAAGTTTAGTATAACTAATAGTTGCCAAGATATTTTTGACTTGGATTTTTTCATAAATTTTGTGTGCTCCAATTAATTGCGTTTGCTAGAGGTTGCAGACGTCTTCGAACAATCCTGACTTTGGTTATGTTAATCTTATACGTGCTATTGGCCGCGACTTTATACATCAAGGTGTGGAATTAAGAAAAAAAGTTTTTTCCCATTTTGTGTAACTGTTTTTCGATGATAAAACGATCATTTCCATGATACAGCCTTTGTTATACAAAATTTCAAGGAGATTGCTAGACTAAACACTCGTGAAAGTTTAAAAACCATTCTTATAACTTAGGAAGGATGTTATTAGATCAAAAAATAATGTATTTCTTTTTATTATCGTCTTCTGTTTTTTTTTATAATATATACGTACCCTCAATTTCTCAAGGTTGTCAGCATCATGAGCTAATCTTCTGAGGAGGAAGTTAAATCCAGAAATAGCCGCGAGCCAAGGTGCGTACTGGTCTTCAAATTCTAAGAATGAGAGTATATTGAAGGCTCGTTGGTAATTCATCACACCTGCTCTGGCAAGTGCAAAAACATCGTCCACAATCTGAAAATATTCACAGTATTTAAAAAGAGTGATATCCACAGATATTAGAGTCCGTTCCAGACATATTCCATCGAACAAGTTTGCCCTCATCATAAAGAATTTACTCATAGTCATATTTATTTATTCATCATTTGGTTACCCACTGCAGGAGCACAACCCTCATTCATCCGCTGGAGACAAACGGAGGATTTGGCCTACACTCCCCGCGTTGGCCAGACAAGTTCCTCAACCTGATTGACGATTTATAATGTATTCCCTTGGTCGCCTTGTACGACATCCACGGGAAGAGTTGGAGTGGTCCTATTCTACTCTACCGGAAACCACACGGCAAATGTATTTATTGCATCATGTTTACCTTTACCTAACTGCACCAAATCTGGTATAGTAGAGGATATCTACCATGTGTTGATGGAATGTGTACAGACTGACACTAAGACCTAGCAGAAGAACCTCTTAGATCGATAATAGCAAATCCATTGTCGGATGAGGCCAGAAGCGTATATGTAGACTTAGTAGGCGGTTTTTATAAGTTGATGTTTTTATGATTCGTCAAGTAGTATATTTAAAGATACCAAATTGATCAGCTAACAGCTTCCTAAATACCACTACGAACAAGGTTTAATGTACATTGACCAGTACCTAAATCATACTTTCATTTGTAAATTATTCCAATGTTACTTGTAAGTTCTGACTTACTATTAAGTCATTTACTAACAGTCTATAGATAAACCTGGAATAAAGTTTAACTTTAACTTCATCAGTGCATCCCGTCTGTTATGACTCAAAAACGAGGACGCTGACCGTATTCCTGATCCACAAGTCGGTCAACGAGCTATGGAGAAGGTCATGATCGTAGTTTTTTTGAGTATTTGGTCTGAAAATAGCCGGAAGGACTAGTAAACTAAAATGACAAGTCAAGCTACATCTGTCACAGAACCGACAGCTACCGGAGCAGACGAGTTCTGGAGTAGAGACAGCGCACCATGGATCAACAACTTGGAGAAGTAACGTTAGTGGACATCGACAGATAGTCGTCATCATCAGGTTATTTTTGTCTCCACTGCAGGAGCATAACCCCCTCTCATCTGCCGGAGACAGACGGAGGATTTGGCCTACACTCCCCGCGCTAGCCAGACAGAGGGTTGGGGAGGCCTGATTGATGTTTTATAATGTATTCCCTTAGTAGCCTTGTACGACATCACGACAGATAGTGTTTTAAGTGAATTCTGGGAAGGCATAAGACAGATCTGGAGCATGTAAGTTTATCTATTATTTAGGTACATACTTGAGCGCGATTGTATTCGTGAATATTTGTTCTATCAGGTCCCCTGAGAGCTTGGGTAAGTAGAGCCCAGTTTGTGTCGTCATAGTTCACTCTGTAAAAACCTGAAACATTAAAAAAAATATTTTGATTTTCGTGACGTCAACTTTGTGAAGTAATCGAGAGTTTTGGACGCACCAGACGAGAAATTGAATATTTTCTCTTTATCCTTTAAATGAGTCAAATTTCCCGATAATTATAGAATAATTGAAATTTTAGGTAAACTAATACTTTTCCAATTATTCCAGGATACATTAAATTACGGTCATTTTTATATTTTTCCTGAAATAAGTATGTTGGAGAATCATCTTTCCTTTTCTGAGAAAGCAAATTCTCATAATTGTCGGCCAATTATATATGTATACCAAACGTCAGCTCAATCGGTACGGTAATATTCAAGTTACTCAATGGAAAGACACACAAATGGACAATGAAGGTTCCTTTTTAGTTTTATAAGTCTTACTCATTATAACTCCTGTAAATTTAAGTTATAATGTGAAGCTTTATAACTTACCAGATTGTTGTTTGTTAAATATAACCCATTCCAGACCCGTGGAACCTCTATCTATGGTGGCAGTACTTGTTTCTAAAATGAATGATGGCTTCAGATCTGCGAACTCAGCAGCTCCGCCTCTGGTCCAAGTCAAAGGAACTACCCATGTAGAGTCTATCAATGAAGTACCGGAGTTGCGTTCCCATCGAGCCTATAATTTAATTTAATTAGATATTTAAAAACAAATGAAGTGGTCAGAAGAAGAAGGGCCCAATTACTGATCATTTTATCAATATTCAATTGGCCTTTTCTTATTCTACCCCTTGAATTATTAAATTCAATTAAAATTCATATAATTATACAATAATATTAAAAACAGAATACGTAAATCCATGATTTTTTTTAAATATATATATCGTGCAATAACCGCCTTAACCTATAGTAGCGACCATTTTGTGGAAATAAAACCTAAACTTTAAATCTTCCGCGGCAAGGTTTGCTGCATGCTTGGAACCTTATTTTGTAAAAAAAAAGACTTACGATAAGTTGGCGGTTATACGTAAGCTATAATTAAGACTGGATTTTACGAAACATTCAACAGAATGGGCAACATTTTACTCAGGGCATCCGTTAGTACATTAAAAAAATATTTAATAGATTATACTTAAAATTAAATTTCATACAACAGAATAAAATAAAAGTTTATTTTTACATAATACTAGTGAACTCCCCGCGACCTCAATCGAATTAATAGAATATTCCATGACTTTATGTTGCCGTGGCAATTTCGAGAAATCCCATTTTAAGGTATTCCTGGTTACGTCATATAGTATAAAGAACGTCTATTGCAATATATTTATTAGTTTGAGCTTTACATTATAGATCAGTCATGGGCATAGGGCATTATTTTACTTATAGGGTGGAAAAACTATCGCTTGCTGGAGAGAAAGTAAATAGCAAAATTTACTCAATGGAGATTTCATATAGATAGAAAATAAAACAATTTAATTGTAAAAATTCATATAAAAATATATATTTTATACTTTCTATAGAAGTTTTTCCAGTTTTTTCAAACTAAATCTCCTTTGAGTTAAATTTGCAATCATCAATGTTTCAGGTTGTGTTCGTTTTTTTTTAAATTCTGAGTATAGAAGATAAAGATTTACCTGCGTGACAGTAATTTGACCAGTACGCTGATCAATAGCAACGGTCAAAAGCGGATGTCCACCTTGTTCTGACCATGTTCTAAAGTATCTATCGATGGTCAGGTCGTTGTAATTTTCCAAAGCATTATTTTCTGAAGCGGCGGCGTCCAGAGCTTCGAATAGGTGATGTGGCTCGGCTACCTTATATGCTCTGTAATAATTTTAATATCTTACTATAAATAAACAAATATTTTGAAATTCAAGATGTGTATCGAAACCTACGTGGACGAAGTCGCCGGCAAAAGCAGTAGATAGTATTGGATTCTTATCAATTATCTATTTCATATAAGGATTAATATCAAGTGAGGCAGTGTACCTGATTACACAGGATTGTGTAACAAACAAAATACAGTGTAATAATAACGACGTCTTTGAAAGTTGATAAACGTGAAATATCGATGGCGTTTAATTCTTGCCCTAACAAATCCGAGTTTAATTAATAACCTACAAAAAAACAGATCATATCAATAAATAATCAATGGGGCCCTTCTCATTTTGACCCCGTCAAATGTCAACCAGGTTAAATTTTATTGCAATACTTATACTTTTTCTTGTGACTTTGATTGTAGAATTAGTGAACACTAACTTAAGGTGAATACAATTTAAAATTTCCGAAGCTAGTTTTCTATATAACCTTAATGTTTCGTCTTGTACTTCTTTGCCTATTCAAATGTTGTAGAAATAGCAAATAGCGTTTGCTCTTGGGGAATTACAAACCAACTAACAGAATCTTAATTTATTGTTTTTAGTTTTGATTAGTTACCTGTCTTTGATGTAAGCTCTCAAACCCTCGACGTAGGTTGATTCGCCAAGTAAATGCTGCGTCATCCTAAGAACTGCAGCTCCCTTTGCGTAGCTGATAGTGGAGAAGAATGCACTAACTGAAGCAGGGTTGTTTACTGTAGGATCTGTGAGTGCATGGGCGGAATCTATGGAGTCAGAGAACATGGCTGTATGGACTTGCTCTACGATGAAACGCGTCGGGAATCCTAGTTCAGGCCGCACCTGGAGATACAAAAATTAAATGTGTGTAGAAGTCGGTAACCACTTCTGGATTTGATCGTTTCTGTATAAGGAGCTCTTCCTTATAAAGTTAAGAAAGTGTAAGCCGTAGGTACTGATATATTGTTTCCTGAATTTTTTAATGAATGTCGGTAAATTTTGCATACTTGTTACAAAATTCGACTCAGTTGGTCCAGAGGTTTTCGAAGTTATCTGGCGGAGGGACATTCTTAAAGAAGTTTTAAAGGTTTATTAGAACATGAGCTTCAGACATTGCAGGCCACCAGAGACTCGAATCGGTATGTTACTACGAAAATACTGCAAGTATAAACTACGGCTATTAGCTACTTACTTGACCTGTCAAGTAGTACTGGTAGAATCTGGCGAAACCCTCGTTGAGCCAAAGGTTGTCCCACCATGCGCAGGTGACGAGGTTACCGAACCACATGTGAGCTATTTCATGAGCAACAATGTTGGCAACACGCTGTCTATAGAAATGGTTCGAGTTTTCTGGATCATACAGAATCAATGCTTCCCTGTAATTAATTTTTTTTATTTATTTAGACACACATACATTGTCTTTCCTTGTCTAACGCGCGGTGCGGAAAGCTTGCGAGCTAAAGCAAAAGAAAATGCGAGTGCGTTACGTACAGAACGAAACGAAACGATCACGCTTAACGGCAAAAAATAATTATGTCAGAAATAAAGCAAAATCGCAAATAGTTAAAAAAATTAAAATGATAACATCGTAGACTCGCAAGATGCAAAACATTAAAATCGGTCAGTGTGTACAAATGGGAAAACTTTGAAAAGAATAAACACTATATGAAAAGACTTTTGCGACTTTGGCATTGTGCCGTATTGAAATTTTTTACATTTATGACATGAGTTTTTGACATTATGCTTCGAAAGGTATTGTTTATATCTAAGAAAAAAATGTATTTCGTCATAGCAATTCAAATGTGTCGATTATACAAGAGGTTAGGATTATGTAGTTATTACGTATGTGTTTCGTAGCGACAGCGCACAAGTGTGCTTGTGTGCGTAGATGACCAGAATGTTTTGAACTGAATGAAAATGCTACGACATCTCCCGTCCGGGTCTATTCGTTGGCCGTAAGGTTCTTGCGTATAACTTAAATGAGATTAAAACAAGTACAAAATAGAAACAATTAATTACTTAAATATATTACCTGTAAGTCAAAAGACCCCAATTTTCCATGGCACCAGCAGAGAAGTCTGGAATTGCGGCTTGTTTCATATTCATATTCTCATTCATACCGTAGTACGAGAAGTCAGTGTACTGCTCCATAGCTAATAAGAGCTGTTCACCAACTTCAAGAGACCATTGTCCTGTTGTCCCCACGTTGTTTCGAGCATAGATAGCAAAAGGTCGATCGTCATCATCGTTTTGTGCAACTACTACGTAGTGCGAGACTATGAAGGCTAATAGGTAAGTGGAAGTTTCGGGGGTTGTATGGAAGGAATCTCGCGCACGAGTTCCGTATGGTGTGGACACACCTCTGTAAATAAAATAAAATTTCATATATTACAAACAAGCTCATTACCAGTCGTATTGTAATGTACTTTAGCTACTACGTAGTATCAGTGCTATTACTGTATTATACTGCGGGGTCAAGCAGCAGATATAGAAATCAGTTTTATTTTACAAAAGTAAACCAGACATAAGTCATCTAAGAATATCAGACTGTAGTTTATTTTTTGAATATGTGGGACATCTCACACACGGCAGCTGATCCCAAATAAGGCAAAACCGTTTCTGTGGATATCGGACAGATAAGTTACATAGATAATAATATCTAGACACAAGGCAAACACAAATGCTCATCACTCAATTTTTTTTCCAGGGCGAGATACGAATCCGCGACTCCGAGCTTCGCAAGTAGCTGTGCATTTTCGAATATCTATGAGGCCTCCAATTACCTAATGAAATTAGACGGAAGCTTCCTAAGGATACCAGGATTTTACTTGTTATAAGTACCTAACTTAATCTTCATTTGGTCGTAAAACAATCAATAGAAATATAAACTTAGCTCATCGGGTCATAATATTATATGATACATAATAAAGAATATTACAGTTAATATTATTTATTACCTATATAGAATTAATTTTTTTTTTATTATAGGAACTGTATGCTTACGACGTTGAAGCTCTAATCGGCATGTTAGATATGGTTTCGCTGAAGGACTCTTCTCTGAAGATAGTAATGTCGAAGGTGGCCTTAAATCCAGGTTCATCGTAGCAGGGGAATGCTTGACGGGCATGACCAGGCTGGAATTGTGTGGTACCCATCCATCTAAAAAAATTAAAATAATATTACATAATATCCCACTAAACCCATTTTTAGGGTTCCGTAGCCAAATGGCAAAAACGGAACCCTTATAGATTCGTCATGTCTGTCTGTCTGTCTGTCCGTCCGTACGTCACAGCCACTTTAGTCCGAAACTATAAGAACTATACTGTTGAAACTTGGTAAGTAGATGTATTCTGTGAACCGCATTAAGATTTTCACACAAAAATAGAAAAAAAAACAATAAATTTTGGGGGTCCCCCATACTTAAACTCAAAAGTGTCAGTACTCAAAAGTCCCAGAACTGTAACTCAAATTTTTTTTTTCATCTTACCCATACGTATGGGATATCTATGGATAGGTCTTCAAAAATGATATTGAGGTTTCTAATATCATTCTTTTCTAAACTGAATAGTTGGCGCGAGAGACACTTCCAAAGTGGTAAAATGTATGTCCCCTCCCCTGTAACTTCTAAAATAATAGAATGATAAAACTAAAAAAATATATGATGTACATTGCCATGCAAACTTCGACCGAAAATTGGTTTGAACGAGATCTAGTAAGTAGTTTTTTTTAATACGTCATAAAACGTAAACCACAATTTACCACAATAACTTTTATATTATGTTACTTGCTGCTATGGAACCCTTCATGGGCGAGTCAGACTCGCATTATGCCGCTTTTTTTAAATATTATAAATGCGAAAGTTTGCATGTTTGGTGTTTGTTACTCTTCAACCACTAGACAGACGGATCGGGATGAAACTTAGCACACTTATATGTTAAGTCCTGAAACAGGACATAGGATAGTTTTTATCCCGAAAAAATATCTCATTCCTACGGAAAAAGATAGTTAAAAAATAATTGTGTAGTCCAAGCCACGGGAACAGCTAGTGCACATATACATAAACTTGTCTAATTTCAATTAAACAAGGATAGGATAATACACAAATATAACATCCAAACTGGGACCAACTTGTAAACATTGTACAAAGTTGTCTGTCCCCGGCTAATGACCATGTCACTAGGCCAACGAGGCGGTCAAGGCGGTCTAAAATAATATTAACTGGAAGTAAAGTGTACCTTCACGGAATAATATGTAGTACTACCGTACAAAAGCCTTTCTCCCTAATAAAAACAGTGTTTAGGTACAAAAACATGCCTACAAATGCTTCTCTTTCTATTACATAACTCTATCTCTTTGTGATCTCTCTAACACGTTCAACTTTAGGGTTGTCACCTTGTGAACCTACGATTTAATCTAAGTATTTATTGGTAGTATTTAAGTATTTTTATACACAATGACTTTTAAAATATAGTAGTAGATTCTAAAGATGAATATATACATATATAGTATGTAAATACATATTTATTTATTTGTATATGTATGATTTCATACATTATATAACATCAATCAAGCCTCCCCAACCCGTCTGGCCAGCGTGGGGAGTGTAGGCCAAATACTCCGTCTGTCTCCGGCAGATGAGAGAGGGTTGTGCTCCTGCAGTGGAGACAAAAATAACCTGATGATGATGATGTATGATTTCAAGACCATATTTAATATGCAGTTTATATCATTTCAGCTTGTAGTTACGTAGCGCCTACCACTCTGTATCTACATGATCCGAAGGTCAACTGATAGAAAATTCCATATTAATATTATGTTCGCCTTTTGTACTGTTTTGTGCAATAAAATTTTTAAATAAAAGAAAAAAAATTACCTTCTACTACCTGAATCATCCTCGTACCAACTTCTATAGAATCCTCTCATGTTTGTTTGCAGATTACCTACAAATCTTATCCTTGCAATATACTCTTGGTCCACGTTCAAAGCTTCAATTGTAGGAATCCTAAGGAAACTGTACGGCATTTCACATGCAAATTCAAGAGCTGGATTAACTATTTGGCGAGTAATACCTTCATCATCCTCATATTCAACAGTCACGCTTTCGATAATCAAATCATTGCAGTGCATTACTATTTCGGTGACGTCTTCTACAGTTGGTGACAAGTATACAACGACGTCTCCAGCAAATGAAAATGGTTCGAAAGTCAGTGGTGCTGTTTCAAAAAATGGCGTTAAATTTACTTCGTAATGTCTGGGCCGGGTGTTTGTAGGAAGGCGGTATCGCACGTCCCTTAGCATCCTGTAAAAATCACTCCATTCTTCCTCTGGTACTACAGGTACGTCAATTATATCTGGCACTGGTATAGGGCTCATGGTTATGAGGCCCTGTATAAAGGTCACTCCCAAAAGGAGGGAGAACCAGTGATTCGCCTGGAACATAACGCCGAAGTTTAAATTCCATTCTGATTAGGTAAAAGTAAATTTTAAAGCAGTAGTCAAGGAAGTTTTTTTTCCTGATAAATGACAATGAATATGTGTATTCTGTAAGTACTTACCATTTTGTGGCTGGTCGAACTAAAATGAAATAAGTCTAATGGATTGATGTCTTTTTATCGATACCTGTCTGAATATTCTATAATCTGTCAGCTTATCTTATCAAAATAATAGTATAATTTAGTAATTAGATATGCTTACCGAAGTCGAAAATATTATCTGGAATAAAGGAAATTAACTTATCTTAATCGTTGCTTATTTACTTAATATAAGTAACAATAACAACATAGTATAAACGAAAGTTGCCGACATTTGTCAATAAGATCTATCTATGCCTAAGGAAAAAAGATAAGTTTTCCGGAAAAACTTAATATAATTACATTGACGGAAGCCGAACATTATGAGTGACGTACGCTTTGCTGACTTTGGCATGTTTTTAGTCGTGTAAGCAAGGGGTCCTGGTACCAGCTCAGTCTCCGCAAAATGCAGGATCCTCAATATCGTCCGAGGCGCTCTTGCGAGGCCTTAGAGCAAGTGCTACCGAAGCAAGCAGCAAAGCCCATAAGCGCAACCCGTTTACACTCTCGGTGCACTCAGCGGTTGTCGAATTGTGCTCCTACATCTTTGGTCGCTCTGGATCACTACAGTAGAATGAAAGTGTGGTTGGTCACGCTCGCTTCTCGCTGATATAATCTTTACCCAACAACGGACTAGCGTATTATTTTATTGCTGTTGGGTTTATGCTTGATCTCAATCTCACCTTATGGTAAGTGACGATGAGGCGCGCTTACCCAGAAGATGCCTGATGCACTTCTTTTAAAAAAAAAACTAATTGTAATGGTCCGGAAATACCGAAGCTGGCAGGGAGTTCCAATCCTTAGGTCGGGGATTAGATCTCATTTAGTTCAACCGGGAAAATATTTGAGCATTAATCGCCGTCATTACCAAAAATATAAATTGATAATAAAGAATATATTTAGTTAAAATTTTCACCGATGCATAAATTAAGAAGTTAAGCCAGAAAGCTAGGGCCAGAAATTGGAGAATTTTACGTTACATAATTTGCGTAGCTGCAAGGCAAATGAGTATTCTGGGTTCGGCTTACCCTGGACCCGAGTTTATTTATAAATATTTATTGTATCGGACAGTCAACGACCTACGGCCCCTTTCAACATCCACATTTCAATAGTCTCGGTAACTCATTGGCCCAAATATTTATACTTATCGAGTCGATTCAGTGGAGTACCTCCGAGTAAGACACGGTACATTTGAGTTGTATCTACTTCCCGCCTTAAACACCATCAACGCACTCTTGCTAGCATTATATGTGAGCTCATGGGTCTCCACATAAGACTCACATATACTCAGCAACTTCCTCAGAGCACTGATCGATGGGCTCATCAGCACCATGTCATCGACATAGTTAATATTGTTGATGCAGACACCATCAGTATGACCGTGAATTGAAGAGATGGGCGAGGTTAGTCCCTCCTGCCTCACCGCGCACTACATCACGTACTTACTTATTCACCAGAGAAGAGTCCCGCCCATCTCACACGATTAACTTGATGGTTGTACCTAATGAGACCCGATCCTTGAAGGTCGAAGTGTCGCCAGCTATATACCTGGCACCCAAAACTAAAATATGAGAAGCACATAAAAAGTAGTATCGACCACGCGGCGTTGCTCGCATATATTCAGTTTCCCTAGGAACTGATTGTCCCGTGGAAAAATGCCTATGTTCGAACACAGAATATAATAAACATTCTGTATTATTGTTTAAATAAAAATGTAACTAAAATTTGTGTATTATTTTTATGCATTTTTTGTTTGGTTTTTAACATAAGTATAATAAATTTTAGGACTTTGAAAAGTCTATTTTGTTTGAAGTACAACAATTTAACATTGTTAGCAACTTTATAGAATTTATGTTTTTCTTCAAATGAGTACCTTCAATTCAAACCTCTGTGTTGTTGTGTTCAGTTGTTAGTATTTGGGTGAATCAACTTTTCTTTATCTTTTGGTGTCAAAAAGGTCATTACAGAAAAACATTTTAATCCAAATAATGCTTAAACCCAATTAAATATAATCAACAATTTAACAGTGTTATTTTTCAATCGACTCAGTAGTTTTTGACTTCCAACATACATCAAATCAAATTAATCTCATATTAATGTCTTAGGGCATTTGGTTAACATATGTTCATGTTTCAAGAATATCCCCCTTTTTGTGTGTCTGTTTGTTTATCGGATAAAGACATACACTACACATAGATTTAGATCCAAAAATCATGTCTCCAAAAATCGATAGCAAAACAGTGTGTGTATCCGTTTTGTTACCTAAGTATGAGACCAAATAATGAAATCGCGTCCATTTTGTCACCAAATTTTGAAGACAATTCATATGTCTATCCGATTTCGTCATCGATTTACGATAATTCAATCCCATTCCATAACCAATTACGGAATGGGAATTAATTTCCTATTTCGTAGCCAGCTACCAAATGGGACGAAAGGTAAGAAACACAAAATGATAATTGACCTATTTTTACGAAAATGCTCATCTACACATATAATAAAACTGTAACTGGTCTGTACATGGGAGATATTGTAGAAAAATTAGAATGAGGGGTCTTTATAGGGCCAATAGAAGCCAAAATATTTGTTTTTAGAATTTTTGTCTGTCTGTCTTTCTGTCTGTCTATATGTATGTTTATTACCTCATCACGCAGAAACCACTGAATAAAATTTGATGCAGTTTTTACAGTTGTCTTGCTAGAGGTCTAACTTAAAACCTGGTGCATTTTTCTTCTTGATACGCCACTTAGAACCTGAGATATTAATAAAGTAAATTTTTCTAGAAGCCATTATAACAAAGAAGTATTATTATGTGTGAATATTGATACAATTCATATTGCGATTGGTTTATGTACTATAGTTGGAGAGGGAATGGGAGTGGGAGTGGGCGTGGGAGTGTGCGTATGAGTGAGATTGGGATTGAGATTGGGCTCGGGATCAGGATCGGGAGTCTGAGTGGAAGTGGGATAGGGAGTAGAGTGGGAACGGGAGCGGATTCTGTAGTCCACGCGAGCGGAGCCGCGGGCATATCTAGTTATTCAGTAAGTCGCGCGAAGGACACTTTTAATATTAAAAATATTGATGTGAATATTAGTGCAAGTGGTTTAAATTCAGGACAGATGCTATTTAAAAACACGCTGGAAAATTACCGACTTCCCACAAGAAATCCAGTAAGCGTGGGTAATGGTCCCGGAGTAAAATAAGTACTTATTATTAAAACAAACACTCTTTAATAAATTACATAAAAAATCTCTACATATATATTTTACAAGGTGTTTACAAGAAGGAAGTTTAAGAATACTTTATTTATCACAACTTAGAACATTTAAAACAACAGTGCTCTAAATGCCTCACTAACAATGATAGCCAGAGAAATCAAGCGAACTCTGAAAGGTCCGGGGCCTCAGGCTCAATGAGTTGAGGCTGGGCTTCAGTGACGACCTCAACTGGAGGCACTCTGCCTGCTGTGCTGGTCTCAATGGTCTCATCACCGGTCGTAAAGTAATTGTTCAAATCATTTGCGACGGCTGCACCCCACCTTATGCTTTGGCGAGACGTTTCCGCCAAATTGAAAACGGACTGGAATTGACTTCCTAATATTAACTGGTTCTCGTAAGCCCATCCTTGGAACTAATGGACAAAAAAAAGAAGTAGTTAAATAAAATACACCAAATTCTATGGAGCTATTGAGAGACGTAATAAATTTTTATTTATGGTTCAAGTTAAAGATTAAGTTTAGAAATTAAAACCGGTTAAATATGAACCAGTTACTGTGAATTTATCTCAATTTCAATGATACACGGCTTATTATCCATATCCAACAAATCGTCACTCTGACATTGGTTATAATTGAAAGATTTTGTTTAGATATTAAAACCGGTGAAATATGAACCAGTTGCTTAAAAATTTATCTCAATTTAATAGATATACCGGCTTATTGTCTATCCCTAATATATTTCATACCAGGTCGGAACTTTGGCATTGGTTAAAATTAAAGATTTAGAAATTAAAACCAGTTAAACATGAACCAACTATGTCAACTTTATTTCATTGATCCACGGCATATTTATCTTATTGTTTTTTTTATAAATGGTCGTCAATCTGGCGGTTACTTACCGTATGATATAATATACTCGGTTAATCATAATTTAGTAAATAAAATATACAGGAGCCAATCCTGTTTAATTATAAATGTATATTTACCTGATCAACTGCTTCTTCAGTTCGCAATCGTGATGCGACGACATTAAGAGGCGTCGTGTAAGAATTGAATCTGAAAATAAAGTTATGAAAAAAAATATACAGTACACTTTATTGCACAAACAATACAGTTACAAGTTATAAAAAGTTACAATAGTACAATTAGGCTGTCTTATAGCTTTAAGCGATTTCTTCCAGACAACCTTTATATATATATTTCCATTTCTAAATTGTGTTAATGATTATAATGGACAAGGACCCCTAAATACAGTTCATCTAATCTGGGAGTCAGTCAATTTTGTTTTTGTCGTTCAATAAAGAGTAATTACATTGAATTGAAAATATAGTCTCGGTATGTCGATAAGCGATGTTTATATTTAGCGACCCAGAAATCACTACCTGCCCCAGGTCTATCCTTGTTAACACGTTCGTGGTCTGTACGTCGATAGATGTCATACCGGTGACTCCTACCGTGACAGTAAGTCTACGGATGTCGTATTTTATATTGATGCGTCATCTAGTACCGCATCACGAAATAACGTCACCTGGCTTGTGGCTACAATTGAGAGCAATGTCTGCCAACAGAGTTATTGTCTATATATTTTTTGGAGAGATGAATAAATTACAAATGTGTTAATATAATGGCACTTACGCGTTGTAAACAAGTCCCATGTTATTGCTGATGAATTGAAAGACGATATCAGTGTTGCCCTCATTTCCGGTTGCGGCAGAATTAAATGCTGTAGTGTAGTCTTGAGGGCGAATCATTTGATTTACTGTGACAATTTCTGTCAAGAACCTGGCAAAATATTGGAAAGAAAAATATTAAAGATATATTTCGTCAAATTTCCTCTCCTCCTTACTCCAACTCAACCTTCGTTTAACTTCGTTTGTCGTATTTTGTGTGCAATAATTATCCGGTCCAATCAAACACTTCGTTTGTAAAAGATTTAAAATTACATTCAGTCAACTACTTTTTACAATCTGCTGTAATTACTTGCAGCACAGTCAGTCGACTACCACTTTTTATGCACGTTACGGCTAATTTATCCAAGTGCTTGTAGTGACACGGGGCGAGACGGAAACATATTACTGCGGAAAAGCTGAAGAGTATATAATAGAGATCACGTGCTCTGGGAATGCGGACTGTACGAGGAAGAACATCGCAAGATGCTGGACTCATTGGATAGAGCGCAGGTTTACTTCGCGTATCTCGGCGAACTTCGCGCGGCTAAAAAAATTCGCGAGGGCCTGGCACAAGCGGAGAAGACTAATTAAGTTGTTCGATGACGACGACGAAGTAATTGTGGTGTGACGTCATGCCCCAGAAGGAGGAAACGTCATAATATAGATGACGAATCTACTTGTAATGGATTGGCCCGTATAACCGCGAGGTTGGGAGGGCCAACGGAGTTACTGTAGTGTTTTTTATACTGGAAAATATAAGTTTTTGTTTCTATAACAGTTTTTCACTCATCATCATCTACACAGTCCACACGCTCCAAATTCAACATTATAATATAGTAACGGGGTTTCTGGTCTGATGGACTGTGTAACCGCATCTCGGACTACCACACGACAGTCACAACAGTTTTTAAATACACGTTGATTTGTGAAATTTAAGGATTCCATTTTTTTTTCTATTTTATATTTGACAAATTAATACCATATTATTTAAGTCGACAGAAGTTGAAGCCCATTTCTATGTGAACTATTAGCGCTATACATTAGACATCGACAAGAATTGTATCTGGAGTTTTTGTTATAGTAAATTATTTATTGCAATATGTTTTAATTGCGACGACCTCCGTGGCGAAGCGGGGTAGCTCTTGGACTGCCACGCCGGAGGTTGCGGGTTCGAATCCTGCTAGGGGCAAATGTTCCTATGATGAATAAGAATGTTTGTACCCAAGTCTTGAATATTTATGTATTTATTTATGTATGTGTATCCGTTATCTAGTAACCATAGCACAGGCTCTGCCTAGTTTGGGACTGGATAATTGGTGTGAATGTCTGAGATATTTATTTATTTAATTCAGACTGTAGAGAATTCCAAAATATTACGTATCTGCTGGTACACTCACCATAGAAGTATGTCATCTGGGAACATTAATCTCGCAATAGCTTTAAAATTTGGTCTCTTACTTAAATTAATATTCTCTCTGATACAGTATTTGTGCGCAAAGGTTCTTGTGGTAGTGGAGCGGTGCGGGAGGGTGTTTTCTCTACGTCAAATGACGCTAGACTTCAGGCGTCGTATATAGCGAGACATGCCATCCCTCCCGCACCGCTCCACTACCGCAGCAACCTACTTAGTTATGCGATTTGCCTGTAGTTTTGTGCTGTACAAAACCTAAAGAACACTTTCAAGACCAAATAAGAGTCACAATGCATATTTCGTGTAACCTGACGAAAACAGTGTTCTAGTAACACCAAGGTTCAGAAACTTACTCCTGGAGTGGTCTAACGTGAGGAGTACATCCAAGACTCTGCAGCAAGGTAATCTTCTCTGTATACACCTGGTGCTCTACGAATCTCGTCCAGAGGTAGTCAAACGCCGCTTCATTACCATCACGGAGGGCGTTACAGTACACAAATTGGCGATTGTCGGGGAACACTCTAAAAAAGTGAAAACATTTTTACTATCTTTAGATAATAATCATATTTATTGTTAAAAATATTTAGAAGTCTACGGGGTAATAATTAATCAAGTAGTTGTGCATTAATAATGTCTTAAAAATGAATAGGTACACGAAAATAAACATGTCATATATTGTCTTTTTCGTTCAAGAACTCGTAAACTGTAGTGTTATTCTCTAAAATACAAACTCATATGCGAGTCTCACTCAAATTACTTCACTCACTTCGAAACCTAATCCACTGGTAATTCTATAAACATCCAGAGCACTATCGAAGTGGGTTCTTTGTTCACTTGACTTCGATGGAGCTCTGGAATGTTTATATAATGCCGATGGATTAGGTTTTTAAGTGAATGAAGTCACTTGAGTTAGACTCACACATAGAAGGGGTCACTGATAGAAGGTGCAGTTTTACATCTCGGAGTAAACAGTTTTAAACGTTCTATCCGAGTACATGTACCGACCCTTCCGATCTTTTTAATTTGTGGCAGGTTTTAGTTTATGACCGCCACTGGATAACCTGACCATTTTTATTTTTACTCAAAACGGGTCATCGTCATGAATTACGGCTACAGTGACAGTGACGCATTGAAAACATATACCATATACCTCCCCCCCTACCCTCCCCGCATTATTTCCTCCGCACCGCGAGATTAGTGAGTGTCAAACTTACTCACTGAAAGCGTCAAGCTATAGACAGACCACTTGTGGCAGAGCTAGGAGAGACATTTGAATTTACCACGTCGTTTGAATGTTGTTGCAATTTATGCTTAACTTTCTCAAAATGTTATGATTCTACGTTCCAAAGCTTTCCTTTGAGGACACCGAGACGGAGTGGCCGAAAAACGGACACTCCCTTTCAAAATGAAATTATCGGATTCATCATAATCATCCCCTAGACTTGCACAGCTGGACATAGGCCTTCCCCAATGAACGCCACCACACCCGGTCCTCCGCATTCCGCATCCAACCGCTTCCGGCCACCTGCTTCAGGTCGCAAGTCCATCTGACGGCGGGGCTTCCCACCCTGCATTCTCGGATTATCTCAACGATTTTTTTCTAAGTAGAAATATAAATAAAAAATTTAAAACCGCGAAAGCGCCACTGGATCGAAAATCGACACCTGTGTTTTAACTGGTTTTTTTTCTCAAAAAAATATATTTCATTCAAAAAATGTTCCTAAAATGTCGCTTTAGCGGTTTTATCTCTCCTCTATCGACGTGTAGATTAAAAAAATATATTAACTCTATATTATTCTGCATTAAACCCTGGAACTGGGATGTGGCTGCAATGCGGCAAGCTTGCACTCCCATGGCACACATGGTTGGGGCCAGTTGATATCGCAGGTACGACCTCATGAAGCTCTCTCCTGGAGTGTGGTAGTAAGTAATTTCAGTCATAACTCTAGTTGCCCATCGTATAATCATTTGCTGGAAAATAACATGAATTGAAAAACACCCACTTACAAAAATACAAAAGTATTTATTTACAAAAACATGATTAAGGTTATAGCGGTTCGTTGAGGCCCTCTTTTAGACATAAAGACTTATGGATATAACAATAAAAGTTAATATAATACTGCAATGTATTTTGACCTCCGATGCGAAAATAACTAAATAAAATAGTGTTACTAGCAGGGCTCGGATTTACGTACTGTCATATTTGCAACGGAAACATGCCTCGGAACAAAACTAATATGAACATTCCTTTTCACGGGATTCTATTAACTGTTTTAATGCAAATTTTATTGTAATATTTTTTACTTTTAAATCTTTTAAATTTATTTTATAAATCTTTCTTTTATCCATTTGTTTGTGCAATAAAGTGTATTGTATTGTATTGTAAATCCCGGGACTTTTAGAAGTAATAATTAACAAGTATATAATATTCAATTACGAAAAGATAATTTCATATTATTTGTATTTTATTTACTGATAAGGAAGAGACGGCGAAGAATTATACTCGTAGATTATTAAATGATTTAGAATGCCCTTTTTTTATAATTCCTTACGAGTTTGTACATAAATAAATTACAAACAATGATTAACAAAATTTTAATTAAATCTCTGGTAAAATCCATGAACATCTATAATTAAAATAAACATTTCTTCGTAGGTATTTACATAACGATCCCTGACTATTTAGTTTGGCACCTATATTTGCGTGTATGTATATTTGTTTTTATGTGGCCCTGCACCTCACTAACATGGCGTATTGTCTTCAAAATCAGTAAATCAGAATTGCGTGTATCTTTATTTTGTTATAGTAATCCATGTTAGGCTAATCCAAGTCGTCTACTCTCTTAATTACTCACAACGCCACGCTTAAAATCGAAATTATCAAGTGTTAAATATTACATAGGTACAAATAATTTAAGGATCAAATTGGTGACGTCCTCAAAAAGGCTGGGGTTCGCAGAGGTGTCACGGGACTAATGGGATTATTTCGTCCCTCTAGTCCCGTTGCAATCATCACGGGACAACTGGGAAAAGAAAATCCTATTTGTCCCGTAACGGGACTACGGGACAACTGGGATCAGAGGGAATAAATGGAGGTGCAGGATAAGGTTGATGAATGTGAGTGAAGCTAGTGAAGTGTGTTAGGATCGCGCAAACGTCACCTCTGCCTAGCCCGCTTGAACCAAGGCGTAAACATGATGTATGTATGTAATCGGGGGTCCTTAAAAATGACATGTACCTAAGGAGTTTTATCACAAAATAATTGTTACAAACCTCAAGTTGAGCTCCATGTGGTGTACCAACAAGTCTGTTCCTGATCCAGTTGAATCCAGTCACCGCAGCGACCCATGGGGCATAATCGGTCTCAAATTCAAGGAATGACAATATGTTGAAGGCTCTAGTGTAGGACATGATGCCGGAACGAGCGAATTGGAACACATCGTTAACAATCTAAAAAAATATATAAAACAGTTAAGTTTTTAGTTATTTTCCAAACACATAGAAAATAAAGTAATATACTTACTTGTGCTCTGTTGTATTCATGAATGAGAGTTCTTTCTTCACTTCTTAAAGCGAGGACGGTGAGATTCCAAGTATAGTCATCGTAGTTCACCCTGTAGAAACCTATGAATTGAAAACCGATAAGAACAGAAAGAAAAACAAACGAATGAGGATCTCAGCGAATTTCAGCCGAAATACATTCACTGCTGAACATATAAGCCTCCCCAATAGTCTGCCACTTTTGGTGGGCTGTCCATTGGGAGATTTGCCATAATCACCACGCTTGGCAGACGGACTGGTGACTGCAGTAATGAACTTAATATATACAGAAGAACGCTGCTCATAGTCTCTGGTATAATTCCTTAGTTGTCTTGATGACACCCACGGAAACATTGGGAGTGGCTGTATTCTAAGCCCGGAATCACACGGTATTCTATTTATTACTAACTTGAAGTAACATATGTTTAGTAGATACTAAACGTGGTAAATATAACAAATGAAATATGTAAATAATAAATATAATAATACATAATTTACTCTATGTAATAATATTTAGGTTGAAAATGTGTCAAACATTAGTACTAACCAGTTTGTTGTTTGTTAAAGATAACCCATTCATCGCCAATGCTGCCACGGTTAATGATTGCGAGGGAATCCCTGAGGATGTGAGTGGGCTTCGTGTTGGCAAAGTCAGGATTGCTGGCGGTCGCGAAAGTGATTGGAACGATCCAATTGGTATTGATGTTGGAGTATCCAGTATTGATGTTGAAGCGGCGCTAAATGAAAAAATAAATCTTGATAGTAAATCAACGGCATTACTAGTACATACAGAAACGCAAGTAACAAAGAGTTACTATTAGTATTCTTACCTGAGTGATAAACATTTGGCCAGTCTGGTGATTAACCTGAACGTTAAGGACAGGGTGGCCAGGTCGTTCAGTCCAGTCTCTGTAGTAATCGATGATGGAGAAATCTGATGGATACTCATCCAAGGCACCAGCAGCAACGCCTGCATTCTGAAGGGCTTGGAAGAGATCTATCGGAAGGGCGGTTTGGTAGCTACTACAAAGAAAAAAAGAAGTATTTTAATAAATAATATATAATGAATTTAAAAATACAAAGTTAATTTTAGAGATTAAAGAATATTGTAGTTTAAATATTTAAAAATATTTCGAAATTCAGAGCTTGAATAACAGATTAAAACTTTACTTACTTATCGACCAAATAGTTTCTTAGACCTGCCCTATGGACATCGAAACCTAGGAGATGTTCAGTCATTCTAATAACAGCGGCACCTTTGTTATAACTTATGGTTCCGAACATACTGCTGACTTGTTGTGGACTTCCAACACCAGGATTGGTAAGTGGTTGAGGATTGTTTGCAGAATCAGTCAGAAGTGATGTATGAACTTGTTCAGTGATGAATCTAGTTTCAAGGCCCATGTAGTCTTCGACCTGGAACAGATTTGTTTTTTAATACTTGTTTTTAAGAATGTTCATATTTTGGTAAAACAAATAGATTCGTACATTATTCGCAATTTAACTTCAGTAATTATTATCCTTATAAAATGTCGTAGCTTCAATCAAATACTACAAGGATTGTACTAACCCAGTGGGTGAGGAAATACTGGTAATATCTTGCGAATCCCTCGTTAAGCCATAATACGTCCCACCAGTCACAGGTAACAAGATTTCCAAACCACATATGTGCAATCTCATGAGACAAAATGTACGCAATCATCTGCTTAAAGTATCCACTCGTGTGATTCTCATCGTACATCAGATACGCCTCCCTGTTGAAGAGAAGATAAATAAATATCTATGTCTCTAAAAACTTTTTTTAGTCTTCTAACGAAACCAAAGTTTATCTGTTGAAGACGAGTTCGCTACAAATAAGTTTTGTACTTTTACAGATTATAGCATAAACAACATATAACTAAGGTACATTTCAAATTTATAAAATATAATCATTATCCTAGCTATCTAGCAGATGTTTCTTTAACTGCATTTTGTATTTAGGTTGTGTTAAATAACTATTTTGTATATCATTTGGCAGACTATTTATAAGTTTAGGCAATAGGAATGTTTATCATGCCATACATGCTGTTACATTTTAGAATAATTACCTATTACCATATGTTAAGTTTCTAATCTCAACATAATTATTTCCCCCTTACGTTCCAGCTATGTTTATGTAAGTGGTGATGGGACATTAGTTACCTGTAAGTAAGCAATCCCCAATTCTCCATAGCACCAGCACCAAAGTCAGGAATTGCTGCCTGTGTCATCTTGAGATTTGTATTCATAGTATAGAAATTAAGAGCAGTGTGATCATTCATTTCGGCCAAAAGCTCTTTCCCAACATCAAAAGCGTATTGTCCCTGGCCGAGTGATATAGCTTCTGGTCTAGCAATAACTTCGTAAGTCAGCAAACCTTCTTCATTTCTTTCCTCAATACTGCTGTATTCAGCAACAATAATAGCTAGGAGGTAGGTTGACATAATTGGTGTTCTGTGATAAACATCATCTGTGAATCCCCTGTAAAATATTTGAAAATAAATTTTGAATTAAAACTGTTTCTTGATTCAATATCATTAATAGATTAGATTAGATTTCTTTATTACACATTACGAATGTTTTTACATAGATTTACAAAATGTAAATTTTACACAACTCGTGTATGAGATTCATAACAATGTCTTCATGTACATAAAAATAACAATTTATATAAAAATAAAAATTAACAATTTAAAAAACTATGTCGCAGATAAAATTTTAAAATTTTATTCTTTATCCAATAAAAGGTTTTTCAGTCGGCGGCTAAACGTTTCATCATTCGTTTCGTTCTGTAGGTCACCAGGGAGATGTTGGTAGTAGGTGGACCCTATGGCGCGCGGATTGGTCTCTGCAAGGGCGGTGCTCCTAGGACCATGAAACCTTCGGTAATGCATGATGGCAAATCATTGATGAAAGTTAGAAACATGGTGTTCCCGAGCGCTGATCCCCGAGGAATGCTTCTGTCACATTGCCTGCTTTTGAACTTATTTTCCTGTCATTCACGACGACTTTGACGGTCTGCGTCCTGTTTGTGAGAAAGGACTCCAGGTAAAACAAAAAGCTAAATGAATTTACTTACGTGTCTCCCGGAACTACCGTTGTGCTTGCTTGTCTAGTGCAAGACCAACTTCTGTGAGTAGTGGGTCGTCTGATTGTAATATCAAAAGTAGCTTTAAAACTCGGTTCATCATAGCAGGGGAAAGCGTAACGACCTGCAGTAGCCTGGAACTGGGTTGTTGCCATAACACTGCAAACATGAGATGTTAAAACTGTTATACGAACTCGCCTAAAGTGTTTCAAAGCTAATCGGGTGACATTATCATAGTACTGAACTTAAAAAATAATTTAATTAGCATGGGATTTCAAGTCAGGAGAGGAGTTTCCCAAACTATTACTTTGGACGTTGTCTTCTTTTAAGGAACCGCTTTGCAGCATCTCGAGTTTAGGAAACCATCGGTTTGTACTATGTATTAATGGAATGTAGACATAAACTAGCGGATGCCCCGCAACTTTGTTCATATTATGTATAATATCTCCATTTATTAATGTTCTCTTGAAAATTTCGAGACATCCCGTCTTAGTGGTTTCTTACTTCATTTAAGGATCTGTCAGCCAGTTGGAATAATAGAAGATAGATTTACGTATACAGTTAAAAAATAGATGAAAATATCTCTAAAGTAAAAGTTTAATACCTTACTGGTCCATCATGATTGTTCCTGAACCAACTGTCATAAATTCCGTACATATCAGTGCGCATATTAGCTGCAAATTGAATCGTCAGTGTGTAAATGACTGGAGTGTCTTCGTTGTAGAGCAAAGCTGCAGTTGTGGTAACACGTAAGAAATGTAAATCTTCGTCTGTGCTATGGGATTGACTTATAATATTTCCTCCTTGTGTAAGTACAACTGAAGTTAACTCTGTGTGACTTGTATGTAGTACTATTTCGGTTACACCGGCCTGAGTGGCCTCAAGCTGTATCTCGACGGTACCAGAATAAGTCCTAAGTGCAATATCAATGTTCCAATGAACGTTGTAATGTATGGGTCTAGTGGTGGTTGGTAAACGGTACTCGTAAGGACTGATTTCGTCGAAAAGCGCAATTTCTTCCGGGAAATCGTCGACGTGTTCAAAAACTCCGCCCTCTAGTCTTTCGTCGCCAAATATGGTATTTTTAGATACAGGTTCTTCTTGAGGAGCGGCAGTTACGTAAAGACACGCCACGAATAATACTAAAATTTTTAGTGTCGCCATCTGAAATAGATTTCTAATTCAGCTTAGATTACACTGAAATTCATTTTGCAGATGAATTCATTTTTGGTGTACCCATATATATACACACACACATATATATATATATATAAATACAATATATAATTTTACTTCATATATTCCTCCATACAACAGGGCCCTGCTGCAGGTCATCATGACCATCATACCCTTAGATGTCCACTGTTGGACAAAGGCCTTTCCCAATATACGCCGCCACACCCGGTATAAACTATTTTCCGTTTTGAATCCATCACTATCCTGATAAATTCAGCAAAAAACTGAATTGTCCATTAATTTTAAAAAGAGTTCTAACATACAGCTGTAATTTTATAAATTGTAACAAGTCCATACTTTTGTAATCTTTATAATTATGGTAGTAATTATTAATAAGCACTTTTATGGTACATTACACTGATATGATCTATAAGATAATACTTCAAAGCGTACCTACCATACGTAGGTATAATTTATCGTATTACGAGTAAGATAGCTTGGTTGGGGTAAGTTATTTGCATTGAAGTAAACGGATTTGGTATATAATAGTACCACAGCAAGTCTTCTTGTGGGTGTCACAGAGGACACATCCGTGGACTTGTGTTTAAAAAGAGGATGTCATTTTGGATACTATAATATCCTCTCTATAGACATCCTCTTTTCCATCCACGGATATCATGAATTGAAATGCAAGACTAGAACACCGATGAAAACCTTTATTATATCTTGATATCTCTATGTAATTCTACCGATATAAATCTATGAAAATATAATGGTGCCGGAATATGAGTTCAAATCCTTATTTAAAACGGTATGACGTGTAGCGTCTTATAAAACTACAATTATTACTTATAAGTTCAGTCACCGATTTCAGGTTAAAATATGCTCGGGTGTGAAATTTTCTAGCTTTCTTAGCTTTCTAAAGAAAGTTATAAAATATGTGGCTGTATTCAGAATAACCTACAGAGCCACGCCATTTCATTACAGTATTATTTCATTACATTGTAAGCACAAATTAATAAAAAATCAACTCATATCTTTATGAAAAGAAATTTTTGAAACGTATCATTTAATCTTACTAAGATTCTGGTACTCATATTACCAGTTATATCTTCGAATGTAACCCTTGTAAAATTTTAACAAATACCATTTTGGTTTGCGAAACACACATCATACATCTATTTATCAAACAATATTCAAACATTTGTTCTAAAACAAAAACTAGGACATAATAAAAAGAACACTGTACCCTTTTTTCTCCTACTAAATTACGTTTCTCGCATATAAGAGGTTTTCACTCTATCAGTATTGAAACATTAAAAAACTTTACCTCAGTACTAACAGAATTACATTTGAAATTAAAAAAAATACTTTTTGTGTTTTTGATGATGATATTATAAAACGTTTAAAATAAGGATTGATTAGAGGATTAAAATTAATAATTATTTTGTCATTTATTAAGTTTAGCAAAATTTTAAAAAAAATTTATCTTATGAATTATTTTATGTGCGTCAACTTGAATTAAAGTAATTTTATCAGATTATCTTCAAGCTTTATTAACAAAAAAATCTGTTAGGCTACCCTTATTTAAGTTTTAAAGCTCTTAAGCCCAACCAAATAGTACTTCACTGCATCTTCTTATTTTGTCTTGAATTAAATACTTATACAGAGTGGAACAGAACGACGACATTCCATTACGTAGACTTATGAATGGTTGAATACAATTTTATGATAATACATAATTCCTTTTATGAGTTTTGTAAAAGTTATCAACAAATACTGCATTTGTAAACTTTTTTGCAGCTAAATGCCTAAGAATTGCCAAATCGAAATAAGTCATAATGAATAATAATTTATAATATTTCTAAAACTTCTTGAATGTTATATCTGTTATATTTATGTATAGTTATAAATGATTGAATTTTTGTTGTTGAAAATACATAATTCATTTTATGAATTTGGTAAAAGTAACCAAAAAATACTGCATTTGTAAACTTAGAATTTGAAACAAAATTGCCAAATCGAAATAATTAATTAATGATACATTATAATATCTCTTAAACTTCTAGAATGTTATATTTGCCATGCCTCTGTAAGATTTGCTACTTTACAGATAGATTTTTTAAAGAATCTTAATAGAATTAATCATCGGATTATTGCAAGCACTGTCAGAAACTGCTAGGGAAATACCGTGGAAGTAAGTGACTTTTGCAACAAACTAAGTGACTTCTTGCAGCAAAGTCATAAACTGGATACGATATTACGGTTAATTCCCATTTTGTTGATTTCTTGCATTACGCCATCGCATAATAAATCAGTTTTTCAAATATCTTTAGTTGGGGAAAGCATTTCTGATTATAAGTATATATGGCTTTTGGTATTAATTAAATTCACGACTTACCTTGATAGTATAAGGCGATAACACCTACTGGCGGGCCGCGCTTCCCGCAAATGGATTAGAATAATTTATAATTATTGCAATATAGAGTTTAAGCTCCTAATCATGAAATGATATGGTATCGTCGGCATATCATTAATATTAATCGAAATTTGGTAAACTTATCAGAATCAGTACCTATGTGTTGATAAGATTCGCCGCGGAACAGGATTAGGTAAAGTTTTCATTGTTACGAAATCAGAATTACAGATCTGTACTAATTTACTTTAGGTTTTATTCTCATCATCTATCTCTTCTTCTATCTTTTTGACCTTATATCTTTCATATCCCAAAAGGAATACCTGTGGATTTTTTTCATTTGTTTGCTCATATGTTGTACTTCCTATGATCTCAACTTTGTTTGTTCTGACGATCGATGTGATATTATTAACTCTTCAAGCTGTTAAGGGGTTCTATAAAAACGGATACGCTTACAGCTATGCTTTTTGTCCATCTCTGTCCGCCAGATAACTGGACCGATTAAATTGAAAATTTGACCGGAAATGACGATAAATTGAAGGTTTCGATAAAAATTGAATTTTTTGGGAAAAATGCTTTTTTCAATTGACAGAATCGACACGTCGATAGATGTTTTTAGAGTTTCGTGCCAAAATGGTGCGACGTCGTCCGTCACAGCTATTTATTTCAGGAAATACTAATGCTATTAACTTAAAATTTGGAAGATATCAAATATTTGGAAGAAGGGGTTGAAATGAGGCGCACAAAATGTTAAAATGTGGTTACTAGGCCAAGTGGGTGTCGTAGTGTCGTATAAAAGGGCATCATTTCTACATGTTAAAACTGATTTTATTTCCCTTTATGCTACTTTGTTTTCGACTTATGGTAAATAATGACTCCCATTTCATTCCCCTTTTTATCTCCGTAGTTTTCAAAGCGAAAAATCTGAATAAATTTTAGTTGACTTCGGTTTATGTAGGTAAATATAACAGGAAAAATAAAACCATGTCTCTAACAAAAGAATATATTTAGAAATCAGCAATAATCCTTTACAAACAAACTTAACTATACAGTCAGAAAAATAACGTTATTGGGCTGTAATAATACCTACCTAATTAAACAACTTTTTATAACTTTCCTATCAAGGTACGGAACCCTAGATGCGCGATTTCAACTCGTATTTGACCGTTTTTTTTTATTGTCATCGTTAGTATTCACTGTTGGAAAAAGCATTCCCAGATCCGTTTTCCTCGTTTCACGTGGCAGAAGACCTTATTACGTAACATTTTAAGGTGCGGTTTTCATTATACTCAGGCTGAGTATAATTATTTGTACTACATGCTACCCTCCTTGCTCTAGTTACCGATTGGTTACCAGTGGTAAAGGACGGGCGTAACGAATCAATATAAGTTGACTTTACATATTCTATACGAAACAATTAATATATCAGTTTGTATGACATTTCAATAACTAGATTGATATGTATAATGGTATCTGTTTAGCACACATATAAAAACTGTTTCTAGTGATAATAGGTGTTACCCATAATCAAAAGTAATTTTTAATCCGATTCTTTTAAGTTTTCTTTTCATAAAATCTCTCCTAATTCTGCTTTTAGGCAGTGAGGAACTGGGGCGCCAAGCCTGACGGATTTTAACTCACACACATTTTTTTTTTTTTTTACTTTTTATTCTAGCGCCCTCGATATTTATTTTTCGAGGTCCTTGTATCTACTTTACTATTTTAATTGAACTTTATTAAAAATGCTACACATTATTCTTATTTCCTATAATTATTGTACTTTATTTATTTATTTTTCTTCCTTTTTAGCAGCTTTTCGTTTTGCCTTAGTTTTTTTTCCTATTTGGCAGATTTTTTTTCCTTCCAAATGTTCGAAATACAAAAGTAATTTGCCTTTTGTTTCATCACAAGTTTTTTTCCTATATATTCCAAATTCAAAAAATAAATTGCCCCTATAAATATTTGTATCTAATTATTTTGCCACAAATTACATATCTACACACGTTATTGTTATGTTGCGTATGTACGCAAGTCCTTGTGAGTATAAAAAACAATAGCTGTGTGTGTGAATACTGCACATTAACTCAAGTGTTAGGGTTTTGACGACCTCCGTGGCGGAACGGGTAGCTCTCGGACTATCCTGCCGGAGGTTGCGGGTTCGAATCCCGCTAGGGGCAAATGTTGGTATGAATAGAATAGAAAGACTTTATTTGGCGAACACAAATACAACACAGGAATTAAAATTGACCACATAAATATGAAAAAAAGAAGCAAACAAATTACATAACCGTTAAAACAGAAAAAATGACACAGTGTTGTAGTGTGACGCCAAAAGGGTCCCCAGCTCAGCTTATGCTGTAGCAAGAGCTGCAGCGCTGATTTTCAGTGAGGCCACCAAATGACTCACTCATGATGAATATGAATGTTTGTACCCAAGTCTTGGATGTTTATATATTTATTTAAGTATGTCTATCCGTTATCTAGTAACCATACCACAGGCTCTGCCTAGTTTGGGACTGGATAATTGGTGTGAATGTCTGAGATATTTATTATTATTATTATTTGTAACTGTCCAAAACAGATTTTATTTTACATCATTCGGGCTATTGGAAAAATAAAGAATGATTCATGGCATATAGTGTCAGCCGACATGCTGATGGTGATGAATCATCGTTAATGGTATAATCACTGATGATAATAATAATAATATAGATAATGCCAGTAGGTATTATGTTAAAGTTGGTCAATGAAGTCACAGACACGAATACTACAGATCAGTATGCTCTTCAAATCAACTTACCACCAATACAATTATACCAATATCTATGGTGAATACTGCACTGGCTTACTGCAAGAAGTCACTAACTGTTCAATTAACGACTTCTTGCAGCAATTCCATGAAATGTATATAATTTTGACGCAAAGAAAAGTACAGTAAAAATAGGAACGATGTACGTGTTAGTTTTGATTACCGTTACAACAGACTCCAAACCGTGATGTACTTAAGTAGCTGGATAAATCCAACTTTTTGTTGACGAATTATAAGTAAAATTATATGGAAAATGGCTTTCAACAACCTGACAATAACATAACTTAGTGCAAATGTAATGTTTTATACTCAGAAATAATAATACCAATCAATTCACTAGCGAATCAACCAGCATATTGCATTAATGTACTTCCAATTATTATCAGAAGTATAAACACTTCTATTTGTATATCATAAGTACAGATCCTGAAGTAGTCTGTTATATTATCAATATCATTAACCTGGAAAAATTCATTTAAATATAAAATAATATATAAATAAATAAAATACGTCGTTCATTAAAGGTCTTCTATAAAATAATTGTAAATTTTTTTACTTTGGTAGTTTTTATTTTATTTTTAATAAAAGTACAAATAAAAAATGATACAAATATGTAAATCTTGATAATAAATAATTTAAATTCTCGAGTAGAATTTGAGGAAGTACTCGTATATTCTAGTGCATCTGATGACGCGGAAGCATAACAGGAGCTTCTATGACTCGACTAAATAGGGTTATAGAATATATTCACAGAATAGACATACTTCAATTCTCAAGCAGAATTAGAAATGTCTATTCTAATGCATCAGGCTCAGTGAGTTGAAGTTCAGTTTCAGACGCAAGAATAACTGGAGCTCTTCTGGCCTCAATTACGGACTGAACAGTGTCATCGCCGTTGACAAAGTAGTCGTCCAAATCGCTTGCCACAGTAGCAGCCCATCGAATGCTCTGACGTGCAGTCTCCGCACCGTTGAAAACGTTCTGGTATTCATCGCCT
Organism: Esperia sulphurella; assembly: GCA_947086405.1. Taxonomy (NCBI): domain Eukaryota; kingdom Metazoa; phylum Arthropoda; class Insecta; order Lepidoptera; family Oecophoridae; genus Esperia; species Esperia sulphurella. The sequence continues at coordinate 2,893,365 of OX352266.1, forward strand.
AATACCATTTGTTGTTTGTAGGCCCATCCTTGGAACTAAATAAAAAGAAAATAGTTGAAACACTTGCAGAAATTCACAAGACTTTATATTTTGATGTATACTTATTTCTTTCTTTATTTTGTGCCTTATGCTCTAAAAGAAGCTTCGCAAATGTTGAATAGGGATAGTTTATTCTGATTTAAAATAAAATAAACCGTGTCGTAAGATTCCTGTAAGTCAGTTTATTCACACTAAAATAATAAGATAATTTGAATGTTAATGACCTCATATACACTTATATTTACATACAATCGCAATCTTAGTGAATAATTTATATTTCGGGCTGCTATTTAGCCAAATGGTAATTCGAAGGATTAGCAACGTAATTACAAGAAAAAGTCAATTTGTACAAGACAGAATCACATTGCTTTTTAATAGTACATTGTTACCCTAGGAGTGAAAGTAACTTATTTAGTCCCGAAACGCCAATAGATCGAGGGACTAAATAAGTATTTAACCCGAGGTAAACACTGTGCTTTTCATTACAAATACAACGAAAGTAATCAGGCGTTAAATCCATATCTGAATTGGATGAACTTATTGTGTTAATACAAATCTCTGCTATACGGAAGTATAAACAAAACTCTACAACTCGAAAAAACAAATGAATATGTTTATTTTGGTTTTTTTTCTGTGGCCGGCCAGCTATTCAGCCATTACTTGCATTTCTATCATTGACAAAATGGTAAATATTTTTCCCAAATCTATGTTATTTTATGTGGTTTCCGGTAGAGTAGAATATGACCACTCCAACTCTTCCCTTGGATGTCGTACAAGGCGACTAAGGGAATACATTATAAAACATCAATCAGGCCTCCCCAACCCGTCTGGCCAGCGCGGGGAGTGTAGGCCAAATCCTCCGTCTGTCTCCGGCAGATGAGAGAGGGTTGTTCTCCTGCAGTGGAGACAAAAATAACCTGATGATGATGATGTCATTTTAATGAAATAGTTGAAAGTCATTTAAAAATATATATTCTTTAATTAATTTTATGTTATTTCAATTTTACATCGCGATGTAATTGAGTGGCTGTATAGAAAGTTGGAACATGGTTCAATAGAAATGTGAAAATAGAACGTTTTTTTTATAATTTGACAGCTAATAATAATAATAATAAATATGTCAGACATTCACACCAATTATCCAGTCCCAAACTAGGCAGAGCTGTCAGTTGAAAACGATTCTTCCTAGGGCTGAAAAGTATTACTTTCAACCCGTCCCTCTGGCAACTTCAGACCTACTTTCCGAGTATGAGTAATGAAAAAGCCTAAACATGTCAGTCGTGCGTTATAACGCAAATAAAAAAAAAATTAATATATATATAGCTATAGCCTTTTTAAAGAAAAGCCAAGAATTTTTTTTTGTTTTGGTTCCGTTACTATAGTGGTCAATCTACGATATAGGTACTATATCTTAGTCATCAGTCGATAAGAAATAACGCAAGTTCGAACTTAATTTTAATCGGAAATAAGCTTTACCTTATCGACTTCATCTTCAGTTCGCAGTCTAGAAGATACATATGATAGAGGCGTTGAGTATGAATTAAATCTGAAAGTAAAGAAACAATTAGTAAGATTCTGAAACCTGTATGTTCTATTATTCTGATGAAACTAACTTACGCTTTGTAAACGGTTTCCATGTTTAACTGGATAAAATTAAAAACAATCTCAATGTTTTCTTCATTTCCTGTTACTGCAGAGTTCCAAGCTGTCGTGTAGTCTTGTGGACGAATGACGTGGTTATCTTCAACAATTTCAGTCAGGAACCTGACAATAAAATGTACAATTTGAACATACATTTTTATTTTTGCCAATAGAAAATCAGCTGAAATATATTCCTAGAACATATTGGTTTGAAGTGCTGGCCTCCATTCGGTTCAGGCACGTCAATCCAGTTTTATCCACGTGCTTTTGGACTAGTCTATCTATTTCTCCTAAAGTAATAGATAGACTTCCCCAGGAGAAATACATATCCATGTATTTCTACTACATTATCCAAACACCCTTATCTACTACATTATAAAGCATGTTGGATTGTACTAGTAGCAATAAATAGATATGTATTGCTCCTATGGGAAATATTTTAGGAGCAATAGATGGACTAACCGTGATTTTTTTACATTTGTCATAAAAAAATATCTTGATCATAATAAAATAATACGCAATCTTACTTGGTAAGGGACTCCGCGTGAGGAGTACATCCAAGAGACTGCAGCAGAGTAACCTTTTCTGTATACACCTGATGCTGCTGGAATCTTTGCCAGAGGGAATCGAAGTCATAAGATGTACCTTCACGAAGAGCGTTGCAGTAAACAAACTGGCGGTTGTCGACTGGTACTCTAAACAAAATAATAATCAGTGTTACATCTACGAGCATTAAACTCATAATCAATTTTCTTTTTTCAAAGTAAATATGATAAAAAATTTAACTTATTAGGGTTCGTTCAAATCGTAAACCCATATAGCGAAGTTCTTTGTCTTGTAGATAACTCTTAAATAACATTATATCAAAAATTGGCCGACAATATTGGGAAAAAACAAATATGTATATTATATACCTTTGGGACAGTACTTGAGCTCATCTTACACCAAATCAAATCGGTTTTCATAATCCCATTACGTGTAAGATAGCAGTATGAAATGCAAATATTTCAGGTTAAAACCTGAGCACTAAAATGAAACTAACTGAACAAACTCCCTTACCATAATTCTCTTGTATAAAATAAGTTATGATATCATAAGTTTTTAAGTATTATAAAAGGTATATTAACTCGATTCCACTGTCCACCAAAGCACGTAATTGCGACACGGCTGCAACGCGACATGCTCGCACGTTGATAGCACACATGGTTGGCGCCAGTTGGTATCGCAGATATGACGTCATGAAGCTTTCATTCTCAGCAGAATAGTAAGTGATTTCATTCATTACCCTAGTCCCCCAGCGAGCAATCAAGGTCTGAAAAAATACAGGGTCATTCAAAATAACATAATAATGCGCAATTAGTCGAAAAAAATGCGTTGATTTTTTTCTGTATTTATTTGGCCACAATTTTCCCTACAATCTAATTTTTCCTGCCTTCTAGACTATCCGTCAAAGTAATAAATTTATTGTGACAAGATTTAACATTCAGTAAATAAATTGTAATTGTACATAGGTACATAGGTACATATATACGAATCTGTTATTTTGAGTGTATATATCATGTATTAAGAATTAAGTACATTCGAGTTCAAATAGTGACTCTTTATTACGATAAAAATAGAAAGATACAATCATTATGTAGCTTACACATGTACATCTAGACATCACACAAGAATTATGATTTCAGAGGCATTTTTGAACTAAATACATGCAATTGCATAGGACCAATTCTTATACCAACCTCAAAACGACTTAAGTATGGCGTACCAGCTAGTCTGTTTCTGAGCCATGAGAATCCAGATATAGCAGAGACCCATGGGGCATATGCTGTCTCAAACTCAAGGAAAGACAAAATGGTGAGAGCTCTGTTGTAAGTCATCAGACCAGCGCGAGCAAATTGGAAGACATCGTCGACAATCTAGAAAATAAAGAGGCTAAGAAACCAAATCAAAAGAATATCAGGAAGGAAAAATAAGATCGTACTTGAGCTCTGTTACTTTCATGGATGCGAGTTCTATCTTCACCTCTCAAAGCAAGAACAATAAGATTCCAAGTATAGTCATCATAGTTAACTCTGTAAAAGCCTGAAAATATAGATACATTTCGTTAAAAGAAAATATCGTCTGCTTTGATTACACAAATAGTTAAAACCCTTTGAAAGAAAAGAATTACCAGTCTGCTGTTTGTTAAAAATAACCCATTCATCGCCAACGGAGCCACGTTTGATGACTGCAAGACTATCTCTGATGATATGAGTAGGCTTGGTGTTATCGAAGTCCGGATTTCTGGCAGTGGCGAAAGTTATTGGAACAATCCAATTCGTATTGGTATTAGAATAGCCAGTGTTTATGTTAAATCGACCCTAAGTTAAATATAAAAACACGATAAATTACAGTAATACCATCATTAACTGAACTATTAAACTCAATGTTATTTATTACCTGGGTTATAAACATTTCACCCGTCTGATGGTTAACTTGAACGGTAAGAATAGGGTGTCCAGCCTGTTCAGTCCAGCTTTTAAAGAAATCTATGAAGGAGAAATCAGGTGGGTATTCTGCGAAAGCATCAGCTTCGGCACCTGCATCTTGAAGTACTTTGAATAGATCTATCGGTCGAGCATTTTTGAAGCTCCTTGCAAATAACAGAACTATAGTTAGCAAATAATACAAAATTGGACGTTTATCCTCAAGTTCTATTGCACTTTATTTTAATTTATTAAATTAATTTCAATAATCAGTATAATCTTGGATGTGGTTTCTTCTACTCATAAATAAGAAAGAAATAACATATCTAGTCTAGCTCTAGAAGTAACGACACTAGAATAAAAAATATAGACTTGACTTACAATGTGTTCAAGTAGTTTCTCATACCCAGTTTGTAAACATCTGAACCCAGAACATGTTCAGCCATTCTAATGACAGAGGCACCCTTGTTGTAAGTGAGTGTTGAGAACATAGCCATTACTTGTTCTGGGCTTCCTGTACCAGGGTTTGTAAGTGGATGCGGGTTACTAGCAGAGTCACTTAAAAGCGCTGTTTGAACTTGTTCGGTTATAAATCTAGTCTCAAAACCCATGTCACTTTTCACCTGCAAATAGGTAAAACTTAGAGTTTCGTCCATAATGACCATATTATTTAAATATGTCAAAAGTAGACCTAATTAATAGACAAACACATATTCGATGTTTCATCGTACATTGCTATATTTTAATTTAGACCGAGAATAGTTAATGACATACCATTTGGCTGAGGAAATATTGATAGTATCTTGCAAAACCTTCTTTAAGCCACACCACGTCCCATGAGTCAGGGGTTACAAGGTTTCCGTACCATAGGTGAGCTATCTCGTGAGCCATAATGCCAACAATCACCTGCTTGAAGTGTCCACTTGAATGTGCTTCGTCGTACATTATATTCGTCTCCCTGTTTAACAGAAATACCTATGAGTAAGTTGCGCTCGCACAGTCTCTCTTATTACCTATCTTGAAATACGGGGACGTCTGCTATTTCGACCCCACAGAGGAGTTATAAATATACTCGAACGGTTACAGGATATGTGTTTTCGTTCGTTTTCGGGTTATGTAAATTTGACTACTTTCAGTAGCATGTACTGAGTTTCGAGTCAAATTAAGGTACCTATTCATCGTAGCGTAGCCGCAATATGCATATGCTCTCCACCTTATACAATATGCTCCATAACCCTCTCAATATCTTAAGGAGAGATTTAGGCTGCGTGCGGCGGTGCACAGTCGTCAACCTCGCTCCTACACTCAAATGCTTTTGCAATGACAGTACACAGTTTTATAGTGACTATTTTACAGTCTAGGCCATACAGCTGTAAAACACCTTTCAAGCTTCCATCAGACAAAGAAATCTCTTCTGATATTTACCTGTAAGTGATTAATCCCCAGTTCTCCATTGCACCAAATGAAAAATTGGGTATCGCTGCTTGTGTCAGTTTGAGATTCGAGTTTACATTATAGTAATCGATATCAGTGAGTTCGCTCATTTTGGCCAGAAGCTCTTGTCCAATATTAAATGCGTACTCTCCTTGGTCTGATTGTATAGCCGCAGGTCTGGCAATTACTTCGAATGCCAGCAATCCGTTCTCTTCATGCACAATGCTCTGATAATCAGCAACAATAAAACCTAGCACATAAGTTGACATGACTGGTGTAGTGTGGTATATATCATCTTCAAACTCATCACTCCTGTTAATTGATGAAAATATTTTTAAGGAATTTGTTATCTTTATTTGGAAAAAAGTAACACTTAAGTTTTTGCGTATGCTGATTTGAGAATAGAACATGTTTTGAAAACTTACGGAGTGTCGCTTTCTATTGTTTCAAGTCTTCTAGTGCAAAACCAACTTTTATGTGTTTTAGGACGTCTAATAGTTACATTAAAAGTAGCTTTAAATCTAGGCTCATCATAGCAAGGTAAAGCGTAACGAGCTGCAGTGGGCGAGAACTGTGTTGATGCCATCCAGCTGCAAAAAGGACATTGATATAAAGTTCTAAAACATTCGTAATACATCGCTTTGAAACTTTAATTCTATAGTAATTCATACTTGATTTGGCCGTCATAAGTATTCCTGAACCAACTGGGGTAGATACCAAACATATCTGTGCGCATTTCAGCTTCAAACGCAATCGTAAGAGTGTAAATAACTGGATCATCTTCATTGTAACTCAAAGGAGTACTTGTGATAACACGTAAGAAATGAAACTGTGATTCAATGACATTGTTATGAGGTACAATAGTTGTACCTTGTGTAAATACTATTGAAGTTAACTCCGTATGACTTGTATGAATTACTATTTCATTAACACTAGCTTCAGTAGCTGCGAGCTGGATCGCAACAATACCAGAATAGGCCTGATTCTCAATATCAATGTGCCACTCAAGGTTGTAATGGATAGGTCTAGTGGTATTTGGAAGGCGGTAAGGATTTTCGCCATCGTTGAAAGGTGAAAACTCAGAAAAAGCATCGATCTTTTCAAAAATTCCGCCTTTCAGTCTTTCTTCGCCAAATATAGTAGTTCTAGTTAGTGCTGGTTCTTGAGTTACAGCATTTACGTACAAGCACATCACGAAATGTATTATAATAAGTTCTCTAGTTGCCATCTGAAAAAAATAATTTATATTAATACGATGTATCATAATTTACTCTCGGTTTTACTTATGTATCTAATCGAAATTCATCACATAATTTTCTGATGTTTTTGAAGGGAACGTAGTTAGATAAAAGGCATAGGTAATTATAGGTTGGCTGTACATAGGCAATAATGTTTAGTAATTATTTGAAATATTGTTATCGCTTATCATCAGATATGAAGGAATATGGATGCCCGTAGAATGAGTGAGCCGTCCATCAGAGAACTAGATATATACAGGTGATTACTTTTCAAGTATTACAGCTGCTTCTATAGATTACAGTACTAGAGGATTTGTTCTATCGACAGTCTACAGTTGAAAGTCTAAGAAGGCTCCTGTATGTAAGGAATAAAAAAAAACATCATTAGTTACAGAAAATGTGACTTAAATGATTTTAATTATCCGTAAATTTGATGTTAAAGTAACTTAAGAAGATATTACTTATAGTTTTCTTGTACTACAGGATATTTGGTATTACATTGAAATAGTTGTTTGTTCCCATAATGTTTTGTTATATTTGCGTTTAAGTTCTATTTATAAACAATATTGAGTAACAATACTCAAGTAATGTAATTCAACCATAGAATATATTGTATAGTTCATGACGGCACGTACCTCTACTTTTCGCGAGGGGTGACCGCGGGACGCGGGGAGTTAGTATCTTAGTGTACAGATTTTGATTTAGATTCAAATTGATTACTAGTGCGTAACGATAGAACTAACACTTTTAGAGAAGGAGTGGGGCATGCCTTCTTGAACTGTACCTACTAATCTATACCCATCTATATAATATTGCCAAATACTGTACGAACAATAATAACAACTTACCTTGATAATTATCGCCACAACACCATCAAGCCAGCCGTACTTCTAGCAAATGGGTTACTTAGAGTAATATAGTTTTACTTTCAAACGTAAGAAGGAAGAAATTACTATCATCCGAAAATGAATTAAAAAAAAATATATATACCGTCGAATTGAGAACCTCCTCCTTTTTTGAAGTCGGTTGAAAAAACAGTTTCACTTTTAGTGTGTTTTTAGTATACATCATCTCGTATACTAGAAACCATGATTCTCAAGTCCGTACGTCTGTCTGTCATCGGTCACGCTAGCTTGTGAAGGTTACATTTTTATTTTTTTATTGATTTAACATTAATAGAAAAATACATAACATGCCTTACATAACTCACACATAATAAACCTACATTACATACTTACTTATACATTACATATTTGTATACATATACATACACTTATCTAATCCCAAACAAATATTTTCTCCTGTTCTATGGAAATTAAAGAAAGATAGGACAATTTACAAATATAACATCCAACTTCTACAAAGTTGTCTATCCACAGTAGGAATCGAAGCCACGACCTCTGGCGCTCGATTCCAATAACCAAGCCTAGCAACAAGCTGGCTCATAGACAAATAGAACAAAATACCTAAACTCATTCTATAATTATACGGCTATGGCTTCACATGTAACAAAAATATTGTGGTGTGAATTAAGTTACTGCTAGAAAGTAAGTGCTGGCTTCCGTACAATTTAAATACGACTTAGATCCGTAATCTTGTAACGATATACATATTATCACCGGCGTATCTTTTGAAGTGCAATAAATCTTTAATTTAATTTAAATATTGAATGAATCAAAAATATCTGCCAGGATGTGAAATGTGAAAAATTACTTTCACATATTTTTATTTTATTAAATTTTTTTTTGGTTTAGGATTATTTATTCCCATAATAATTCACTTACATGAGAAAGTAAGCGAAAATTATATTATGTTCTAATCAGAATTGAACGTAAAGACTTACTCAAAGAAGCGGGTAGTTATAATTCCCCTAATATTATAAATGCGAAAGTTTGGATGTCAGGATGTTTGTTACTCAATCACGCTTCAACCACTGGACGGATCGGGATGAATCTTGGCAAAAATATAGATTTGGTCCTCAAATAGGAGATAGGATAGTTTTCATCCCGAAAAATATTTCATTCCTACGGGAAACTAAATTAAACCTTAAAAGCAGTGAAGATGTGTAAATATCGAAACATACGCGGACGAAGTCGCGGGAAAAAGCTAGTATAATATACCATAACAATAACGAGTGATTGCCGCGAAGCGAAACACAGGCACTGCATCACTACTTAGCAACGGATTATGACGACGATATAGACCGTAATCTACAAAACTAGAAATGGCTCGACTTTAGCGAACATGTTTGAATAGGGTGGTTTTTTTTTAACATAATTTTTCGTAGTTCATAGTTTCACCTCAAAGTGTTTTCCTTCATGACTGATACTATAAATTAGTATAAACAAATAAGTGTCAATCATGAAGGAAAACACTTTGAGGTGAAACTACGAGCTACAAAAAATTATTTTGCTTCATGGTATGAGGTGTAGGTTCTCCAACTCAAGAATGTTGCGATTGCAATTTGATATTGGCCTTGCTAAGTTGAGAATAATTATCCCAATAAATTTTGTTGTAATAATTATCTAGTTCAAAACAGTTCAAAAGTAGTCCGCTCTCCCCACGTTCATGAGGTCGTGGACGCAAACCCTATGAGTTTTTGAAGCTTGAGTACGGTTTATTCATAATACCACAGGCTTTTCGGTGAAGGACAATATCGTGAGGAAACCTGCATATGTCACAGAAGAAATTCACGTGTGAAGTCCACTATATCGGCTTTGGACACTGTTGGTGGACAGGGTTTTGGTACAAGAAAATCCCAAAGGGTCATAGGGTCTTCCTGGCCCCATAAGAAGATAAGTCCACTGCTGTGCCACATCTTTTCCAAAATAATGGGAGGTTTAATACCTTAATCACGACGCTTGGTAAGTTGGCAAGCGGTTTAGTAATTGCAGTATATGGCTTTGAGTTTATCTGGCATGTTCGCAGTAGCATAGACCGACGGATTTCAAGTACCTAATATTTAGTAGGAAACTAATGAGCCTCACTTATGGGTCGAGTGTGTACCAGCCCCAACAGGATTTCCTTAAGTAGGTATGAATTATTAATCCTACTAATATTATAAATGTGAAAGTTTGGATATTTGAATGTTTGGATATTTGGATGTTTCTTACTCAGACACGCTTCAACCACTGGACGGATCGTGATAAATCTTGGCACACATATAGGTTAGCTCCTGGAATAGGACATAAGATAGTTTTTATCCCGAAAAAACATCCCATTCCTACGGTAAATAGATAATAATTTGTGATGTTAAATCAACACATGGACGAAGTCGCGGGCAACAGCTAGTATCAAATATAGGCTTCTGGTGTTAGTAAATCGATATTATTATGGAAAAATGCAATTTAAAATGAAATATTTTTTATTTTTCATTAGGTACATAGGTGTAATAGTCTCAAACTTAATCTAATATTAAAACTAGTATATTTTTACATTTCAATTTCTCTGTTAAAATCTATAAAATAAATTGCAGCTATTTACAAATGTAGTAAACTATTTCCATGTCATAAATAAGTTTTGCAACTTGGAAAATATCCGTTTGTGAAATGCCCTTTATTACTAACTATTCCGTAAGATTTTTGGATAGTATCGGACTAACTTAAAATCTGGTGTTTTGTGTGTTTTCTTATACTGGTCACTTCATTTATTTTGATATAAGCTTCTGACGTTTAAATACGATAGTTAGATGCCAAACGCTTGTGCGAATATGGCACATGATTCGTAAAAGACTACAAAATGACGTTTGGTTGGACGTATATTAGCCGAAATGCCCCCAAAGTAGGCCCCCAGTACAAGAACGATGATTTTGTAAACAAAAATACTACTTTATCTAGAGTCAAGTGAAAAGGCCAGCTACTCTAACGCAGGCTCAACGACATTAATTGACTCAGACTCTAACGCATCAGGCTCAACGACTTTCATTGACTCAGGCTCAACGACTTTAATTGGCTCAGGCTCTAACGCATCAGGCTCAACGACATTAATTGACTCAGACTCTAACGCATCAGGCTCAACGACTTTCATTGACTCAGGCTCAACGACTTTAATTGGCTCAGGCTCTAACGCATCAGGCTCAACGACTTTAAGTGACTCAGGCTCAAGTCTGGCCTCAATGTTGGTTTGAAATGTCTTATCGCCATTGACAAAGAAGTTGTTCAAATCGCCTGCGACAGCTGCAGCCCATCTAATGCTCTGACGTGATGTCTCCGCACCGTTGAGAATGTTCCTGAATTCGTCACCTAATGTTACCTGTTGTTGATAGACCCATCCTTGGAACTGAATAAATAAAAGTTAATTGTTAGAAACTTACAATTACTTTTTGTCTTCTTTGAGACAATGTTGTTAAAGGCCTGCGCAGACGGGGGACTTTTGTCGGCGGATGACAAAAGCGGTACAGCAAGTCGCGTACTAGGTATATATTTGATACAGTTTTAAGCAACTTGTTTTGACAGACAAAAAGTACCCCGAGGATTATCTTTCGTCTGCGCAAGCCTTAAGAGTGTTACTTTATCTTATCTTTTTCCTCTACTTTGTAGTCCTCGTCAGCCGAAATATGTCCATTGCTGAACATTAGCCTCCCCAATAGAATTACCTTTTGGTGGGCTGACAATTTGGGATTTGCCATAATCACCACGTTTGTATTATAAATAAAATAAATAAAAAAATAGTAGCTATTTGTTGTTATTAATAATGCGATTACATACATATAGGTATGCATGCATGAATACATACATACACACATACATATCATTTATCTGATTGATATTTTAGTTATACAACTAAACCAATACTGATTTAATTACTATTGATATGAATCCATTTTTTTATTTGTTCTTGGATTAATTACTAACATAGATTAAATTTTATTTTTCTAGTATTATGTATTTTGTCTGAAATAAATGATATTATTATTATTTTGAGATTTATGTTTAATTCTCTCTTACACTGGTCTAAAAGCCATAACCAAGTGCTTAATTATTAACTAGTATGGGTCACGACCCATACTGGGTCGGCCGAAAAGAATTTTATTCATTATCAGGTTATTTTTGTCTCCACTGCAGGAAGACAATCTCTCTCATCTGCCGGAGACAGACGGAGGATTTGGCCTACACTCCCCGCGCTGGCCAGACGGGTTGGGGAGACCTGATTCACGTTTTATAATGTATTCCCTTAGTCGCCTTGTACGACATCCACGGTAAGAGTTGGAGTGGTACTATTATACTCTACCAGAAACCACACGGCAACACGGAATTTTATTAAGGAATAAGTAAACCTTACCTTATCGACTTCATCTTCAGTTCTCAATCTAGATGAGATGTATGACAGCGGCGTTGAGTACGAATTGAATCTGAAAGTATGGCAAAGTGTCAAGGTTATGGAAGCTAAATATTATAGTTACGCTATCTCTAATAAAAGTAAAATAATAAATTATTAATAATAATAATAGTAAAATCATTTATTCATCTCTCCAAAAAATATACATACAATAACTCCGCCAAACTGTAGGTACGATACAGTTTGTTGGCAGAAATAGCTCTCTTACTTTACACACACCTATGGCAGAGAATACTAAATATCACTACGCAATTGTGAATAGCAAAGCAAATTACAAAGTTTTTAATTTTGATATTAGCACAAAAAACATTGAGGTTACGTTAATGAGTTTACTAGATATTTCTTATATTTGGTTCTGAAAGTGTTTTTGTTGATTACATTGCTTCTGATGCCTAGTGGGACAGTGTTAACAATTTTGGGTACCAGATATTGCATTATTCTTTCAACATAGTCGGAGGTCGCGGGTTCGAATCCCGCTAGGAGCAAATGTTCGTATGATGAATATGAATGTTTGTACTCAAGTCCAAGTACTCCAAGACTTTACAGTACAATTCCTATATGTTATATTATAATGCAAAAGCAAAGTACCTACAGCATACAGCCTCCTAATTTTGACCGCATCCGCTACTACGGTGCTGCTATCAATTTTGGCATTTCCACACTTCTTTCGATTCCGTGCCCGGTAACATTCCATTTAAAATTCAACCATATCTGTGTGGACCAAGCTCTAAAACCGACTACCAGTGAGAGTATTGCATTCAGGTTACCTAGAGCACCAGGTAAGTCGTTGGCTGCGTTTTAATTCCCTAACAACTTGATTCGTTTAATACTGTTAGGTATTAAATACATTAGGTATAGCATGCAGATTTTATTATACATTACACAATCAACAGACGGTATATTAACCGGCTCACCTTTGAATTAAATTGAATATATTTATTGCACAACAGTAACATGATAAATAATACATCAGGGAAATATACAGGAAATGTAAAAGTGCCATTGACGCTTTTAAAGATATCATCCAATTTTTTCTTATATGCTGCCATCTGGATTCTCTTGAGCCTTTTAAACTTGGAAGAAAACCAAACCGTTTCATATTTACGTTTATGGGCAAAACTCCCCCATAAGTAGTAGTATAAAACCACGGCCCGCAGTCCCCAGCAGCCCTGCTAATCCTGGCTGAGGTGGCCGGAAGCGTTGGATGCGGAAGATGGAGGACCGGGTGTCGTCACGTACATTAGGGAAGGCCTATGTCGAGCAATAGACGTCTAAGGTCTGATATGATGATGATTAACGTTTGGTCTGGACTTACGCGTTGTAAACAGTTTCCATATTACTTTGAATGAAATCGAAGACAATCTGAGTGTTTTCTTCATTTCCTGTTACAGCAGAGTTCCAGGCTGTCGTATAGTCTTGTGGTCGGATTACATAATTATCTTGAACAATGGCGTTTAAAAATCTGATAACAAATAAATCAGTTAAAGTTGTAATCTATTAAATAAAATCGTAAACTTCGCGTGTCTGTACATTGAAGATATAACAAAAAAAAAATTGGGGCGTCTAAGGATAAGCAAAAGAACACATTTCGATAATTTTTGAATTTTTTGTTCATCTGTTTCTCTGTGAGTTTGTGCACGCATCACTTAAAAACTACTGAACGGATTTTGATGGACTTTCCACAGAAACATGGGGCTTAACTTAACATTTAGTCTTAATTTCATCGCAATCGGTTTTCTCAATCAAAGGTTATGGCCATTTTTAGTTTTCAAATACATTTGTAGGTAAGGTTAGTCAAAGTCAAAATCATTTATTGCATATGAGTACACTTGGTACATTTATACACGTAATTTTTTTTTAGTATGCAATATATTGAAAATAATAGTATTTCTCAATAAGTCTGAATAGTACTCAGATTGCGATGAGTTTGAATTACATTTGGAGCTGGGAACTGGGAGTAAATACTATTATAGATGGAGCGACGAAGGCAGCTGGTGGCTACTGCATGCGGATAATCGAGGATCGGGTTTAGTGGCGCGCCTTGGGAGAGGAAGGTCTCTGAAATTTGTGATGATGGAAGGCATTAACTTTTTAATGGTAAGGCATATTTGTCAGATAGGTCATAAATATCACATATCGTTGACGAGCGCTGCGCAGGGAGTCGACATTATTGTATCAATTTTTTTATATCCATTTCAGACATTGATGCTGCTGGAATCTTTCCGGTTCTTTAAAACTGCAGAAAACTCATTATAAAAAATATTTCATACATGGCTGGCGCTAAGGCGTCTTTTGGAAATACATGGCAAAGAGCGACCAGTTACTACATTATAAAATTGACCTGCAGTTAAGTGGCATTGTCAAACAACACAAAGTACAATTATAAAATAATCTCAATAGATGTGCATTATCAGCTGGCTGTAAAGAAGCATTGTCAACATAGTATAACTAAAATACAACAATATAATCATAACTATGTCAGTTTGTAAGTAGCTGCAAAGGCATACTTATGTCTAAAGAGGTGGTGTAAAATAAATTTTAAAGTAATAATTGCAGTTTCAATTGTCAATATCAATAGATAAACATTATAAGCCGCTATAAAGTGCCATTGTCAATTACAACGTATAATCATTATAACAATATAAATTAGGTTATGTTAGGTATGTCACTAAATTTATATGCAAAATTATTAAAATTTGTATATTATATTATAATACGAATAAAGCTACCTTCTGAACATACAACAACAACTATATTTGCTTAATAATTAATCTTTGTTTATGGTGGCTTAATCATGACGATCGTTTCGATTTATTTGCCAGTAGTGTCAATGTTGTAAGAAGTGCACTCATCAAGGACTTCGATTCGTGTGTCCAATTATATTAGTTTGATGACAACTTAGTGTCAACATTATATACTTTATTATTTGTAATTATTATATCCATTTTAGACCTAAGTTTTCCCATCCATTTGTGAAAGCTTGTTATTGGCATATTGTTGCACAAGTTTAAATTATATTTTGTTACTTAGGCTGTAAGCTTTCCAAATATAAATAAAATAAAAATAAATTATTAGGAAAAAATTACTATAACTATACATACATGGTCAGGGATTCCTCGTGAGGAGTACATCCAAGAGACTGCAACAGTGTTATCTTTTCTGTATACACTTGATGCTGCTGGAATCTTTCCCAGAGGTATTCGAAATCGGCTGGTGTACCTTCACGAAGGCCGTTGCAGTATACGAACTGGCGGTTGTCAACTGGTACTCTAAAGATAAAAACACTATTCTTACTATCTGAAGTATCATGGGATCTATTCTTACTATCTGAAGTATCATCTTGAATTTGTGGGTCACAATCCTCTTGACCCCCCAATCTTCCCGTAGGTTTCGTCAAGGCGACTAAGTGATTGCACTAGGGACGAGCAGCGTTTTTCTGTGAATATTAAGATCATGACTGCGATCACCAATCCGCCTGATAAGCGTGGTGATTATTGACACTAAAAATGGCATTCTATTAGGGAGGCTTATGTTCAGCAGTGGACGTATTTCGGGCGATGATATTATCCTCAACAGTAAAGTAACTAAGGAAGAAGATCATGTCAAAAGTTTGTGATTGTCTAAGTTGTACTTTTTTTATTAATTTAATTCTTTAATTCAGATTTTGATATATAGTGTGTTACTTAGTATGTTCTAATATATGTTAGTGAATAAAATTAAGATTAATATGAATAAAAATCAACTATAGCAGCAACTTCAATTTTGTTTTAGGCAAGCTTCCCAGTGCATTGGTGCATTGGGCTGTCCACCTTGTCGCGCTGTACACTGAGGAGGCTTTTGGGGCTGTCACGCACCCGACGCACTTTTTTAAGGACTGAAATAGCAAATGAAGAGGGTACCACCTGATGATACGCGGTCACTGTCACCCATAACCTGCATTTGACGGAACCCTAAAAGTTATTATACTTACTCAATTGATAAGGCACTGTCTCTCAAGGCGGTAAATTGTGCATTGGCTGCAATTCGGCATGCTCGTGTATTTATAGCACACATGGTTGGAGCAAGTTGGTAGCGAAGGTACGAAGTCATGAAAATTTCACCCTCAAGAGGGTAGTAAGTTATCTCACTCATTACCCTAGTCGCCCAACGAGCAATCAGGTCCTAAAAATTATAAACTTTTTAAGGAAATTAACTTCATTGAAAGCTATAATTATTAACGCCAATCTTATGTCCAAAGACGTTTAACACCAGTAAAAGTAGAACACCAACCTCAATAAGACCTAAGTGCGGTGTACCAGCGAGCCGATTCCTCAGCCACGAAAATCCAGTCATAGCAGCGACCCATGGGGCATAGTCAGTCTCAAACTCAAGGAATGACAAGATGGTGAGGGCTCTAGTATAGGTCATGAGACCAGAGCGAGCAAATTGGAAGACATCGTCGACAATCTAGAAATAAAGCTACTGAGTTATATAGAAACCAATACAACAGAAGAACGGAAGAGAACAATGAAATACCTGAGCTCTGTTGTATTCGTGTATGCGAGTTCTGTCTTCACCTCGCAAAGCAAGAACAATAAGATTCCAAGTATATTCATCGTAGTTCACTCTGTAGAAACCTAAAAGTTTAAACAAATAAAACATAGTTTTGCATCAATGCAAAAAATAAATATGAAGAAATTCGCACATCTATATATATCTAATATTAGAAGTGTAAATACGGTAAAAGGACATAAACACTTGTTAAAAAATTATTCACCAGTCTGCTGTTTGTTAAAAATAACCCATTCATCTCCCACAGAGCCACGGTTTATGACTGCAAGAGTATCTCTGACGATGTGAGTAGGCTTAGTGTTATCGAAATCAGGATGGCTCGCAGATGCGAAAGTAATCGGTACAATCCAATTAGCATTGTTGTTAGAATATCCTGTATTAATATTGAATCGACCCTAAAAGAAGAAATAAAACACTTCTTATCACCAATTTTATTCCTCCGCCAGTAAAAATAAGATATTCAATATAGTAGCTACCTGAGTTATAAACATTTGACCAGTCTGATGATTAACTTGAACGAAAAGGACCGGGTGTCCAGATTGTTCAGTCCAGCTTTTATAGTAGTCGATGAATGAGAAGTCAGTTGGGTATTCAGTAAAAGCATTAGCCTGGACGCCTGCATTTTGAAGGACTTCAAAGAGATTTATAGGCCGAGCTGTTGCGAGACGGCTATTAAAGGACAAAACGATAGTAGGTATAATCAGTAAACATGAACATTGCTTCTAGCATATAAATAAGAATATAAAAAATAAGAAATGAGAATTTGCAAACTATTGATACTCACTTGGTTTCCAAATAGTTCCTCAGGCCTTGTAAATGAACCTCGTAACCCAAGAGATGTTCGGTCATCCTAATAACAGCAGCACCCTTATTATAACTTATCGTCGAGAACATAGCCAAAACTTGCGCTGGGCTTCCAACACCAGGGTTTGTAAGTGGGTGAGGATTGTTACCAGAATCACTTAGAAGAGCTGTGTGAACTTGTTCAGTGATGAATCTAGTTTCAAGACCCATGTAATCTTTTACCTAGAAATAGTTGAGCATATGTAATTATATCTCAAAAGCTAAATAACGCATTATGTAGATTGAATGAATGATTGAGAGAATTGAACATACCATTTGTGTAAGAAAATATTGATAGTATCTGGCAAAACCTTCGCTCAGCCATGTTACGTCCCACCAGTCACAAGAGACGAGATTACCGTACCACATGTGAGCAATCTCGTGGCCCAGAAGGGAAGCAATCATCTGTTTGAAGTACCCACTAGTGTGTCCTTCGTCATACATTAGATACGCCTCCCTTTTTAAAATGTAAATATTATAAATGAAACTTGTCAGTTAAGAATAGTTACTGTAAAACTGATATAGGTAATTTGTAGTGAATTGCATCAAACTCCACACCAATAGAAATGCATCACTCCGCTATCTTTTCAGTAGTATGCCGCTGCTCGGCAACATCTCGGCCACGGATACCGCTGTCATATAATTTGCTCCCAAAACATCGTAGGTTTTTGGCTGATGGCAGTTTTCTGTGTTGTACTTTATTATGGGTACTAAACAGTTCGTATTTGTGTTTATTGTATTGCATCTTCTATCATCAAAAGGAAGATATGTAGGGTCAAAGATGACAGGTATGATAAGTGCTATTCGGTATTGGGCTCAAAAGTCTAAAATGTATGTATAATACTCGTATATATGTATGCTGTATAACTTACCTGTAAGTAATCAATCCCCAGTTCTCCATAGCACCGAAGGAGAAGTCAGGAATCACTGCGTGTGTCAACTTAAGATTCAGATTCACACTGTAGTAATCGATGTCAGTGTGTTCACTCATTTTGGCCAAAATTTCTTGTCCAACATTAAATGCATATTTTCCTTGGTCTAATTCAATAGCCGCCGGTCTGGCAATTACTTCGTGTGTTAATATACCATTTTCTCCGTTGTTTTCACTACCGTATTCGGCAACAATAAAAGCCAGCAGATAAGTTGACATGAGAGGTGTAATATGGTAGATATCGTCTTCATACTCGAAAAGTCTGTAATAAATTAACAATTATATATTGAACTACTTGTCACTCGCCGCTAGATGACGATGTAGAAAAATTCAAACGCGCTATCGTTTCTTTACGAGAAATTAATAACGAGACACAGTAAGGAACTTAGTTGCCAGCAAAAATCTCGATGTGCTACCTGTAGTACAATGTGATTTCTTCTGATTTAAAGGGTTCATTATTCATTTACTGGCATTACTTCGATCTCCTTTGGTACGACTATTTTACGTTAAATGCCAGTCTAAGAAGTGGAGATGGTGCCAGTAGAGGTATAATTGTATTCGGTAGCTACCCAAAGTAGGTGCATTGTGTCGTTGCTTTTTTAATAAAATCGTATGCTAGGGTTATTAATATATTTAATTAAAGTCGGCAAAATTTACATGTATGTTCCTTTATACTCAGTTGGACCAGATGCTGAGAAAGGGTAGTTTTCAAGTTGTCTGGCGGACAGACAGACAACAAGCTTCACTATAAGGGTGTTCGTCTTGATGTTACCATAAAAATGACTTCCCTTGGTGTTACTGGAGCACGCATTTCTCTTTCTGAGATAAATTGCTCAGGTATTCAGTATTCAGACTACTGAAAAAATGTGCACCAATTTTGTGAATGCTAAAAAATTGTACTCTGAAACTTGGTGCTCACAAAATTAAATCTTGCCACAAATGATTTAACACTTTGAGTAGTAGCCA
Organism: Esperia sulphurella; assembly: GCA_947086405.1. Taxonomy (NCBI): domain Eukaryota; kingdom Metazoa; phylum Arthropoda; class Insecta; order Lepidoptera; family Oecophoridae; genus Esperia; species Esperia sulphurella. The sequence goes on from OX352266.1 coordinate 2,912,810, forward strand.
ATAAGGCCGGAAAAATAAATTCAGGAATATTTTTCAACAATTTTTGCTACTACCGGCGCCATCTATGTTGATCAACTCTATATACCAGAACTTATATACTTATTTCCGGATGTTTTATTATAGACATTATGTTTTTCTTTCATCGTTTTCTAACTGTACTATACATATATATACATATATGTATGTATGATAATTATCTTGTAAATTTTCGTCTCAATAATCAATTATTAATAATACGCTTGAGTGACGAAACGATAGCGTTTTAATTTCCTACAGCGCCATCAAGCGGGAAATGGCAACTGTTACAAGCTTCTTTAAAAAGTGATCGTCTGCCAGGTGTGATACCAGACAAAATAATAATTCAAAAATATACTTACGGAGTACTTCCTTGTACCGTTTGTCGTATTCTGGTGGCTGACCAACTTTTATGAGTTCTGGGACGTCTAATGGTGATTTCAAAAGTGGCTTTAAATTTTGGCTCGTCGTAACAGGGGAATGCATAACGAGCTGTAGTGAGTCCGAACTGTGTTGCTACCATCCAGCTGCAAATGATTTCTTTACATGTTTTTTTCCACTTTTAGAACGTCACGGGACGATTTTTAAGAAGTTCATTAAATACGTTAGATATAAGTATAGATAAAATCTATATTGCACACAATTTAGGTAACAAATTCATAGGAAACTCTAATATTAGTGTGCAATAAATATTTGGTAAGCGAAATTAATAACAAATAACCGACAAAGTAGATCGCCGAAGAATTGTATATTACTGTTCATTATGTAAATAAAAAAGTAACATATATATAACAGAAAGAACTTACATAATAAAGAAAAAATAAATCTGGATCAAATATTACCTATACGATAATAAGTACGATACGCATTAAGTGATAAATTAAAAAAAACTGGAATATTATTCACTTTATTCTTAAAAGGCCTAACTTGGATTTGTTGGAAAACTTTCAAATCTTACCTTACTTCTTCATTAGGATTATTCCTGAACCAACTTGTATAAATACCATGCATATCTGTGTTTAGGTCATCCATAAACGAAATCGTGAGTTTATATTCAACTGGATTCTGAGCGTTGTAAGTTAAAGGTTCACGTGTCGTTATACGCAAGAAATCATAGGCGGGTTCGTTGACATGATCAACAGCTATATTGTTTGTTCCTTGAGTTAGAGTAAGCGAAGTTATTTGTACGTGAGAATGTATAACTATTTGATTGACATCGTCCTGAGTGGCAACTAGATCGATTTCTACTGAACCAGTAAACACCATTGTTTCAAAATCAATTATTTCCCATAGTACGTTGTAATGGATGGGTTTGGTTGTATCAGGAAGACGATAAGGATTATTATCATCACTGAAAGGTGATAGTTCTTCAGAAAAAGCATCTACATCTTCGAAAATTCCGCCTTTTAGTCTTTCGTCGCCGAATATGGTGTTTCTAGTTATCGATGGTTCTTGAAGAGCGGCATTAATGTATATATACTTGTAAGCCATAGACAGTAAAATAAGGTACAAAGTCACCATCTGCAAAAATATTTATCTCAGTATAAGGTAACATCAAAAGATAAAAATTATCTTCTCGTGGCTCTGCCTTTGCCAGCTTAATATGTCCCTTTTCACCTCAATACAAGGGAATCTAAAGATTTATGAAGATTTCTTCGAGATATAGATATGTGTCTAAGTAACAAACATCTAAGGCGAGCAAAATACATGATTTTTAATAATGTTCTGATCTTCTTCTAGATGGTTCAAAGTTTCTTTACATAACGTTATTAAAAATTATTTATTCTGGTTACCTAAATAGTGTCATTTTTTAAGTTAGATCCTTATTCAGTGGAGGCATAGTATTAATGATGCATACCGCATACAACATCCTAATGAAGTTACCAAGGTTCTGTAGCGCATCGGGCATGTTCGCCTCGACCAGAGTACCTGACTTTTATGCGATCATAAGATTTCGCACGGCCTCCTTTTGGGACCGACTTCGTAAGTCCAAAAATGAGATCCTCTTGACGATGTGCGAGTGCCTGGACAGTCTCATCTTTAGATACTGGCTGTCTGTGCATCGCGATGAGAACAATAAATGAGTTGATGGACTGACTAATACTTTCTTAGGTATGTTGGTATTTGTATTATATTTAATTTTATTGTAATTTTAGTAATTTTGTACTAAATTTTAATTATATTGTTATTATTTTTATACGGATTATTAATCTGAATTAAATGATTATTATTATTATTAAACATTTCTCTTCTACCAGTTACATCTGCATTGTTTAGTCAAAGTCGAACAATTTATAAATAACATATACCATCACACAACTAAAGGTAAATTTCTGATTGTCAATGTCTTTAACCACTTTTTATATTTATATTATTATAATTTAAATCTTGATCCCTTTAAATAAGGCTGTACATTATTAAAATTTTATTTTATACCGTATAAAGGCAAAATAAACAAAACTAATCTAATCTATTAGTTGATATGAAAATAGTAATGGTGCAACTCGAACGGATAAATTTTGATTATGTTTTATCTTGCTATGACAAGTAAGCGAAAGGGACAAAACATATTATAAGGTAGTCTAGCTAAATATGTCTGATAATCTCTGTTTTAAAATGGCCGTACTTATACAGTATATGCTTACTCATAATAATTATTATGCATTTTATCTTCATATTATAAAATAATGTATAAACCTACCTTGATTATATAAAGCGACAACACAAACTGCCGGTACTAGGTACGTTTCAAACTAGATTAGAGTCATGTAATTTACTAGCGATTACGCGCGACTTGGCTTGTGCTCTTGGGAACTAGGTCACTGCCACGCGATAGAGTTCCCAAAATGATGGCTGCTGCATTTCCCCTTTGAATGTCCAGGCTAATGCGCTGGCCGAAGTACGTACCAGCGCTTCGATCACCCTATAAGTTTTCCTTTGTCGAACACCTTGACAAGGAGATAAACCGCCAGCAATTAGTAATGACAGGTACAACTACAAGGTGTGCGGCGACTATTGGTGTTAAAAACACTGAAACGCACGAATGCCCAGCCATCGTCGATACCTACATATTCGTGCCTTTCGAGACCCACATGACAGTCCCATTGTCTCGAAATGCACGAATATCCAGCAATCGCCGATGGCTACATATTCGTGCCTTTCGAGACCCACATGACAGTCCCATCGTCTCGAAAGGCACGAATATCCAGCCTCCAGCCATCGCCGAGGTTAGGTTTTCAGCACCAACAACCGCCGCATTTCTGGTAGTTGTACCTGTTTTTCTCCGTCTCTCGCCTAACGATATGTAGCCATCGACGCTACCGTCGTGATCATAGTGAGTGTGACAGCCTCTGCGCTGGCGATGCCTGTCCATTCTCGGCTAGACGCTTTAGGATATGTTATTTTATAGTCCATGCTTTACAGCCATATAACACTACCGATCAGATATAATTTGCGATACTTGAGATGTTTATTTTTTATTCGCCGATTATATTGAAATTGATATGAATATGTTATACATTTATTTAAATACCCATTAAAAGTAGTCTAGTGTATTACAAAAATACAACAGATTAAGAAATTGCTTTCAATGTCATTATTCTTTATTATGATGGACCGACGACCTGAAGGCCGGAAGCGGCTGAATGCGAAAGGCAGAGGACCGGGTGTGGTGGCGTTCATTGGGGAAGGCCTATGTCTAGCATTGGACGTCTATGGCATTCTGTATTATCTACGGAAATCGATAACTTCTAATTTCTTCCCCTTGTCTTTCTGAAAAATTATGAATATACAAACAAAGGCCCCGTTTTACCATTTTATTACATGTGAATTTATAGATTAGATATATTATCTATTTATTATATTGATATAGTACTCGTATCTGCGGCGTTTTTGTTTTAAATTGACTTTCGTTTCATTGCTACTAACTAGCCTGCTGTAATGAAAACGAACCATTCTTGACTCCTCAATCATCAGCCGAAATACGCCCACTGCTAAACATAAGCCTTCCCAATAGAATGCCACTTTTGGTGGGCTGTCCATTGTAGGATTTGCCATAATCACCACGCTTGACAGGCGAATTGGTGATCGCAGTCATGAGAGAAGAACGCTGCTGCCCGTCCCTGGTGCAATCCCTTAGTCGCCTTGACGATAACCACGGGAAGATTGGGGATAGCCCTATTCTAAACCGGTAACCACACGGCTCCTTCCGTCCTTCTTCGTCCGATATGGACAAGGTCATCGCCACTAGGTTAATAAGTCTAACTTCAGCATCAACCAAAAGGGAATTTTAAAAAGTATCTGTAATATTTAAAGCCATGAAATTTTACATACGTACATACATAAACGCCCAAGCCTTGGTCCCAGAGGGGTAGGCAGAGAGGATATATCGCCACCTTGCGCGATCCTGACACGCCTCACTAGCCACACTCACATCCTTTTCATGCAGCTTTTTTTATTCGTTTCACTGCGGCCCCAGCCATTTTGAGGACATCACCAAGTTGATCCTTGAACGTCCTCCTAGGACAACCTCTAGCTGGAGTTCCTTCCACATTCACGCTATAAATCTCTTTTGTCACTCTTCTTTTACTCATATGCTCTAAATGTCCAAACCAATGCAACATACCTACTCTTCTCTACTTTCGTTACTACATGTTCTTTCAAACCTGTTCTTTAACACCAAACTTCTTGCATATCAGAGTATTTTTTTAAATCCTCGTAATCATCATGTCTGCCTTTCGACGTCCACTGCTGGACATAGGCCTTCCCCAATGAACGCCACCACACCCGGTCCCCGTCCTCCGCATCCAGCCTTCCTTAAGTCGTCGGTCCATTTGGCGGCTGGGCGTCCCACCCTGCGCGTACCAATCCGTGGTCTCCACTCCAGAACTCGTCTGCCCCAACGGCCATCGGTTCTGCGATAGATGTGGCCCGCCCACTGCCACTTCAGCTTGCTAATCCTTTCGGCTATGTCAGTCACCTTAGTTCTTCGTCGGATCTCTTCATTACGAATCATATCTTTCAAAGAAACCCCGAGCATAGCCCTCTCCATCATTAGGGAGGTTTTCCCGTAATGGCCACGTTGGGCAGACGTTTTTAATCCTATTTACTCACTAATAATGGGTTGCTGTCAACTTATCTAAAAAAAGAACAATATAAAGAAATAAGTGTGTGTACTTTAGTGAAAATACCTTTTACTAATTAGTTTACGACTAATTATTACACAAAATGAACCTTTGGTATTGTTATTAAAGATAAGGAAATGTGCCAATTAAATTATATAATACCTATAGTCTGACTAGCACAATTTAATCATAGCTTTTATTATACTGATAAAAAAAATCCAGAACATTATTAATAAGAAAGACTGGATCCACGCAAAGAACGTAAAAACTAGCAAGTACTGTTACAAATTATTTATACTAGACGAGTCCAACAACAGAACAAGGAGAGATGTATCTTTATTTCTAAGAAACACGTTTGGTTAAAATACTACCTACTTTCGTAGATAATTGAGAAGACATTACATAATTGTACTTGTTTTTTATCCAATTTATACACAACGTTTAATAATTCCTGTCGACCAGTCTCTGTTTAAATTTATAATATTATCCGTTTTATTGTTTACATTTTCATTAACCAGCTAATCTTAGAATTAGTAGGTATTACAAAGTGTAACTAAATGTCTGTATAATAATACAATATAAGCCTACGAACTTATATTTATTAATATTAAAAATGTTTATAGGTTCATTCCTGCAGAGAATTCCATAAAGGTACTTTGTTACACCCTGTACTTGTATAATTTTGTTATGTTGTTGACAATAATAGGGAAGCTAACAATGTCTATCATTTTGTACAATTACTTAACTAAATCTTCTGACAAATCTCTTTCTTCCTTATTATTATGACAAAATTGTAATTTGCTTAATAACTTATCATTTTCTTAATAAATACTTGGGATTGAATCATTCCTTTTAAAACAGAATGTAAATTGATTCGCAAAATGTAAATTGACTGTCGAGAAAATGTAAATCATCCTTTATCGTCGATCATAAATAATAATCTTTTATGATTTTACTTTCTTTCAATCAAAGCAGAATCGCACTGGATTAATTGAATCAAATATTTTTAATAAGATGGCATTATCTGATACCCAATAATAACTGTCCATTTAATTTTGTTGATAATCGATTACAGTTTCACGAATTGATTTAAAGCCTGTTTTCTTTTTAGGTAAATCATCACATTCCAAAATGCCTTCAATAGTTTATTTGATTGTAAACATAATTATAATTCCGATCACGCAGCTCTAGAAACAGCTGCATTCTTTAGCCAGTCGATTATGGTCTGGTAGTTCCTCTGCATCCACTGGACGTTGGCAGCTGTCCTTTCGAGAACTTGCTGGACTGGCCTGCCGAGTTCGCTGCACGAATCTTGTACAAATCGCTTTAGCTGTGTGCAAAATAATTATTTTAGTATTTAAAACACAGTACCTATACAATGCAAATATTGGTTAATTGTTTTTTTTTATACATTTTTATAAAATCTTACAGCGTGTAAATTATAAAATATTTTTTTCTAAAATAAAATTTACATTACTCCTTCTCTAAATTACTTACATGTCATTGTATGCATTATAAATTTATAATGTAACTGTGTTAGTTTTATCGTTACGCACTATTTATCAATATTATGTGCATACGTACACTAAGATACTGACATTCAGATAGGTTCGGATAAACTCCCTATCGAAAAGTAGTGAGGCGTGCCATCGTGAATTGTATGATCTATATGTAAGAATTTATAAAGTATTGAAGTGTTGTCCTCTTGTGTAGGATTATCTTAGTTACGCTTTATTAAAAAGCAGTATTTATACCCTTATAGCTAAGTTTTGTGTTTATGATCCGTATAACTCAAACACTACTAAACAGGTTGAGCTACGAGCTGAAATTTGTAACATACATGTAGAATTGCCAGGGAATGATGAGAAAATTATGTAATTTTTTTTCTATTTTCAACGATATTTCAGGAAAATTAAAAAAAAAAAGAATCCCGTTCATTGTGTGCGACGTACGTTGAGCTGACTTTATCCTGTTAGGAGTTTTAGAATCCAGTATTTATTCATTTGTTAGCGAATTAATTGCACATGGTCTTCTTTATTGCACCATCATTTGCAGTAATGGTAAGCTGATAGCTGGAACGTTATCATAAGCAAGATTTGATTACCTCTTCATATTCATGGGGTTGGTTCAGCCTCCTCGTGACCGCCTTCACAATCAAGTTGAGTGTGGATATCGAGCCAACACTGAAAGGTAAATTTCCAAGTTTATTTTTAAACAAGTTATTTCATATAAATCCTACCCCAAAGTTATCAAAGCTCTGAAACCTAGGGACCACATCTTCTTTAACTCTGTGCACAATACACACAGCTATTTAATAATCTATTTTTGCTTAGTGACTGCTTGATATTATCAAGTAGTCGATACCAAGATTGTCAATGATGTAAAAAGACAAACAGGTTATTTCCTAAACCATCTCGAAAAATCTAATAGACTGAGCCAAGCCAACTAAAGCTTAAAGCACTAGAAAGCAGATTATTTAGAGATGCTTATGAACGTAGTAATGAATAATGCAAAAGTTTACCTGCAATTGGTGGAAAAAACTATAGAATAGTAATTTCGTCGAGTCATAACAACCTCAACAATGAAGAACTGAACTGAAGGATATCTGCTATTAAAATATCTACTCACTATTCCTTCAGCCTCTTCCAGTTCGCTTGAACGAAATTGAAAGCAATCGGCTGCCCAATATCAGAGCTAGCGACAGCAGAGAACACCCGCACTGTGTCCTGCTTGCGAATACCGCTGTCATTGCGCAGTGACAGCTCCAGGTATCTGTGAATACATTTTACTGTCAATTTTGGCAAAACACCGTTTTTTTAGTCTTACAGAGGAATTCTCTGGAATAATCTATAGTGTAGGACCGAGTTAAAGGGCTGTGGGGAATGTGGTAGGCCCACATGAAATCATAGACTACATAATGTCAAACTTCCAATTGTAATGCTGTTATTGGTTAACTGTTACTTTCCTCCAACGGACCTTTTCGGTTGCTGGTTGCTGCGAGTTACTGATGCTGGCCATATGCAGCCAGTACAGTAATATTCTCTCCAGGGAAATAAGTGAAGGCAATTCACTTGTTTCCCTGCATCAATTCGCAGCTCTTACCCTGGTCTTCTATAGGTTGGCTAATGGCTCCGCTCAGCATAAGAAGAATTGAAGTTTCTTCGCAAACTCATGTTGTGATTATTGTGATCAGGCTTTTATAAAAGTTATGCAGGGATTATGGCTTCCAATCACTCCCCTAACAAGAACTTTGGGAAATTTTTGAAATTCTTGCATTGTAAACTATGTATAGAGATTTCGCGCACCTCTCTTGATACATATCCTGAATATTAACTACTACAGAATGATTACTATGATAGCCTAAGAAATGTAAGAACTAAGAAAATATGGAACAGCGTACCTGTACAACAAGTATGGTGCCCTGGTACATCCGAGTACCGACAGAAGAAGTTCTCTTTCTGAGGGTGCGCTGGCCACCATAAATCTCTCCCATGCGAAGTTCCATTCCCTGGCCCCACCTGCGTGAACTCCTACGCAGTATACCGTACTTCGGATGTCCGCGTGAATCCTGGAAGGAGATTAATAAGGTTTTTTCATTCATTCGTGGTACAGATGTCCTATTACTTCCAAGTGGAGTGATAGTCCCTCCTTTACTTGCATGGAACAATTATCTCTTTTGCAGAGTCATTATGTCTACGTGCATAGCGTTAAGATTCATGGTGTAAATTGTTTTATAATTATGATAAGATTCCTTAACGCTTTGTGATTACCGATATATTGATCGATGACGCCACTAGGCATCGTAATATGACTATTAATTTTCTTTATATAGAGCTGAAGATTATGTTGACCAAACTCTTTTTGAATTCATTTGTATGTAGTTTTTTGAGACCTGTTTCAAATAATTCTAGTATTTTGACCCTGACACCTTAAAACGTATTTACATTTATACCACCTCGCTTTATGAATCTTTTACACAATTAGCTTTAAAAAAGTTTAAACAACAAACACTAACGTGAAAATATAAAAATTGTTACAAAAGGCGTCAATAAAAATGTTTAATGTAGGAATTAAAAGTATTTCTCAATACCTAATGTTCATTATATCTGTACATAAATAAAGGAAAGAGAATGCAATAATAATGTTTTGTATTTTTTTCTAGTTATTATCTTAATAAGGTTGTTAGAAGTTACTTTTAAAATCTAAAATTTATAACTGTGTACAATGTACATGAAAAATTATTGTAGTGTAGAAATTGCAATATTTAATGCATGTGTTGAGCATGTTTCAACTTTGTGTAACATAATGTTTAATTGTATAATATGTAAATAAAGATTTAAGTGAGACCTGCGAAATATGATTTTCTTTTTAGGTACAAAAGATATAAATTAACCATGTTGAAGACTATGATTAAACGAAAATGTATTTAAGTCTAATTAAAATAATTAAGTTTTGTAGAAGATTTCAAAATTATAATAAGACCACTTGCTACAACCACAAGATTATTTTCATCTTCAATGTGTACAGGAATATCATGATGACTATCTTCATTATAAACATTCTCATATTGCTCAATTGGAAATTTCATATCTGCTTCACAGCATCAAGCATTTTTTCCATATAAATTATCGTTTAGAGCAAGTACATTTTCACTGCAGGGAAATCAGTCGGCTTCTCGACGACCTCCGTGGCGGAACGGGTAGCTCTCGGACTGCCACGCCGGAGGTTGCGGGTTCGAATCCCGCTAGGGGCAAATGTTCGTATGATGAATATGAATATTTGTACCCAAGTCTTGGATGTTTATATATTTATTTAAGTATGTGTATCCGTTATCTAGTAGCCATACCACAGGCTCTGCCTAGTTTGGGACTGGATAATTGGTGTGAATGTCTGAGATATTTATGTATTTATGTATTCTTAATATCAAAAGGTCGTCGTTAAAACTGCTTATAAACACGCAACTTACTCGTTAAAAGCATCAGGGTTAGGAGTATGCATCCAGTTGGTATACATCCTGACTGCATGCTCAAGACAATCCGCATGCTCCAAATGGCAGGCCGTGGAGAGCAGGTCCACACGGTGTTGGGCTCTCACCACGCTCTCGTTAGCAGACACCTCCCAGCCAAGGTCCTCGACAGCAACGCTTAGTAAGCGGAGGACGTAGTGCTGTAAGAGTTAGGAAATTAGAGATTTCATTGTCACCAGCTATAAAATATATTTAACTGATGATATAAATAAGCACACGATTTGGTGTCGTAAGAAGTTTTTCATACTGGTGTTTGGGTTTTTTTATATCTTTAATTTCAACAAGGCATCTGATGATCATAATGATGATTTAAGAGTAACAAAAAGAGTAAACAAGAAAAGTATCCGAGCTTTTCCGTCTCTGATTTGTTTTAGGATATGTTGTATAGCCATGGTAGCCTAGTTGGTTTTGCACTTGACACACGTTTATGAGGTCGTGGGTTTAAATCCCGCCCGTACCCGTGAGTTTTTCGAGTCTTAAGTACGGTTTATTAATAATACGTTTCTCGGTGTTTCATGTTTTTCGGTGAAGAAAAACATCGTAAGGAGACCTGCATATTCCGAAGAAGAAATTCTAAGATGTATGTGAAGTCCACTAAATTAGCTACGGGGTACTGTTGGTGAACCGGGGATTGACACAATAGATCCACAAGGACGAGGAATTGTCGCCAGGTCTTCCTGTTCCCCTAAGAAAATAAAATAAGATTGAATAGCATTATTATAATATAATAATTAACTAAAATTAGCTAAACTCAATTCGCAGAAGAAGTTAATAGCCTAAGTCACTTGTAAGAGTTTGAAGGTTGATTACTCCCACTAAATATGAATATGGGCAGCTATAAAAATACGTGCCCCTTATTTATTAATGCTAGATAACATATTACATCCTGAAAGGAATCAAACCTGAGGACACTTTAGATACTTTTCTAGTCAAAGAAGCCTGAATTTGTTTGAGGTACAATTTTGAATATAATATTTAAATTTGAGAATGAGATCGTCTACTCGTGTATCGTACGTTAGTTTGTGTGTGATATTTTTATTTTTCAGTAAACATATTTTATTTATTTCAAATTTTCTTTCTCTTTCTACATACTTAGAAGTTATTATTAAACTGCGTTATAATTTAATAGTGTTTGAATTATTTAAGATACCAAGGCTAAAAGAAATATTTTAGCAAAATAGTTAAATTTTGTAATAGATATTTATTTTATGTATTTTTATTCCTCATGGGTTAACGCTTGACCTCAATTTCAGCTGTTGGTAAGTTACTATGATGCCTAAGGTGGAGCGCGCTTGCCCAAAAGTTACGTGTACGTCATTTTCCATTTTATATAAATGTAATTGATGTCATATACATTCCATATAATAATCAAATAATTGTAAGATCACTATCTTGATAAAACTCTAGGCTGCAATGTTAATCGACATACTTTAAATCATAATAAAGTAATAACTATAATGACAACACAAAAATATATTCAGCGAGTTTTTCCCCGTCTTGGACATTTATGTAGAAACAAAACCCATCATAGATATATCATCTAAGTGGAACAATAAAGATAACTTGCTTGATACAATCTGAAAGCAAAATATTGCAGCAAGATAATAAGTTTATAATCCTTAACATATTTTGAGACAACTAGCGCCATCTATTAAAAAATGGTAATAATGTATTAAATAACATTTTACTCTATCAATCATTATTAACAAGCTTTAAGTCTTGATTATAAGAAATACGAAATAGATAAGCGAAATCAAAGTATCGGCAAAACATTAATTAACATTCTATAAATAATACGGTATTAAAATTGGATTATTTCAGATTGGCTCGAACTGCTTATTTATTGGGGATTATTAGTGTTAAATAGTATCTACATGATTAATACGGATTTAATGCTTAAATCAGAGAATTCGTTAATCAAAACCAAAAAGAAAGTACATATTATGATAAAACATTAATCACTCAAGAAACTGTTTCGGTAAACTTAATAATTATTTTATTTATTAGAAAATCACAGCATATGTTATTTGCTTTACGAGTCTACAATGTTGCAGAACAAAAAACAGTTTTTTTTATAATATGATAATATTTGTTTAGAGCCATCGTACCCCGCCCGTATTAATTCGTTTTTTTTAAGTTTAAGGACGGTCTATCCTATCCCATCCTACTTCCCACACTAATACTATAAATGCGAAAGTTTGAATGTTTGTTACTCAATCACGCTTTACCACGTCACCACAATCTTCTTTGTATAAAAAATATTAGATGATGTAATTTTCAAACACCTACCTTATACTCCAAGTAATACGCTCCCTTAGAAAGCATTACGTCAATATATCCTAAAGCTACCAAACCAGCCTTCCAAGGTACATAGCTCTTCTCATGGACCAAGTAACGAGTTATGTCCAGCGCAGTCCGGTAATCCAATCGTCCAGATAACGCCAGATTCATGGAATCATCAACGATCTGAGCTCGGTTAATGGGATGAATCTCTTGGAAGCGGGTTGGGTTGTTGAGGACATTTATAATCATTTGCCAGTTGCGCTGGTCGTAGTTAATCCGGTAGAAACCTGTGGATTGATATTTACCTTAAAATAAAATGCAGAACGTCGTCTAGAAAAATTACATACCCTTTCTTAAAGGGATCTAACTTTAAAATAGTAATTATATTCAAAGAGTTAAATGGTTGTTACTTACACTAAATGGTTTCTATCATTAACATTTTGATTATTGATATGACCACAGTCATTAGACCAGGAGTCGTCTTGGAAAGGTTTAACTGGTAAATAACCAACTAATCGATCTATATGGATCAACTAACACATTTTTAATCATAACGATCTAAAATCAATTCAGAGCAACAAAATGATGTATCAATGGATACATCTGATACTTAATAGCAACATTTACTAGAAATTAACTCGTGCACATTTTAAGATCGAAGTAGGCCAATTATCGCACGGCGTCAGTGAGAGCTACTGTGCCAGTTAACACCTGACACAGTGAGAAGAAGACGCAGATGTAGAAGTTACGTGGGGTAGGGAGGGTCCGGTCCGACGTTACGGTCCTCGTACGTGGGGGAAGGGGGAATTTAAAATTTGGTCAATATTGTATTCGTAAGTAATTTGCGTACACTCTCTAGCTAAAGAAATGTAAATCGTGGTACTAACCTGTTTGCTGTATGTTACCAATGAACCAGTCGTTCTGACTGACAGAGATATTCCTTACAATTATAGACCGCTCTCCTCTTAACCAGAGCTTGGGTCTAGTGGACTCAAAGTCTTTCTGGGCACCGGTGGTGTAAGATACAGGGATCCACCATACGGGTGTCTTTTCATTTTCTGAAGTATTGTTGATAAGGACGAAACGCTCCTGGAAAAATGTTTAGTGCTGAATTAAAATTATATGCTGTAGAAATCACAAGATATTGGCATAAATGGGTTTAATCAAGCAGTTTTGATATATATAAGGATAGCCATATAAAGATATACATAAGGAATATTCCTATAAACCTGAAAGTAGTTTGGTCAGAATCACTAGGAGAATCGATTGTGATTAAAACATGGGATCATATTTTTCTCAAATTATATATAAAATTAAGAAATCATGTGCACTCCCCTCATAACAATCCGCCGTGCGGTTCCCAGCTTTGAATAGGGCCACCTCCAATCTACCCTAGGTGTCGTTAAGGGGACTAAGGGATTGCAGCAGGGATGGGCAGCAGCGTTTTCAAGTGTATATTAAGATCATTATTACGATCACCATTCCACCTGCCAAGCGTGGTGATAATGGCAAATAACAGTAAATGTGAACAAACCTGTGTAAATGATATAGCGCCACTCTCATAGTTCCTTATTATCGTCAGGACTGGAAAACCAGTCTGCAGCGTCCAAGAGTCCATTACTACCGCCACGTCAGCTTCGAAAGCCCCCTTCTGTCTGGCAGCATTTGTGAGAGCACTCCAAAGATCCCTTTGCTCCGCATCACCATATTTCTTAGCGTTGAGATAGTCAGTGATGCCAGCATTGAAAACGTCGTCAGTAAGAAAGTGGTTCATCATACGCAGGATTGCTGACCCTGGTGAATTAATACGAAATAATAAGTAGTATTTTTCTGATTCGGTAAGCTTTAATGCTAAAACTAAATTATTGTTTTTTTTTATCTTGTCTGTATACATCATACCGTTCATGATGGCATGTCCTATTCCTCTAAATCGCGTGTGTTATACTGTTACTGTAGTTGTTCTATTATTATTATGCACTAATCATCAATATGTGCATACGTACACCAAGATACTGACGTTCGAATTAACTCCCCGCATCCAGCACTCACCCCTGGGAAAAGTAGTGGAGGATTCCATCTCGATCACGATGGCAATATATACGCCTTTTTGTTACAGGCGTATTCTAATGCAAAATACCTCACGATATTTTGTCTCTGTAAAATCTATGATATTACCGTAGGCCAATTGAAATGATAAGATTCCGTAGTGAAATTTAGAAAAGTTATCAGCATTAAACTTTTGTTGCATAATATGATACACAAATAAACAGTTAATAAAGTGATCAGTCACTTTTCTTCTGAGACTTCAAAAGCAGTAGGCTGAACCAGCTGCTCAAACCTGAACTGGAATTAAATTTGGACTGTGTCATACTAGAATATTGACACAAATAATAAAAATCCTGATATTATATCAGGATGTTCAACAAATTGTCAAGCTACTTGAAATCGCTCAATGACATATTTTTTTAGACAATTTATAATCTTTCTGATACAAGTGTTATCTGATAAAAGTGTTATACTCTGAAAGCCTTTTTGGATTTAAGCGACATGGCTTATTGACCTAAAGAAATCGTTACCTCACTTGTTACACCCTTTGGGTAATTTTACATCGCAACTACTAAATAATAATGTTCCACCTATGAAAATGTCATGTAATTTATCGCAAAATAAACAAATACAAATACCTTTCCCATAGGATATTTTGTCGAAAATGGCTCCAATTTCTTCAGGATTGCCAACCTCCACAGAGATTTGGTGCGATGAAGTCAAAGCATCGAGCTTGAAAACACTTTGCACTTCATTCAAGACAAACACTTCCATAAGTTTCCATGTCTTCTCCACCTGAAAAGATAATTAGATCTTTTTGAATTGTAACTTTGGTATTGTCTACGATATCGACAGGTGCCAAACTGACATCCAAATGTGTCCCATGACACGTTAGTTAGAGAACAGGAAATGGCTTTTTCCATTGACGGATATTTTCGGAAATGAGCTCAATCAGCAACCGCTGATGCTGCTTAAATAGCTGTAGTTTAAATCTGTACAGATTATACGGTTTACTCACTGCATCAACAGCGACATATTCCAGATAGGAAGCGAAGCCTTCATTCAGCCAAATGTCCGACCACCACGCCGGGGTGACCAGGTTGCCGAACCACTGATGAGCGATCTCATGGGCCACCACTGATGCAACTCGCGCCTTAGCTGTAGTCGGTGAGATGCCGGTCTCGTATAGCATTGCTATTTCCCTAAAAAGTTTAATATTTTCAACATTATCTCCTTCATTGTTATATCAGACGTTTACTGCTGGACATATACATTCCCCAATCCACACCCGGTTCTCCGCATCCAGCTACTTCCGGCTACCTTTCTCAGGTCGTCGGTCCATCTGGTGGCGCGTACTGCCGTCTCCATTTCAGATTTCGACTGTCTGTTCTGTGACAGATGTGGCCCGCCCACTGCCATTTCAACTTGCTTATCCTTTCAGTGAAGTCGCTCTTCGCTGTATCTCCTCATTACGAATCATATACTTAAAAGAAAGCATAACCCTATCCATAGCTAGCTATGTCCTTCGTGATGTATATTTATAGCTTCCGTTTAAGAGGCTGTCACCGGTCGAAGAAAAACAGGCTTTAAGAAAGGTTCTGAAGTCTGTCTTTCTCATTAAATATGAGAAATTAATAATAATACTATTTATTATTTCTCGTTATGTAGGATATAGATATAGAATTTTGCGACGAGTCTTATATAAGTGCGAGATAAGAATCTTTTTCAATAAAAATATAAGAATCTCAAAGAACCACAAGTTCAAGTCGCTCTGCGAGCTAACAGGGAGGGCTATGCTCAGGGTTCCTTTGAGGCGCATGATTCGTAATGAAGAGATCCGACAAAGAACGAAGGTGACCGATGTCTAGGTAGCCGAAATAAATAGCAATATGAAGTGGCAGTGGGCGGGCCACATCTGACACAGAACAGACGAAGGCCGTTTGGGAAAACAAGTTCTGGAGTGGAGACCGCGGATCGGCATGCTGCCAGATAACCGGGTGTGGTGGCGTTAATTGAAGAAGTCCTATGTCCAGTAGTGGACGTCTCTGAAGAAGTCCTATGTCCAGTAGTGGACGTCTCTGAAGAAGTCCTATGTCCAGTAGTGGACGTCTCAGGGATTATATGATGAGATGAAGAAAGTATACGAAAAGTGCCGTGTTATGCCGTGTGGTTCCCGGCTTAGAATATACCACCCTATCTTTACCGTTGGTGTCGTCAAGGCGACTAAGGGATTGCGCCAGGGATGGGGAACAGCGTTCTCATATGTGTGTATGTTAAGATCATTACTGCGATACCAATCCGCCTGCCAAGCGTGGTGATTATGGCAAATCCGCCAGTGGACATCTAATCAAAAGTGGTATTCTATTGAGGAGGCCTATGTCCAGCAGTGGAAGTATTTAGGCTGATGATGATACGAAGAGTATTTTGTCTCGTTCACACATGCGGTTTGTGTGCTTCGTTGGTAAGGCCTTTGTACACAGTTTAATTCCTATTTTATTACTGTTGTTGTTATTTTTGGTACAATAAAGCATTTACATACATACATACATACATACATACATACATACATACATACATACATACATTATATACGAATAGAGGAACTAACACCACCTTTTAAGAACTGTTCTGGCCAGTGTAGTGGGGCAGTCATGTTAAAGAAAGTTTTATAGTTAATAATATTAGTTAGATGCTTTGATTGTGGTAAATATATGTTTGCCGTTTTTATGAGAGTTCCTTCAAACGTGGGAGAAAATGAACGTTACACATTATTTGTGAGGGTAATATTAAATGTGGTACAAGTCACAGGAGGAATTTTTTTAAGATACACGTAAATCTTAACTTTTCCCCACGTTGGCCTAGTGGCTTGGTCGTTAAACACGATCGCCATTAGTCGTGAGTTCGATTCCCACTAGGGACAGACCATATATGTATAATTGTAAATATGTTGGTCGGTTCTAGATGTGAAATGATCAATCCATGTCTGATTCCAATTGTACGGAAATCCTAGTTGAGAATAATAACATTTATGATGGTTGTATGTATGGATTTAATATTTATGAACTTCGTCTTTATGGTAGTAGACATGCCACGCTCTCGCACTGCTAAAGAACTCCCTGCCTGCTTCGGTATTTCCGGACAAGTACAAATTGGATATTTTTAAAGAAATAATGAATGTCTATGCTGGGCTGTTCCACCCAGAGAGGCGCGAGCACAGTCGATCGAGAGAGGGACAACTATACTTCAGCAACATAAGGCCTTCTCTTTCTAACTTATAGCGTCGATTTTTCGGCGCCGGTTTATAGCACGCTGGCGTAGTAACTTTGTACCGGAACAACCGCAAAAAAGCAAACCGAACGGCGGTAGTGCGTACAGCGAAGAGTATATGTCGTAGTAATATTTATTATTCTTTACTAAACGTGTAACAAAATATGCCAGACACCTAAATCTGGAGACTCACAAATTAAAGATAAAATGCTATCGTATTTCACTGAGAAAACCTAATAATTTTTCTCTTTTTACTATCTTAACTCTTTGTAGGTAATCCAGTAAACTGTACATTCAAAGCAAAATTATGTCTTTATTCTGTTCCGCTATCGCTTATTTTTCGCGATGCGCAAGCGATAACCTCACCCCAATTATACGACATGATAGATGACCTTCCGAGGGCGGCCACGCACGACTAATGAAGTGTCGCGCCTCGCACCAATTCAACGATCGATCAGCATTATTATTCTGATCGTATCGTATAAAAAAAGAGGACGTCTGTATTCTTGATCTTCGATCAGTCACTAGGACATTTTAAGTTCAATTCCGACCTAGCCAATATTAGTTTTAATCAACGATCTCTATGTACTACTAGATGGAGCGTTTTAAACAATCGCTCTGTTCCACGCAAGTAGCCACAACTCTTTCACATTCACAATGAAACTTGTGCAGTTACTACGCAGAACATTTAATTATTACTAAATATTGACGCTATGGTTAAATAATGTCAATATATAGTAAATAATTAAATGTTCTGAGTAGTAACTGCACAAGTTTCAAAGTGAATGTGAAAGAGTTGTGGCTACTTACGTGGAACAGAGCGACTGTTTGGAACGCTCCATCTAGTAGTACATAGAGATCGTTGGTTTTAATTCATTTAAATTACTATTGATTACTATTCTTACACTTAGTAATATACCTTTGCTGTTACGAATTATAAGTTAAAATAATAATAGAAAACACCATAATTACGAATTTAATAACGTATAATGATAACTGTTATGAAACTGTAAAAAGTGTTTA
The DNA here is from genome assembly GCA_947086405.1 of Esperia sulphurella. NCBI lineage: Eukaryota > Metazoa > Arthropoda > Insecta > Lepidoptera > Oecophoridae > Esperia > Esperia sulphurella. The sequence continues at coordinate 2,931,593 of OX352266.1, forward strand.
AGCTCTGATTCTGGAAATATTAGTACATCTAGGCGATGTTATCGCTAAATTTCTTCCTGACAACCTGTGTATAGAGGATGAGAATATCAGCGAAAAGTAGGAGTCGCTTTAAGGTCACCTTTGTACACTTCCATAAATCTGTACTTAACTTGATATTTTTAATTGGTCTGCAATAAAGACTTTATTTACCTATCTAGGAGTAGGTATATAAGTAAACGACTGGCTTCTACCAAGGGTAGGTACGATTTTATACCAGTAAATATTCCTTTCTCTAAAGTAACGGAACTTTATCTTCACAAAACAAAACTAAAACCGATGCTATTATTCAATGAAATGACGCAACAGTGTTTATTGCGCTACTACACTTCAAAGAGAGCTTACTCGTGTTATGTGAAGTCGTTTCGTAAAGTTTTATGTTCGCGCACAGAATAAGGACACTGTATACTTTGGAACGCGACCCTGAACTTACAACTCGCTGTTGTTGTTTTCTTAGGTATTGCTCCTCGGAATAATAACCGATATGGTCAGTTGCCGATACTAATATAACTGGTTACGGTTTTTCCTACCTCATAATATTTTTAAACATGCAATATAAATATTATTGACAAGCATGATTAAAAATATTATTTGAATCTCTTCAAAGAAATAAGCTTACTCGTATACCTACGTGAAGTCATTTCGTAAAGTTTTATGTTCGCTCACAGAATAAGGACATGTATACTTTGGGATGCGACCCTGAACTTATTACTCGCTGTTGTTGTTTTCTTAGGTATTGCTGCTCGAAATAATAACCGATATTTTTAGTTACCGATATTAATATACTTCGGTTACGGTTTTTCGCATCTTATAATATATGTTTTTCACATCTTATAATATTTTTATTCCGTAATAGATTACGGAATGGGAAATATTTCCCATTCGTAGCCAGTTACGAAATTTGTTTACCAAATGAAACGACGCAATTCCCATTTCGTAGCCAGATATAAAATTTGGTAAACAAATGGGAAGAAATGATATTTTTAACAATGCTTGTCAATAATTTTTAGACAATCAAAGTAAAAAATATTTACAATTGGTAATCGTTATAATTCCAAATACATATTTTTTCTTTGTTCCTCGTTCAAGAACTGAATGTAAAATCATAAATGCAGATAATATTACCATATTAAGTTACCTTTACCGCAGGAAAATAACTTTTACCACCAAAAACTTATATGCACAACTACCTATACAAAAAACTAGATTTTTTACGTTTATAATTTAGAATAAAAGAAATCACACTACGTTTTTTTTAATAGTAGAGTCAACCGCATAAGTCTATGATCATTTATTTAATGTTTATATTTTTTATGAAATTAACATTTTTGATACTTTAATAGAGCAGTTATGCTAAGCATAACAAATTGTGAATGTGACAAATAACTAAAATGATCATTTTGGCGGTCTGTACAACATGTGGTTATGGGGTAACGGTTAAAAGGATTTTACTGTAATATGATAAGCTGTTTGGTTATCGGCATAAGGGACGATAAGTTTAGGATACGATGATGTTTCAAGGGGTGCCTTCAAAATTAAACCCCAAAGGGAATTATTAAACAGAGATTTAGTTATTAGAATATGAACGGTCATAAAACTAAAAACAAAGCTATAGTTGACTCTGTGATTCTACACAAATCATCAATGAAAAATAAGTGCAGAGCGTGTATTTTATAAATGATGCTACAAGCCTCACTACATAATCAAACATGTCCTCGTTCATATCAAATCAAAAATCGACGCAATAAAGCGGAAACGCTGTAATCCACACCGCTGTAAAATTTTTGTTACTGCAAATTCGGAATCGAAAAAAAAAACAAGGAATTATAATTTTAATGTTCGCTACAATTCAGATTGCGATGAGTTTAGACTACATTTGGAGCTGTAGTGGGAGTGGGATTAGGCATGGGCGTGCGAGTGGGGGTGGGATGGTAGTTTAAGCGGGAGCGGGAAGGGGAGCGGATTCTGTATTCCACACGAGCGAAGTCGCGGGCACAGCTAGTAGAAAATATAGTTATTTTGTTTTTGTGTGGGTTACGGTTTTGTGCGAGTTCGCATTTTTGCGTCGAAAGCTTTGTATTAATATCAGAGAGAACTGATATCCGAGGTAAAGAGAAACCAACGATCTCTATGTACTTACTAGATGGAGCGAACCGAACAATAGCTCTGCATAAATATCAAAGTGAATATAAACGGGGTGCGACTCCCGGAGCCGCAGTTACATGGAACAGAGCGATTGTTTGGTTCACTCCATCGAGAGAAACCCTAGTTCTTAGAGGAGAATGGAAGCGAGAATTAAATTGATATCAACTGCAGTTTCATTTATAGATGTAATTTAAAGTGTCAACAATCAATGTAATGTACCTAAAATTAAGGAATAAATTATCGTTATGTCAGTTATATTCATTGATAATTTGGTATCTACATAAATACCTATCACAGTAAGACCAAAGAATACTAAATATTACTACGTGAAGACCTCACCTCCCCGCCAGTTTAACGTCGCCCGCAAAATAGAGCACGGAAGTTAGTATGCACTACTGGGTTACCACAGTTCGGCTCACGCGGCGCCGCCTTCCGGTACAAAGTTACTACGACAGCGCGCTATCGAACGGCGTCGAGAGTTCGACGATATAAGTTAGAGAGAAAGCACTTAAGTTATAGACGTATAATGTTGTCCCTCTCTCAAATTCAAATTGTTTATTTTGCGAATATGGGTACATAATAATAGAATAACAAAATCGGTAGGATCCGTACATATTCGACCATTGCTGGTGTGCAAAATGTAAAAAAAAAAACTTTAAATTATACAAATAATAGTCAATTAATAGCCAATACAAGTCAAATAAATCTAATAGTACACATATTATAAGAAAGTCAATTTATTTAAAGATCTTTGTCATTAAAAAATTCTGAAATGTCATAATAAGTTTTGCCAAGAAGCAGCCGCTGCAGTTCTCACTCAAACTGACTCTCTCGATCGACTATGTTCGGTGCAGCCTGTAGCAGCCCTACAATAATTCACGCAGCCACTCAAACGTGTACGGATAGGATAGTGTGCCTAGTAGTGATAGTAGTAGGTAATTAGATCTATTCGCTAATATGGAGTTCCGGAGCTGTGCTAAGACCAAACATTTTAATTTTCAAAAATTCATTTAGAGACTAGGTTTTCGGTTGTCATCAAAAAACTTATTTTTGGTTAATATTATATTACCTACCTAAAAGTCAGCAATCCCCAGTTCTCCATAGCACCAGCCTTGAAGTCCGGCAGCGCTATCATGTCTATCTTCGGTAGCGGAAACTTTATCTTGTAATACTCCTCAAGGAAGCTGAGGATCTTCGGGCCGATCTGCAGGGCATAAGCTGCGGAAGGCAGGGCCTCTTTCCTTGCCCATACTGCGAAGTTCCTGTCACGTAGGCTGCCGAAGTCAGTCACGGTAAACGCGACTAGGTAGGTAGACATCGGCAAGGATTCAGCGTAATGATCCCACACGTAGTTTGGTAGGGTTTCACTATGGAAAATTTGGGTAAATTTCTTTTAGATAATGAATAGCATGATAGGTTTTCGATAGAGACGTGAGTTGCTTTAATAGAGCTATGGATGTTATGGATATTTATTGCAACTCTACCACGTCATCAAGTTCTTTTTCAATTTATTAAATTCTAGTAAAACTAACTCGATAACTATCTCGACGCAAAAACCATTAATGCTGTAACCCATACCTGTGTTAAAATTTCGTTACCTTTTGCAAATTCGGAATCTAAATAAAAATTTACGTCTAATGGTATGGATCCCGTGTCTCTACGGCCAATAGAAAATACACTGGACCCAGACTATTTGACATAGAATTGTGTTCTGATTCCGAATTTGTAGTAACTACAATTTTAATCGGTGTGGGTTTCAGCGTTTATGCTTTTTTGCGTCGATATAAGTGTCATAAAATGCTCAAGATCAGAGAAAGTGTAGAAACAGATCAGGATAGAAAAGAATTAACAGGAAAGAAAGAACAAGAATTATCTTTTATTTTATTTCTTATCTTTTATGTTCTGCAAAGTAGACTGCCATTGCCGCTTTTCTATCTTGATCAGTTTCTCCACCATGTTACCATTTTCATGTTACCAAAATACTTAAAAAATCTTCTCCATGGTTATAATATTCTGATCAGCTTTATAACTTTAGTAGATAGTAGACATAAAAGAATACCAACTGTTCCTGTTCGCCAATGGAATTCATATTGGATACTGAGGTCATGTTCGCTGGTCGTGCGATGCTGATTGTGAAACGAGCCTTCAGGGCTGGTTCATCCCAGCAAGGGAACGCTCTCCTGGCGTCTGTAGCCTGGAACTGAGTTACGGCTATCCATCTGTAATCATCAATTATAACACACATTAGTATATAGGTATTCTAGTCAAATTGATTGCCTAAAAACGTAGCCATTATTTCCATAAGGGAAGGCATACTGCTGACATTGATGGTTAATGGGTATCATGAGCAACATTCCTAAGAAACAAGCATAAACGACCGATCATTGTCGCGAACCGCTACCTCAATAGTGGTAAACGCTTTATTCAATGCCAACGTCAATCTACAACAGGTATGATGGAGGAGTGTAAAAACTAGGCACAATATCAAGCGTATAGCTATGACACTTGTGTCAAATATTTATTTGGCATGTTTATGACTGCTAAAAAAGTTTTGTATCCACCAACGTGTTAAAAAGATTTACGGTTAGAATAAAATGATGATTGCACTTTCAATTCTAGACTTGTAGAACGGTCTAGACAAAATGCTTTTAGTTAAAAAGCTCACATCAACATTTGAAGGTCAAGAGATATGAAACCACAAATAGACGGACAGATACACAAATGCGAACATAATCAATAACTCTACGAATCAAACAGAAAGCATCCATTTTTATTATGAATCTCTTCCGAGTTATTTAAATCACTGATATTTTTTTGTGAGTTTGTGTTTGGTCTTACTAAAATAGATAGATTATAAACTTAAATATGTTATAGTTTCCTTCAACCATAAAAGTTTGTGTATCTATGAATAATGAGAGTTGACGATCTAATAGGCCTATTGTGATGGATTTAAAAGGCAAGTACTATTAAGTTATACACTGTGGAAATAATAAAATAAAATAATGTTCCTGTTTTAAGTCTTGTTGCAATTGTTATTCCACGCACAGTTCTGCCAACTGTTTTGCGTAGGTACACTACTGAATATAAATAAAGTTATGGGCCATTGTTTAAAAGGAAAACACTGTGATATGTACATTTATTTAAGAACATTTTTATTCAAAGCTTTTAAAAACAAATTACTAAAGGCACATTACTCTTGTGACAATCATCGAACTAAAATAGAAAATTAATCTACACAAAGAAATATAAATCTACAACGGATTTGTTAGGAATCGTCATAATGAGGTTTTGAGACCTACGCACGACTTCTGCGTGAAGTAAAAGAATGTATACCATCATATCACACAGACTATTGTCATGTTTATACCGTATCGCAAACTGCAAGACATTCGAAAGTAGTACTTTGCATATCATTAGTATAATAGAAATGGATTGCAAACCAAGAGTAAAGACAATGAATTATTATCTCACCTTTTTGTATTCTTCTCCACATACGAGCTTCTGTAGAAACCATGTAGATTATCATTTAATATGCCAGTATATGTTATGTTCAACAAATACTGTTGATTCTCTTTCAACGTTTCCCCCAATATCAAAATGTGAAACTGTCTTGGCACATCGCTTGTTCGTCGAATTATCTTCACCAATCTACCATTGTTCTTCTGATACAAATTTATACTATGGAACATTAGTTCCACACCGTGAAAAGTTACTTGTTTAGTATCATTCTTAATAGTTATAACGATACTAATTTCTCCATCAAACGTGAAATTTCCCTCATAAATATACGGAGTCAGTTTTAAGAAATATTTTTCTGGTTTGATATTGGTTGGTAAACGAACATCTCTTACTGTAGAAACATCTTCTTCTGTAGTATTTTCAACAGGAACTGTAGTAGTCTCTATAGGTAAAACACTTTTACTATTTTCAGTACTTATTGGTAACACTAAGAGTTTAGATTGATCACAATGGGTGAGTTCATATTTGGTCACGTTAGCTAACTGATCGGTCCTGGGGCAGGCTGCGAAATTATACACAATGAACGAGGTTGCTACCAGGGCCAGGGCGAAGATGATCAAAATGACCAGGGTGAGGCTTTTGGACAGGTAGATGCCCCGTTTGGTCTTCGTTGAGAAGTCGCAGTTGGGTGGATTGCCGTCCATGATGTTGAGTGGCTCTCGAGCTTGCGTCATTACAGCATCTTACCTGTAAAAGCCATACTTTAAATTTCAACTTACTTTCCAATAATGTGTGATATCGAATCATGAGCAAAAGCAACATAGTTGTCGATTGCTGCACTATAGACAACAGGCAAATTGCACAATTTTGTTGAAATAACAGTACCTAAGTATATTTAGTCTGACGCAACTTTCACAAATACAAATTTCCAGCTCATTAAATGGCATATATAATTTAATTCTGATGGCATACGTTTACAAGAAACAATTAATTGAAATCGGCACTAATGAAATAGGTTAACATTGCATTTAAAATGGCTTTAGAAAACGTAGGGTACGAGGATTAATCTATACGTTCCAGTCATTTATTCATCATCAGGTTATTTTTGTCTCCACTGCAGGAGCACAACCCTCTCTCATCTGCCGGAGACAGACGGAGGATTTGGCCTACACTCCCCGCGCTGGCCAGACGGGTTGGGGAGGCTTGATTGATGTTTTATAATGTATTCCCTTAGTCGCCTTGTACGACATCCATGGTAAGAGTTGGAGTGGTCCTATTCTACTCTACCGGAAACCACACGGCATTTATTAATAGGTTGTAATATAAGCAGCATCGTCTGTAATATTTTCTTTATGATCTCGAGAACCAAACAGTCCAGAGGATTCAAATGCGTTGCCACTTTGGGAGCCTACTTCGTAAGCATTTCTGCTGATATCCGTTGAACTAAAAACCATAATTCTAGTCTACAATAGAAACTAGAGTCTAGTTACAATAGAAACAAAACGCTCATCAGAATATGTCAAACGATTCGTTAGAGAGAATGCCTTGAGCGCCAAAATTATATTGTCCCCCTTTCCCTTCACATCGGAACTCAGCAATGCCTAGGGGATCAGAAATTGGTAAGAGAGTTGTGACTTGAGAGAGGCATACTACTGGACTATTTACAGGCCGCTGCTGTTTACTTTAATCTTCAAATGTAAATCTACTCCACTCCAACGAATAGCCTTGTTTTTATCAATGTTATACCCTTAATAACAGTGCGTTTAAGTGTCCATCATACGTTTAATGTGTCTACACTCCATTTTAGATATATATACTCGTGTATATATATAGCTAGTTCAGTAGGCAGTTAAGTCTTGATTAAGTTGCCATGTCACGTATGGGATGGTTGAGCATTTCTTTATTTCTTAACACGCAACTTGAGTTAAAGGTAGATGACCTCAAGTGGATCCTCTACTAAGGATCTAAAGTCACAAGGGCTCCAATACGATAGGTAGTAAGTAGTCTGAAATCTAACAATACATAAATATTTCAATAATACTAATGCTTCTATATCAACAGTCAAGTTGGTTACGTAAAATTTGTTCCATGGGTTCCGTCAACACGAATTATGATACTACTTATACTCAATAATCAGTAATTTATTGCATTCCATGGTGTTATTTTGAGAGTAGGCCTCTGTCTCTCTTTCTCTTTCTATCTTTCAGTATGTGCGTCTGAATTATGCCTGTATCTGTCGAACTAATCAATAACTACTAGACCGATTGAACTGAAAGTGGACTATATAAATATAGAATTACTGGCAACAATGGAAATTCCAGGAAAAAATATATTTACCGAGATATTAAAGAAATACACTTTGTTAACTTTTTATAAAACTTATTCCGACCTTCGCAAACTTCTTGTTACTTACAATGACTTCAAAACTTTACGTTCATGCTAAGTACCCCCTTAAACTTTGCTAAGTTGTTTCATGAACCATCAAAAAGTCTCAGTGGATGACGCTTGCGGGTAAACGCTTCGAGGTAAGAGCATTTATGTTACGCCAAAAACTTTCCAACGAGCGACCTTGCGGGATACGATGCGAGAAACAACAATAAAGGTTGAACTTCACAGTATTCGAGTACCCATCGCGTGTTCGCACGGAAGTTCAAAGCAAACATTAAATGTCATAGGGATTGCACATTACGATATATCGACTTCTCAAAGTTATCATACGATTCGACTGCTCGTTGGTCTAGTGGTTGGTCATTGGACTCGAGCGTCAGAGGCACAGTCGGTCGACAGGTTACTTCGTATAATGTGTGCAAAATGGTCCCGATCTGAATGTTATTGTAAATTGTTCTATGATTGTTTAATTCGCATAACACAGGAGAAAATCCTATTTTAATATTAGACAAGGATGTAATATTTATTAAATTATTATTTAAACAATTGTAGCTGGATGCGGCTGGATGCGGAGGGCGGAGGACCACCCCGGTCCTGTGGTGTTTATTGGGGGAAGCCTATGTTTAGCAGTGGACGTCTAAAGGCTAATATGATGATGATTTGTTTAATATATTTGCAGTATTCATTTTAGTTTGACTACTTTGTATTTAACGAAAAGAGAAAATTTCTTAATAACATCAATTATTTTGAAAAGTCGATAAATAGCTAGTGCAATACATTTGATTTTTTTATATAAAATTCCGGGCCCTGTTTATATAGGACTAGCTGTTGCCCGCGACTTTGTCCGCGTGGATAACTTAACATCACAAATTATTGTGTATTTCTCGTAGGAACGAGATGTTTTTTCGGGATTAAAACTATCCTATGTCCTATTCCAGGACCTAACCTATATGTCTGCCAAGTTTCGTCCCGATCCGTCCAGTGGTTGATGCGTGATTGAGTAACAAACATCTAAACATCCAAACTTTCGCATTTATAATATTAGTGGATTAGCGTCCGCATCGAGCAGAACAGAACGTGCATAATGCGAATATCAGCGTGTATGTGTAGCTTTAACCCCAACTCTTCAACTAAGAAGTCGAGAACCTCATTAAGAGTTTGACAACAGGGAACTGACGACTGTAACTGAAGTTACCCGTATTGCTCGCGAAATAAGCATAACCCCATTTATTAATGTTGAATGAAGCTAAGTTGTGTCTAATTGGTATTCCTTCTAACTACTATTTAAGATAATTCGTTTGTTAATTTAACTATGTAAGCTTACAATACATATACCAAATAAAGATATACAAATAAATTTAAAAAAAAACAATATGTTAGTCAGACAGACATACTAACATACAAACAGGCATTCGCTATAGGTATCCGTTTGGATGAATAGCACACCAAAATGGACAGAAAACAAAAAACAAAAATTATAATAAATATTACGAATAGATTAAAATATATACATATTTACTTTTAAATAAAGGTAAGCGTTATAAACATTAGAAGACACAACCGACAAATTAGAAAAGACAAGTCAGGAAAGTACAGGAAGTGAGAAATGATTGATTTATCAAGTGAATAATGATAATGATATTGAGGAATACAATATAAGCCACAAAAAGACACACGGAAAACCGAATATAGAGTGAAATCAATTCAAATACTCAACTTACCACAAATAGTCTCAATGATTACGAATTTTGATATAAGTTAAATATACATAAATCTATTATCGAGTCTTTTAAACTAGCAAATACGAATAAGAAGATATTAATAAAGAAAACACTGACAAATGGACAGATAAACACAAATAATCATTCAATGAGATAAGATACACAGCTAGTTAAAACGTTTAGACAGGTTATTTATGTTCAGACGCCTATTTCAGCAGTGCTGGAACTAAGAAATTGAAACTACAGAATCTCAAAAATAAAACGAAACTATGGGAATGATAAATGTATTTTAATGCGTAATGAAATTAAAGTCTTAACATTGTATGACCAAAGTTGTTTTTGTAGTTTACGGGATTCTCTTTCGGCGCTGCTGTAGATCTGACATTCTCTAGGTATCTTACTTTTTTTGGCTCATTAGAATTTATTTTGATATGAACTTTTCTAAAACTGCCGTTTTCTAAATTTCGTTCACATTTTCTATTCATATGACGTCAAATCTTCAACTTCACTGAAATGTTTATTCTAATTCCGATAATTATTTGATGATTAACTTCAGGTCCTGGTAGTTGTATTCAAACTCTTAATAACAACACCAGAACCTTTATCGTGAGATATACGCTTGCCTCCCATACCCTGAGAGTGTGTCAGTTAACTCAGTAATCTTATTTGTTAGAACCTTTAGAACCTTTGAAGTTCATTATATCAGATTTTAGTCCGTTAGTGTCAGACACTGAGTTATCGATACGTAGTTCTGTTGCATCACAAATCGTCAAAGAGATAACTGCAACTTGATTGATTGAATCATCCTTTATTCTCATAAGACTAATGTCTATAATATTATGTTATCGTAACGTTATTATATTGTACTCATCGTTAGATCTTGATCGACAAACACACATGGGATCACAGTTAGTTATCATAACAACGAACACCATTGAGCCAACTTTTTAAAGTTATAATTGAAATCTGTGCAAGTCATCAGGGTTTTGGTTGGTCTAATTCAGAAGCGATATTTAATGCTAGAATGTTAAGAAGAAATCGTTATCTTATAGTAATAAGAAAGCTTATTTCGTATTGTACTCTAACCTTGTTACTTTTGTGTGCAATAAAGTAATTTGAATTGTATTAGGCTATGGAACGGTACTGACAGATACAAATTTATATTGGGTATAATGATATTAAAGTCGAGTTTATAGGGCGTAGTGAACGTTTTTTACGACAACAAAAAACTTAAATAACAGTGTTTATGTCAAACAACAGTGGTCACCGCTCTGTTTAGTTTAGTAACCCTAAATATTTATTACAAAATATGTAATATAATATAGTTGACGCTTTATTGAAATAAATAAATATTGTTCTATTATTACAAACTAAAAAATCACAGTTAAAGTACACAAGACATCAAAGAATATAAAACTTCTGTCTGCGTATGTGTATGCACATGTTTGTGTTATAAACTTTATTTATTTTCCAATCGTTATCGCCTATCTCTTGCACCACACAACAGTCATAATACTGCAACTGCATAGATGCAACAAACAGATGCAGCGGCGCTCAAACTGGGTCAAAGTTTAATAACTTTTGTTCATTTATTTCTAGTTTCTGACTGGGTGTGTATTTCATCTGCTGCATAGGAGGCTGTCGGTTTCTATTATGCTGCCGTGACACCGATTCTTTGTACATAAGTTTAGGTACGTAAATAGTCGGTATGTGATTTGAACTAATAATTTATACAGATTATTATCATCATCAGCCGAAATACGTCCACTGCTGAACATAAGCCTCCCCAATAGTATGCTACTTTTGGTAGACTGTTCATTGGGGAATTAGCCATAATCACCACACTGGCAGACGGATTGGTTATCGCGGTAATGATGTTAATATACACAGGAGAACGCTGCGGTCCCTCTCTGGTGCAATCCCTTAGTCGCCTTGACGACACCCACGGGAAGATTAGGGATAGGCCTCTTCTAAGCCTGGAAAGAGAACCACACGGCTATTGCATTAGGGACGGGCAGCAGCGTTCTCCTATGTATATTAAGATTATTATTACGATCACCAGTCCGTCTGCAAAACGTGGTGATTATGGCAAATCCACCAATGGACAGCCCACCAACAGTGGCATTCTATTGGGGAGGCTTATGTTCAGCAGTGGACGTATTTTGACTGATGATGATTATAATATAGATTTCCATCAATGCTAAGACTTTGCAGGATATTTTGGTATTTTCATATTTTCTGTGTCATAGAATAAAATACTAGTATTCCCTTTTATTTATAGTTGTATTCAATGCCACGTTGGCCTAGTGGATTGGTCATTGGACTCAAGCGCCAGAGGCCGTGGGTTCGATTCCCACTGGGGACAAGCAACTTCGTATAATTTGTACAAGTTGGTCCCGGTCTCGATGTTATATTTGTAAATTGTCCTATTCTTGTTTAATTCCCATAGTACAGAAGAAAATCCTAGTTTGGGATTAGGCAAGTGTATTGTATATGTATTTATAAATGCATTAGGAATAAAAAAAAGTCAGTTAATGCTATTTTTTTTGGAGCCGTCGTAGCCGGTTGGTTGTGCACTCGCCTCACGTTCATGAGGTCGTGGGTTCAAATCCCGCCCGTGCCAATGAGTTTTACGAAACTTAAGTACGGTTTATTTATAATACCACAAGCTTTTCGGTGAAGGAAAACATCGTAAGGAAACCTGCATATGCCGAAGAAGAAATTCTGAGGCGTATGTGAAGTCCACCAAATCGGCTTGGGATACCATTGGTGGTCAGGGGTTTGGCACAAAAGATCCTGAAGGGTCGAAGTGTCGCCAGGTCTTCCTGGCGCCTTAAGAAGATACGGTAAAAAGATTAGATTTTAAAGTTTCTTAAAAGTTTAATTTCTCACTTATCTGTTAGAGAAATCCGGGAAGTTTTAAGAGCCCACATGTTGCTACGCTCCCTTTTCCGTTACCAGTAACAATAGTTGCTTCTTTTAAATTTTTGCCACGTAACAGCGTCCATTGTTCATTGAAGACTACGCACGTGGTCTTAGACCACCATGGTTCATAATTAATACTTTATAGCATTAATGTGGGATGATTAATGTTGTTTGTAAACAATCTTTTATTTTTTATATGTCATTACGTCATCGATGTAAACAAAATAAAGACACGACCTCGAAGCACGCAAAAAGCAACCGTACATTGAGTGTAGGAATGCCCAATGCAAGAGATGGAATAGTAGCGGCTTGCGCGCGTCTCTGTAATGTACCAAACAGCGGCTCTATGTAAGGTCGCATCGCCTCTAGAATGTTCCTGTTAATCTGTCCACGGGAAATAACCATAACCGTATGTTAACGAACGATTCGGATTTCTTCAAGCGCACTATAGGTTATTTAATTGTGTTTTTGTATAGTACTTAGTCAGTTAGCAAGATATGCCGTGGTCGTATGTCGATGCGAAATATTATAAACGATGTAACCCGAATCGATGTAAAATTTTCGTTAATGCAAATTCGGAATCAGATTAAAATCTACGTCGTATGGTCTGGGACCAGTGTCTTTTCCATTAACCGGACCCAGACTCTGACAACTCGATGAAAATTTCTTTCTCTGATTCCGAATTTGTAGTAACAAAAGAATTTCATCGATGTGGTTTACAGCGTTTGTACTTTTCTGCTTCGATGTGAGACGCGTTTTGTCTTTTCAACCGACTTCAAAAAAGGAGGAGGTTCTCAATTCGACGGTATGTTTTTTTTTAATTTTTTTTTGTATGTTTGTTACGCGATTACTCCGCTAATTCTGAATGGATTTTGATGGTTCATATTTTGTATGGTAGGTCATACTTCAGAGGTGGTCCCATATAAATTTTATCGAAATTCATTCAGCGTTTTTTTTGAAAAATCATTTTAAATTAGAATTATTGAGACGAACCTTTCCGTGCATGTTTAAAGAACAGATTAAAGACTTTGCATAGTTTCGAAAACTCTTTGGTACGGTCATACATTTCATCATTACTAAATACATTTTACCTGTGTGTTTTTGCCCCTACTTACCTTACAAAGGACAGTCTCCTTTTTAAATATCCGTACGTACAAGTTGGGGAGATGGTACTGGGAGAAGTTAAGGGCGTTCATTAATTTTTCACACGACAGCTCACTGGCACGTGTGCCGAACTGAATTATTCAAGGCTTCGGCACTGGAACGCTTTGTGAAACTTTCCGTCGAAAACTCGCTTCAAAGGCAAACTTTTGTTTTGAAAGTCGGGCGGAGTTTTTCAGTTTATTACGAAAGAGAAACAAGAACAGCAACATTTTGGCATGAATTGATTACCGCTTTAATGTAGATTAGATGATTAAAGTTTTTTTTTTTTAGAATTGCAGTCTGGCACCTGAGTGACGTTTTTTTCTCATTTGTTCTCCAACCAGAGAAAGACGTGTCGGAGAAAATCGAAAATCCGAAACTTGGAGATGAGATCTGTAGGAACCAAGATCTTGTTCCCTTGAAATACACCCAGGCACTCCACACAAGTACATTTAATCACCTACACTACTACTACAATTACCTGCTACTAACTTATACAATTTGTGCAGAGCTGTTCAGTTGTGGAATCGAACCCCCTACCTCTGGTGCAGGAGCCCAACGCCCAAGCTACCAAGTCATAGCAACGGTCATTATTTCCACAGCAGCAAATTAATTACAGTCATCTAAAAATAGTTTTAAAAAAATTGCATTATTGTGCTTAGAATTATTTATTCTTTGCCTTGAGATGAGAAAAAAAATATTTCTATTTAAACGTCTATTTTTATATATACTTTTTTTTACTCATGACTAAGAATGATTAATCATCACCCAAAATACGTCCACTGTTAAACATAAGCCTCCCCAATAGAATGCCATCTTTAGTGGACTGTCATTGGTAGATTTGCCATAATCAGCACGCTTGGCAAGCCGATTGATGATGGCAGTAATGATACACAGGAGAACGCTGTTGCCCGTTCCTGGTACAATCCCTTATACGTTGACGACACCCACGGGAAGATTAGGGGTGGTCCTATTCTAAGCCGGGAATCACAAGGCATCGGTTTAATCTTATGTTAAATAATGACTAGATATATTTTAATTTGATGGTAAAACAAATTCTAAACATTATTAAATACATTATTTTCCAAATACTAAATAGAATACCTTTTATATTTATTCCAGTTGTAGAACCTATATCTGTGCCAATATAAATGTATCTAAGTTTAAGTTTACATATGTTTAAAATATCGTATCATAGAAGATTGTGGCCCTATTCTAAGCCGGGATCCACACGACCAATAATTCTAAGTATAAGTAGGTACTAATGAAAATTACGTTGCTGCCGTCGATTTGTTTTTAAGTGTGGGACATCGCGTGTATTAATTAGTAGTATTTGTTCTTCTATTGGTTTATTATCGTTCTATGGTAAGCACACATTGACACGTCTATGCAAGGCATAGATATACATAATATAGACAGGCAAACATGATTACCTTCACCGAGAAATAGATCTAACACGTTTATGTACAGAACACACTATACAGAGTGTAATAAAATGCCTGCAGAGACGCTCTCGTTGTTGTTGAATTCCCAGTATTCTCAAATTAAATCTGAATTTTTTACTGAACTTTTCAAAACTCATTTTCAATTATTTTTTTAATATATAGGATTGTAATATTCAATGCCTTTATTCAATATTACAATCCCGAATTCTTTTTATGAAAAGTTGAAAACTTTTCAAAACTCATTTTCAACTTTTCAAAATAAGAATTCGGGATTGTTATATTGAATAGAGGTATTCAATATTACAATCCTGTAATTGTTTTAAATTGAAAATAAGTTTTGAAAAATCAGCAAATAATTAATTTAATTTATATTTAATTTTAAAATCAACTAACGTAGTTTATAAGATTTTTATATTAAGATTTTACTAAATCTATAAATTATGTTAGTTGATATTAAAATTGAATTTTATTAAAAATAAGAATTTGGCACTACTTATTTGTTCATGGTAACTTAATGGACTCGTAAAGTCGATGTAGTTGTTAGAAAATGAACTGGCTAGTTTTGTTAACAATTTGTCGTACGGCATTGAAATTTCATTTAAAAATCAGTTGAAAAGAATAATGCGAAACCATTACATCTTTATTAATGTACTCTTTCGATAAATACTGGAACTTCGATATTGAAGTACATAACCTCTTACTAGTAAATTCTATACAGTAATGTAATTTTAGCAATACGCATTTTACCAAAGTATACCTTTTATCTAGATGATAATTAAGGCTTTAGATTAGCGTTAAAAAATAACACCTATGGAAAAAACATATTTATGTTTGTATACTTTTTTTTTGAGAATTTTCTTTTTAGCATCTTTATTAGTTAAGGAATAATCGGCTGGTGACACTTTTCTGTTCCAGCCTGTATATTAAATTATGAGTTATCAATATTATATTGGCATTGCATGCATGTATATAAAATGATGGGAAGAAAACATAAGGCTTTTTTATAATAAGACACTCGCGCCACAACAGTATTATGATGTCAGAAAATTAATTTTATACAGTATAAGTAAGTAGGTAATTAGGTCGTTTTTAAAAGTTGTCATCATAAACCACATTTTATACTCCTACTTTTATTTAAGTGCACAACATGTCTCTGCTATTCTTATCCTGTACTAAAGGGTGTCTGCTTTTAACGATAAGACCGCCCAGATGTACTATTAAAGGTACATTATTATTGCATCTGTGTTTTTATCGTGCAATAAAGAGAAATTCAATTGAATTGAATTAAATAAAATAAAATTTCCCAATCTCATCTCATTTTTTCGATCATTAAGACCTGGTGGCACTTCGACTCTTCGAGATCTTTTGTGCCAAACCTTGTCTACTAACGGTGCCCCAACCCGATTTGATGGACTTCACATACGCCTTAGTATTTCTTCTTTGGTATATGCAGGTTTCCTTATGATGTTTTCCTTCACCGAAAAGCCTGTAGTATTTATTATAAATAACTCATTGGCGGGATTTGAACCCATGACCTAAGGAACGTGAGGTGAGAGCACAACCAACTAGGCTACCACGGCTCTCAAATTTCTTTTTTAATGGTATCCTAATTTTGTTGTTCCAGCGGGTTTAATATTTTTATATTTATTTATACAGGATAAACAGAGGTACCTCACCTACAGACGTCTATATAGCGAATACTTCGCCTAGTGAAAATTAAATTATCTAAGAGATCAATTGTACTTCAATTGCTGCCTGTCCAGCAGACCAGACGATCTCATTGAATCGCAAATTTTGTGCGACACGCCGGTGCCGAGCTGACCTGCTCAACGACCTTCGATAGTGCAGACACACCTACATATAGTGATTTTCTTGACACGCCAGTTCTATTATATATCCTATCTATATCTATAAAAGTCAAAGTAAAAATCTTTTATTGCACACGAGTACATTTTGACGCAAAAAGCATAAACACCTCAAGAACGAGAGGCTACTGCACAACCAACTAGGCTACTATTGTATATAGGCAATGCACCAGATAGTAACAAATGGTACAAATTACGGCAAACTTCGAGCAAGCAACGCCGGAGAACGCGAATCTAGTGGTACTTAATTACGCTTCAAACATCAAACTAAAATACGAATTTTATCACCAACAGATAAACTAACAGATAAAATAGCTAATAAATCCGAGATTTAACAAGTTTAGGGGTGGTAGGACAGCATAGTGCAACCCCTAGCGTATGCCCCTTCGGTATCCATTGTCCCTACTCTATTGTCATCGCTAGTAAGGGCCCTCTCCCTGCCAAACGTGAGACCCACAAAGGGTTTGGGACCATAGTTTAATAAAAGAAAAAAACCGAACTATTTCCGATGTAGTTTGAATAGAATTGTAACACCGAGGTGACAGTTAGTATGAGCTGATAATTTTGTAGTCAAACTCAATTGTACAGTCGACATCGAAGGCAAAGCAGCATCTAATTGAATTTTATCACATTGTTCTACTAGGTTAGCATAGGCTTAAGATACGTTGCCTTTGTTACATACTGTATCAGGGAGTGATAATGAAATGACAATGAAAATTTTGGAGTATTCTACGATGTTTGCTAACAAAGTTAACTTAAATTTTTGATAATTGAGTAATGGTTTTACTTTTTGCACTGTTTGTACCAGGATTGGCACGATTAAATCATTTTGATTTAAATCGTATGATTTTTTCAATAAAAATCTATGATTTAATCAAAGTGTCTATAATTTTTAGATAGAATTAAACTCAAAAATAAGGGTCTTAGAATAAGTAAATCACATGAAATCTGCATCTGCTAAATCAATATCATTATTATAATATTTAAACAAAAAAAAACTAATTTTCCAGCTTTTTCTGTTCCCAATCTATTCCGTAATTCAAATGCCAAATGTAGAAAAAACTCTTTCAACTGAAGCTGAAGAGGCTATCGCCCAAAATAGTTGCCTCACTAAGGTAAAAATAAAATGAAAAAATCCAAAAAAATTATTGGTTTTTTGGAAAAAAAAATCGTGATGTTTTCCATATTTGATTTGTACTGTTACTGCTGTTTGTATACGCAGATATGCTGCTGCCCGTCCCTGGTGTAATCCCTTAGTTACCTTGACGAGACCCACGGGAAGATTGGGAAGGTTGATAGATGATACAATACACTTTATAGCAAAAATAAATACAGTTACCTGTTTTAAAAATTGTGCAATGTAGGCGGTCTTTTTATAAGTCCCCTAATGTATTAGTAGGATTTATATTGTCTTCTATGAACTGCTTAAACTCCTCGTTAGACTCGAGCACTGGAGGTCGAGGTTTCGATTCCTACTGTGAACAGACAACTTTGTACAAATTGTACAAGTTGGTCCCGGAATGAATCCTATTTCGGAAATAGACATGTGTTTGTATATATGAAATATTATTATTATTAACTACAACAATCCACCAACAGTCCAGTTCTGGGCAAGTTTTATCTATATATATAAAAGAAGAAACTGACTGACTGACTGACTGACTGACTGACATATCAACGCACAGCCCAAACCGCTGAGTCTAGAGGCTTGAAATTTTGCACAACGGTTCCTTACATAGCATAGGCAAGCACTAAGGAACGGATTTTCAAAATTCATCCCCTAAGGGGGTCAAATGGGTGTTCAAAGTTTGTATGGAGAACGTCTATTAGATAAACCTATCAATTTGAAACTTTGTAGGAATACTCTAAAACCTTAATGATTCAACACGTGTTTAACAGTTTTTGAAAAACCATCCCCTAAGGGTCTGAAATGGAGTTCAAAAGTAGTAGTCTCCAAACCGATAGCTCTAGAAACTTCAAATTTGGCACAAAGATTCCTTATCTATCTCCGGTATGCACTATCGAAGGCCTTTTCAAAATTCAACCCCTAAGGTGGTAAAATAGGGGTGCAAAATTTGTATGAAGAAAAACTATTAGATGTTCCTATCAACTCGAAACTTTGTAGGAGTACTCGAAAAACATAATGATTCAAAAGGTATTTTACAGTTTTTGAAAAACCATCCCCTAGGTGCTGAAATGTAGTACGGAAGTAGTAGGCTCCAAACCGATTGCTCTAGAAACTTCAAATTCAGCACAAAGGTTCATTATCTATCTCCGGTATGCACCATCGAAGGCTTTTTCAAAATTCAACCCCTAAGGTGGTAAAATAGGGGTGCAAAGTTTGTATGGAGAAAAACTATTAGATGTTCCTATCAATTCGAAACTTTGTAGGAGTACTCGAAAAACATAATGATTCAACAGGTATTTTACAGTTTTTGAAAAACCATCCCCTAGGTGCTGAAATGTAGTACGGAAGTAGTAGGCTCCAAACCGATTGCTCTAGAAACTTCAAATTCAGCACAAAGGTTCATTATCTATCTCCGGTATGCACCATCGAAGGCTTTTTCAAAATTCAACCCCTAAGGTGGTAAAATAGGGGTGCAAAGTTTGTATGGAGAAAAACTATTAGATGTTCCTATCAATTCGAAACTTTGTAGGAGTACTCGAAAAACATAATGATTCAACAGGTATTTTACAGTTTTTGAAAAACCATCCCCTAGGTGCTGAAATGTAGTACGGAAGTAGTAGGCTCCAAACCGATTGCTCTAGAAACTTCAAATTCAGCACAAAGGTTCGTTATCTATCTCCGGTATGCACTATCGAAGGCTTTTTCAAAATTCAACCCCTAAGGTGGTAAAATAGGGGTGCAAAGTTTGTATGGAGAAAAACTATTAGATGTTCCTATCAATTCGAAACTTTGTAGGAGTACTCGAAAAACATAATGATTCAACAGGTATTTTACAGTTTTTGAAAAACCATCCCCTGAGGGGCTGAAATGGAGTTCGAAAGTTATAGTCTCCGAACCGATTGCTCTAGAAACTTCAAATTTATCACAACAGTTCCTTATGTATCTCCGGTATGCACTATCGAAGGCTTTTTCAAAATTCAACCCCTAAGGTGGTAAAATAGTGGTTCAAAGTTTGTATGGAGAAAAACTATTGGATGTTCTTATCAATTTAAAACTTTGTAGGAGTACTCGAAAAACATAATGATTCAACAAGTATATTACAGTTTTTTAAAAACCATCCCCTAAGGGACTGAAATGGAATTCGAAAGTAGTAGTCTCCAAACAGATTGCTCTAGAAACTTCAAATTTAGCACAAAGCTTTTTCACGTATCTTAGGTATGCACTATAGAAGAGCTTTTCAAAAATCAACCCCTAAGGTGGTAAAATATGGGTTCAAAATTTGTATTGAGAAAAACTATAAAATGTTCCTATCAACTGAACTTTGTAGGAGTTTGTAAATTTAATGATTCCACACGGGTTTTACAATTTCAAAAAACCATGCCCTAAGACTAAGATGGAGTTCAAAAGTTCTCCAAAGTGTACTCCAAATCTATACATACATTTTAATTATAAAAGATTAACAGTCCTGACGAGTTCTGGAGTACACTCGGATAGGCACACGCGCAAGATTTACACGCGCACTAGATGGACCGACGCCCTGAGGAAGACAACTCGACGAATCGGGAGGCGGTGGACCGGGTGTGGTGACGTTTACTACGTAACGAAATGAATGAAGAAACATTTAGTCGACGACTAAAAACCTTTGTTGAAATATGAATTTTCATTATCATCATCAGGTTATTTTTGTCTCCACTACCCTCGCAGACACTACCCTCTCTCATCTGCCGGAAACAGACGGAGGATTTGGCCTACACTCCCCGCGCTGGCCAGACGGGTTGGGGAGGCCTGATTGATGTTTTATAATGACATAGATAGTATGTTATACACTGTAATATTGTTTTAATTGTTGACATTGTAATTTATATTTTGTATATTAGTTTATTTTATGACGACCCCTGTTTACATATTAGAATTACATGTAAAATTGAATTTTTAAACTCGGTTTGTGATTTAATAAGCTTCGAAGTGTTCAACAAAGTTTCCCTTAAGGATTTTAAATAAAGTAAATAAGTATACGTCGCGGGAAGCCAGCCTACCTACCTCGCCGTGATTTGATCAGTCACCCACCACTGTTGCTGAGAATAAGACGCTTTGTTATCTGGATACTTTGTTGCTATAAAAATGCAAAGAATTGTAAGTACTTACCTATTCATGAGTTACCTACTTAAGTATAATGTAACGAATTAAATTTTTGACCAACCTACAAAGTTGCTTTTATTATATTTAGTGTTATAGAAGTATTTGAGATCTATATGTTTGAGATTTATTGTTGATACTGCATTTATATAGTGGGCCATAGCAATCGACAATCAATCGACGATATTGTAACACTAAGCCCTTAAATGAGGTATATTTCAGAGCATCAGCCTACGAAAATATTAGGTACTTTTGTCATAACTCCTTCACGCTGCATGCAACATGCAACAGTAGTATTACTATATGTTACGCCGACTGTACCCATTAATCCAGAATCTTTTTTTACAGCCTGACAATTTTTTATTCATAGAAAAAAAAGGGAAATATTGCAATGCCTGCGGCAAATACTGCGTGCGGCGGAATGGTAAGTTAATTCAACTTTGTATTGGTGTGTGTTGTGTGTGTGTAATTGTATGCATGTGTATACTGACACAAAAATAGTTTTCCTTTTATGCCGCTTAGATTTTACTTAGTTTTTTTTAACGAAAAATATATGAATAAGTACCTACTATTCCCCCTATCTCCGAAGTTTGCGCAGCGAAAATTCTGAAATATATAAATAGACTTGATAGATATATATCTATATATCTTGATAGATATAGATATATATCTATGATAATGTATATATTAATGTAAAAATAAGACGATGTCGACAAGTAGCAAAATTTTACAGAAATCAATAAATATCCTTTACAAACAAACTTAGTAATGCGGTCCTAAAAATGAACTTTATTGTGTGGTAATAACGCTCCGACTCGCACTTGCACGTTTTTCTGTTGTTATCATTGGAAATAATATTCTTTATTCATTCGATTTCGAACGACGACGACCGATCCGTTTTTTAACGATTGCTATCATTTTGCTATAACAACTGGGACCTATTTACTACCCAACTTGCTCTCTAAAGCACGAAATGTTTCATAACTCGGGCATAGTACGGGCCCGGAATTGACCTAGGACTTCACAAATGTAAGACACTTTGGGCTACCACGACTTGGGTATATGTAATATTAATATATGTGTAGTGTAGGTACTTACGTTATAATTTGTGACCATTAGCGAACATAATTTTTTTTCTTTCAGATAAATGCCCACACTGTGCAGTAATGTGGATACAAGTAGATTTACAGAGGTGCGTCGAATGCGAAGCAATAATAGCTTCGAAGTGGAGCTACTGTGAGATGTGTGGCGGGGAGACCCAAAGATCTAAACGCCTAAAGCGCGCTAAATACTTATCGTGCCGTGCAATACGTCGTCGCACACATGACATCCCGCAGCCTCTGAAGTCACCGGATATTTTCCAAGAATGTGAGATTAGCTGCGAGGAGTTAGACCAGTTGGAATCCTCTATTATCAGCGATCGACAACAATTGGAAAATACGCCGGTGACTGAAGAGGTTACGTCTGTTAGGGACGCTGCCATCGCCGTCACATGTGACGCGCCTGCACCATTTTTATCATCTCAGCCGGAAGACGTTCACGCTGAACATACACCTCCATCATAAAACCATCCATTAGTTGCCACCCATAACTGCCATCTATAAGCCTTGCCGATAAGTTAAGTGACAGTGGGCGGTCCACATCTGTCGCAAAATCTACTACGGCCGTTGGGGCAGACGAGTTCTGGAGTGGAGACCGCGGATCAAAAAGTTTAGGGTAGGACGCCCCGCCGCCGTATAGACCGACAACAGTCCGAGGCAGGTGGCCTATGTCCAGAAGTGGACGTCTCAGGATTTATATGAAATACTATTGTGCATGCGACTGGACAATTGTGGACTACATAATTCATTTAATCTTACTGTCAATCCAACTCGGACCCCAACCCGACTCCACCACTTTACTCCCATTCCCAGTCCCATCTCCACCGATCCACACTATCATTCCAACTCCCACATCCACTTCTACGCCCACTACAGCTCCAAATGTAGTCTTAACTCATCACAATCCGAATTGCACAGTACATTTTAATTGTACTTTTTTATTATATTGCATATCTACTAAAGTATTTGAAAACTAAAAATCCCCATAACTTTTAATCGAGTTAGTAGATTGCAATGAAATAAATACTAAATATTACTCCGAGCTAAGGCCCTATGTTTCTGTCTAAAGTCCATGATAATCGGTTCAGTAGTGTTTTACTTGATGCGTACACAAACTAACAGACAAACAGACAAAAATTTCAAAAATGATTTTAATGTGTTATATTACTTTTCCTTCGACCGCTCCAAATATGTTCAATGTACAGATATGCGAAATGTACGTTTTTATTTATAAGATACACAAAAATAATAAATACTACTTATAATAAAGATGATGTTTTTTATTTCCGATTCCGTGCCCAAAGAATCATGGGCCTGTTGGTTCTATTGAATAGTAAAGCATTTTAAGAAGTATTTGGCCTGAACAGGGAATCGAACCCGGCTGTAGGTGAAAATACCTGAATGAATGTTGTATCTTAAAGGAATACCATGAAATTTAACATTTAAATATGTACATAATGATAATGTCGATTCTTTTGCTATATATTGCTAGAGGTACTTAGTCATTATTTTGCTAAACAACATTATGTAGGTATTAAAATTTTAGATTACATGGTCTTCTATAATTTGAGAAGATACACTGTTCATGCTAGAACTTATCTTTATAACTACCTACCTACTAACTATACCGATTGCATGCTATCCCTTCATATAGCGTAGAAATAAGAACACTCGGTACATTATCGTCGCTTATGAAACAACACCAAGTAAGCAGAAATACTAAATATTACTAAGTACGTAAGCCGGGGTTATTTCGTATAGGTAACTATATTTATGCGACGTTATGTTGCGTTTGCTCACCAACCAGTGTTGCCAACAGCTTAACTAGCCATCCACCAGATTCAACTTCTTAAACCACCAGCAAATCACTAATGAAAAG
Source organism: Esperia sulphurella (assembly GCA_947086405.1). Taxonomy (NCBI): domain Eukaryota; kingdom Metazoa; phylum Arthropoda; class Insecta; order Lepidoptera; family Oecophoridae; genus Esperia; species Esperia sulphurella. Next base: position 2,955,963 of record OX352266.1, read on the forward strand.
CGACCCTCCCTCATAATCCCTAAATTTTCCACTAAACATTTATTTTCTGTTATTACGAAAGAAAATAGTATGTATAACCTTATTATTACATACTTATTACGTAAAAAATATAATTAAATTTCCATTTCAGTAATCAGTAAATCAACATCAACCAATAAACCAAAAAGTCAATAACATTAATTACATATTTAATCGTCTTCTTATTCTATACTAGCTGTGCCCGCGTCAATCCCAATCCCACTCCCAAATGTAGTTAGTCCTAACGTCATTGTAATCTGGATGCCAAGCATGTTATACTTTGTTGTTTTGTGTATGTATTAATGTACACCTTCACCTGCCCTCACCCCCCTTCCCCACCACTCGCCCGCCACTTTACTCAATACTTTCCCCCTACACTTCCATGACCACCTACCTATCTCCAAAATGTAGTTCTCACACTTTGCAATACGAATTCCGTCGAGCATTTACACCCTACACTTCTTTGTTGTATAATAATGCAGTGTATGCGAGTTTTCGAAAACTATAAATTCGTATAACTTTTGATTGACTGGGCCGTTTGCAATTAAATAAAGCCTATGTGTTATACCGAATTAAACACTGTGTTTCTGTGAAAAGCCCAGCCAAATTTGTTCAGTAGTTTTTAAGTGCACAAACAAACAGATAAATAGACAAAAATTCCAAAAATGATTTAAATGTGTTCTCTTACTTATCCTTAGATCTCTTCATTTTTTTTGCAAATATCATCAATGTACAGACACGCAAAGTTTAAGTTTTTATTTATTAGAATTAAATATTCTTCAGATGAATTAATTTTTGTCGGCGTCATCATCGGTTTCAGATTGATATACGATTATTTTGTATGAATTTATTTTAAAACTATCGGAATTTAAATTTTTATGCAGCATTTTCCAAATTTCCAGCATTATCTCAAACCGTAGCGTCGCTGTGTTTGTTGCCTACACGGTAAAAATGAAAATTTACTCTTGAATGAAGTTAAACTATATTTCGAAACGTTTAAGAGACTTAGTAGTTGAGTTACTGTCTCTTTACTAACAAAAACTAAATTATACTAAACCACTAGAAAAAACCACCAACTACTAAATGCAATTTTTTTTACTAAAAACCACCAGTTTTAGTTGTAATTCCACTAAGTTGGCTACACTGTCGCCAACCATTTTTGCGCACCGAGCCGTGGCATTTCATTTCTCAACTGCGCTTGCGGGTGGTATATAAGCTCAGTGTTGCCAACGAAATTTTTTCGGCAGCCATGTTCGTTATGTGAAAAAACCGCCTTTCTATAGAAAGAAATCAGTGATCGGGCTACTACTACTAAAAGTAGTATCTGTCCATTTTATCTGTATAAGTTTTGTTAAAAAAGAATTTATAGTTATTTATTTATAATTATGTAGGTAAATTATAGTAAGTAAAATAATTAAATGTACTTAGTTTCAATCTCGCAAGATATAACTCTTGAATGCTTTCTAAGAATTACCTACTCTTCTTCATTGTTACTCAAAACATATTTTCGTTTTGATGAACGTATTACACTATCCAACAAAAATTGCATGACGAAAAAAAATGTGTACTTTCGAGAGCACTGAAAATTAAAATCGCGCGGTCACCGCTTTCTAAAGTGAATTAGCATCGGAATTACTCGACGGATTTGTACGAAAGAAACTGCACGTTAGAGAATATAGTATATACATATATATGGTTTAAAGACTCAGTTTGCGATTAAATATATTCCTACCACCTCGATTGCTTTTTTGCAAAAGATTCGTTGAGTTCACGAAACCTGCGGTAGTAGCCCAGACTTTTACCCACCCCAATTTTTATATCGACATGGATTACAAGAGAATTATTGTATAAAAGCCGTAGAATTTGCTACGGCCACGGGGTTGCAGCCGTAGGCCGTACATTTTGTATTTTTTTGGAACCGAAAGCCGTTCTCCGTTTTTCTGTAGCCCCGAACACGGCAGTTCCAAAGTTGGCAACACTTTATGAACTAAAGGGGAATGGCCACCTCAACGAGTGTGTATGCAACCCGAAAGGCGCAGACGCATGAGGTTTGACGTTGTTGACGGTTGAATGCTAAGCGATTGTTTTGAATTTGTTGATGCGTAAATACTTTATTTTCGATTGCGTTTTGTTTGGCTTTTGTTGTTGATTTTGTTTGGATTTTGTCGTTGCTTTTTTTTGGATTTTGTCGTTGATTTTGTTTGAATTTTATTGTTGGTTTTGTTGTTCGTTTTATTGTTGGTTTTATTGTTGGTTTTGTTGTTGGTTTTGTTGTTGGTTTTGTTATTGATTTTATTGTTGTTAAGGCTTCTTGATTTTTAGTTTGTTTTCCGAGGCTTTTTTTGTATCAACTAATATTTTTTAATTTAAAAAATGTGTGTTGAAAAGATAAATATCAATGGGCAACTGGTTGAACAATTCATCGTTCCCATTGAAGAAGACGGTGCTTGCCTATTTCGATCCCTTTCTTTTTTGATGTACGGCAAAAAAGAAATGGCAAGCAAAGTACGTCAGCAAATTGTTAGTTTTGTTATACAGAACTGGGATGAATTTTCAGTTATGTCACACAATATAACCGGTGACAACTATAACTCATCGGACGAGTACCATGCCGATATGATTCAGCCTTCAACATACGGTAGTTTATGTGAGTTAGTCGCAGCAGGAAGAATATATAATTTTGTTTTTGAAGTTTATCGTAACTGTGAGTTATATGTAAAAGTGGGTACTGAAGGTTGTCCAGTAAAGCGCCTTCGCTTTTCACGGGATCTATCAGCTGGTCATTTTGAAGCTTATTTGTCTGATGAGGAAAATGTTTCTGAAGTAGGAATTAATTCTACGCTGAATTTGAATACTGTGAAAGCTAAGAAAATAACTTCTCGACGTGTTGAAGTACTTGATTTTATTCCTTTGTTTTCGACTGATTCAGATTCTGTATCTTCTACAGACTCATTTTCAAGACGATCTTATGATCATACGCCTATTTTACAGTCGAAGGGTTCCATAATATCTCAGAGGAAAAACAAGAAGCGTAGGGCCAGGTACACAGACAAAACAAGGAAAAATCAACTTAGACAGGCTCATAAAAAATATTCACAATATAACCCTGTACCACATCGTTCAGCTGCATCTAAGTATCAAAAAGGTAATCCTCAAATGCATAGAAACGCGGCTGCTCATTATCAGCAGGCACATCCTGAAGTGCACAGGCAAGCTGCTGCTGATTATCAGCAGGTGCATCCTGAGGTGCACAGGCAAGCTGCTGCTGATTATCAGCAGACGCATCCTGAGGTGCACAGGCAAGCTGCTGCTGATTATCAGCAGACGCATTCCGAATTGCACAGGCAAGCTGCTGCTGATTATCAGCAGGCGCATCCTGAGTCACACAGGGCGGCACAGTCTAGATACAACATGCACGCAACTACACGACCATGGGAAACCAAGTACCTTTCAGGAATGTCATACGGTTATGAAATAACATACGAAAGTGATCGTATTGTGACTGTTGGGAGTATGACTCATAAGTGTCAGTGGTGTAATGCACTAAAGTGGAAGGATGAAACTCCTGGAATGTGTTGTGGTAACGGAAAGGTACAACTCGAAGCATTACATGGTCTTCCTGAACCCCTTTACAGTTTGGTCATGAATTTACACCCTGATCACAGGCATTTTATGGGTAAAATCCGTAAGTATAACAATTGCTTCCAAATGACGTCATTTGGTGCAAAGAAAGTGGTGGAAGATGGTTTCATGCCGACCTTCAAAGTTCAGGGGCAAATATATCATTTGGTCGGAAGTTTATTACCAGAACCTGGACAGAAAGCTCAATTTCTGCAGATTTACTTTGTCGGTGAAGATGAAAGAGAAGCAAATTTAAGGTGCTCCAATTATCCAGACTTGAAACCAGGCTTAGTCAAACAACTACAAAAAATGCTACACGATTTAAATCCCTACATAAAGGACCTGAAGAGTACGATCGATAAGATTCCTTCCACTTATGAGACTTTTAAAGTAGTCATCCATGCTGAAAAAAAACCATCTGAGGGTCACAGAGGTCGTTTCAACACCCCAACTACAAATGAAGTTGCTTTGGTGATGGTCGGTCAGCAATTTGAGCGTCGGGATATTATATTAGAAAGCCGTAGTAGCTCTTTATATAGAATAAATGAAATTCATAGATCTTACGATGCTCTACAATATCCTTTATTGTTTTGCTATGGAGAAGATGGTTATTCAATCGCTATACCACAGCGTGATCCCAGAACCAAGTTACCCTTGAAAAAGACAGTTTCTGCAGCAAGCTTTTATTCTTATCGTATGATGATTAGGGAAGGGGAAGAAAATCCATTGGTATACTTCTGTGCTCTTTTTAGTCAATATTTAGTGGATGAATATGCGAAAATAGAAACAGAAAGGCTAAATTTTATTAGAAATAATCAGGCGACATTACGCGCAGACAATTATATTCATCTTAAAGACGCCATTAGCAGGCAGGATGCCAATGCTGATCAGTTGGGTCAAATGATTGTACTGCCATCATCATTCACCGGTGGACCAAGATACATGCACGAGCGAACCCAAGACGCCATGACATATGTTCGTCACTATGGTCGTCCTGACCTGTTTGTCACCTTTACGTGCAATCCTCGGTGGAAAGAAATCACACAAACATTATTTGCGGGTCAGAAGTCACACGATCGCCACGATATAATAGCTAGGGTATTCCGTGTCAAAGTTAAAAAAATGATCGATCTATTGATCAAAGGAAAAATATTCGGGGAAGTACGATGTTATATGTATTCAGTGGAATGGCAGAAACGCGGTCTTCCTCATGTTCATATTCTATTATGGCTATTGCATCATATTTCTCCGGACATTATTGACAACATTATTTGTGCGGAAATACCTAATCCTGAAGTTGACCCTAAACTTTTCGAAATAGTAAAATCAAACATGATACATGGACCTTGTGGAAGTTTTAATTATAAGTCGCCATGCATGAAAGACAAAACTTGCAGTAAAAGGTATCCCAGGCCTCTACTAAGCGAAACACAGACCGGTGACGACGGCTACCCGCATTACAGAAGACGTTCCCCTGACAAAGGTGGCTTTACTGCAAACATTAATGGAGCCGATGTTGACAACCGCTGGGTGGTTCCTTACAATCCTGTACTTTTAAGAACATTTAACGCTCATATAAATGTGGAATACTGTAACTCAGTTAAATCGATTAAATATGTTTGCAAATATGTAAATAAAGGATCTGACCAGGCTACTTTTGCTTTAGAGAATAAAAAAGATGAAGTGAAGGTATACGAAAGTGGAAGGTATATCAGTAGTTCCGAAGCCGTTTGGCGTATTCTCGCTTTCCCGATTCATGAGCGCTTCCCCACCGTGTTTCACCTCGCGGTTCATTTAGAAAATGGCCAGAGGGTATACTTTAATCAACAAAACATCGCTGATAAAGTGAATAGTCCACCAAAAAGTACGCTTTTATCCTTTTTTAAACTGTGTCGCATAGATAATTTTGCAAAAACCTTGCTATATTTCCAGGTACCGGCATACTACATTTGGAAAAATAATTGTTTTGAAAGGAGGAAAAGAGGAGTGAATGTCGATGGATGGCCAGGTGTCAAAAAAGAACATGCACTGGGAAGAGTATACACAGTACACCCAAACAATACTGAGTGCTACCATCTCCGAATGCTACTTCATGAAGTCAGAGGCCCATCGTCATTTGAAGCGTTAAGAACACTCAATGGTGTAGTACATTCCAGCTTCCAATCTGCTTGCAAGACTCTAGGGTTGCTTGAAGGAGATGAACACTGGCAAGCAGCACTGGAAGAGGCCGCCTTGTGTCAGTCGCCATTTATGATGCGTGAGCTTTTTACAATTATGTTAGTGTTCTGTCAAATATCAGACCCATTAAGCCTGTGGAATGCGTTCAAAGAAAATCTTTCAGAAGATTTTAAACGTCGGATAGAGAGACAGGTAGAAGGCGATGCAGAGCATTTATTAGACGAGGTATTCAATAAATGCTTAACTGAAATTGAGGAAACCTCTTTAGCATTAGGCGGACGTGCTCTAAAAGAGTACGGCTTGCCACAGCCAAGCATGCCACAAGGCTTAGAAAACAGGGAATACATTAGGGAAACTAACTACGATGTGTTAGCCTTAGGGAGGTTAGTAAGCAGCAATGAGAATGCATTAACAGATGAGCAAAAATCTGTATACGATCAAATAATTACAAGTGTAGATGCTAACGAGGGACGAATTTTCTTCTTAGATGCTCCAGGTGGGACAGGTAAAACCTACCTCATAAATTTGCTCTTGGCAAAAATAAGAAGTACTCGCGGCATCGCATTAGCTGTAGCGTCTTCTGGGATCGCCGCTACGCTATTGCAAGGAGGTCGAACCGCTCACTCTGCCTTAAAATTACCCCTTAATATAACAAATGTAGAAACTCCAATATGCAATATTTCAAAACAGAGCAATCTTGCGGAGGTGTTAAAAAAAACAAAAATTATAGTCTGGGATGAAAGTACCATGTCACACAAGAAATGCATCGAAGCTCTTAATAGGACTCTGCAGGACATAAGGAGTAACAAAAATATAATGGGTGGTATGGTAGTATTGCTGGCAGGAGATTTTCGCCAAACTTTACCGGTGGTGCCAAGAGGAACGCGTGCCGATGAAATCAAGGCGTGCCTCAAAAGATCTTCTTTATGGCCCTCGGTGAACGTATTGAAACTTACGAAAAATATGAGGGTACATCTGAGAGGTGAAGTCACTGCTGGTAAATTTTCGGATCTTCTCCTCAAACTGGGAGACGGTAATTATGCAGAAACCGATGGCATGATTGTTATCCCGGACGAGCTGTGCACTATAGTGACCACAGTTGAAGAACTGATAGCAAAAACTTATCCAGATGTTGCTCATATACAGGATAAGCCTATGGAATGGTTATGTGAAAGAGCCATTCTGACTCCAAAAAACGATCAAGCTTCGGTCATCAATGATATGTTGCTAAAATCATTTGAAGGGGAAGAAATGGTTTACAATTCAATAGACACGGTGGTAAATACAGACGAAGCCGTTCATTTCCCAATAGAATTCCTGAACACTCTGAATCCACCGGGTCTCCCATACCATAGACTTTTACTGCGTGTGGGGACACCCGTGATGTTGCTTAGAAATTTGAAGCCACCCAAACTTTGCAATGGTACTAGGCTGCAAGTTAAAACCTTGCATCGCAATGTAGTCGAAGCAACTATTTTAACCGGATCTGCCCAAGGGGAAACAGTGTTCGTCCCGCGTATCCCATTAGTACCCAATGATCTTCCTTTCGAATTTAAGAGACTGCAGTTTCCTCTGAAAGTGTGCTTCGCTATGACGATAAATAAGTCACAGGGGCAAACTCTCAAATTCGCAGGAGTTGACTTGAGACAAGACTGTTTCTCCCACGGTCAGTTTTACGTGGCGTGCTCGCGTGTAAGCTCACCCCGTAGCCTGGTTGTGTTGGTACCACCCTCTAAACTGGTAAAAAACGTTGTGTATAAAGAAGTATTATAAAATGCCTTACATACGGGTCATAAAATCATATCCAACATGTGTAACTTTCATCATCTTCGTCATCATATCAGCCCCTAGACGTCCACTGCTGGACATAGGCCTTCCCTAATGAACAACATTACACCCGGTCCTCTGCCTTCCGCTTCCAGCCGCTTCAGGCCACATTCTTCAGGTCGTCGGTCTATCTGGCGGCGGGGCGTCCCACTCTGCGCGTGCCGAACCACCGTACCGAAAATTCTTAACTAAATAAATAAGTAATATATTCAAGACACCAAACGTACGTAAATCCGTAAATTTTAGTAGTCCACGCGGGCGAAGAAATTTTTAATATGATGATAGTGTAGGTACACAAAGTTTTATACTATACTAGCTGTTAGCCGCGACTTCGTCCGCGCGGACAAATTTTGTTTAGATTGATATTTTTAAATTCGTAATATCTTTTGAATGGAATGTCCGATTTGAATAATTCAAAAAGTAATACAGGTATTAAAACAGTCTTGAATTCGAAATATATTTGGATAAGGATTAATAAACAAAATAAAAATTAAAAAAAGATTAAGACGAATTCAGAACCTCCTCCTTTTTTTGAAGTCGGTTAACAAAATTCGGTCAAAAAGATATGAATAACATGATCTGATCTTGGTCGGCATTTAACTTTTAAAATTTTAAAAAGTAGTTATAGTGACATAGTTACAATAGTTGGACATATGGTATTGGGAAGTTTTTTGTAGATACTGATATGTTCCTTAATATTGTAGCACATTTTTTGTTCCATCATCAATAGTTTCTGCAGCGCATGCGATGAAAGACATTTTATGGCGAATTTTTGTACACCTTGGGTTACATTATGGAAGTTTTAGTAAGAGTCCCTAATTTTTGTTATAGTAATAAATATAGCCTATGTTACTTAGGGATTTCTTTTCATAATGTCCAATAAAGAATATTTAATAATGAAAAAAAAGTCGAATTGTTATCAACATTAAAACCTTAAAAAAACTTGATCCACGCGGGCGAAGCCGCGGGCAAAAGCTAGTCTCAAATAAGTATTCTAAACATACTATTTTAACTATGTTTAAAAATTTAAATTGTTTTCTCTAGTTCTTGTAACTTTTTTTTTTCCTTTTTCTTGCTTTGTTGGTTTTTTCTTTGTGTGTGCCAATTATGGTAGTAAATAAATGTTTTTTCTTTCTTTCATTCTTTCTTTTCTAAAAACCACCTTGAAGCTGGGCAGGCGATGATGCTCCCTTTAAACTGGAGTTATCATTTATTCGCCCCATATAATATAAAATCTGGTAGAGTTTGAAAAGGACATTTGTACCATGTTAACATAAAGTAAACATAGCTCTCGGGTAAATTAATGATTACTTATATTACAATCATTTAACTCTTTCTAATGATTATACTAGGAGTTTGAAGAGCCACACGTATTCTGCATATTACGTATTATGATTATGATTATCCCTCGGAATAACATCAAAGTACATTCAGCAAATTTAATTTCTTACCCATATCTTTCTCATCCCTCTTGCGTTCTCACACAATCAATTTTTTTTTCAATTCAAATTAATTAACAATATCAGAGGGTGTGGGTGTTTTTGTATGGTATGAACTCATTAATAACCAAACGTCAAAATCCCTTATTGCTAGCTAGAATACCATAAAGTGTTTTTGCAATCTTTTGTAAATTGTCAAAAAATGGGTCAAACTGCTTTTCTAGAATTATACGGCTGATGAAATCTAATTCTTCAATTGGCGAAGAAACTCTAGTTTAGCTAGCAATAAGGGATTTTGACGTTTGGTTATTAATGAGTTCATACCATACAAAAACGCCCACATCCTCTGGTGTTTGTTGATTAATTTGAATTGAAAAAAAAATGATTTTGTGAGAACGCAAGAGGGATGAGAAAGATATGGGTAAGAAATTAAATTTGCTGAATGTACTTTGATGTTAATCCGAGGGATAATCATAATACGTGATATGCAGAATACGTATTCATAGAATTATAGCATAACTAGTTTGACCCCTTTTGACAATTTCTAAAATATTCCCAAAACCCATATTCCATATTCGGAGGTTGCGGGTTCGAATCCCGCTAGGAGCAAATGTTCGTATGATGAAAAATGAATGTTTGTACCCAAGTCTTGGATGTTTATATATTTATTTAAGTATGTCTATCCGTTATCTAGTACCCATACCACAGGCTCTGCCTAGTTTGGGACTGGATAATTGGTGTGAATGTCTGAGATATTAAAAAAAAACACTTTCTTTTTAGCTAGCAATGCCCAGTGCACATGAGTACACATGGAATAAATAATATTAAAACATTACAAGATACACTTGTCTAATCTCATACTAGGACTTCTCCTGTGCTATGGGAATTAAAGAAGGATAGGACAATTCACAAATATAACATCCAGACCGGGACCAATTGTACAAATTTGTCTGTTCCCAGTGGGAATCGAATCTACGACCGCTGGCGCTCGAGTCTAATAACCAAGCCACTAAACCAACGATGCGATCAATAATAAGTAGGTTTCCTAATATGATAAATAAGATTTTGATGTAGACCGAACGATAAGCTGTGAAGTTTGTGTAAACACGAAAATTAGCGAAAAATCTTTAAAAAGTATTCTTACACGGCGTACGCGAGACGCAAATCGTAACAGCAGTCTCTACGCAACACGAAAACTAAAATATCCCGCACTAAAGCGTACGTAGCGTAAGATAAAAATTGGAGATTTATAAAGTAAACATGAAGGAGTAAAAACAAGCAGCAGTACTATATAAACAAAACCTAAAAGTTTACGGCCGCAATAACGTTTTCACGGCCGAGGCGGTCAAAATTACACCAGCACTCACAGAGAGCTTTCGCAAACTATCATTGTACTATAAGTCAAAGTCAAAGTCAAAATCATTTATTGCATATGAGTACACTTGGTACATTTATACACGTCATTTTTTTATCGACTACCGCTTCCTAGGTGTTAGCGCTGTGAAGAAGAAACGGCGCAACAAACTTCACGCAACACATCTTTATTTTCCGAAGCTGAATCATCATTAGTACCAGGCATCTTTGTCATTCAAATAATCGTTTATTTTATAATAGGCTTTCTTACAAAGTTGTTTTTTAATGTGAATCTTAAACTTTCTGACCACAGATAAGTTAATAGTTACGTTCGTAACAGATACACTGCTTCCTGGTAAATCGAAAATACCTACGCTTTTCATCATCTAGTTCTTCCCACTGTCATACAATACACGCAAAAATGTTTCTAAGGGGCTCGAATTAGCGTTGTTATTACTCCGTACAGCGCCCTATTTGTAGGCGGACCGCTACGCGTTTGATGATGCCGACAGCGCCCGAAAATATGTCGTAAGACGTTCGACTTAGCGTTATTTATACTCGGTACAGCACGCGATGTGGGCGGGTCAAGTGAGCCGTCGACGGCTCGTGAAAGAGTAGGTATTTATAGCGATAGGTACGTACCAGTGACGGGGGCCTGACTCAACTAGCACACTGGCGTAATATGTCGCCATAAGCTATAAAATAGGTCCATAGTGGAGGTATAACGGTGTTTATGCACCTGCACTGTGGATCTATAAGCTGTAAAATAGCATAAGTATCTTTGCACGTGCATCTTAATTCTCCCTTACAATCTCCCACCTCGTAAGTCACCTCAAAGTTTTTACCTTTATGATTGACAATAATTGGTTATTAAATTAGATAACAGATGCACATTTCAAAGTGATCTGTTATCTAATTTAATAACCAATGTCAGGCATGAAGGAAAAAACTTTGAGGTAACTTAAAAGGTGCGAAAAATTATTTTGCTTCATGGTATGAGGTGCAGTTGCCTAAAAGAAATCGCTAAAAGCGATAACGCCGCTACTTATACATTTACTGTACATTTCTTCTAAATATTTATGTAATTGGTGTGCAATAAAGTATATTCATTCATTCGCAAAATAGGCTGCGTATTTCTCCAATGTGTAGAGTCCCCGTAACTTTCTCGTTATACGTGTACTTTATTGACATCTGTTTTTTTAAGCTCTGGAAGCTAAGTACTTTTGAGCTGATAGCTGGGTCACTACAAGGTTTTGCCGGTAGAGAAATCTATATTCTTTCTAATCCTCACCCAAAACATAGGTCCAGTTTAAAAAAAAACTGTTGACGGTAATTTACTCAATTTTATGAACATTTTGTTGACAATTTTGTTTCTTTAATTAATTGTATGCAAACATGATTTTCAAAATATGAGTTTCGTGAAGTTTGTTGCGCCGTTTCTTCTTCACAGCGCTAACACCTAGGAAGCGGTAGTCGATAAAAAAATGACGTGTATAAATGTACCAAGTGTACTCATATGCAATAAATGAATTTGACTTTGATTTAAAATTGACAAAAATAATAGTAAAATAGTATAATTTTAATAGTTTGATATCTACGTTTGTTTGTTGTAATGTTATGTGTGTGCAATAAAGAGTTAAATAAATAAATAAAAATAAATAAAATAGTTTCACCACAGTGGAGTGGAGTTGGCTGAAGAGACCTCTTACTTATAAGTCGCTATACGTGGAGGCGTATTTTATATGGTAACGATCCTCAGTAGTGAGGGAACGACGGAAAAGAAGACATTTCATCTAAATTAGTTTATTACTTGTATATAAATTCAACAAAAATCCTAGAATTTGGCAAGAATTATCACAAATACCGTAGTATAGTATAGTGGGGCACGCGTCTAGCTACTCATACCGACCTTTGGCCAGTGGTAGTAAATCCGCCGCCACGATTTGGAATAAATAACCCAAGCTGTGGCCCTACCTACCTATTAAACTAGATCGAAAACTAATTTCATATTTATTTTTTCGAATTAAAAGAGTTTGTGTTACAGTTTTCCTTCCGAAACAAATTTGAAGTAAGTTTTTCTTTTTAAGTTTTTATAAAACATCGGGCAATTTCAACCAAGAAGACGTGAATGCAAATTACAGGACCACGAAATGTACATTTACGTTCAAATCAATTCAATAAGATATGAAGAAGACCTCAACCATGAAGATAGCAAATGTTACTCCAAAGAGACTTTTTTAAAACCTAATTCATTTCTTCTAATTCTTGAATGCAATGTTTCCTATTTTAAGCAATATTCACTATTAAAGGTACTTTCCCTCCAGGTAGCTTTCGATTTATCTACCTATACATGTAGTTTTCCTGTATATGTAGTTTTTATTTTATGTTAGAGTCAACTACAACAGACAGAAAATGCACTTATAATAAAAAAGAGGCACCTTCATTACCATTAGGCATGCGGCTTTTAATACTGGCTGTTACTAGTATTATTATTGTAATAAAATTTTGAGATTATTAAAAAAAATTAAAATATCCTTTGCCATTTGTTTTTTTACGACTAACTGCACTAGCAATGATTATAAAAACAAAATATATCTAAATACGATTGAACGCGAGTTTAAATTCAAATAACGAAGCAACAAATAGTTTACAAATAAACAAAACAATCGATCAATAAAAATTATTCTTTACCTATTAATGACGGCTAGTCCATTGTTCTTGATAATTGCACCGTGGAGGTTCGCGACGCGAGCGTTTTACTTTTTTTACTAGTGACGTTGCTATTGGCGGGAACACGGGAACGAGCGGTTTAGTGAGAAGGGTGTTTCTCGGCCGACGGTATAGATGCGACTGCCGACTGCCGACGCCGCCGGCCGCTAGGCTTGGTGACGGCGCGCGGCATTATTTGCGCCCCCATAATGAAATCAGCCACCAATTTCTCATCTCCGACATTACGTTTATCATCGCGCCATTTCCAAGGAGTTTCAATTTGGACTGTTTACATTTTGTTCTCATTGAACTTTTTTTTCTTTTTAACATACATTAGAACACCTCGTTGGCCTTGTAGCTTGGTAATTGAAAGCGTACGCCAGAGGTCGTGAGTTCGATTCCTACTGGAAACAGTCCCCAGTTAATTGATATTACGATTATATACATAAAAACCCATGCAAGTTGTATTAGTAATCGTTGGAAAAAGTGGCTTCACTTGTTAAGTTCTCATAAATTCTCGGCCAGGAGAATGTGATAGAGTCGATGTTCTGATACACGGTCATTTTGATATACCTACACCTCATACCATGTAGCAAAATAATTTTTCGTAGCTCGTAGTTTCACCTCAAAGTGTTTCCTTCATAGTTGACACTAATTGGTTATTAAATTAGACAACAGATGCACAGTGCATCTGTTATCTTATTTAATAACCAATTAGTGTCAATCATGAAGGAAAACAATTTTAGGTGAAACTATGAGCTACGATAAATTATTTTGCTCCATGGTATGAAGTATAGTAGATATTATATAACTAAAGAGCTGAAATCATGATGATGATGCTCATTCCTATATTTCAGATTCCTGGTGCAAAAAAAAGGCAAAGGAATGACGTAAACGCAGATAGGAGACACAAATTTAGAGTTTGTGATTAAATATCTCTTTAATAAGAGCTCAGAAGGTCACATTGATTAACTCAATTGAAATGATAAAAGCACACTATCTTAAACTCTGTTATATAAATATAAGTATTTAATTTTTTATATCCATCTATCTAAACCAATACTAATAATAAAGAGGTAAATATGAATGGAAGGATATGTATCTATGTGTAGGTATGTTTGAAGTAATCTTTGTGACTATTGACCAAATTATAATAATTCTTTCGTTGTTGGATAGGTAAAAAATACTCTCTGTTTTAAATCTTTCTCTTTATATATTTTTTTATTAATTTCTTTTTATAAAAAAAAGAGAAAAAAATTCCAAAATTCAGGGATTGACCAATATTTCACAAAGACTATGCTGTGTAGTAAGTTCATATTTGAAAGCATAACTTTAATTGTCTTGTAACCCAAAACTTCAATAAAAAAATTCAAACTTCGTTATAAATATTGAATAGAGAACATACAGACGCATATGAATATCATATATTTGTTAAACAATAAAAAAATAAATTATGCACCGAATACATATGCTTGATAACAAAATATAATCACCATGGAAACTAAAAACTTGAACGCAACCTCAGTCTAAATAATCTAAGTACGCAACTCATATTTATAAAAATAAAATTTTACTAGGTAGGTGCCTGTGATTGACACTAATTGGTTATTAAATTAGATAACAGATGACATTTTAAAATCATCTGTTACCTAATTTAATAACCAATTAGTGTAAATCCTGAAGGAAAAAACTTTGATGTGAAACTGTGAGCTACGAAAAATTATTTTGCTTCATGGTATGAGGTTTAAATGTTGCTAAACCTGAATAAACCCAAAAGGCCGATAACAGCACTGCTCCCGTAATGGTGACCACCACGAGAATGGAACTCCCTGCCAGCTTCGGTATTTCCGGACGAGTACAAGTTTTATCTTTTTAAAGTAAGAGTGAATAACCATCTTCTGGGTAAGCGCGCTCCACCTTAGTATCAGGTGTGATTGAGGCCAAGCGCAAACCCATCAGGAATAAAAAAAAACATACCAGGCTTCTTCTCACTGCTGTTTTAGTATGAAAACTTTCTGCCAGTCATATTTAATACAACCTAGGATAGTTTGTTGCAGAAACGTAAATATTGCCCCGTCATAGAATACGCTGCCCCCTTGCCGTGAAAGATTTACTGACCTTACTAAGTCTTAATCGTGATAAAACCCGTTTGTTTTTATTTCTATCAACTATTATCGTCACAGTGCATGAAAAAGAGATTTTTTTCGGACACAAGCATCTACTAACGGGAAATCGCTTGGTATGTTTGATAATCTCATCACGATAATTAGCGCAGTCTGAGCTGATTATAAGCCTCCCCAATGCCACTTGGTGCATGGGCTGCCCATTGGGGGATTTGTCATAATCACGACACTTGACAGGCGGATTGGTGATCGCAGTAATGATTTTAATATACACTGTAGAACGCTGCCAGTTCTTCATACAATCCCTTAGTCGCCTTGATGCAGAGAAGATCAGGCATGGTTCTATTTTAAGCTAGGAATCACACGGCATTTGTTTATTAATGACTAAATTTAATTTAAATAGGAACTAAAACAAACAATCCGCTTCAATAATTTAATAAACATTTTACAACCAACATTTTACAAACAAGTCAAAAATTACAACGAGAATGCGACATAACGACCTGTTGCTATTCATTGTCAGGCATGACTTTTCTTTGCGTAAACATACTCATGTTGACTATATACGTTTGGCAAAGGTTCTTTTCTTCATAAGCCTTCAGAACTTCAGTGCCAAGATGACGGTTGAACAACGTGGCGCAGCGTGGATCATTGACTGCATGCGCGAGAGGGGTATCCAAATAATACTGCACAATGGGATGCTGCGAGTATTTCTGCAGTTTATGAGCTGGAGTCGAGTCGCGGCGTACCGATGCTGTGTTCAGGGCAACGATTAGTGATCGTAGTTGAATCGGTTGAGAATTGTAGCTGAGGATTTGCTTTATACGAGCATACGCTGCTTCGATATTCAGTCGCGAATATTGCTTAGAATAAGGCACGCGGTTGCGCAAGGCTAATATACAGGCATCCAGCATGTCTTTCCACGTGGTAACTTCTCGCAGTCGGTCCTCTAGCTCGGGTAAGCTATCAGTTGCCATCACTGCACACATATGTCGCGCCACAGCGGCTTGTAGCTCCTCGTCTGTCTCCAGACCACGCAATTCATCTTTGATCGTCGCCTGGATCTCTTTCGGCGAACCACCAACACAGTACACTGTTCCTGTTAATCCTGCATTTGGCGAGAAAGAAAACTGTTATTAATTGTGTGTCTTTAGAATCTAATTGGATTCGTCAGCGTCAATGTACGCGTAAATGCGTTGATGTACGAGTATGAAGCGTTATGCCTATACGTTGTTGATAAACTTCGATATCCTCGCTCTACCGCACGACGTCCGGAGCAGTGTTTCTATTGGCATATAATGCGCCTTAAAGAGTACTACTTATCCATATCCTAAGCTGTATGCAAATATATTGATTTATTTATGTATTATATATATTTGACGGCCTCCGTGGCGGAACGGGTAGTTCTCGGACTGCCACGCTGGAGGTTGCGGGTTCGAATCCCGCTAGGGGCAAATGTTCGTACGATGAATATGAATGTTTCTACCCAAGTCTTGGATGTTTATATATTTATTTAAGTATGTCTATCCGTTATCTAGTAACCATACCACAGGCTCTGCCTAGTTTGGGACTGCATAATTGGTGTGAATGTCTGACATATTATATTATATTATATTGTATTATATTATATTATATTATATTATATTATATTATATTATATTATATTATATTATATTATATTATATTATATTATATTATATTATATTATATTATATTATATTATATTATATTATATTATCTATATTATTACTTATAAATATCTATTTAATATGTTTGTCATCATAATATTGTAGTTTACGAGTATGTCTACTACTATTATTAATCTCTCTGTTTCCAGACAAGCAAGTTATGGCTGGAAGAAATCTCTTTTTAGAGATAAGCACACATGTGTATACGTCCTCTCCTTCTGTGTGTTTATTTTTATATTTTCAACAATAAAGTTATAGTTATGCAATGAATTTAATGACGTAACATGACTTATAGTTATAGTTATGCAACGAATTTAATGACGTAACTTGTGATTGTAAGCTTTACCTTCTTTTTCTAGAATTGAAGCTAGTTCCAGGGCTGTAATTATACCACTTTCGTAGCCCAACAAAAAGAAATTTTTCTTTATCCCCAACTTGTTGAGAAGAATCTGGGGACAAAATCAGAACAAATGATAATTGTCATCATAACATTTGTAATCATCATCATATCAGGACGTAGGCCTTCCCCAATTAACGCCATCACATCCTATCTTCCGCCATCCGCAACCAGCCGCTTCCGTTTGCCCCAACGGCCGTCGGTACTGCGACAGATCTAGTCTAACCTGAGCATTGGCATTTCAGCTTACTAATCCTTTCGGCTATGTCGGTTACCTTCGTTCTTTGTCGGATTTTTTCGTTGTCCTCTAATCACACCCTTCAAAGAAACCCTAAGTATCCGTAATCTAGTAGCCGTCTCCCGCCCTAATAGCCGTCTCCATAGCTGGCGGACATTTGTAACGTCAGTATATTATATCCATAAATATTTTCTTAATTTTCTCCTTCCATGTCAAAAAGGAATCCAAAAATACATCATACGTAAACAACCATAATGACTACGACCCTTCAATTGACGAACTTCAATTGAATACACGGATACACCAGAAGCAGGTAAGGTAGTAAAACTCAACTACTCAAGCACATTTTGCAAACTGCGTAAGAATGAGATTGTTCAATCTTTCAATTTAAAAAAATCATAGTCGACGCCACATTTTAAATTTTATAATGACATCTTGTCTACAGAGATTATTTATATCTAGATGTGAGCTTTTGTTAAAAAAAAATATGTCTCATCAAACAGCTCTCTGAAACAGGATAAGAGTACCTACAGCGATTGTTCTTAATAATAAAGCCGTGGTAGCTCAGTTAGTTGTGCACTTGCCCCACGTTCATAAGGTCGTGAGTTCAAGCCTCTCCCGTACTGATAAGTATTTCAAAACTTAAATTTGGTTTTTTTATCAAACTTTTTTGTGAACTAAAACATCGTAAGGAAGTCAGCATATACCAAAGGAAAAATTCTAAGGCATATGTGAAGTTCACCAAATCGGATTTTGGCACCGTTAGTGGACAGGGGTTCGGCAAAAAAGTTCCAGAGTGTTCAAAGTGTTTTCATGACCCCTTAAGAAGATAACTGTACTAAATAACGTACACTGCAAAATAAATTTATAATGTAGTAGCTATGAACCTCTATATAGTTAATCCGAAAACTTGAAATCATCATCTTCAGCCTGAAAGAGACCACTGTTGGACATAGGCCTTTCCCAAGGCGGGCTACTGAACCCGATCTTCGGTTCGTCTCATCCAGTCACTGCCAGCCGCTTTACGCAGATCGTGGCTCCATCTAGCCAGGGGGCGTTCCACACTACGCTTGCCCAGTCGCGGTCTCTACTCGAGAACTCCTATGCCCCAGCGGTAATCGATTCGCCTACAGATGTAACCAGCTCACGGCCACTTCAGCGTTGATTTTAACTTTTTCAGCTATATCGAAAACTTGAAATACACCAGCTTAAAATACACATATAAAATATACTAGAAATATGTTATTCCTACATTATCATCTAGCTGAAAGAATTAGCTAAAGCACAAGTGGCAAGAGTGGTATCCAGTTATGACATCCAAGTGGTTCTACCACAGGGAACATCTGTCGCAGAACTGTCCATTACGTTGCAGAATATGTTATGAAAGGGAAATTTAATTACCTTAGAATATCTTTCAGCAGTCTGTACTATTGTCTCGTCGAGGTGCTCCATGCCTGGCTGCAGAACTATGGCCGGCATTTTGAGTCCGTAGCACAGTGAACGGAATCGGTCATGGTGCCCTTCCAGTCCTGGCACTATGCACATGTAAGTCTGACTGGTGTCAAACTCGTCGCTTCTCTGAGGGTTAAAGAATTTGTCAGGCGGATAAAAAAATTGTCAAGGGATTGAATGAATTGTCACTCGAAGGTATGAGATCTGTGGAAATTGGGGCCGTCAAGTAAACCTAATACTCCTTTCATCCTTGCTTACAATTCTGACGTAACGCAGGAGGAAATTAATTCAGAGCTGATTATTTCCACAATATTCTCCGCAGTGCCGTAACTAGAGCGGCACAGGGCGCAGACCTTGGAGAGGCGCAAAAATGATATGTGTGGGCATTTTTCGAGGGAGCAGTTATAGAAGCTCGCACCAGGCACATAAAAGGCTAGTTACATTACTGATTCTCCGCATACTCTTCTAAAAGTAAAATAGTTATTAATAGTCGCTATTAACTCACCAGTTCTTCTCTGTACAATGTTGGCATGAATACCATTCCCACTGTAGCGTACATTTCGTTAGAACTTATATGATAGAAAAACTTTTCCAAGCCTTGTAAATCTTTGAATTCAGACTTCTTTAAAATTCCATCCATTGCTTCAATCCTACAAAAATGTAAAAATAAAACTTTGACATCCTAAAGTGGGAAGAATAAAAGGAGGTGCATGAAAAGGTTGATGAATGTGAGTTAGGCTAGTGAGGTGTGTGAGGATCGCGCAAAGTGGCGATCCATCGTCTTTGCCTACCCCTCTGGGACCAAGGCGTGAGCATTATGTATGTATGTATGACATCCCAAAAATTCTAAAACCCGACTGAGAAAAATATAAACTAAGTTGTAAACAAAAAAAAATCCAATTTTTCTTTGTCACGTCGTAAACCATAGAAGTAGCACGAGCAATTAATCATTCGTTTAGTCAGTGATAGTGGTAATATATCGCGAGGAAATATTGCAACAAAATTCCTAGTGATGTCACGAACTCCTCAGGGAATTCTCAAAAACTCACCCACAAATTCACCTTTATACGACATCACACTGGGAATTTCGCGAAAGCTCCTCAGGATGCGTGTGTTAGGACGTAATGCGAACGTAGGATGTCAGGGCGTGTGTAAGTTTACGGCTAAGTTCACATTACCGCGCGGTATCACCCGAACGACTCAGCGTGTGGTACAAGATTCAAACTAAACAGATTCTGATGTGGCGATTAGTTTTCCTCGGTATTGTATTTTTTTATACCTACTCTTTCGACGATACTACTGTGTACTCATTCTGGTGCTAGATTCGATAATCGAATTCGGACAGCATCAGAGAGAGGGTTGGTTTGTTTTAAAAGACAGTTGCTGTGTGTTATGTACTTTAGATGCTAGATATTTGGCTATATATACAACTCTAATTCTGATCAGCTTGTTAGAGAACGACGAACCTACCACCAACTACAGTTTCCAAATTGGTTTCCAAGTTTTCAAATAAAATTCCCTGATCCTACAGTCCTCAGTGTTATCGTCTACATTACCGCACAATACTGCGCTGTAATCTTGTACCACGCGCTGAGCCGTTCGCGCGATACCGCGTGGTCATGTGAACTTAGCCTGACGAAATAACTTGTAGATTTTAACTACTAATAAATTCTTAATTGATACAAATCGATGATAACCGATAAAGTAGGTACATAGACGGTTGAGATGAGGAAAATGCTGAAAAAGATGATAAATGAAGAAAAGTCTATCAGATAGTGACATTTAAACCAAGTTATATATATACCAAGATGCTAATTCCACTTACTGTTCAATAGATAATTGAGATACCTCTTCTTCTGTCAATGAGACATTATGCGAATTAAGCAAGAACGTACTTATTGCAAGTGATTTGGATTGATCCAAACCTAGAGATATTAACGTATCACTCTTCTTAAAATGAGCTGGAATTTTGATATCTGAAATGGAATCAAAAATTAAGATTCGGAGGCTTTTTTATATGTTATACATGAACTATCCCTTTAAAGTGGTAATATTACTGTGGAGCTTAGCTTATACAATTTTCAGAATGTAGTTCTTTATTCGTATTGTCATATAATTTATACATTAGATAATTTTGCATAGAAAACTATTGACACACTTAAAAAATGTATATTTTTACAATGTATATTATTACAGCAGCTAATAATCTTTCTAAACAAACGTTCAGGTATTTTATTTTTATTTTAGCAAGCATTATTTTTTATTGTTATGATTACAAAACACTTTCTGCTCATCTTAATTTACACAGGAGATCGCTGCTACCCATCCCTGGTACAATCCCTTATTTGTCTTGATTTGACACCCATGGGAAGATTTATGGCGGTCCTATTCTAAGCCGGAAACCGCAGGGCTATTATGATAATTATAATGGATAATTTAATGCCCCTTACCAGCTATAGCCTCGATTTGATTGAGGAGAGGAAGCAGTGCTTTGTTCTGGGGTTGGGCGAAGAGTATCGGCTGCCTGGAGCACAGCGCCGACTCTGTCGCGTCCAGAGAACTTCGCCACGACACCGGTACTTGCTGATTTAAAACAGAGAGGTAATAAATTAATATTGGGCTCGATTCTGAAGGCACAATATTAAAATTTGACAGCACTAAAACTGTTGCTATCCTTGTCACACAGTATTATGAAGATAAAGACTAAAGCAATTTTAGCACTGTAAATTTTTAAATGTGTGCCTTCAGAATCGGGCCCATTACATACTTATACATACACTTGTCTAATCACAAACTAGGATTTTCTCCTGTGCTATGGAAATTAAACAAGGATTGGACAATTCACAAATATAACATCCAGACCGGGACCAGCAGAACAAATTGTACGAAGTTGTCTGTTCCCAGTAGGAATCGATCCCATGACCTCTGGTGCTCGAGCCCAATGACCAGGCTACTAGGCCAACGAGGTGGTCATTAGAACATTACAGCTCCACAGGCACCTGTAGTCAATTTTGACATAAGTACGTGGTGTTAGAACTTTTTGTTTTGATTGTTCTTAGATATGATAAACGGGGTCAAACACAAACCAGATAAATCAACAGACATTAAGTACTTACGTTATGTAAAGATGGCACGTATAACAAGGTTGATGGCAGCTTGTTCTGTGCTCGGCTAAGACAGGCCAGTTGTCCAATGGAATCGACTGTGCTAACAACTGCAAAGTACCTAAGAAACCACCAACAGTATTACTGAAGTTATCGCTTGTAACTATCAAATCAATAGAACTTCACTTTACTCCAATGAAAAGCGAGTCCTTTAAAAATATTTAGAAGTTTAATTACAGTAGGCATTCAGGCGTCGTAAAAGAGCAGAGAATGAATGTTTTGTCGCATCTGTAGGCACAGATTAATAAACCAAGCACCAATAAATAAGACGTGGTAGCCTAGTCGGTGGTGTCGTTCGTACCAATGAGTTTTTAAAATATAAGAAAACCACAGGGTTTTCGGCCTTAACCTCAATTCATAGCTCAAAGCTTGTATTGATTTTGCATCTACTCCACATTTACTTGTCATGTGAAATAAGATTTTGCTTTTAACTTTATGAATGACCACGGTTTTTTATTTGTTAATAAAAAAAATATCCTAATTTCGTTTACCTGATTGACGGGCAAGATTCTCTGGACACCAAATCAATATTTGAGACAACTGAAGACATTTCATCCACATTTTTATCCTTCTCATTATTGGATATAATGACATAAATGCCTTCTACAGGCCCCATACGAATGCTATCCATAAGTAAAGAAACCACACTAGTTTTAGAACCAAGATCTTCAGATGAAAGTTCTACACGTACGCCCATGTTTTTCCAAGACCTGTAACAATTGTTGCTTAGTAATTAAATGAATAACTAACACAGTGCCCAGCATCGTTCAACAAGATCGGATCAGTTACGAGTGTCCGATGCAGTCATGTGGCTATGTTGCGTGGTTGCCAGCCACCCACAATTTTTCCGTGGGTGTCGTGAAGCAAATAAGGTTTTGTACCAGGGACGGTGCAGTTGCAGCTGCGTTCTTCAGTGCATATTAAGATGATTACTGCGATCACCAATCCACCTGCTAAGTCTGGACAGCCCACCAAAAGTGGCATTCTATTGGGGAGGTTCAGCAGTGTTTCAGCTGATGATTTAGTCTGGCCATATAATAAATACTCTTATGTCGGTTTTATCACAAATGAAACATCTGCATAGGATTTACTAAAAATATCTAAGTAATTAGTTATCATCATCAAATTCTCATTATCGAGGGCTAGTAAGGCACAAGGGGCTCCAAATATTCCGAAATATTTTAGCCTACATACATATTTGCCAAGTTACAAGTTTCAAATCAATCAGCTAGATATGAAGAAGGCTATGCTCAAGGTTTATTTGAAGAATTTGATTTGTAATGAGAAAATCTGTTGAGAACGAAAATTACCGACATAGCCCAAAGACGGCTCGAACGGCAGAAGAGTTCTGGAATGGAGACTGTGGATCGACATGAGCAGGGAGGGACGCCCCACCGCCAGATAGACTGACGACCTGAGGAAGGTAGCCGGAAGCGACTGGACCGGGTGTGGTGGCGTTCATTGGAGAAGGCCTGTCTAGCAGTTATGTGTGAGTTATGTAAGACATATGATGTATTTTCTTATTAATGTTAAATAAATAAAAAAATGTCGCAGGGCTGAATGATGATGACATATTTGCCTACATAAATGCAGTTTGCAGGGAACTTACTGTACTTTAAGTTGAAAGTATGGCGTAATTTTCGAGCAATGCAGACGTAGCTTCCTGGCACCTCGGCTCACCAGTCTGTTCGCCAATTGCAATCCGAAGCCTTCCTTGTCACATATCAGTAGATGACAATGATCAGGCAAACATGTGATTCTACAACAAGAACAGAATAACTTCACAATTTGTATTTGCATCATAATTTTTTTAATCATAACAATTGTCTCCATTGTTTGACAGTTTCATACTAAAGGCGTCATTTACGATGACGTTCGGGATCCATTACTTTGATAGGCTTACAAATATTTTCTTTGGTCAAGATCGGGTTTTTGAAGTTACCTGGGCACAGCGGCGACAACGGAGTCGCGCAGTCGCAGCAGGACTCGTCCCCGGTGGCGACTCGCAGCCAGAAGGCGGAAGGCGCGAGAGGCATCGTTTGGCTCATAAGTGACACGTGACAAAGGCCTCACAAACCCACGTGCGATGCCGTCTCTCATCATAGCGTGCAAAATCTAAACAATAGTTACGTTTATCCATAAAATATCTCTAAACAGAGGTAAAAGATTTAGATTTATTTACTTTTATTAATATACTCCTACCATAAAACAATATATAAGTAACATTATATATTATCTTAGCCATAAAAGGGATTGTCATTGCATATAATAATAAACCTCATGTCAGATACAAAATAGAGAAATCTATAAAGAATAAAGGCATAGAAATTCAAAATTGTATTAAAAATAATATAAAATAAGATAATATCGGTATTCAATAATACATAGATACACACATACATAATGCTCACGCCGTGGTCCCAGAGGGGAAGGCCGAGACAATGTACCACTTTGCGCAAAGTAACTTTCCTTCGACAATACAATAATGTATCATAAAATTTTAGTTTAAAAAATTCATCAACAGAATAGAATACATTATCTAACAATAGGTTTTTCAGCCGGTAACTAAATGTTTTATCAAAGAAATCGTTACCTTACTTTACCCTTTAGGTTTTACATTGAAACTACTAGATGAGAGAACCATAATCCTAGGTTTTTAACAATTTTATTTTTAATCAAATATTTTTAATATCACACGATATGGTCCCTATGGATCCTTTCTGCAACAGACCAGGTTTTGTGCCACTAAGCATGAGTCGCTTGTCGTGGCACAGAAAAGGTAATTTACATTCGTCTCGTCGTCTACGAAAGTCAATCGGTACATAATAAATATCTGTGAGAAATTTACGATATCTAGCTTATTTAAATATACGATACGTACTTTCATGTCTTCCTCGTAATCAAATATGGAAGGGAAATTGACGAGAGCATACGATCGCTGCTTGGTGAGAGAAAACAATCCATAGGCATAGGTATCTTCGTTATGAACCTGTGCTGTGTCAAATGTGATTCCACAGAAACCTGCACAGCTTAGCGTGGTCTGAAAAATTATGCACACAATTACGTTTCGTTAAATTCAAGATGCAATGTTTGATATCTAGACAACATTTTCAGGTGATACACGTACATTTTTTAGGTCTTCTTTAGTACAGCTTATAACAATGTCACAGCCATTACCCTTTGTACCTTGGAGCACCATGTCTCCAAAAGAGTGGTCACGTGAATTTCCAATGTTTTCACCTAAAACAAAGAACAACAAATCAATGTCTCATCGAAAATTTGATTTTTGGTTTTCTACTGATATTTAATGTAGGTTTTAACACATAGCGAACATTATGTACACTCACAAAGTTGAAATGATATTACTATCTGGACGGTATTCGTTTAATTTGCTTAAATCCAATATGTTATACTAAGCAGTATAACTAATTGGACTTTTTTTTGTCTATTCTGCTCTATCGCAGAACTAACAGTTGGAATAACACTGATCGGCCGACGAGAGGGACAAAAGGGACAGGTTGCTTAAATATATATTTTTCCATCTGAAATGGCAAACAGACAGACCGTCTGTCTGATGGTAATCAGTCACTATCGCTCCTAAACCTGAAGCCTAAAAGCCACAGCAAATCCGACCTCTGGTGCTCACTCAATGAATTTGATATTTCACACTATATATTTCCGGTTTTAAGTATACCTTTCAAATCTGGGAACAGCCTTTGCAAGAACACTTTCTTGCGGATATCGCCGACCGTGGTGAAGACTTCGCAGCCGTTGGCTAAAGCAACAGATATTACTGCCTGACCCAAAGCTCCCGCCCCGCCGTGTACGAGAACAGCCATCCCAGGTGTCAGGTGAGATCTAATGCCCTGTATGAGACAAAACTCTTATTAGAGCTGTAAATGCTGATTGACTTAAAATAACGAAATTTAATAATAATAAAATTCAATAGTGTCAGGTTAATAAATCCATATAAATGAACAATAACTAATAAAGAAAGAATTATCAAGCTGAAGTAGCAGTGGAGGGGTAAATCTATCGCAGAACCGACACCGAGAGACCCCGGATGTGCACGGGCAGAGTATGACACCGCGCCGCCAGATGATGAACCGACGACCTGGAGAATATGGCTGGATGCGAAGAGCGGAGGACCGGGTGTAGTGGCGTTCATTGGGGAAGGTCTATATCCAGCAGTGCTCGTCTAAAGGCTGATATGATAATGATGACATTAGAAGTAGTTATTTTCGGAAGTATCGCACTATAGAGCGAGGTGAAGCCCAATCAAGCAGGAGAACTGACGCTCTCTGTTCCGGTCAAGGAATATAGGTAGTTACAACTTACAAGTAAATAGAAGGCCTGCGCGTACGCCGATGGTACAGTGGCGGCGTCCTCAAGAGTCCAGTGCGCGGGCACCGGCCATATCAGGTGCGGCAGCGCCCTTACGCATCCGCTCGCCGCTCCACCGTTGACGATACCCATCACACGTTCTCCACTGCACAATCAAACCATATTAACTTTAGTATTAGTATAATCCCACTTTACAACACTTTTCACTGAAATATCTTGTTTTTCTTATTCTAAAAATACGAGTACTTGTTTACACGTAACTGGAACAGTTAGTCGTTAAAGTCGAATTCAAAAATTCTATATTGCACTTGATTACATTTGGTACATTGATACATTTAATTTTTTTATCGACTACCGCTTCCTAGGTGTTGCGCTGTAAATAAGAAACGGTGCGATAAACTAACAAGTATGAAATACCCCAAGCATTTTATTTTGCCGGTCTTTGAGGTAATTGATCAATCAGAATTTCATTTTATTCCTTCAAATATATCAAGAGCCAAGTCTTTAATCGTGATGTTTTTCAGTATCAATTGTATGAAGTATTTTGGTATAATAAATTAGTAAATTACACTAAACTTTAAAAAAGATTAAAAAAAATAACAAAAAATACTAAAGTAAGAAATAATCGTAAGATTTTGCATTGCTATATAAACTGGATGTGAATTACTTAATTTTAATTTAAATGTACGCCTCGATGGAAAAGCTGATCAATTGGACGCATATCTCATAGATAATTGTTTTATTTCTGTGAGAACTTCACCGGGCTAATCAGCGTGCCGTTCCCTCCGCCCTCTGCACTTTGACAGAATTGCTTGTAAAATTAGGAGTCTCGATTATTAGTCGATTCTCCATACGTTGCTGATTACAGTAACCATGTTCACATGAATATGTGGCTGTGTCGTATAGTATGTAATATGTAGTAATAGTGTGTTATTATAATATAACTCCTCTCCTTTGTGACTAACTTATCCAAGAATTGTGTCAACTTTCCTTAGTCTGCAACAATGCACTAATAATTCACTTTAATATATATATTGTGTCTAAGGTATGTTTTGCATTGATAACAATAAGCGCTACTTGTGCTGTTAGAAATAACATGGCTTCAGTACCACAATTTTTATTCAGTTTGTTATTTCAGATACTTTATCTACTTTTAAATTCATGAGGTAACTGATGTTTACTCTTAACACACCTGTCTGTCGTTCCACTGTAGTCCATTCCGAAACCTTCATTGCCGATTTGCTTGAATGGAATTACTCCTGTAGCTCTTTTGACATCAAAATCATTTATTCCAGCATAACGTACCTGAAAGTAACAAAATCAGTATTACTTACTCTTATGAAATGTATTCGATTTTTCAGATTCCTAATTTATTATATCCAGTCTTTTTCACAGTTGGCACTTCTATTATTAGGTAAATAATAATACGTTACATACCGTTACTTTAAGACCAGCTTCAGATGGTTCAGACATTTCCACCCATTGAAGTGAGTCCAAATCACCGACTCTAGTCATTTTCAACGTGATCTCCCGCTCTACTGCAACTCTCTCTTCACACGGTATGTAGTACTCGCCTCCCCATACATTCTGTTAAAATCAACACGTATATTAAGAAATTTTGTCATATTAAATACAAAAGATATTTAAAGTAATTGTTTGGATTTTGTGGGCACAGGGTAAAAATTGCATAAAATAGTGTGAGTATATCTCTATTTCTTTTTTCAAAACTAGGGACATAGATGATGGTATTAGTTAGCTTAAGATTTTAAGTGAACGATGTTAAAAGCAAATAGCTACCCTTAAATGAGAAAATATATTTGTATTTGAGAAACAGTTGTAAATATTCTAAGCTTCTCCGTAAGTCGATTTCAGAAACCTTTGAACTTGGAGAGTTACGAGTACACAATTTCTGATCTAGACTGACGGAAAATGATACAACAAAAATAAACATCACAATCTGCGTACAGCTATATCATAAGTAAATAGTTGTTCATTTCTATAATGAATTGTAGTAAACTTACATTCACTAGAACGTTGAATGCCAGATCTAACTCTGGTAGCTGCTCAATGTTATCTTTGCCTGCAATCATAACCAAATAGACTTGATTGCGTTCCGTTTCCTTCCTCCATTGCTTGACTAGGTCTTTGAGTCCGGGCACTGGTGGGTAGGTTGTGAGCACTGTCAGTTTTTGTTGCATAGGTAGGTTAGCTCGAGTTGTAGTCAACATTGCAAGTTCCTCGTGCTTCTGTACGAAAGTAACTGAAGCGGGAGATTGTGTTTGCACAGGTCTCCAACGGCCAAGCTCAATACGTATGCGGCCGGAGTTGTCACTGGATACCACACGGAAAACCGTTGAAGGTATATTGCTGATTCCCTCGTTCTCTTCGGCGTTTATAATAAATGTTCCTGGTTGCAGAACGCGATGTAAGTCTTGGCAAAGCTATAAATAATAAAGGATCAGTAAACTCTCGCAGTTGACAAAAAGTTTATTTCTTCGACATTGTTCATATGTAGCTTACCTTATCGTTCTTTGATAGATTTTTAAGTATCACCACAGCTACTTTCGATAATGTATCTTGACTTTTTAGAATATTTTCTACGCTTATCTCTTTGTATTGCAAGTTTACCCCAGGTACATCCTCTAATATATTTTCCAAGTCATTCAAAATATATTCATTGTTATTTAATAATCCTACTACTTGCAAAGTCCCTGCGTTAACATTTTCCGAAACTATCTGCATGTAAACCCTGACTGTGGTAAGCAGCTGTAAATAAATAATATTACTAAGTTAGAATATATTACTATTGCACTATAATCCTATATAAAATATAAATACACCAAAATGTATTAGTGTCATGATACCTATTAGATTTAAAATAGCATCGTTAAAGTGTACATAATCATAGTTTCTGCCAACCTCCACAGCTATGCAATAAACTTTGCATAATAAATGTAAAGTCATATGTACATTAATACTAATAATACTTACATCTATACTATTAGACTTGAATCGTGGAACAAACTTCAAAGATTTCAATGCCAAAGTATCTTGTTTCAATGTTGTTAGATCAATAAAACGAATAGTTTCGTATAAAACACCGCCGCATCTGAAATATTTTTATAAAACTTGGATGAACAACACGTCAAAGGGAAATATGAAGACGCAGAGTAAGTCAATGACATAGTTGATCAAACTGATGTAAGCAGCGGAAACGTCATTTCTATTGAAACATTGTTGTAAACAAGCGCCCATAACACTTATGCTTTAAAATTTATGTCTGAATCACCTGCTATTGACTCTTCAATTGTATGGCAAACTTGCCTAACTAGTTGTAATTAACGCAAAAAGAATTCTTATGTCTTATTCTGTATTAAATAAATTTATTTACCTCGTAGTGCCATGGATTTTGGATACATTAACTGGAATGACAGTCTTATCGCCAAGCTGGATCGCCTTACTATCCTGATGTGTTTGAACATCAATTGATATTCTGGCGATATGACTTGGTTGAGAGACGGTTTCATGATCATGCCCCAAAACATTAAGTTGTAACATTCCATCTAAGAGAGTCACCCAATTGTCATTCCAAGTAAGTTGAGCTGCAGTGAATGATGTATTTGCCTTAAGAATGCTACGAAAATCACCCCTAAAAGCAACAAAGTTTATGTTAGTATGTTTTATAACATTCTTTATATGAAAATATTATACACTATTATTTCGTTTAAATTTATTGTACAAAACTAAAAGAGAAGCTCAAGTGTATTTGTTAAATACTGTTACTTGTGTACAATTTGTTCAAATACACGTTTTCGTTGATGGTGTGTATTACCAAGTTTATCTGCTTCTTCGATGTTGCATTTATCTTGTTTATACAACAAAGAGTTTTGGCAATATGCCTGTGAATTTATTTGCCGCTTAATTTTCTACAAATAATGTCTCTTCCAAAGCTGTTCTAGCTTACTAACACAGTTTACTAACAGAAAAGGAATAAATAACAAAAATATTAAAGTGGAAGTTTTTTGTAAGAAGCATTACAATTCAGAATAATTTTTAATACAAATTTACAGATTGGTCAAATAAGATTCGTTTCCTATACAACTATGGGATTCGATTGACAGCATATCATTTTAAATTTAGTTAACTAGTATGATTCAAATGGGTAATTATAACGAAGATTTCATTTCGTTCGATTGAAACAGCTAAAATATTTACATTCTACTTACGAGTATGCGTAGTCTCTGTCCCTTAACAATTCATAAACATCATGACTATCTAGAGTCAGTTTTTCACACTGTTCTTTATCTTGACTTGATTCTTTAGAGATATTAACATTCTTAACAGAAATTATGAACCCTGTTGCAATTCTACTGTAATTATCCGTAACCTGGAAAAATATGAAAAAACAGATAGATATCATCTTACCAAAGTACACTATTTCCTTACACTTTTATTAATATGTATTACAACGGTAGCTAACCTATTTTTCCCGTGATTAAAAGATTTTATGGATAATCAAGGATACAGATATTATCAAATTCGAAACTAAAAAGGAATAAATATACAATTTCACTATTATAATATTAGGTAGACAAATATTAATTTTGCATATATATATAATACGAGGTCTTACAAGTGAATGCTTATTTACCTTTCCTTTGCTTTATTAAGAAAATAAAGGTAGAAATTAACACAGGACTTTAAATTGTGATCAGGATGGGACTAATTAATTAAGCTTAATTTAATTACGAGCTTGTGTATTTATTAAAGTTGAATAAATTTAAATACCTCAAACTCCCCTGTGCCCCTGTGTAAAGACACGCTGATCTGTTGCTGTCGCTGCTCGCTTAGAATAGGTTGTCCAAACAGATGCACATCCCGATATTGCACAGACATCTTTTTTTTAGGTACACCTAATGTCATTGCCAACGTATCCCATACGGCAACCAGCGCCGCCGCAAATGGATACACCGTATATCCTGAAAAGAATAGTTATAAATTTGGATTTTCAACCATATTTTTTTTAATACAACTGAAATCTTTTAACAGCACTTTATTAGTTAAAACCCAGACCTGAAGCGCGCAATCACACAATTCCTTAGCATTATAATTACTATCAATTTTGCCCTGTGGTAATTCGCTACGGTTAGTCAACCTTTTTGTTGAAATTTAGTAATTATGTATTTATAATTTGTAATGTTCAGAAAAAATATAAAAAAAATCATTAGCAGAGTGTTATTTTCAATTTATCATTTTCGAGAATATATGTAAAGGTTACATACAGAGAAAGAACATATTACAATCCATAGAGTTTAAATTACATTATTATTTTAAATAAATACATAATAATGGGCCTGATTCTGAAGGCACACATTTAAAATTTGACGGTGCTAAAATTGGTTTCATCTTTATCTTCATAATACTGTGTGACAAGGATAGCAACAGTTTTAGTGCTGTCAAACTTTAACTTTGTGTCTTCAGAATCGAGGAATCGAGCCCAGTATAAACATAGTATTATTGTATATTATTAAAATTTGTATATTATTTATTAAATTATTGTATATATACTCATTTATTTAAAAGTGTCATTTTTTTAATTTTAGGTTTATAGTTCTTCTAGTAATCACCCAAAGTAAACTTACAAACTTAACCCTTCCTCTCATATTCTGTAAAATTTTCAGTCATTATCATCAGACTATTTTTACCATAAGAGTTACTTTGTTTTAATAACATATAAGTACACAATATTTCATACCTCTGACCACATGTCCTTGCAAATAGCTTTGGTCGTCATCATAAAGGGAAACATTAAATTTGCAAGTCGAAGACGTTTTTCTCTCAACGGGATAGTAGTAAGGCATCTTCCTGAAATTCATTTTACAGTAAAAGAGTATGAGTAAAAAGGCCTTATTGAAATTATAAGAAACAGAAAAAATAAATTAAAATTTTCGTAATTTTATTTATTTGTACAAATGTCACCCAAAAAATACTTGACGAATTATAATTAGGGTTAGAATAGAATTCTTATTCTTAATTTTTCTATTCTCATATTTTTTATACCAGCATAAGGTTGGTAGACAAAATCGCTAAAAGCGATAAGGGCGCCACTTGTACATTTACTGTATATTTCTCCTATATATTTCTTTAATTTGTATGCAATTAAATAGGTATATTCATTCATTCATTCAATAGAAGAAAAGAATTAAATAAGTCATTAATTCATAGCTACGAAATACATACTTATACATTCCACTATAATATAAATATATTATTTAATATCACAAATGCGAAAGTTTCGATGTTTGTTACTCAATTACGCTTCAATCACTGGACGGATCGGGATGAAATTTGGCACACATATAGGTTAGGTCCTGAATAGTTTTATCCCGAAAAAACATTTAATTCCTACGGGAAACCAAATTAATCGTGTGTACTGTTTTTATCATTTTTGAGGTTTTTAGGAACGTTGATTACGAAAATGATATCTGTTTTGAAATTCAAGATGTGTAAATATCGAAACCTACGCGGACGAAGTCGCGGGCAAAAGCTAGTGAGAAATATAAAGAACTGGTTTACAAACTATAATTTAAACACAGTATGTGTCGCAACAACAAAATGGCGCTGACTCAGCATATAGGTTTCGCTATTATATTCCAAACTAGCTGGTGCCCGCGACTTCGTCTGAGGACGATTAGTATTTCGAGTAGCTTTTTTGTAGGACTATTTAAGATAACCATTTCCATCATACATTACATATGTGTAACTCTAGCGGTTTTGGCAGCGCACGCCAGAATAGCTCGCAGATGGTAGATTTTTTCCTACTTACTTGATATTTTGGACAATTCACACAATATTTTTATAAATTGTAGCCTATGTTTTATTCTGATGTATAAAAATATGTAAAGTTTCATTAAAATCCATTCAGTAGTTTTTACGTGAAAGAGTAACAAACATCCATCCATACTTCCAAACTTTCGCGTTTATAATATTTGTAGGACGGATAGAATCTGCAGTATGTTTTATCTCGAAATGAAATGTTCTCAGTACAACTGCATAAGTAAAGCCATAAGCAAAGTAGTTAACAATAACTGTTGTGTTTAGTAAAACTTGTTAGATGAATTTGTACTTACCATTTTGTATCGTGAACCCACTCCACTAAGGGTGACAATAACGGTGTACCAGTCGAAACTGGGAACTCTACTCGTGGGTATAGATTTTTTATCTTCATGTTGTATCCCTCCATATATAATCTAAAATAATTATTTTTTGTGGTATAAAGCAGGATATTAAGTATATTAGAAAGTGATTTCAAAAGGGTACTAGATTAAACTCATAGGATAAATTATTCATAAATTAAAATATTAACAAAAATAATAAAAAGTTGACTACTGCAAAAAAAAACCAAATTCATTAGATTTACTTATTTGATAGGTGATTACAAGTCAAATTAGTTTTCACCCTTGGTGTTGGTGTTGGGGGGCTACTATGTAAGCATTTTAATGGTCATTTTGTATTCTCTAACGTGTCATGTGACATATTCTGGTAAGCGTATGGGGTCTAATTGTCGTAGTTAGACGCCATACTTACACTTATCAGAATAAATCATAAATAATACCCGAGTATTAATCGAACTACTTACGGAGTAAGTTCCAGATTACATCTAAAGGTATACCTTTATATGTAATCTAGGAAAAAAAGAAAAAAAACGATAAGGTAATTTTTTGGTTTTTTTTCTACTAGAATACCTCCTTTGTGGTAAATTTTTTGGTTGGTTCTTTGACTCCATTTTATAGTCTTTAATACGAAAAAAGCTTTAAAATTGTGTTAAAAAAATAATTCATCGGGTTTCTTAGGATTTCTTACCAGAGAACATCGATGATCGAAACAGCGACTCTTTTTTATGTTATAAACGTGTAATTGTTATAGCTAATGACATTTCATACCATGGTCGTATCACGTCGTACGATAAAAAAGCCAAAATATGGCACGTTTACTAATTTTCGATTTTTTTATTGAAAAGTCAATTAAGTATTTTACAAAATACATTCTTTACACTTTTTCGCGTGGACATAAGAAAAAGTGTGCTTGCAAAGCCATTAAGCACACTGTTGCTGTACCGTTAACAGCGCGCCGATGCGATGACCTTGGTATAAAATATCATTGGCTATATCTAAGGAATTGAAATATCACTGACTTGCCAATGCCGTTTAAGAAGTATTGCACGTTGTCAGAATGCCCACGTTGGGTCAGCGGTATGTTAACACAATTGGGACTTAGTGAACGCTTGAGGATGGCCTGCAGCAGGCCATGCGGCGCTATCTCTACTAGAACAGCATTCGACGGTACGAGACGCGATGTTTCTTCAAATAGCACTGGACTCTACAATTACACAATGGTTAGCTATAACATGTGTTTATGTATCTTTTGTTAAAATAAATATCACAGACATTCACACCAATTACCCAGTCCCAAACTAGGCAGAGCCTGTGCTGTGGTCACTAGATAACGGATACACATACTTAAATAATTATATAAATATCCAAGACTCGGGTACAAACATTCATATTCATCATACGAACATTTGCCCCTAGCGGGATTCGAACAGTCCCAAACTAGGCAGAGCCTGTGCTATGTTTACTAGATAACGGATACACATAC
The DNA here is from genome assembly GCA_947086405.1 of Esperia sulphurella. Taxonomy (NCBI): domain Eukaryota; kingdom Metazoa; phylum Arthropoda; class Insecta; order Lepidoptera; family Oecophoridae; genus Esperia; species Esperia sulphurella. The sequence continues at coordinate 2,991,172 of OX352266.1, forward strand.
TTAAATAAATATATAAACATCCAAGACTTGAGTACAAACATTCATATTCATCATACGAACATTTGCCCCTATATAGAGGGATTCGAACACGCAACCTCCGGCATGGCAGTCCGAGAGCTACCCCGTTCCGCCACGGGCGGAGGTCATCGGAGATCTTTAAAGTGTAATGAAAATATACAAGTTATGAGAACAACAAAAATTAGAAAACATATACGGTTACCTACCAATAGATTATTTGTGTGGTACCAGGCGGAACAGTACTTGGCATTATCCTCATTCCAACGCTCTATTGGGATTGATGTGGACATCCAGCGATCGCTGCGAGGCTTTGGATCTAGGATGACTTTACTTAACATCTCCAAAAGCTTAGGCCCTAAAACATAACGAAGTTGAACATGCTGTTAGATGTACTTTGCATTCAGAAATTTGCCGTGTCGACCAGCCCCAATCTTCCCGTGGGTGTCATCAAGGCGACTAAGGGATTGTACCTGAGTCGGGCAGCAGCGTGTTCTACTGTGTATATTAAGATCATTACTGCGATCACCAATCCGCCTGCCAAGCGTGGTAATTATGGCAGATCTCCCAATGGAAAGTGGCATTCTATTGGAGAGTTTTATGTTCAACAGTGAACGTATTTAGGCTGATGATGATTCAGAAATTATTTAGAATGATTTCATCATCTTCCGTCTAATTGTTGAAAAAAACTTCCTTATTGTAGGAATCCCGCAAATAAGTATAATTTATTTTGCAGACTAGTTTTTAATGGAAACGGCATCATCTTTGAGTCTAACAATTAGACTTTAAGTAGACGTCGTTTTTATTCAAAAGCCTAGACTCGAACCTAACTTAATATCACGAATAAAAGACTCTCATTAATTCCTTCGAACCGAACGATTTGGTGAGCATTTTACCGGACGCTGCTGATTAATGTACCATGTAATCCTTCAACCTCTGTGTTCTATGACATATCATCATCATCGTCATCATGTCAGCCCCTAGAAGTCTGCTGGACATAGGTTTTCCCCAATGAACGCCACCACACCCGGTCCTCCGCATCCAGCCGCTACCGGCCACCTTCTTTAGATCGTCGGTCCACCTGGTGGCGGGGCGTTCTACCCTGCGAGTGCCGATCCGCGGTCTCCACTCCAGAACTCGTCTGCCCCAACGGCCGTCGGTTCTGCGGCATATGTGGCCCGCCCACTGCCACTTCAGCTTACTAATCCTTTCGGCTATGTCGGTGAGTTTCGTTCTTCGTCGGATCTCCTCATTACGAATCATATCTTTCAAAGAAACCCCGAGCATAGCCCTAGATCGCTGAGCGACTTGGAACTTGTGGATCAGGCCCACCATCTCTGTCCACATTTATGCTTAAGTCATGACAGGCAGGACGCACTGATTAAAGACTTTTGTCTTTAAGCATTGTGGAATAGGCGACGTGAAGACATATAACCTGGCTAAACAAATGTTGTGTCGTCACTTCCACGAGAGACAATCAAAGAGCTTTATCCTTTTCTTATAATAAAAATTATTCAAAGTACATCTTACCAGCCTCAGCGATATATCTTGAATGGTAAGCTATGTTCGAGCAAGGCACCTCTTTGGCGAATATGCCTTGGTCTACTAGTTGGGCCACAAATTCCTTCATTTTCTCAGCGGGCCCTGATATAGTACACGACTCTGGACCGTTGTGGCAAGCTATCTCAATCTCCGGAGGACATAGCTTCAACATCTATAAATAAAAAAAAAACTGAAGAGGTAACAGTCGGAAACTTGAAGTTTTGCTTAGAAATTTTTCAAATGTAACAGGAAAGAAAGGATTGTTAGAAATGTTGGCTCCTACTTCGTAGGCTTAGAATTTCAACTACTCTTACGTACTGCGATTCATTGAAAGGTGGTCGGGATGCAGTAACTAGGAGAACAGAAGAAATGAGTAGTCAAATGGTAGAGTTGATGATAACTTAATTACGTATCAGCAGATATTATATACAGGATATAATAAAGAACAAAGAGGCTCTCGAATGAAAGTACCTTAAATATTAAAGATAGGAAAGTTTACTCAAAAAAAACATTCCTTCATTTTTTAAAATAAAAAAACTTTTATTCAAGAAAGCCGATACGCATGTGATCATGCATTCATGCATAAATAACAGCCTGTGCTTTTATGACACTAATCGATGGAGTCCGTTATAGCGATCAAATAGCTCTGATTGATATTGCATCTTATATTTAAGGAATATCGAGAAATCTAACGAGGACAAAGGGAAATCTAATCAGTAATCAAATCGACATTAGTTTGAAATTCTAAAAAGATAAGAAGTGTAGAGGTGAGTGTTAGAGAAAATATAAATTTCGTGAGTGACTCTGAATAATAAAATGCTAATCACCCTCAGGTGTTTAAGCAAAGGGGTTGACTTCACAAAACGGGTAGTTGGCAATAAAACGAACTCAGCATATATAGTGACCAATACGATACCTGTTGGTATCCAACACCGACGGCAGCCATAGAGCCTCGAATAAATGGAGTATGAACAGATACCATGCCTCGACTGTATGCAGCCAATATCATTTCTTCAGTTGTAAAACATCCATCTGCGTATGCGCAACCCAATTCACCCACGCTGTGTCCTAAAGAATAAAAAATAATACCAGTAAGCAGAAGATAACGCCCTATGATAATAATCAATCATAAGAGCGTTATATTTAGCTCAACATTGAAATTGTCGTAGAGAAGGAGTTCTAAAATGATCTACTTCGGAGATATCTATAATATTACACTCCTATCACAGAATAAAGAACTAAATATGTATACTATAAATCAAACTGTGTTATTGACCCAAGTTCTAGGTAGTTACTTATTTAACTAAGTAGGTATTTAATAAAATAGTTTAGTTACAGGTAGTTTAATAAATAGAATATGAAAGTCATTTTTCGTTTGAATATACAATACTATTTTATTGCACAACCAAATACAGTTTCAGAAGTTAAAAATACTTAGTACAATTCAGGCGACCATAACCATAACGCCCTATATTCATTATTATTAGCCTGGAAGTATAGGATTCTTATACAAATAGGATAAGCGGTTAAAAATCGTTTCACTGTATGTAATATTACGCTCAATAATCGAAATCATCGTCGTCCCAATCCAAAACATATATCTTATTTTGATGTTTGACATACCGGACACAATCATGGAAGGTGTAGAATTGTGAGTATTCACAATCAGTGAGCGAAAAAAATCATGATAGCTAATATGAGTTTAATACACAGATTAAGCTACATGATTGATACCTAATTCGCCTTGTACGACATTCATAGCAAAAATTGAAGTGGCAATATTTGCATCTGGATACAATACGGGGAGCCTGCTGTATGAATTAGACTGAAACACCAGAATTACTTAGTGAGCGAAAAAAATAATGATAGCTATCATGATTTTCTTCGTATTGTATCCAGATGCAAATATCACCACTTCAAATCTTGCTATGAGTGTCGTACAAGGCGAATTAGGTATCAATCATGTAGCTTAATATGTGTATTAAACTCACGTGAGTCTCTTTACGTTCTGGTTGTGTATATGTCTATCCAAATGAAATGGCAAACAAAAAGTATACCGGCAGCTAAAAATAGTTCATACTAGCTTGTATAGATCGTACAGCGACGGCACGCCCCACTCCTTCCCTAAATTGTTGACATTTCATTCATCATCATCATCAGGTTATTTTTGTCTCCACTGCAGGAGTACAACCCTCTCTCATCTGCCGGAGACAGACGGAGGATTTGTCCTACACTCCCCGCGCTGGCCAGACGAGTTGACATTTCATTGCATCCGTTATATTGTTACTATGTTAGTTATATCGTTTGGCACATTAATGTATGTATAGGAAAATTAGATGCTGACGTTCGGATTATAGTTTTCTAGTACCGATATGAAATATTTATTTATTACTAGCTGTTGCCCGCCACTTCGTCCGCGTGGACAACTTAACGTCACAAATTATTATGTACTTCCCGTAGGAATGGAAAATTTTTTTCCGGATAAAAACCATCCTATGTCATATTCCAGGACCTAACCAATATTTGTGCCAAGTTCCATCACGATCCGTCCAGTGGTTAAAGCGTGATTGAGTTACAAACATCCAAATATCCAAACTTTCGCATTTATAATATTAGTAGGATTAGGACTTACCAATAATCTTGTCTGGCACAAGTCCCAATTCATGAAGGACATCAGTAATTCCTATTTGGACTGCAGCAATTCCCACAAAACTGTTCAGAATATTGTCGTATATGGTTTTGTCTGGTGACGTCAGAATGTGGACAATGTCTACTCCTTTCGGCTCTAATACTCTTCGGCAACTGCAATAAAAATTAACAATTATTTAAAACTCAAAACTTACAGACTTCCACGAAAATATTGCGAAAACCTTTTTTGTTTGGATAACTCAAAATCAAAATCTACTGGGACTAATTGACCTTATATTTGAACCTGCATGTTCTGAGCATGATTTTCAGAGCACAATATTAAAAATATAATCTCACAAAACTTTCTCACTCATTCAGAAGTCGAAAGTAAAAATATTATAGAATTGGTAAACAAAAACGGAAATATGTATTTAGAAACTATACATCAATGTGGATATGTAAAATAAATCTTATAATTTACAAGTCACTATCGTTTATTCCAAATCAACAGGCACATGAAAACAAGCGCATTTGCGTCTCGAAAACAAAATAAAGAATAGATAGTGTTCCGAAGTGAACCGCAAAGTTTACAAGTAATACAAACCTGTTTTTGCTGCTGGTGACCCTTTCATGTATATGTTACAGAGACACACACAGCGTTTGTTTTCGTATGACTATTGTTTGAAATTAAATCGCAGTCCACTTCAATTTCATATACAAATTAACGTCCGCTATCGTTTAAATTAAAGCACTAAGCAATTAATTTTAATTTTTATACATATTTTAATATTTCCGTTCAAAGCTTTTAAACGTTAGGCATCTATTATCGTAGACTTATGAATTATTCACAGGTTGTAACAGGCTTGGTTTTTTTTTAATCGATTAGAAAAGTAAAGCCTTTCAGAATATTAAGCAGGAGTCAACCCCCTACGTATTTCGGGTTTAGATCCGTCAGAACTACAAACTTGTTTTGTATTTTCTAACAAGTTATGTGACATATTCTGCTAAGAATTTGGCTTAGATGCCAAACTGACGCGAACAGACGCTAAACGCTTACACTAATATGACACAAGACTCGTTAAAATAGTATAAAATGACTTTATCCCAAATGCCTACAGAGTAGGCCCTCAGATATCTTCCAGAATATTAAAGTATACATTAAACTTAAGTGTTTCGTTTAGAAAATTAGACAATTAACTGATGTTGCTAGCGCGAAGTTAGTGCACGTTAGCTATTTGCACAGTATCATGGTATACGGTATCCTATTGTGGGGTCAAGCTGCAGATATAGATACTATTTTTATTTTGCAAATGAAAGCTGTTAGGGCAATCTATAGTCTGCGTTGTAGAGAGTCATTAAGAGAAAAGTTTGAAGAAATAAACATATTAACAGTAGCTAGTCAATTCATTTTAGATAATATTGTATATGTCCGAAAATATATATTTGAGTCACTGTGACAATAACAGTTATGATACAAGAAATTGATTTACCACGATTAAGAGTAAATTCAGTAAATCGTTCATGGGGCAAAGTATACGGTTCCACAACAAACTAGCTGAGGAAATCTTTAATTTGACTGACAGAAAGTTTAAGAATTACATTAAAAACAACTTTTTACAACAACATTATAAAATAAATGGTTATTTGAATGACAAAGATGCCTGATACTAATGTTGCTTCAGCTTCGCACAATCTTTATATAATTGTACACAAACTTGTATTTAAAACATGTATTTCATGAAGTTTCTTTTTCACAGCGCTAACACCTAGGAAGCGGTAGTCGACGTATCAAGTGTTGCAATAAATGATTTTAGCTTCGTTAATAGTATACCGCTTGTTAATGACATTAGTATGTAAACATACCGTTCAATAGCTGCGGCAAACGTTCGCATGCGCATGAGTTGGGCGCCCATGGTAGCCCACTGCGATCCCATGCCACTGTACACAAACCATAGAGGAGTTTTCTCATCACCGTAGTAGTCAACCTGTTCAGCTAGACTCTCTGTCTTTCCGTCCTTTGTATCTAAAAGAGACAAGTTCTGATTAACTCTAAAACCTTAAATGATAACTGATAAGAAAAAATCCTCATTTACCTTCGCATTCCCGTATGTTAGGACATAGCGATTCACTATGTCCTAACAACGCGAGTTAAACGAGATGTCATATTCTTCTGTATTGTTTAAAACCCCTTTTCCTTTCCCCCGTCAGATAATATAAAAAACAATCACGAAATATCACACATGACGAATTATAAAAGAAACCCACTGTAACCTAGTCAAACATTTGATAATTACCTATAATTAGAGAGTTTTTTTGTCAATAGTGACACTGGGTTTGGTTTTGATAAATTATCAAATTCTTAAAATTGACAAAATTTTGAAAATGAGAGATAAATTTCATGTCAATTTCATATAAATTTCATCTCCATTTCAACATTCTAAATGTTATGTGAAATAGAGAGTTATAATTATTTATTTATGAAGTTGTAGTGCGCCACTCATACAAGAAATTGACTTGAATAATATTCATATTAAATATCATGTATTCATTTCTACTTAATATTTAGAATATCTATAACGTCTATGAAATATGATTATGGAATGAACAGCGACATACCGAGGACGATAAAACCTCTAGCCAAATGACCAGATATATTTTCTTCATGTATGTTATGCAATAATGCTATTTGCTCAGGATCTATGGGATGACTCTTCAAATTATCTACTATTTTCTGGACACTGAACTCCTGTCTTCCCGATAAGGCAACGAGCCGTGGAATGCTGCATATGTAACGCGAAGGATCCTAAGAAAACAAAACTGACTTCATTAACCTTATTGTGGGGGAAATAATAAACATATTATTATTAGTGTCCGACCGAAGATTCGGTTTCGGCCAGTTTCGGCCAAAATCGAGATTCGGCCAGAGTTTCGGTTTCGGCCTAAAAATCAGCCGAAACTTCGGCCAAGCCAAAACTCAGTGTTCGTGAATTGACGCGCTCTAAGGTGAGTTTGTGTAGAGTTTACTTATAAGAGTAACATTGTTTATGATATTCGTTCATATTAAAGTTAATATTACATAAAGTTATCATTTACTTTATCATTTAAATTTCCTAATGGCATAATATTTTATAACTAAAGATTGTCTGAAATAAATCGCTTGAAGACCTAAATTGTACTATTTTAGCTTTTAAAACTTGTTATATTTGTTTGTGCAATAAAGTATGTTATACCTATTTTGTAACAAACAAATCTATTTTATCTTACAAACTTAATTAATTTACTTAATTGTTATTTTTTTATTATTTCATTTAACACGAATTAACTATATAACATGCAAAACACACTAGATTTCAGCATACAATAGAAATTTTAACAAATCTAAAAAGGTTCGGTTGCGGCCGAAACTGAGACCGAGGCCGAAGATTCGGTTTCGGTTTCGGCTGCAAATCCTGTTTCGGTCGGACGGTAATTATTATAGAGAGATTCTAAATTATTGTCTCGTCTGGCCAGCAATATCAAAATAGCCAGAAGGTCTCCCTCTGGCTGAGGGGTACAAGAGGCCGGAAGTCAAGGCGACAAACAAAGAAACAGGCGGACTATCCGGGCGATGTCCAGCAGTACAGTCTTCTTCATTACTGCCGGAAGCGAGCCCACACGGAGTACCAACCGCCTCAGATAGTCAGTGAGGCTGATTGGAATTAACCAATTTGCAGTCAGGACTATAAGGACGATTTCTGTCGACGACATACACCCCACTTGTCGGTATCCTGTTGTGCCATGTCCAGATATTTGGTTTTCTTGTCTGTATCGTCTTTTAGAAAGTTCTCATCATATTATTATCATTACTGATTGATAATAAATGAAACTTCTTCTATGTGTGCAATTTCTATGGAGTCAGGTAACGATTAAATTACCTTTTCCTTGTAAACACGACGCAACAACACATGTCCGTTTACTCCATTGATGGAAAGACCGTTGACAGCAGCATAGTACGCTGGTTTTACATACTCGTGGTCGGTTAATATGCGCATGCGGCCCTCTCTCAACGCTGCCACGTCCTGCCGTGGGTTCTCGCAGTTAAGGTTTGCAGCTAGTTTACCTGTATGAAAACCCAGCAGCACCTGGAAAGTTGTATTAGTTGTGGATATTAGTGGATTAGTGGTATAAAGCTAACTTAATCATTTAACATCAATCTTGACTTTGAAAAGTTCGCCGCTGATGAATTGGAACGTGTTCAGTTGCATATGGGCGGATAACGGGGTGTGGTGTCGTTCATTGGGGAAGGCCTATGTTCAGCAATGGACGTCTGCGGGCTGATATGATGATGATATGGAGCAGATGAGGTTAGAAGGCCGAATACAGGTCTTAAAATCGTGTTCGGTTACTTCAGTTCCTCTTTCTTTTGCGTTGCGTTATTGTTAATAGTAATAGTACGTCACAGAGAAGAAATAGCAAGAACCATTAATAATATGATTTCAGCGGGTTTCACTTTTAAATACATAGGCTTTTATGTCTCTAATATCGTCAAATTAATATTTGTTTTAGTAATAACGTAAACTCTTTTTTGTAATTAGCTTGTTTTTACTACTACAGTAGGTACTCACCTTATACTTTATACCTAAATCAAAAGCTTATTGATAGTTGAAACCGCTAAAGCGCCAATTGATCGAAAGTTTACAACCTACCTTTAAAAAAAACTGATGGGTTTACGCTTGATCTCAATCTCACCTGATGGTAAGTGACCCCAGAAGATGCCTATTCACTCTTCCTTTAAAAAGATTCATATTGTATTCTTTCCGGAAATATCGAAGCTGGCAGGGAGTTCCATACCTTAGCAATTCGCCTTATGAAAGAGGAAGCAAAACGCTTCGTGCGAGTGCGTGGTATGCGCAAAATAGAAGGACTTTGTGATTCTATATTTTATAGACGCTTATATGGAATGTGAGATTTCTTACCTTAGTTACTGCAGTTATTCCAGCAGCAGCCTCAGTGTAGCCGACGTTAGATGTAATACTGCCAACTAAGAGAGGTTTTGTTCTGTTCTTGCAGAAAACCGCATCAAATGCCTCTAACTCAGCCTTATCGGCATCAGGGATTGCTGTAAAATGACGTCAGTTAAATGAGTAGGTATCCTTATTTGAAACCACTTGCATTACTTCTTCTTTGTAAACGAAAAAATATATGTACCGGTCCCAGCAGCTTCAATATACTCGACGCAATGAGCGGGAACCTTCGCTTCCTCATAGAAACTTTGCAAGAAAGTGGTCAAATCTTTAGGTTCGCGTATAAATCCATTTAGTCCACCGTGCTCTCTCTTTACCTCTGGCATGACAACAGCTTTCACGTGCACTACTTCAGCGTAGGTCCTACCACGAGAAATTAATATTTTTCATTGTGGTGCATTGACATATTAAATTTTTTCTTAAAAAAAAAACCTGATCAATTTTCAATTATTGTTTATTTTCGTTTTGGTAGGCTATCTATTCCACCCTATAATATAGACGTGTCTTATAGATAATTATTAGATACTTCCGTTGTTTTAATAAATAAATGTAGTTTTGTAGTAAGATTTTTTTTAGTAAGTATTCATCTAGACCTCAGATTTTAGTTGACTAGTCTAGGATCAGTAGTTTTTGAGATATGTCTGTTTTAAGTTATTATCAACGCAGCACTTTGCTTTGATAGTTTGTGACAGAGACCCAGGTAAGGTTTGTTTCCATAGGTCAAATTGATTGAAATGAAATTTAAGTCTGCATGACATAAGTTTTTTTGCAATCTTTCCGGCCCTCTTTCGGGTTTTCTTTCCGGCGCTATCATAGGTCTCACATTCGTTTGAAAACACAAAGATCTCCGCGACAATAAAAATGTAATAAGTTACTAAAAATTTATAATCGTATTTGGTGTTTAACCCTTTATTGTACAAAATTAACAACAAAAATAATGAATAAAGTTGTATACAAAGGCGGCCGTCATTAGTTGGTTTTATGCCGTTTTACGAAACTAGCTGTAACTTGCTCATATGGTTCTCATCAATATTATAAGTATTTGCTAAAAAAAAATTACTTAACATTTAGATCAAAAAGGAGGGATAGTAAAAAACTCCAGACCGAACTCAGAGTTACACGTAAGTAGTTGCTAATGCGCGGTAGAAGGTTTTTACAACATGCCACGCGAAAAGCAATACCCAATTGGTTATCTGATGAAAGCCTAAAGCGTCTGCCACTATAACTTGTGGTATCCAATCAAACGCTCATGGAAACTGCAGAAGTTTATAAGCTGAAGCTGCATCTACATGTTTTAAATCTTACCTTAAAGCATCTTTTGCTCTTTGCAGTAGCAAGACGTTAATGGCCTCGGATTTGACGAAACCATGAGCATTTTCATCGAAACATTTTGTCTTGCCATCCATAGAAATAGGCATTGTTCTGTAACCATAACAAAACTATTATATTATATAGAAATATCATATTATATCAAAATATATAGCTTCTGAACTTTTTAACTCTAATTTGTTAGTATAACTGTGGTTCATTGGTTGATTATGGCAAATCCTCCAATGGACAGCCTACTAGAAGTAGGCATGCCTAGTTATGAGGGTAGGGTAGCCCAACAAATGATTTGATGAACATACTTTCCGTAATAAATCGAAGAGTTTGCGTGCCAGCAAGCCGTGCAGCAGGCAACGAGAGCAGCGTCACATTCTCCACGTTTTATCGATAGATATCCCAACTCCAGCACAGTATGGGAGCAGCAGCCGTCTGCATCGACTGATATGGAGGGTCCTCTAGCATTGAGCCAGTACGAGATCCGATTTGGGAACATGGTTTTGCTAGACCTGTATAGACAACATAACATTACCTTGTGAATTAGATTGTCTGTGGCAGAATAATATAATATACAACACTTATTACAATTACTACTAGTAGACTTTAAACTAGGTAATTAGGAAATCGTATAACTTTTTTAACATCTATAGTAGAATAAAAATATCAATGAAACAAAGTGTCAATTAAGTATAAAAAAATTCATTTGTCATTATAATATAATCATTATATAGATATAAGTATAGATAAATTCTTTTTTGCACAAATTAAGGATAACAATAAAATATGTACCTACAGATTTCTAGAAAGTATACAAAGGCGGCCTTATTGGTTAAAGCGATCTCTTCCAGGCAATTAATTATTCATTATTCTTCATTTCTTTTATATAATAATGCAAATAACAATAGAAATTATAATGGGCTCGATTCTGAAGGCACAACGTTAACATTTGACAGCACTAAAACTGTTGCAATCCTTGTCACACAGTATTATGAAGATAAAGACGAAACCAATTTTAGAGCCGTCAAATTTTAAATGTGTGCCTTCAGAATCAGGCCCATAGTGCCTTTAAAACATAACGATTTAGATAAACCGGCATTCTTAACACGATATAACTTGTTATGGAGTTTCCGAAATTTGGGCATAATTGCGGACACCGTAGTCACAGGTCAAACAGTGCTGTGTGCGGGCAGAATTAGGGGCGCGGCACACAAGTCTTTATTATTGTATCTTTTTATTTTTTTACGTGCAATAAATAGTAATTGAATTGAAGTCGAAGAAATGGTAAGAATTTTATCTTAAGATAATATAGTATATTTGCCATATCTGACGCGCTATAAAAGTTATACCGATACGGAATGTACAATCAAATAGACCATCTGCTTTAATAAGAATTATGTATTAGTTTGTTATACAAAATGGTTATTGCATGAAGAGTAGACATAAATAAAAAATCAATAACAGCAACGAATAGAAAAACTAAAAAATAAAATAAAAAAAGATTTGTTTGATTTGAAACTCCTGTAATAACTACCCCAAATCCTTTAGGTAGTTTTATTTAAATTAGTGTCACTTAAACTACCTAAAGGATTTGAGGTAGTTATTTTATTCATTCCTTAAAAAAACCTTTAAATTATATACCGATTTTTTGCTCACGATACACAATAACCCCTCAAGTATGGTATATTTATTACTACATTATTGTATTTTGACAAACTTTTGGAAACTGTCAAAAAGGGGTCAAATTGGATTTTATATTTACATTATGTTTGTTATAAATCACGGGTGATGCATAATGAATGAACTGTTTTTGATTGTTTACTATTATTAACTTTATATTATTTTTCTGTATACGCCTGCAAAGGTAGGGTTCAGTGATTAAAAAAAAATTTAAGAACCTATGGCACCTGAATTCCATACACAATAAATTTCATTTCATTAGAATTCTATAAAAATTAACACAGGTTCAACTAATGAATTCTTCCTCAATTATTGAGCAACTGAAGAAGAATTTATCAGTCATAGAATTTAAAAAAATCAGTGACGCCATTTTTGTCAATTTACACATTTAGCAGCTTTCTTTGGTAGCAGGGCGGCATCGCTATTGTCAGAGTCATCAATACTGTTAAGGTAAAGTCAACAGCCATCATCAAATTTTCATCATTTATCACGGATTTGATAGTTTCTACTTACCCTGTTAAGCTGAATGCGTTCTTAGAAGTGGTGTCATAGAACGAAGCCCTTTCAGATTCAGAGATATAAGAGCCGACAAATACTCCAACAGTTTTCTGAGTTAAATGATCCGGAGTAACACCTAGAAAGAACAGGACATGCACATTAGAACTAGTATGGGAATAGACAATATCATCATAGACCTAAATAAGTCTACTGCTGAACATAAGCCTCCCCAATAGAATGGCACTTTTGGTGGGCTGTCCATTGGGGGATTTGTTATAAGCACCACGCTTGGCAGGCGGGTTGGTGATCGCAGTAATGATTTTAATATATACAGGAGAACGCTGTTGCCCATTCTTCGTCGCCTTGACAACACCCACGGGAAGATGGCGGTGGCCCTGCTCTAAGCCGAAACCACACTGTCATACATAAATGACACTACCTAATTCCGATCCCTGATAATTATAAATATACGTACCAGCATCGTAAATTGCCTGATATGCCTGTTCCAAGATTTTGCGCGCCATGAGGTCCATATGGTTTGCAAGGCGTTGGTGCACCTTAAAGAACTGAGCATCAAATTTGTCCGGGTTCGGTATATTTCCTGCGTATTTCGGAGCTTCTGGGTGATTCAGATCGCCCCAGTGGGGTTTTGACAGTAATACTGGGTTTACCTGTATCAAGTATAAATACAAAGATTACTGCACAGTTAAAAAAGACTATAATACTCCAACATGTTTACAGGTCATACCATAAATAAAAATAAAATTCGCACCCCATAAATAAACCTTTTGGTTGACGGAGTGACATGAGGGAGCGGGAGCGGGAGCGGGAGCGGGAGCGGGAGCGGGAGCGGGAGCGGGACCGGGAGCGGGAGCCAGAGCATAAGCGTGAATAAGTAATTTCATCAATAACTCTGTGAACTACGAGCGAAGCCGCGGGAACAGCTAGTTAATTAATAAATTAACTAGCTTGGTAGAATTGGCCCCTGTCATAGCAACCTTTAATAAAAAGGTACTTGCCGGTATCTTTTTACCTCTTATCGGTTCAAAAATACCGGTACATTCTTAGGAACTGGTACATAACTATCGTACATGCAAATGAATTACTAATACCGTACCGGTACTTATTGGTACCGATTTTGAGCTCTGACTTGTATGAGAGGACTGGGGGTGGCCTATTCTAAGCCGGAAACCACACTGCACATTTAAATCAGATTAATTTTAAGCGATCCGCCAACAAATTTTTACTTTCTTAAATTTAAAACGCTGCTCTAGAGCCGTGAAAATTGGAAAAATCAACAATATTACATTACGATTAAGGTCGTATTTGTGGACAATAAAACTGATTTGAAGTAAATATAATATACACGAAGACTTTTAATCGGTGATCAGGAATTGTAATTAATAGTCAAAAACAAAATAAGCCTCTTTTTATGAAAGTGTGTATTGCGACATTTTTTACATATCCTGAAAAACATTAAGTGCCTACCGTATGTACAGTTATCTTACATTTCATGAAGTAAATACGTCATTTTATTGACGTCAAAAGTTTTTAATAAGGAAGCGTAGGGTGACAATAATTTTATTTTATGAACTTTATTTCCCGGAAAAAAAGTGAAAATGGTACAGTAACTACAGTACTATTGTCTCGTTATCATCATCATCATCAGCCCGAAAGAGTCTACTGTTGGACATAGGCCTCTCCCAAGGTGCGCCACTGAACCCGATCCTCGGTTCTTCTCATCCAGTTACTGCCAGCCGCCTTACGCAGATCGTCGCTCCATCTAGCCAGGGGGCGTCCCACACTACGCTTGCCCAGTCGCGGGCAAGCGTAGCGTGTCTCGTTATGGCTACCGATTACTCAGTTGAGAAATTGAGTTCCTGATCACGGATTAAAAGTCTTCGTGTATATTTGCAAAATTCGCACATATTATTACATTACATAATCCATAATAGGATTTTTTCCTGTACCATGGGAAATGAACAATTTTAGGACAATTCACAAATATAACATCCAGACCGGACCCAACTTGTACAAAGTTTTCTAACCCCAATGGGAATCTAAGCCACGACTTCTGGCGCTGGAGTCCAATGACCAAGCTACTAAGCCAACGAGGCGGTCTGATAATTTATGCTGTTGAATCACAATTTATATATTTTTATTTTTAATAATTTGGGATGAGTTTCAAACGATTCTACTGTATCCTTACACGAAATTATTAATATAGAATAATACTGCAGCTATCATGAGCCAGCGTGCAATTTTGCAGCTGGATGGAATTCTAAATGCAGTCATTAGTCTGCACCTACTACCTACACTCAGTTATGTTTTGTTTCTCATTACCTTATTGTAAAGGATATTCGACAAGTCATGGACGTCGGCGGACTCCGGATAGAGTCCTGACATTCCAGAGATGACCACTGCATTGTCATGTAACTCTGAGTCAACAGTTAAATGTTGGGTTGTAGAGTTCTCTTGGGGGTGCGGTGCCATCTTGTTGTCGCTCTCTATTAAAAAAAAAATTATTATAGGACTGTACTTAAATGTATTAAACCATTATCAGATCTCAGTTACAAATAAAGAGACCCAGTAAAGATACAAAAGTGGTCTTTAAAAAAAAATCATTACTTACATATATCAAAACAACAAAAACAAAACTATCGCATGCTTTCAAAAGATTGTAATACGAAACTAGATTATCGCACCTGAACCTTACTACTGAGAAAGAGGAGATCTAATTGAGACCTTCAAGGTTTTGAACGTCACTACAACACATCCGAGTTAAAGAATATATTTAACTCAAACCCCACTGAACATAATATGAGATTACAAAGATGAAATGCTCACCTGAACCCTGAAAGAAATTGTTTAAGCAACAGGGTTGTATCTAGATGGAATAAATTGCCAGAATCTGTCGTAACTGCCTCATCAATAAACATGTTTAAGAACAGACTAGACAATTTCTTAAAAGAAAATAAGTCGACTAATGATATGGAAGCACCAGCTTTATGCTGCCTTTCCATTGGAAATAAAATATTATAAAATAAAAAAGTACATAATATACCTGTCAAATCTCAAACTAGGATTTTCTATTTTTTACTCCATAATTATTTACAAGTACCTATAACGTAGACGGTAGAATAGGTATTCAACATTGCTTATTATCTCGACATATCAAATACCTGGCGGCCGATTTCGGATAATATTCTAAAAACTTAAAAGCCATTCTGTACTGTCATGTGACATATGATTGCGATAGGCGTTTGGCGTCTAACAACGAAAGAGTCATACGCTTATCATAATATATCAAAGGAGCCGTTATAATGTACAAAATAACTTTTTTACAAAGTAATTACGAAATAGGCCGCCTAAATCTGACAAAAGCGAGACTTTGTCATCTCTAATTATAATGTATTACTGAGATTTCCCCTATCGCCAATCTCTAAGCTATAGGTACGTTTTATTTATATACTTACTGTATTTTACTGGCAACTAGTACGTGGTAGGTGCCGTGCACTATATGAAAATTGTGGCACTGGTTACACAATTAGGTAATTGTTCAATTTATGCCAGTCAGTAACATAATAATTAACATTTTAAATCGATGTTTTTTAAAGTGGTCATTTAGTATCTACATGAGGATGAATTTGCATCAACAGTTTTGTTTGTAGTCATCGAAACATACATACATAATGATCACGCCTTGGTCCCAGAGGGGTAGGCAGAGACGATGTATCGCCACTTTGCGCAACGTAATATTGCAAACTGGCTTTCCTTCGTAATCATCGAAATTATCGTAATAATCGTAAAAATTATGAATTTGCACACATACCTAGGATACAGGATAAGAATATTTCATGTTACTAATCCATTTAAATTACAATATCACGAAATATAAGTGCCTATATTATTTTTTGTTTATAATTTTTTTTTCAGACATTGATTGAAATTACAGCGGATCATTGGCCCTTTTAGACATAAAAATATCTTTGCCCTGTAATGTAATTTGAACTCTATGGATTTTTGAAATTATTATATGGATTTTCCCTATAACCTTCATTTAATAAACTACGTTTATGTGAGTAAGAACACTTGTGCCTACTTTCCCAATTTCACATATTCTTTGAAAAGTCAATCTATTACCAATATCACAGAATCCCATCCCACCAATATTATGAATGCGAAAGTTTGGATGTTTGGATATTTGGTTGTTTGTTACTCAATCACGCTTCAACCACTGGACGGATCGGGATGAAACTTGGCACAGGTTAGATCCTGGAATAGGACATCTGATTCCTATGAAAAATACATAATAATTTGAGATGTTAAGTTGTCCACGCGGACGAAGTCGCGGGCAAAAGCTATTAAGTAATAAATAGTACAAAAGGCGCACTCTAAGAAAGCTTGTTCAATTTCCACCGACATATATGGTCCAAGGCGCACATATATTTGTGCTCGTATTTTCAGACATCCTTTATATTATTAATTATAGGTAAGTATTGTAAATAATTTATTTTCGTGACTGACGTAAGTGCGATGATTGTCAAAGGGTAAACACATTAACAATTTTAAAATTACATTTCGAATCAATATGCACATGCACATTATACAATATTATTTATAATTATTGTCTTTGTTTACAACCAGAGCTCGCCCGCGACTTCGTATGCGTGGAAATTTTTTGAGAAATAAAGTACTAAATAAATAAAAATAAAATAAATATAATTTATTTCAGGCGTTGCCCATGGAGTGTTAGTAACAAAGATACCTTACTATGTTAGTAATTTAATATTATATTATACTATTTTGGCCACTTCGTTTTAACGTCTCAAAGTTTTTTTTTAGGGAAATAAAAATAAAGGTTTATATTCAAGAGTACTCTATAAATGATAAGATTTAATCTTGTGCGATTAATGTAAATTAAAATGTGTAAAAACTATATATATTAGTATGTCGGCGAAACGATTAAAGGGGAGCTCATTTGGAGGCACAGTGCGTGTTCGTCGCGCCGTTCGGCTTGTTCGGCTAGCGTCGCGAGCACGTACTGACGGAACGTCGAGTGGGACTGGCGCAGGCGCACTAGGGTATCCGTTCGATACGCCTGCGGTGCGCAGGCATTACTCCGACGGATCGTTTGCCTTTTAAAATCGTTACTTGATGATATAATGTAATTTCCTGTAGTGTCATTTAAGCCAGTAAACGGTGTCTCAATTTGATAGCCCAGCAAGCAAACTTGCAAGCGAACTCTGCTTGTTTGTTGGTCAAATGATTTAACGTCAGATTTTTGTTGCTAACCAAATTAAATAATGGTAAACCATTTAATTACTTCTAGTTTGTCAGTATCTCTGTCTATGTCAGTATATTGTCTCTGCCTACCCCTCTCGGACATGAGCATTATGTATATATGAGAAGCATTGGATAATTCTTGGGTAAAGAAAGGAATTACTTTCTTACTTTTTATATACATACACTTGTCTTATCCCTAACTACAATTTTCTTCTTTGCTATGCTAATAAGTAAGTAAAACCTCCTCCTTTTTTGAAGTCGGTTGAAAAATATGCAATAAAGGGTATGCTGTCTGTATTATGCCCAATTAAGAATTCAAGCTGTAGAACATTAAAACTAATTCACATCAACCGATTTCGAGCAAATCGAAGTTTATAGTTTGGTAGTAGTAGTCCCTTATATTAATTTTGACAGATCAATGGATACTGCCATAAGATAATAAGCTAGTAGGAGGTCCTAGAACATGCAAAGTTTGATCAAAATCGTTCGAACGGTTTTTGACATATTTTTTTAAATTATTTTTGTTGTATGGCAGCTACTCTCAAATTGAGAGACAGTGAGAAACTTCTAAGTATTCTCGGATTAATAAGCCTGCAGCTCTTCAGTTCAATATGTGGTATCAACGAAGTAATAGTTTAGCCGCTAGGTTAAGCGTGACGGACCAATAGACGGACGGACGTTTTTGGGAAACTTGTGATATAAAACATATTTTTAAAATATGTGAAAGTGAAACGCATTGTCAATCAGCATATAATGCAATTTTTCGAATACAAATTAAATATACTTCAACCGTTTATGTATCTCCATTGCATGTAGTTATTGAAGCTCAATACATTAAAAGATATCCCAAATCTATGCCGGTTTTTATTTTGATTCATGATGGGTTTACGCTAGACCTTAATCTCACCTGATTGTAAGTGACGATGAGGCTTAAGGTGGAGCGCGCTTACTCAGAAGCTCACTCTTCATTTAAAATAAAACAAGTGGTACCTATCTGGAAATACCGAAACTGGCTGGGAGTTCCATTCCTTAGCAGATTGCATTATAAAAGAGGAAGCAAACGCTTTATACGGCAGCGTGGTATGTCTACTACATAAGGATGAAGTCCCCCCCCCACACCTGGTACTCCGGTGACGGAAGGGGAAAAGTGCAATCAAATCGTGCAATTCCTGGGCACACTCCCTAAAATGTAACCTGTAGAAAACCGAAAGACAGGCCACACTGTGATGATGTTTGAGGCTCTGTAACTTGGTATTTACCAGAGCATTGTCGCCAATGAGCCTTCGGGTACAACGCTCAACCGCGTCCAGAGCAGCCAGCTGATACTTGGCAGAGCCATCCCAGAGAGAATGAACTTGACCAATTTGTGTCACCCCAATCGGATACAGAAATTTCTAATCCATTTAGATAACAAAGAAGCTTGGTTAAAAAGCTAGCGTGGCAGGCCCTGTCACAAAACGCTTCCAAATGCCTATTCACTCTTCCTTTAAAAAGATCCAAATTGTACTTGTCCGGAAATACCTAAGCTGGCAGTGAGTTCCATTCCTTAGCAGTTCGCATTATGAAAGACCCTTCGTGCGAGTACGTGGTATATCTACTATATAAGAATGAAGTCCCTCTCGACGCCTACCTAGTACTCCGGTAATGGAACGGAGATGAAGGAATCACTCTCCAAATTTTAACCTTACAGGCGAACTGACTTCATAGCCTACTAGTTCAAGAGCCTGGCCTATCCGTACACATTAGCGTGTGTGCGTAAATTATTTTAGAGTGAAATGTACATTTCTCAGCGTTAGGTTTAGTTCGATAGTCTTGTTAGTCTAAAATTAAGATAATGAATTAAGCTGATGTTGTAGTTTAATCAGTTTAGGCTGAAATAATGTAGTTCTCATTGTGAATTGAATATCTAGTTAAAGTAATATAAGAAACAGTTGACGTGGACGTGGATAGTACGTCAACAGACGTACGTCATACTTGTGACTACTGCCGAGACAGTACGTCCTATTGACGTCTTGTGTATTTATTCGTAATCAAGTTACGCATTACCAATTTACATCACGTAAGCTATGGTTACGAATGTATTTAGTTATTTACTTTAGTTTTCAGTAGATTCTGATAATAATGTATGTATGTGTATAAATATATGTAGATACATATATTTGTATGGTGTAAGGGGTGTACATAGGGGTATACATAGGAGTGTAAGGGGGTGGAAAACCAGCAGACCACTCCAACTGTCAACCTCATCTGCACGTGGTGCACCCTGCCGATGAACTAACGAGGCTCTGACGACCGACAGATGGCGGTATAACCATCTACCAAATCCTGGTCAGGACTAAATACCACAGGCTGGTGGTGGGCAGCAGCGTCACCGATGCGAGGATGCCTGACACTGCGATCGCCAACCCGCCTGCCCAGCGTGGCGATTAGGGCATTTTCCTCCCAATGAATAGCGCCATAAAAATACGGCCCCCTACTATTCCTGACTAAGGTAGCGGTCACGGTCACGGTAGGGCAGGGGGTGCTAAGAATCCCCGGGTTACGGTAGGCTACCAAAAACAACGACCCTGGCAATGTATAACGGACGAACTCTCAGTCTGGACGAGAACATTGCTGAGCTCGAAGTAGAGTTAGAGAAAATACGATGGCACATTTTGGGGTTATGTGAAGTCCGAAGAGAGGGGGAGGACACGATAACCCTAGAATCAGACCATCTACTCTACTATCGAGAGGGAGACAACCTTTCCCAAGGCGGCGTCGGCTTCCTCATCAACAGAACCCTCACTGATAACATTGTCGAAATCTCAAGTGTGTCGACAAAGGTAGCGTATCTTATTCTTCAGCTTACCAAGAGGTACTCCCTCAAGGTTGTGCAGATTTACGCACCGACTTCGACACACTCAGATGATGAAGTTGAGGTCGTGTATGAAGACATAGCTAAGGCTCTAAACAACACCACAAAGGTCCACTTCAATGTTGTCATGGGGGACTTCAACGCCAAAGTAGGAGTACAGAACAGTAGGAGTACCTCTACCCAGTGCCCGGCGCCCTGGCTCACCCAAGAAATTAAAGATAGGATGGCACGCAGGGATAAAGCTCGTCGGAGGTTTAAGCGATGTCCTACAGACAGTAATTTTGAGCGATTTAAACTGTTACGCAACGGCTGCAATCGAATGTGTAGAGATGCAAAGAGACGCCATTTCCTCGATTCACTTAGTAACTGTAATCCTAAGTATGGAAATTTCTTAAATCTGTTGGTATTGGTAAATCTCCTGCTAATATTAGTAGCGCTGTTGATTTCAGTGCTCTAAATAGACATTTTTCTTCTCCTCCTAGCACCGTGGATGACAGCACTAAATCTAACACGCTGCTTGAACTTTCTGTGTTACCAGTACCTCAAATTTCTTCGTTTAATTTCAGCGCGGTTGCCGAGGATAACGTTAAAAAATCCATTCTTTCCATTTCCTCTACTGCTGTAAGCAATGACAATCTCTGCTCTGGTATGATTACGTTGATCCTACCTGAACTTTTACCCATTCTTACCTATATCCTTAATTTTTCGCTATCTGAAAGTTCTTTTCCTTCCAACTGGAAACGGGCACACGTCATACCCCTTCCTAAAATACCTAATCCTACCTCTTTGTCTCATTTTCGGCCTATTTCCATTTTACCTTTTCTTTCCAAAGTTCTTGAGCACATTGTTCATAAGCAGTTCTCAGCATTCCTTAACTCTAATAAACTTCTGAATCCCCTACAGTCTGGTTTCCATTTTCCTGGCCACAGCACAGTCACTGCTCTTGTGAATGAAACTGACGACATTCGCTGGGCCATGGAAAATAAGTCTCTCACGCTCCTCACCTTGCTCGATTTCAGCAGTGCTTTCAACTCTGTTGACTTTGATCTTCTCCTTGGGATCCTCCAATCCATTAACGTATCTCCTGCGGCAATTGCATGGTTTAATTCTTATCTTAGAGGTCGCTCGCTGTGTGTCCGTTATGAGGAGACCTTCTCTGATTGGTGCGATCTCACTTCTGGCGTACCTCAGGGTGGCGTTCTCTCTCCTCTTTTATTTTCTGTATTTATCAACTCTGTCACCAAGATAATTTCTTCCAATTTTCATCTTTACGCGGACGACTTGCAGCTGTATCGCCATTATTCCGTGAATGATACTGATAGTGCCATCGATGCTATGAATGCTGACCTGGTAAAACTCAGTATCTGGGCAAATTCGTATGGCCTATTAGTGAATCCAAATAAATCCCAGACACTGATAATCGGCAGTCGATACATGTGCAATCTACTGGACTATTCGCTTTTACCACCGGTGTGTTTTGAAAGAACTCCAATTGCTTATGCTAAAACTGCAAAGGACCTTGGGGTAATGTTAGACTGCAATCTCTCCTGGGGTACCTACATATCGGTGAAGTAAGTCGGAAGGTTCACTTCTCCTTCCACACACTTAAATGTCTTCAAAATTTTTTGCCCTTGGAAACTAAAATATCTTTGGCACAATCTCTCATTCTCCCCATTTTGGATTATGCTGACACTTGCTACCTGGATGCCACAGAGGAGCTTTTAAACAAACTTGAGCGTCTTCAAAACATCTGTATTCGCTTTATTTTTGGTCTACGTAAGTACGACCAAATCTCTCAGTTTAGTTATAAGCTCAAGTGGCTCCCAATTCGCCTTCGCAGGGATACTCGCATCTTATGTCTCCTTTTTAACGTTTTAAGTAACCCTACTTCCCCCTCTTACTTACAGGAACGCTTTACTTTCACCCGCCCCTCTAATGTCCCTTGTCGTTCTCACATTAGATCTCTTCTTAAAATTCCTTCTCATAAAATTATTTTTTAGAACAAAACAAAAACCGACTTCAAGGCTATACCTACACGTACAAACTTAACCTAAAAGGTAGAAAATAATATTTTAATAACTTCAAAGCAAAGAGCATTAAAGGACAATCAACGAAATTATTGATACTTATATACCTATTTACAATTTATAATAAGTTATTTCTGGAGTCGGTGCCAGCCAAGAAGGACAGTTTAATTAACAATTTAAGCAACAACGGGGGGATATGCCTGAGTGAAGTGAGGTATCCATTAAGCTTATTTTTGCTTTGGCTGGCACCGACTCCAAAAATAACTTATTATAAATATATATTCTTTGTGTTGTTCTTTGTGTGTACAATAAACTATTAAATAAAATAAATAAATACAGACTTGCAGCTAATCGAAGGTAGGACCGCACGGCTACGGACGCAGAAATCATCGGGGCCAAATGCTGGTCAACTTTCTGGAGTCGGAGGGGCTATTTCTGATGAACTCTTTCTTCAAGAAAAAGCCCCAGAGAAAGTGGACCTGGAGAAGCCCCGACGATAGGACAAGAAATGAGATCGACTTTATCATGACGGACCAAAATCATATATTCAGAGATGTTACAGTGATCAATAGATTCAGCATTGGTAGCGATCACCGACTACTTAGAGGCACTCTTAATATCGACTATAAGCTGGAGAGAAGCCGCCTGATGAAGTCAACGCTCCGACCCACTCTGCATCAGACCGTAGCTGTTTCCAAAAAGTTTCAGCTGGAACTGAAAAATCCATTCGCTTCTATGGAAACTACAGCCGACGATGTTGATGAGGCTGCTCTCGAGAACGTGGTGGAAACCATCAGGGACGAAGGCAACAGGTTTTGCCAACAACAGCGTACAGGTAAGAAGTCGAAACACTCAGACGGGACTTTGGAACTTATGAGAAAAAGACGAGAAGATTCACAAGCCACATCTTCGGAACACCAGGCACTCAATAAAATTATTCGCAAAAGAATACGACATGACCTCCGACGCTACAATACGCGCCTCATTAAAGAGGCCATTGAGCAGAATAGGGGGTCAAAAGTGTACGTTCAGCATTTGCAGAGAAGCCACCTGACGAAAC
The DNA here is from genome assembly GCA_947086405.1 of Esperia sulphurella. NCBI lineage: Eukaryota > Metazoa > Arthropoda > Insecta > Lepidoptera > Oecophoridae > Esperia > Esperia sulphurella. The sequence continues at coordinate 3,015,085 of OX352266.1, forward strand.
TTAAGACCTCAAGTGGCAAAACCGTCACCTCTAAGCCAGAGTTACTCGCTGAGTTGTACGCTTCGCATGCCTCGAAACTAGGGCCCCAAGTGACTGATGTCAGAGCCATGTTAACCCGCCACTATACCGACGAACTGCCAGAAGTCAGTCTAGACGAAATTGGAATGGCTCTCAAACAGCTCAGAAATGGAAAAGCCCCTGGAGAAGATGAAATTACATCAGAGTTGCTGAAAGCAGGAGGTATACCTGTCCTCAATGAGCTACAGCGGCTCTTTAACTCCGTCATTCATACAAGGTGTACTCCCAAGGCGTGGAACAGGAGCATCGTCGTTTTATTCTTCAAAGAAGGAGACAAAACACTTCTCAATAACTATCGGCCCATCTCGCTCCTGAACCACGTCTATAAGCTATTTTCGAAAGTCATCACAAATCGTCTCGCAAGAAGACTGGACGACTTCCAGCCACCGGAACAGGCCGGGTGTCGAAGAGGATATGGTACCATAGACCACATACACACGGTGAGGCAGATTATACAGAAGACTGAAGAATATAATCAGCCCCTGTGTCTCGCCCATGAGAAAGCCTTTGACTCCGTCGAAACCTGTGCTGTTCTAGAGTCCTTGCAGCGGTGCCAAGTAGACTGGCGGTACATCGAAGTGCTGAGATGTCTGTATAACGCTGCGACAATGTCAGTCCAAGTACAGAACCAGCTAACACAACCTATCCAATTGCGCAGAGGAGTGAGACAGGGTGATGTCATATCCCCAAAATTGTTCACAAATGCTTTGGAAGATGTGTTCAAGACACTGGACTGCAATGGACGGGGCATAAATATAAACGGCGAGTACATCTCCCATTTACGCTTTGCCGATGATATCGTTATCATGGCAGAATCGCTACAGGATCTCCAAGAAATGCTAGACAGCCTCAACGCTGCCTCTCGATGTGTTGGTCTCGGAATGAACTTGGACAAGACTAAGGTCATGTTCAATGATCACGCTACTCCGGGACTGACTATAGTTGATGGTAAGGCACTCGAAGTTGTTCAAGAGTATGTATACCTCGGGCAAACTCTGCAACTGGGCAAAAACAACTTCGAGAAGAAAGCCGACAGGAGGATTAGGCTAGGCTGGGCAGCATTTGGAAAGTTACGAGGGGCGTTCAAAATATTCTCGGTATTCGAATGAAGACAAACAAGTACGAAAAGCTTGATGTTTTTATTTTTCAATATACTCCCCCCCTATGTTAATACACTTAAAAGATCGATCAATTATTTTTTTTAATCCCTCATAATAATATTTTTTATCCTTGGTGTAAAAATGCTCGTCCACTGCCGCCTTCAACGCTTCATCGTCAGAAAATCGATTTCCACGCAGATCCTTTTTGAGATTGGGGAACAAAAAGAAGTCGCTGGGGGCTAAGTCCGGACTATACGGTGGATGAGTTATAGTTCCAAACCCACATTCAGCAATAGCTGCCTTGGCAATATGAGCAGTATGGACAGGGGCGTTGTCATGCAGAAGCAGAACACCTTTGGTTAACTTTCCTCGCCTCTTTTCTTTGATTGTATCCCTTAATTGACGTAGAATGTTTGCGTAGTACTGTCCTGTGATATTTATACCTTTTTCTTTATAATCGATTAACAATACTCCTTCACAATCCCAAAATGTTGTTGCCATAACCTTGCCAGCGGAAGGGACGACCTTGAACTTCTTGGGATGAGCTGAACCCTTAATGTGCCACTGCATGGACTCCTGTTTACTCTCTGGGTCATAATGATGAACCCAGGTTTCATCTCCAGTAACTATCTTTTGCAGCACCTCATCAGGATTTTCGCCACACAGGTCAATAAAATCGGAACAACAAGCTGCACGCATATCTTTTTGAAGCCGAGTCAGCATTCGCGGAACCCATCTTGCACTCACTTTTGACATATTAAGATGGTCATGGATAATATCATGTACGGTACCAATAGAAAGATTGGTTACTTGAGCTATTGATTTTATCTTCACTCGACCATCTTCCAATATAAGGTTTTCCACCTGATCAATATTTTCTTGCGAAGTAGCTACTACAGGCCGGCCAGGTCTAGGGTCATCTTTAATACTCTCCCTGCCACGTTTGAATTCGCTTGACCACTTGAATGGTAGATAAAGAAGGAGCAGACTCACGGTAAACACAATCCATTTCCTCTTTTATGGTTTTTTGATTTTTACCCTGTTTTGTCAAGAATTTTATGACGGAACGATGTTCTAATTTCGTTAACATTGTTAATTCACTCATAGTGTTCATGTTTGTTCAGAAATTGCAGAAAAACAAAAGAACATCTCGGTTTGAATTATACTTTTTTTTTTAGTCAACGAATGAACCTTAACAGCCAGTAACAAAACAAATTCAAAAAGAGGTTGTAAGATATCAATACCGAGAATATTTTGAACGCCCCTCGTACGTCATGTCTTCTCATCGCGTATACCACAGTGCCTGAAGACAAATGTTTTCAACCAGTGCGTCCTACCCGTAATGACGTACGGTGCCGAAACGTGGACACTGACAGTGGGACTAGTCCGAAAACTCAAAGTCGCTCAGCGAGCTATGGAAAGAGCTATGCTCGGAGTTTCTCTAAGGGACAGGATCCGAAATAAGGTAATCCGCCAGGGGACTAAAGTTTTCGACATAGCTCATAAAGTTAGTACGTTGAAGTGGCAGTGGGCTGGTCACATCTGTCGGAGAACCGATAACCGTTGGGGTAAACGAGTTCTCGAGTGGAGACCGCGACTCGGCAAGCGTAGTGTGGGACGCCCCCTGGCTAGATAGAGTGACGATCTGCGTAGGGCGGCTGGCAGAAACTGGATGAGAAGAACCGAGGATCGGGTTCAGTGGCGCGCCTTGGGAGAGGCCTATGTCCAGGAGTGGGCTCTTACAGGCTGATGATGATGATAATTGTATGACACATTACAGTAACCAATTTGATAGGCATAAATCTAGGGGTGTGAGAAAATTTATTTCACAGTCATCAGTGCACTCACAGTATTGCATTCGTTCCATCTCAGTGTATTTTAGATGTGCCAAAGGAAAATTCGAAAAATACATGCTAATTTAGTTTCTGATTATCTGGTCTTTTAATATTCACGGAACTAAACTGACACTGCACTGAAAGACCACTGACGGATCACTATCGGAATACGGACGCATGACGGATAGATAGCTTTTATTGCATTTAAAATATGACACATTATTCCTTAACATTACTAAACATGACTGACTCGGCACTGAGGCGGCACTGATAGGTCCGAATCAACATTAAATCATTAAAATGTTGCTTTTTTATTTTACTTCAGTAAGTATACAATTATTCAACAAGTTCCAGGTCGCTCAGAGAGCTATAGAGAGGGCTATGCTCGGGATTTCTTTGAAAAATATGATTCGTAATGAAGAGATCCGACGAAGAACGAAGGTAATCGACTAAGCCGAAAGCATTAGCAAGCGGGCCACATCTGTTGCAGAACCGACGGCCGTTGGGGCAGACGAGTTCTGGAGTGGAGACCACGGATCGGCACGCGCAGGATGGGACGCCCCGCCGCCAGATTTTTTTAATTAAATTTTTATTTAAATTATATTATATTACACTAAAACCACATATAGACTGACGACCTAAAGAAGGTGGTCGGAAGCGGCTGGATGCTGAGAACGTCGGACCGGGTGTGGTGGCGTTCATTGGGGAAGGCCAACAGTGGACGTCTAAGGGCTGATATGATGACGATGAAGTAATTATTCACATATGGTATCATTTAGTCCTTAAAATACTGTTACCACTGCCGTGTGGTTTCCGGTAGAGTACAATAGGACCACTCCAACTATTCCCGTGGATGTCGTACAAAGCGACTAAGGGAATAACATTATAAAACATCAATCAGGCCTCCCCAACCCGTCTGGCCAGCGCGGGGAGTGTAGGCCAAATACTCCGTCTGTCTCCGGCAGATGAGAGAGGGTTGTGCTCCTGCAGTGGAGACAAAAATAACCTAATGATGATAAAATACTGTTACCGACATAATCTGTTACTGTTAAAATCTATACAGATTTATCTATTTTATTTATTTATACCTTATTGTACACAAATACAAGTCACACAACTCATTTAAATACAAGATGTACAAAGGCTATCATCATACAATTACCTGAATTTCCTCATCTCAACCAATTTTTACCAATTTTGAACACGTGTATCTTTACTTTAAACTTTATTGTTTGAATTTGGTAAACACAGTTATATAAAATAGGTCTGTGAGTTCAAGCATGTTTCACATAATATATAATGTAAATTAAATTAGTTTGTCAGAAAAGGGTTAATACAATCCAGCTAATAAATAAAAACGTAAACAACGCGTGTCGGTACATTGTAAATATTGGAAATTTTATTCTGGATTTCCAAGGTACTCTTTGAATTACTATGATGTTTTTTGGGCTATGGCGGTCTTAATATTTTGCGTAGATCAGATTATATGAAATTGTCCATAAACCGGTCTAAGAAACTATTCACCCAAAACTCCTCTGGAAGTTCATCGTTAAAGAGGCGAGTCTTGTTGTTCTTCTGTAAGTTTTGTAAACCAACATTCCTAAATCTAGTTGAGTTAATGGTAAACCCAGTCCAGCAACAGCAATGAGCACATTTACAAATTTCTTCATCTTCACTGCGCCTGTATTTAGAACCTCGACTAAATACAGGTTAACTAACTAATGAATGTTTATTACAACTTTCTTTTCAATTGTCCTTCTCGGAATTTCAGATAGTTTTTCAGCTTGACAAGAAGAAATTTCTGTTTTTTTTTCTGTCATCATCATCAGGCTGAAAGAGTCCACTGCTAGACATAGGCCTCTCTCAAGGTGCGTCATTGAACCCGATCCACGGTTCTTCTCATTCAGTCACTGCTAGCCACTTTACGCAGGTTGTCGCTCCATCTAGCCAGGGGGGGCATCCCACACTACGCTTGCCGAATCGCGGTCTTCACTCGAGAAGCTCCCAGCGGTTTCTTGCTATATCATCAGACAACTCTAACATTTCTGGTGAATAGTTTTTGATGGGTCTAGCACCCGAATTTGGAGTCTCTGTGGGCGTGCTTATTTTTTGGATTTTTTGCTGCCTACCTAAAAAGATAGATGTTAATATAAGTATATCTAATCAGTCTTCTACGAGTTAAACATTTAATATCAGAATTGAAATAATTTGCAAAAATTTATGATTGTATTTAATAAACAATTGGTATTGTGTTTGTGTATTGGGGTGGTGGCTATATGCCTAGTTATACTTGCGTGTCCTGGATTGGTACAGACTGGGTAATGCCATATAGACAATATGTATAGTTCACAATTGAAGTAGCTGCTGAGGATTGTTCTTGCACTGGTAGTTGACTTTTTATAAAAAAAAACTATTGCTTTAGATAATCACTTTTTATATTAATAAAGTAAAGGTTTACAGTAAGGTAAAACTGAATTACAGTATTAAATACAATATTAGATGTAACAGAAAACTAACCGAAGCGCAAGATCGAATAATTCTCTAGGAGTCGCAGTTCTTTTATATATATGAAAGGAAACTAGTGCATTAGTTTCACTTGATTATGCTTACTTAGAAATTTGTAACACGACCATAATTCGTAAAATCTTTCGTTAACTAGGTACCAGAACGTGCAGATTAGAAAATAGTTACACATTTAAATTGATGTAAAGCAGATAATGTTAAATTTACTAGAATTCGCACAATAGATAAAGTCGGTCAAATTATTATGTACTAGCTGTTGCCCGCGACTTCGTCCGCGTGGACAACTTAACATCAGAACTCATTACATCTTTCGGGGTAAAAACTATCCTATGTCCTATTCCAGGACCTAACCTATAGGTATGTGGGCCCAGTTTCATCACGATCCATCCAGTGGTTGAAGCGTGATTGAGTAACAAACATCCAAATATCCAAATTTCCAAACATCCAAATATCCAAACATCCGAACATCCAAACATCGTCACATCCAAACATCCAAACATCGAAACATCGAAACATCTAACCATCCAGACATCCAGACATCCACACATTCACACATCCAGACATCCAGACATCCAGATACCCAGACATCCAGACATCCAGACATCCAGACATCCAGACATCCAGACATCCAGACATCCAGACATCCAGACATCCAGACATCCAGACATCCAGACATCCAGACATCCAGACATCCAGACATCCAGACATCCAGACATCCAGACATCCAGACATCCAGACATCCAGACATCCAGACATCCAGACATCCAGACATCCAGACATCCAGACATCCAGACATCCAGCCATCCAGACATCCAGCCATCCAGACATCCAGACATCCAGACATCCAGACATCCAGACATCCAGACATCCAGACATCCAGACATCCAGACATCCAGCCATCCGGACATCCGGACATCCGGACATCCGGACTTCCGGACATCCGGACATCCGGACATCCGGGCATCCAGACATCCAGATATCCGGACATCCGGACACATATTACTTATCCTTAGGCACCCTAATTATTTTTTTGCAAATAGCAAACGCCCGTAGCATCGCCCGCGTGGGGCAAGTTTTTATTTCCCGCGATAACCATTTTTCCAAAGATAAACATGAACCTACTCGTATGTTCATATACATGACGTTATATGTACTAATAAAAAAATATGGTGATCAGTTGAATAGGCGAGCCGTGAGAGCGTAAGAAACAGACAAATAAATACACAAACACTCTTTCGACTTAATTATATTAAAGCTGTTGCCCGCGGATTCGCCTGCTTAAAAAAAGTATTTTTAAGTAGCGGCCGTCGTCGGTTCTACGGCAGATGTGGCCCGCCCACTGGCACTTCAGCTTGCTAATCCTTTATACTTTAAATGTATCTGTATGTTTGAACTCCATTTCACCCCCTTAGAGCATGGTTTTTTGAAAAAGTAAAATTCGTTTGGAATCATTAAATTTACAATTACTCCTACAAAGTTCAGTTGATAGGAATATTTAAACGGAAAATTTTGAACCCCCATTTTACTCTTTTGGGGGATGAATTATGAAAAACCTTTCATCATAGATACCTAAGCTATGTATGGAACTTTGGTGCGAAATTTTAAGTCACTGAACCCTCGGATGCTTTTGAACCTACCTTAGAGGATGGTTTTTAAAAAACTGCAAAACACTAGTTAAATCATTAATTGCTTAGAGTACTACAAAGTTTCGAATTGATAGGAATCGAATAGTTTTTCTTCATACAAATCCCTATTTTACCAACTTTTGGGGTTGAATTTTGAAAAACCCTTTAGTGGATGCCTGAGATACATTGGGATACCGGATAGTAGCCCAATATACAACGGATACCGGATTTTCATTGAAATGCGATAATTTCCTAAGATCAATGCTGATAAAATGATTTATTGATAAAGGGAAAACAAAATTAAACGTCTATAATACATTAATATACTGTTTCCGCTTTCGAGCGTAGCGAGAAAGGATGTCTGCGTGAAAACAAGTTTCATGCAAGAAATTGAATTAAATTTTAGGGTAGCTGTTATACTACGAAATTAAAAAATAAAACATTTTGTTAAAAACGGTTTGAACGATTTTGATCAAACTTTGCATGTTCTAAAATCTCCTAGCGTACCTATTCATTGATCTGTCACCGTTGAAGTGAATTAGTTTTAATGTATACTATCCAGCGGCCGGATATCCAGCTATCCGGCCTAGAGGCTCGCCGGATATCCAGCTATCCGGCCTAGAGGCTCGCCGGACATCCGTAATCCGGTATCCGGCTAAACCAGTTTCCGTTTCATCTCTAGTAAAAATACACGTTTTCTATCGGAAGGTGTGACACAGAAAGGGACTCGAAGAGGGTCAAGATGCCAAGGTTGACAATTCCTACCGGGTTTTGATGTTCGTTAGTAGGGTAAATATTCAGTTTAAATTGTCTTTTTTTAATGAATAATAAACATTTACGCACACTATCTGTTAACCAAATTAAATCGTTAATTACGTATTATTTGAACGTATTATAATTTTTAAATTAAATGTTTACTTTGAAAAGCAATCCTGACAGTAGTTTTGACTCTGAGGAAAATCAGCAAATGGTACATTGTGTATGTCTGACCCAAAACACACAAAATCGATTGAAACGAAATGCATACCAAATGTTTTGCTATCGAGCAATTACCTGAAACATATTACATATATATACATTACATATAACATAATATTAGCGCGGTGATGCGCGCAGTCAGGTATCTGAATGCTCTGTCTCGGGAGGGGTTGGATATATTCAACTGTTCTCTGACGGAATTCACAGGAGCCGCATTTCGAGTGTTAAGTATAAGGAAGTGACAATCTATACATCTATACATATAATAAAAGAGTAGAAAAAACAAAAAAAAAAGCGAATGTGTACATTAAATTTAAAAAAAAAATTTCACTGCCCGGACGTTATTGAAGACCAGTAGAGTCCAAAAACATAATTAAAAAAATTCTTATCTGTCTGTATGTATGTACGGGCTAATCTTGGAAACTGCTGAACAGAATTTGACGGCGTTTTCACTGTTTAATAGCTTTGAGTTCGGGCCTCATACTGGTATAAGTCATATCTCAATAAAATGTCAGGATGCTGATATACAAGTTGACCTCTCATTTCATATCATTTGTATGAAAGTGTAGTTCAACATTACTAGTCGTTGTAAGAACTTGACAGAAAGTGACAGAGATGTTTTAAAGCTCATTTATAGATTTATTTTAGCTGATGTATTTCAGGTATTTCTACAAGTCTCGATACAAAAAGTTCGCTATTCGATAATTAGTGGCCCTGTATTAGACCGGTGATCGTCGACAATGTCAATATCGAAGCTGTTCAGGAGTACGTCTGCCTAGGACAGACAATATAGTTGGGTGGGATCAATTTCAAAAGCTGACAGAATAATCCAGTTAGGGTGGGCAGTATTCGGAAAACTGCGTCAAGTCTTTACGTCACCTATTCCACAATGTTTAAAGACAAAAATCTTTAATCAGTGCGTCCTGCCTGTCATGATTACAGCGCGGAGACGTGGACACTGATGGTGGGCCTGATCCACAAGATTCAAGTGGCTCTGCGAGCTATAGAGAGGGCAATGCTCGGGGTCTCTATGAGGGATATGGTTCGTAACGAGGAGATCCTATGAAAAACGAAGGTGAGCGACATAGCCGAAAGAATTAGTAAGCTGAAATGTCAGGTCACATCTGTCGTAGTACCGAACGGCCGTTGGGGCAGACGGGTTCTAGAGTGGGACGCGACGTCCCACGCGCAGGGTGGGACGCCCTGCCGCCAGGTGGATGGACGACCTGAAGATGGTGGCCGGAAGCGGCTGGATCTGTAGGGCGTTGTGGCATTCATTGGGCATGTCCAGGCATGTCCAGTAGTTTGACAGACATTTTGTTGTACAGTTAATTGGATATGCAACATAGGAAGGGAATAGCAGGGGAAGGAAGTCGGATGGAAAAGAATAGAGGGATTAGGGTAAGAGAGGAAAGATGAGGAGGCAGTGGTAAATAAAGGGTGTAGGAAGGGGTGGGTTAAGGGAAGGGGGAGAGGTAGGAGTAGGGAGGGGGAAGGGGAGGGGGAATGGGAGGGGGAAGGGGAGGGGGAAGGCGTGGGGGAAAGGGTTTTCAACGTTGTGGGAAGGGGATGGAGAAGGAAAGAAAGAAAGGGTATGGAAAGGACAAATTGGAGGGGGGGGGGAAGGAAATATCACCTTATTTTGCACAATATTAAAATATATTTTTTTTTATTGATTATATGATAATCTTTTAATTCATGATAAATGTAAATGTCAACTTTATTTAAAAAAAGCGGCCAAGTGCGAGTCGGACTCGCCCATGAAGGGTTCCGTAGCAGCAAGTAACATAATATAAAAGTTATTGTAGTTCGTTGTAACTTTGATCGAATTTTTAATAATAGTATTGTGGTTTACGATTTATGACGTATTAAAAAAACTACTTACTAGATCTCTTTCAAACCAATTGTCGGTGGAAGTTTGCATGGCAATGTAAATCATATATTTTTTTTAGTTTTATCATTCTCTTACAGGGGGGGGGGGAGGGGGGGCTCACATTTTACCACTTTGGAAGTGTCTCTCGCGCAAACTATTCAGTTTAGAAAAAAATGATATTAGAAACCTCAATATCATTTTTGAAGACCTATCAACACGTATGGGTTTGAGGAAAAGAAAAATTTGAGTTTCAGTTCTAAGTATGGGGAACCCCAAAATTTAATGTTTTTTTTCTATTTTTGTGTGAAAATCTTAATGCAGTTCACAGAATACATCCACTTACCAAGTTTCAATAGTAAGTTCTTATAGTTTCGGAATAAAGTGGCTGTGACATACGGACGGACAGACAGACATGACGAATCCATAAGGGTTCCGTTTTTTGCCATTTGGCTACGGAAACCTAAAAAACTGTGGTCCAACGGGCGAAACCGCCGCCGGAACGCTAATTTTTACCCGACTTCAAAAAAGGAGGTTCTCAAGTGGATAGTATGTTTTTTTATGTATATTAATATTTTTAATGCATAACCAGATTAATAGATTTCTATTAGGATTTAGTAACACGTAATACATAAGAATGTGTAATGTTAAGTTGTCCACGCGGACGAAGTCGCGGGCAACAGCTAGTTACCTATATAATGTGCATAAAAGTACTACGTACTTAACTAGATATAAAATCTAAATATTTAAAAGTGGTTGCTTATAGTGCCAAGTGAGGTTACATGTAATGGCACTGTAATTGTATTACAAATAAATAAAAAAATATGTATATTACATAATATACATACACTTGTCTTATCCCAAATTAGGATTGTTTCCTGTGCTATGGAAATTAAACAAGAATTCACAAATATAACATACAGACCGGGACCAAATTGTACTAAGTTGTCTGTCCGAATCGAACCCACGACCTCTAGCCAACTAGGCCAACGAGGCGGTCATCGATGTACATCAATGTAGATTGTCTGAACCCAAACCCAAAACAAGCATTTTCTCCTGTGCAAAGTTAAAACCATGGGGTATATAGACCACTAGCTATTGCCCGCGATTTCGTATGCGTCGATAACTTAACATTACAAATTAAATATTTCCCGTAGGAATAAGATGTTTTTTCGTTACTAATAGTTCAACATAATAGAATACTCTAAAAATATAATTTAGGTATACATCATATTGAATGTTCTGGAAGGTCATGGATGGCGATAGAATGTTCTAGAACAACACCTTCTAGGTCCAACCGACCGTCGAACGCTGCACGGAGTAATAACAACGCTAAGTCGAGCGCTTTAGAAACCTTTCTGCTTGTATTGTCTGACAGATGATGAAAAGTGTAGATATTTTTGTTTTACCAGAAAGTTGTGTATCTCTTTCAACGTAATTATTATCTTATTTGTGGTACGGACCTCACGTAAAAACTACTGAACGGATTTTGACGAAGCTTTGTACAGTGTTTATATCCCGGAATAACAATAATATATTAATATAAAAAAACTAAAATTATATCTAAGAAATATTAAACTACCAAAAACTTTAGTACAGTACAAAGATGGTATATGTCAGAAGTCTATTAAAGCAGGTTTTGATCTTTGTTGCAGTACATTTTTTATAAACTGTGGTAAAAAAGGAAATTATAATTGAGAAATCTGAAGAAAAATTATTCCGAGGTAAAGTATTTATTCAGGGAACGTCTTAAAAACCCTCGGCAGACCACACTTCTAGCGTTATTCAGACTGTGTCAAGAGGATGATTTAGCCAAAAGTATATATGACCAGGTGCCGACGTACTACACGTATAACAAACAAACATACAGGTTTATTTAATCGACGTCGACAGAGCATACTTTAGGAACTATGTACACTGTTCATCCCAGTAACAGTGAATGACTGTTACTGCCCATTATTCGCGGCGCTTCCTCATTGATGTTCCTCAAAACGGTGGAGGGTGTTTAACACCCTGTGTTCCACGCGACCTGCAGCGCAAGGCACCTCCTGAATGACGACCGAAATTGGGACGAATCTCTTGGTTATGCAGTCGTAAGTATCACTACCCAAGACGTCTGCGCCATTTGTTCGCTGTGTTCTGTGGGCCCTCGAAGCCAGTGCAACTGTGGGAGAAATATCGTCCGCGTCTCGGGGAATTTGTCCTGGCGTGCTCTGAGGAACGCTGAAATGGATGTAGACGTATCTGATAATAGGGTACTACTGCCTTACTATGCGCGAAGATGTTGTCATTTATATCGGCGGATATACGCCGAATAGACCGTTGCGTGAGGCTTACCTGTATACCGTGTATAAAGCGTGAGTACGCTGCGGAAACCGATTAATTGAAATGTCAACGATAGTGAGTGATAAGTTGATAACTTTCCAAGAATCACAGTTGGGCAAAGACTGGTTTTCAACTAAGTCGTAAGAAGCGTGGTGCTTCAGCTCGGAGAAACGTTTTGCCTTGATGCTCAGGGATGCACCGTTAAATCATTTCTCACTGGCATACTTCTGGTAGAAATCAGGTGACAAGGGAAGATCGCCTACTACCCATACCACAGCACAGAAAACACTGTGTCTCACGTCATGTAACAGTGACAAAGCCCGGGTAAGTATACAAGAAAGCTATAGAAGCTGTGAACAGAATAGGACATCTGGAGGGGAATCCGGTCACGGTTCACTTTTGCGGTGGTTTTCACCAGACGGTACCGGTGGTGACGTGGGGCACCACTGCCGATGAGGTGAACGCCTACCTCAAGCACTTTGTACTAAAATTACGCAATATATGCGGCTCCAACTTGGTGGCTACTCACACGAAGTGTTTTCAGACATACTCCTCAATATCGGACAGGAGCGATTACCGAACACCAATGTACTGGTTGAGTATGCAAAATATTGGTCACTCTGAGGGGAAGAAGGGGAGAAGGAAGGGATAGGGAGAAATGAGGGAAGGGGAAGGGGAGATAGGTGGGGTGTGGGAGGGTTGAGAAAAGGTAGGTGGGTAGTTTGTCGGTAGGGGGTTGGGAGAAGGAGAGGGGGGTGTAGAGAAAGGGTAGGGTAAAGGGGAGGTTGAAAAAGAGGGGAAGGGGAGGGGAACGTGAAAGTGAGGGGGAATCGGAGGGGGAAGAGGAGGAGTAAAGGCATATGCCATTGTGATAAAATATTTAACACTAGCTGTTGCCCGCGACTTCGTCCGCGTGGACAACTTAACATTACACATTCTTATGTATTACGTGTTACTAAATCCTAAAAGAAATCTATTAATCTGGTTATGCATTAAAAATATTAATATACATAAAAAAACATACTATCCACTTGAGAACCTCCTTTTTTGAAGTCGGGTAAAAATTAGCGTTCCGGCGGCGGTTTCGCCCGGTGGACCACAGTTTTTTAGGTTTCCGTAGCCAAATGGCAAAAAACGGAACCCTTATGGATTCGTCATGTCTGTCTGTCTGTCTGTCCGTCCGTATGTCACAGCCACTTTATTCCGAAACTATAAGAACTTACTATTGAAACTTGGTAAGTGGATGTATTATGTGAACCGCATTAAGATTTTCACACAAAAACATTAAATTTTGGGGGTTCCCCATACTTAGAACTGAAACTCAAATTTTTCTATTCCTCAAACCCATACGTGTTGATAGGTCTTCAAAAATGATATTGAGGTTTCTAATATAATTTTTTTCTAAACTGAATAGTTTGCGCGAGAGACACTTCCAAAGTGGTAAAATGTGTGCCCCCCCCCCCCCCCCTGTAAGAGAATGATAAAACTAAAAAATATATATGATGTACATTGCCATGCAAACTTCCACCGACAATTGGTTTGAAAGAGATCTAGTAAGTAGTTTTTTTAATACGTCATAAATCGTAAACCACAATACTATTATTAAAAATTCGATCAAAGTTACAACGAACAACAATAACTTTTATATTATGTTACTTGCTGCTACGGAACCCTTCATGGGCGAGTCCGACTCGCACTTGGCCGCTTTTTTGACATTTGTTGACATTTGACAAGTTGACATTTACATTTATCATGAACTAGCTGTTGCCCGCGACTTCGTCCGCGTGGACAACTTAAAATCACAAATTATTATGTTTTCCCGTAGGAACGGGATGTTTTCGGGATAAAAACTATCCTATTCCAGGACCTAACCTATATATGTGCCAAGTTTCATCCCGATCCGTCCAGTGGTTGAATAGTGATTGAGTAACAAACATCCAAACATCCAAATAACCAAACTTTCACATTTATAATATTAGTAGGATTCCCTTAGTCGCCTTGTACGACATCCACGGGAAGAGTTGGAGTGGTCCTATTCTACTCTACCGGAAACCATACGGAATAATTTTGGGGTTAATCGCTGAAAACACTTTATGTACACGGAATTCTTTACTAAGCAGTATAGAGATAAAACAATATTGACAAGTAGTATCACGATTCACTGCTTACCCAACGGTAGTGGAGGACTGTGACCCATTTTTTTAAAGTTATGCCACTGTCCACCACTGTCTAACATTATAAAAATGCGTGCTATTGTCCACCCGTGGTGGACAACGGGACTGATTTAAAAGTTGTGTCGTTGTCCCCGACAGGGGGACAGTAGCGTAACTTTTCAAAATATATGTCACTGACAAGCAGGTGGGGGACAACGGGAATGATGGGGCGTCGTGACCTTACACGAGTAACTATATCGAGAGATTAATTTACTAGACGGTGACTGTACGAGTTAGCCCAGTTAACAAACGATTGTGATGATAAACTTTCCAATATTGCGCAACTGTGTGTACAGCACATATATTTGTTTATAGTTTTAAACTAATTATTATCAACAAAAGTAAGATTGTACATAATTGTTGTAACTATTTGAGGAAAAGAAAAAGACAATATTATGTTTTCAGGGTTGGACAACCACACAATACAATAAAATAAATTTGTGTTGTCAAATATTCCTTAGCCGGTACTAGATTGGAACAACGGTAAAACTTGATGCCAATAAATTATTTTAATTACTATCCGGGATACATTTCTCCTAGATCTGCCCCTGGCCATCTTATGCCATTAAGGATGCCAAACACTAATTTATTAATATAGAGTCAATGTTTTTATACAAGATTTATGATTTCGAATTACAAAACAAAGACTTCTACAGTTTGAACATCCCTGAACTGCTGATATATGTTTATAAAAACAATGCCGTGTTTCAAGATATTATACTACCTTTCGAATTAGCGAGAAGTACAAGTGTAGATTGCAGAATTAATTAATGTAAAATAAAGTTAATAGCACTGTGTTTGTTTTTAAAATAAGGTACAATATAAACAAATCAAGATGACAGCGAAAACAAAAGACGATCAAAAAGGACATTCGCATTTGCAATGGCTGATGACTATACTAGGTAATATAAATAGGTACCTATTTTATAAGTCGCCAGATAGGCCGACGACCTGAATAAGGTGGCCGGAAGCGGCTAGATGCGGAGGGCGGAGGACCTGGTGTGGTGGCGTTCATTGGGGAAGGCCTATGTCTAGTAGACACGTCTAAAAACTGATATTAATATTATTTATAAACTGTATTTATATTGAACTAGCAAACGCCCGCGGCTTCGCCCGCGTGAAGCAAGTTTTTATTTCCCGAAGAAACCGTCAAAATCAAAATATTTATTTTCAAAATTGGAATACATTATTCTCTTTTTGACGTCATATTCTGCCTAAAACTACTCCACTTCCACCTGTATAACCATTGTTCCAGAGGTAAACATGAGCCTATGTTCAAATACATGATATTATGTGTACTAATCAAAAATTTATGGCAATTAGTTGAACAGCCAAACTGTGAAAGGAACAGATAAATAAACACACAAACACTCTTTCGACTTAATTATATTAAAACTGTTGCCCGCAGATTCGCCTGCTTAAAAAAGGTGTTTGTTTCCAGCCTGAAAAACCCCACGGTAAACCAAGCTATCCAACAGTGACAACCACATTCGAATTCATTTAGTGGTTTTGGAGAAAAAGCTGATGACGTTATCATGATCATAAATTATTTAATCGACGTCTATACTTATTAATGATTTCATCGTTTTATACATATAATACAGTTCATCATCATATTAGCCCTGCGACAAATATTGCTGGACATAGGCCTTCCCCAATAAACGTCACCACTCCGAATCCTGCTGCTTCCGGCCGCCTTGCTCAGGGCGTCGGTCCATCTAGTGGCGGGGCGCCCCCCCTTGCGTACGTGCCTATCCGAGTTCTCTACTCCAGAACTACCTCAGCGGCCGTCGGTCTGCGGCAGATGTGGCCCGCCCACTGCCACCTCAGCTTTATAATCCTTTTTAGTTTAAATGTATCTATACTTTTGGAGAATACTACTTTCGAACACCATTTCAGCCCCACAGGGGATGGTTTTTCAAAACAGTAAAACACATGTTCATTCATTAAGTTTTTAGAGTACTCCTACAAAGTTTCGAATTGATAGGAACATTTTATAATTTATTTCTATACAAATTTTAAACCCCTATTTTACCACTTTAGGGGTTGAATTTTGCAAAACCCTTCCCTAGTGAATACCTGGGATACATGAGAAACCTTTGCTATACATTTCAAGTTTCAGAGCAATCGGTTGTAAAACTACTACTTTCGAACTCCATTTCAGCCTCTTAGGGGATGATTTTTCAAAATTTGTAAAATACTTGTTGAATCATTGTTTTTCGAGTACTCTTACATAGTTTCGAATTGATAGGAATATCTAAGTTTTTATCCATACATACTTTGAATCCCTATTTTACCACCTTAGGGGTTGAATTTTGTGAAAGCCTTCAAAGGTACATACCGGAGATACATAAGGAACCTGTGTGCTAAATTTGAAGTTTCTAGAGCAATCGGTTTGGAGACTACTACTTTTGAACTCCATTTCAGTCCCTTAAGGGATGGTTTTTCAAAAACTTTAAAATACTTGTTGAATCATTATGTTTTTCGAGTACTGCTGCAAGTTTCGAATTGATAGGAACATCTAATAGTTATTCTCCTTACACATTTTTAACACCTATTTTACCACATTAGGGGTTGTATTTTGAAAAAGCCTTCGATAGTGCATACCGGAGATAGATAAAGAACCTTTGTGCTAAATTTGAAGTTTCTAGAGCAATCGGTTTGGAGACTACTACTTTCGAACTCTATTTCAGCCCCTTAGGGGGTGGTTTTTCAAAAACTATAAAATACTTGTTGAATTATTATGTTTTTCGAGTACTCCTCCAAAGTTTCAAATTGATAGGAACATCTAATAGTTTTTCTCCATACAAACTTTGCACCCCTATTTTACCAACTTAAGGGTTGGATTTTGAAAAAGCCTTCGATAGTGCATACCCGGAGATACATGAAGAACCTTTGTGCTAAATTTCAAGTTTCTAGAGCAATCGGTTTGGAGACTACTACTTTTGAACTCCATTTCAGTGCCTTAAGGGATGGTTTTTAAAAACTGTAAAATACATGTTTAATCATTATGTTTTTCGA
Source organism: Esperia sulphurella (assembly GCA_947086405.1). Classification (NCBI taxonomy): domain Eukaryota; kingdom Metazoa; phylum Arthropoda; class Insecta; order Lepidoptera; family Oecophoridae; genus Esperia; species Esperia sulphurella. The sequence continues at coordinate 3,032,653 of OX352266.1, forward strand.
GTACTCCTCCAAGTTTCGAATTGATAGGTTTATTTAATAGACGTTCTCCATACAAATTTTGAACACCTATTTTACCATATTAGGGGTTGAATTTTCCAAAACCCTTCCCTAGTGAATACCTGGGATACATGAGATACCTTTGCTATACATTTCAAGTTTCTAGAGCAATCGGTTTGAAGACTACTACTTTCGAACTCTATTTCAGCCCCTTAGGGGATGGTTTTTCAAAAACTGTAAAATACTTATTGAATCATTATGTTTCTCGAGTACTCCTCCAAAGTTTTAAAAATTGATAGGAACATCTAATAGTTTTTCTCCATACAAACTTTGCATCCCTATATTACCACCTTAAGGGTTAAATTTTGAAAAAGCTTTCGATAGTGCATACCCGGAGATACATGAGGAACCTTTGTGCTAAATTTCAAGTTTCTAGAGCAATCGGTTTGGAGACTACTACTTTCGAACTCTATTTCAGCCCCTTAGGGGATGGTTTTTCAAAAACTGTAAAATACTTGTTGAATCATTATGTTTTTCGAGTACTCCTACAATGTTTCGAATTGATAGGAACATCTAATAGTTTTTCTCCATACAAACTTTGAACCCCTATTTTGCCACCTTAGGGGTTGAATTTTGAAAAAGCCTTCGATAGTGCATACCAGAGATAGATAAGGAACCTTTGTGCTAAATTTGAAGTTTCTAGAGCTATCGGTTTGGAGACTACTACTTTTGAACTCCATTTCAGCCCCTTAAGGGATGGTTTTTCAAAAACTCTAAAACACGTGTTGAATCATTAAGGTTTTAGAGTATTCCTACAAAGTTTCAAATTGATAGGTTTATCTAATAGACGTTCTCCATACAAACTTTGAACCCCCATTTGACCCCCTTAGGGGATGAATTTGGAAAATCCGTTCCTTAGTACAAAGGTTCTTTATATAGCATAGGCATATGCTATATAAAGAACCGTTGTGCAAAATTTCAAGCCTCTAGACTCAGCGGCTTGGGCTGTGCGTTGATATGTCAGTCAGTCAGTCAGTCAGTCAGTCAGTCAGTCAGTCAGTCAGTCATTCAGTCAGTCAGTCTCTTCTTTTATATATATAGAATAAAAGATTATCATATAATCAATAAAAAAAAATATATTTTAATATTGTGCAAAATAAGGTGATATTTCCTTCCCCCCCCTCCAATTTGTCCTTTCCATACCCTTTCTTTCTTTCCTTCTCCATCCCCTTCCCACAACGTTGAAAACCCTTTCCCCCACGCCTTCCCCCTCCCCTTCACCCTCCCTACTCCTACCTCTCCCCCTTCCCTTAATCCACCCCTTCCTACACACTTTATTTACCACTGCCCCCTCATCTTTCCTCTCTTACCCTAATCCCTCTATTCTTTTCCATCCGACTTCCTTCCCCTGCTATTCCCTTCCTATGTTGCATATCCAATTAACTGTACAACAAAATGTCTGTCAAACTACTGGACATTCCTGGACATGCCCAATGAATGCCACAACGCCCTACAGATCCAGCCGCTTCCGGCCACCATCTTCAGGTCGTCCATCCACCTGGCGGCAGGGCGTCCCACCCTGCGCGTGGGACGTCGCGTCCCACTCTAGAACCCGTCTGCCCCAACGGCCGTTCGGTACTACGACAGATGTGACCTGCCATTTCAGCTTACTAATTCTTTCGGCTATGTCGCTCACCTTCGTTTTTCATAGGATCTCCTCATTACGAACCATATCCCTCATAGAGACCCCGAGCATTGCCCTCTCTATAGCTCGCAGAGCCACTTGAATCTTGTGGATCAGGCCCACCATCAGTGTCCACGTCTCCGCGCTGTAATCATGACAGGCAGGACGCACTGATTAAAGATTTTTGTCTTTAAACATTGTGGAATAGGTGACGTAAAGACTTGACGCAGTTTTCCGAATACTGCCCACCCTAACTGGATTCTTCTGTCAGCTTTTGAAATTGATCCCACCCAACTATATTGTCTATCCTAGGCAGACGTACTCCTGAACAGCTTCGATATTGACATTGTCGACGATCACCGGTCTAATACAGGGCCACTAATTATCGAATAGCGAACTTTTTGTATCGAGACTTGTAGAAATACCTGAAATACATCAGCTAAAATAAATCTATAAATGAGCTTTAAAACATCTCTGTCACTTTCTGTCAAGTTCTTGCAATGACCAGTAATGTTGAACTACACTTTCATACAAATGATATGAAATGAGAGGTCAACTTGTATATCAGCATCCTGACATTTTATTGAGATATGACTTATACCAGTATGAGGCCCGAACTCAAAGCTATTAAACAGTGAAAACGCCGTCAAATTCTGTTCAGCAGTTTCCAAGATTAGCCCGTACATACATACATACATACAGACAGATAAGAATTTTTTTAATTATGTTTTTGGACTCTACTGGTCTTCAGTAACGTCCGGGCAGTGAAATTTTTTTTTTAACTTTAATGTACATATTCGCTTTTTTTTTGTTTTTTCTACTCTTTTATTATATGTATAGATACAGAGAAAAAATACTTAACTTTCTGAAAAACATTTTCATGTGGCATTATTCATAACACATTATGTTAAATTAATTTATCCACGCTGACGAAGTCGCGGGCAACAGCTAGTAAAATAATAATTGTTCCTACATAACAGTAGGAGAACAAAAATATAATTTAAAAATTTCGAGTTTGTCTACTTGTTTTTTTTGTAGGATTTCTAGGAAACTACGAAACAGTATTTGACGGGGTGTTCACTATTTAATAGGTTAGGTTACAGGACACAATCTGGTATATTTGTATCTTAATAAAATGTCAGGAGACTGATCCGAAATATGATCTCTCATTTCTTATTATTTGTATGAAAGTGCAGTTAAAATAAACTGAGCGGCATGTGACAGACCTTTAAATATTTTATAGTTTATTTATATTTTAGCTGTTGCATAGTTTACTTTTGGTTATTACCACACTTCACGGTAAAAAAATCTTTATCCGATAATTCGTGGCTCTGTAACAGATCACTAACTTACCGTTATTTTGTTATCCAGTTATTTGGGTATGCAAAAACTTTAGCACTTGAGAGGGGAGGGGAAAAGGGAATGGGGGAAGGAACGGGGCAGGGGTAAATGGGGGAAGGGGAAGGAGAGAGGGTAGGAATGGGGAATGGAAAGGGGTGAGAGGGTGGGAGTGGAATAGCCAGGAAGAGGGGTGTGGGTTTGGTAGAAGGAGCGTTTGGTACCAAAAATGTAAGGGATTCCTTCTGACTGTATCACAATAGGTTGCCTTGTGGGAATTAAGCACTTTAAAGGAATCAATGAGGGACTCACTCACGGATGATGATGACGGTGTCGCTCCAAGGAATATTCCGCTTGGAAGGTTCCTGCTGTGATGTTAGGACGTCCTAGATGGCTCACGATGGGGATCACGTTGTTTTCTATTGTTTGTTTTTAATTGGCGCACCAAACACACAGTTTATTGGGTTTATATCACACAAAAACACCAGAATGTTCGCTCTGACCGTCTTCAATGAAGTGAGAGATCTTGATCGATGAATGATTGGGGATTGGGAATGAAAGGAATGGCGGGAATTTTAAAGTGCTTGCTTTAACATTTCTTCCCCCCGCTGGCGAAATTACGAGCCAGAAACATAAAATTTTGAGAATGTTCACTCCAACCAATAGCATAGAATAGTGATGATTAATAAATACACTTACGATACCAGTTGAAATCTTGATGTGATATGATATTTTTTTTTTATGTTATACTTACTTATAATATACAATATATACATTGAATGATATACATATACATAGACATTGATATATACTTTATCCTACTCTGTTCCAAAGGGAATAGGACAAAGCTTCACAAGTGGTCTATCTACAATACCTTGTGCAGTTTTGACAGCAGCAAAGCGAGACACACCATCTCGTCCGGGAAAAAGTTTGATAATTTTACCGAAACGCCAATGCAGTGGGTGGGTACATTCGTCCTTGATAATCACTGGTTGACTGATTTTAACTTCGCCAAATGATTTTGTCCATTTCAAACGTTGTGATAAGTTTGTTAGGTACTCAGAATGCCACCTATTCCAAAAGTCCTTATGCATACGCTGCAAAAGTTGCCACCGTGTAAGTCTGTTCATGCTTGTGTTTGTGTAGTCAGGTGTGGGTACTGTGGTGAGTGGTGCCAATGTTAAAAAATGACCTGGCGTGAGAACTGATAAGTCGTTAGGGTCTGAACTAAGAGGGCATAACGGCTGTGAATTCAGTATGGATTCTACCTGCACAAAAAGTGTGTTCAATTCCTCATATGTTAGGATTTGAGCACCGATAACCCTGTAGAGATGTGTTTTGACAGATTTCACACCTGCCTCCCAAAGTCCTCCGAAATGGGGAGCTCCAGGTGGGTTAAACCGAAACTCGATGCGTTCGGCTTCACATGCGGATCGCATTATGTTTGATAATTGGGTCTGAGCCCCTTTGAAATTGGTGCCGCAATCACTATGAATGATATTGCACCGACCACGTCGACCTATGAATCGGCGAGGAGCCGCTAAGAATGCTTCACTAGATAAATCTGATGCTAACTCTAGATGTAGAGCTTTCGTGGCAAAGCACACGAAAAGACACAAATATGCTTTGGTGGTACGCGCGCCACGATACCTTTGAAATGTTATTTTAAATGGACCAGCATAGTCACAACCCACTGAATGATTTGATTTGAGTGATACGGGAACGAGGCAAGTCCGCCATTACTGGTTGATAAGATGTTGGCTTCATACGAAAGCACCGATAGCAATTTGATATGACTTGCCGAATGGCTCGTCGAGGAGACAAGATCCAAAAATTTTGAAGGAGAAAATACTGCATGGTTTGTAAACCTGGATGCAGATTCTCATTATGCACACACTGTATGATAAGTTGAGTTAGGCGATGTTTGCGCGGAAGCAAAGCTGGGTACTTGGTTTCGAAATTGAGATCCGATCTAGAGAGCCTACCCCCCACACGAAAAATGTCTTTTTCATCCAAAAACGGACTGAGCCCTTTGATTGACTTAGGTATAACTCGACCTGAGCGCAAACGTCCTATCTCGTCTTTAAATGTTGTTTGCTGTACATGTTTGACCAGCAACATAAGAGCTTCATGTAGTTCAGGCTCTGTAAGATGATCAGAGCGCTTGTTTTTGCGCAGGCACTGAATGAAACGCTTGCAATAAGCCACGACACGCTGAATCTTCCTCAATGAAGAATATTTTTTGATAAGACGATCAAATGGATGTTCGTCAACTGAAAGAGTGTTAGTCAACACACACAAACGTTTTTCACATGATATCATTGGATCAGCTTGATACGAATTTGATGATTTAACCTCTTTGGGCCAATGATGAGGATCTTGCGACAGCCACTGTGGGCCTGTCCACCACAGGTCATGATTGATAAGCTCGTCCGGGGTCAAACCGCGACTCGCACAGTCAGCAGGATTGTGCTTGCCCGGAACCTGCTTCCACCTAGCTTCTGGCAGCTTTCTTTGAATGTTTGATACCCGATTACCTACAAATGCTTTATAATCTGATGACTTAGATCTGATCCATGCTAACACTATCATGGAATCAGACCATACGCACACACTTTCAATGTTAATGATACTTGAATATAGGTTGATGATATGCTGCATAAGATCTGCGAGCAACGATGCACCGCAAAGTTCGAGTCTGGGCAACGTTCTACGTTTGGTGGGGGCTACACGTGATCTAGCGCCGACGAGGGCCACATGATGTTGATTTTGCTCGTTAGTGGAGCGAAGATATACGACACCGGCATAACCTGTCTCGCTTGCATCCGAGAAACCGTGAAGTTGGTACGTAACTGCGTCATTTCTAGTGATACGCCTCGGAATCTGGAGCTGCGACAAATGAGGTAACTGCTCAGTATATTTCATCCACAACTGAAAGATTTCATCGGGTACAACTTCGTCCCAAGGTGTCCCCAACAACCACAACCGTTGGATTAAATGCAAGAAACGTTAACGGTGTTAACAGCCCGATGGGATCGTAGATACGCGCCAGCTCTGAAAGCATGGTACGTTTGGTACACTCACGTTTGATTTGATTTACTTGATAATTGAAAATGTCATCTTGTGAATTCCAGGCCAGTCCTAGGACCTTCACGAAGAGACTATCACTGTCAAAGGTAACACCTGGAACCGCCTTGTGACTTTCAGGTAGGTTTTGTAGAACAGCCGCATGATTGCTGGCCCACTTTCTGAGCTCAAAACCAGCAGAGTCCATAATGCCTATAAGCTGCCGCTGACGATCTAACGCCTGTTCTAGGGTGTTACAACCCGAGACGACATCATCCACATACAAATCTCGACGCAAGATGTCTGCCGCAACTGGATATGACTTCTGCTCATCTTGAGCTTATTGATGCATGGTGCGAATGGCCAAAAATGGCGCTGATGAAATTCCAAAAGTCACGCGATTAAGTTGATATTCCTGCACTGGTTCATCAGGTGCGCATCTGAAAAGAATGCGTTGATAATCACGATGTTCACTTGTTATGATAATTTGACGGTACATCTGACGAATGTCCGCTGTAAACACAATGGTATGAAGTCTGAAACGCCACAAAATGTTTGTTATTTCTGCTTGAAGTTTTGTTCCTCTCAGGAGAGTGTCATTTAACGAAACTCCTTTTTTATCCTTGGCTGAAGCATCGTATACCACACGAAGCTTGCCTGGTTTCACCACCGCATGATGCGGAATATAATATGCTGAAGGAGATCGACAGTCCTCTAGCGGCACCAAATTCATTTGTCCACTTGACAAATACTCCATCACATGTTCTTTGTATTCTTCATGAAACACTGGGTTTTGAAGCAATCGCTTTTCTAGCTGGTCATAACGACGAAGCGCAACTGAGTACGAGTCATCAAACGACGGCGATTGGTCACGAAATGGTAAGTGAACAACATAACGTCCTTCACTGTCACGTTGAGTAGTTGATTGATATATTTGTTCACACTCAGTGTCATCCATTGATAGACACTTCTTAGAATCTGATGAAATGTTATCTATCTCCCATAATTTTTGAACTGCAACATCCAATGTTGCATCCATAGACACATGATTGATTGATAAAGGGGTGGGAGAAGATCCACTTGATGAAGCTGTACGTCCCATTAACACATAACCAAAAATGGTATTTATAGCTGTAGCAGATTGGTTTCCACCATCAACTTTTCCGGGCAACAAAATTTGTGGGAATATTTCTCCACCGATTAAAATGTCAACTGCCCGAGACTCATGATAGTGCTCGTCAGCTAATTTAAGATTTGAGATATGTTTAAACTGATTGGTATCAATAGGATGAGTTGGCATGTCTCCACAAATTTTGTCTAAGGTCACTGCTTCTGTTGTGAAGGAAGGTTCAGATTTGCCAACTGGACGAATCTCCAAAAACACTTTCCCGCAAGATTTCGATGGTACTTCGCCTATCCCTGACATAGGTGTATTAACCTTGTAACGGGTCAGTCCGAGACGCCGAGCACAGCTATTGGTAATGATATGGCTTTGACTGCCTGGATCAAGGAGAACACGAACCTTTTGATAAGACCCATAACCATCTTTGACTTCCACCTCCGCTGTTGCTAATAACACAAATGATGATTCTGAACTGCCAGCTGAAATATTTGACAGTCTCGTTTTAGGAGTGATGATGTTCTCTGCAGGAGGAGGAGGGGTACCTAGTGATGACTGCTTAGAAGCATCTGATTGATTGGATTGCAAATTTTGATTTTTTGATGGGAAATGTAGCAGACTGTTGTGGCGCTGACTACATGTTTTACACTTAAATTGGGACATACACTTTGATGTTATATGATTACTGCGTAAACAGTTAAAATATAATTTGTTTTGTTTCACAAAATCATTTCGTTCTTGAGGCGTTTTGTTTAGAAATGATTGACACAAATAAAGGGCATGTTTGTCCTTGCACAATATGCATGATAAAGGTGGATGAGATGTCTGAGCCAGAAGCATGTTTGATGAGGGCTTTGATTGATAAGAGGGATTATGAACCCTTTTACTCAAATTTTGATTAAATGTTTGAATGTTTGATGCTAGCGAAGAACGTTCTAATGCTTCGCACCTTTCTTTCACAAATGTTTTTATTTGCTGGAATGTAGGGAAGTCACTGATCTTACAGTCCAGCTCAAATGCTTCACGGGATGCTTTGTCAAGCTTGGTCAATAGCGAATGAAATAGAATAAAGTCCCATTTACTTGTGGGCAAGCCTAACGAGTCAAGCATTGAGATGTTCTCACTATAAGTGTCCAATAAGTTGCGCAAGCTTTGAGCTGAACCCGAGCTCATGGGCTTTAAGTTTGTGATTTGTTCCCAGCACACGAATGCGAGGTACCTCTTGTTACTATATCTGTCCACTAGAGCTTCATAAGCACTTTTATAATTTGAATCAGATATAGGAAACGCACGAATAATATTAATGGGTTCCCCTGAAAGTGATGTGATTAAATACTGAAACTTTTCCACATTTGTTAAATCTGTCCGACGATGAACAAGTGTATTGAATAAATCAGTAAAACCTGGAAAATCTTTCAATTGTCCTGCAAAGGTAGGCAGTTTTATTAGAGGGAGCTTGCTGTTTGACTTGGGCTGAGTGGTGTTTGGTGGCTTAGTCGCTTCAGGCTCCTTTTTGGGCAAAAGGGTTCGCATTGCTTCCAAAACCTCAAAGTACATGTCGTCAGCTTGCTCTAGAAACACTGTTTGTTCATTGATACGATCTTGTTCAGCGTTGGATTCCGTTAATGCACATATAAGGTTTATATGGGCCTCATTACAAATATCCATGTATGAATCTAAACGGGAACCCCATGTTTCTAAACGAGAAAGAATGCTAGGATCATTCTTACACTTTCTGGCACAGACTACCGCATCTGCTAAACGCTTAAGCGCGATGTTTCGCTTTGCTTGGTGATGAGAGATCATTGCCTCACCCATGATTGTTGATATAACCGTTCACACATAAATGATAAGTTTGAGTGCTGAGGGATATAGAAATCCGCACAAAAAATACTAAAGGTTTGCTTGAATAAACGTTTGTAAACGTCACACACACTTGAAAAGTTTAATAAAAGTTCCACACTAAACTTTCAATAAACAGTCACGAAAAATGCTAATAGGATTCATAAACGCACCTTCAACTGTCAAATATAATTTGGTAGAAATTAAATTTCACTAACGACAACACTAAAGACTGAACTGATTGACCGAATGAAATACGAAGGGTGCGATTCTTGACCCGATGAAAATTTTCGAAGGACCTTTTTTTTTATTACTGAGAGAAAATCGTGATGATTGTTATGATAATATGACAATGTATTTGTTCACTGAAATAAAACACGTTTAATTAAGAAATAGTTTGTGGTTTGATTACTATGCGCTGTATGTTACGCAAAGTAGTACGTACGCGTGGTATGATAGAAATGAATAAGTTTGTATGATTATTATTTATTTAGGTGTACCTAAATAACACAATGCACAAATAATGTATGTTAACACGAAATGAATATTATTTGAACGCTGTATGTTACGAACAAATACACTGATGAAAGTTTATAAGTGTCACGTGTTTCACATGAAACACTGATGATATTAGTAAGTACTGCTTGTTATACCTACTCGCACACTAATAATGATACGATTTGAACGTTGTATGTTACGATCAAACCACACGAAATTTGTTTGAGGTTATTGACCCAATATGATATGAAAACGTAATAAGTGTCGTATGTTACACTTAAAACAACGTTTGAAATAGTAAGTATTGCTTGGTATACTTACACACAATATGATAAAAATGATAATAACCCACCGTATCTTTGTTTACGTATAGGAACACAAAATGATTTGATAATAACCCTCTCGACTTACAATGAATGAGTGAACTCGAACGGACGATGATAGGTATTTCGTTGGTACCTACCTACATGTTTCACACAAGTTGAAAATGATAAAAAAGATTGAAAACACTAAAACATGTTAGAAAATACGATAATATGCGATGAAATGATGTGCGTTGTAAGTTTTACAGACGATAAATGATAAATATCACTGATTTTGCTATTTGGTTTTCGTGAACAAAGATGGACGACCGAAAATTTTCCCCAAGGCAAATCGGTACAAATTTTGAAAATCCGGTTCGAAGTGGACCAAAAATGTAAGGGTTTCCTTCTGACTGTATCACAATAGGTTGCCTTGTGGGAATTAAGCACTTTAAAGGAATCAGTGAGGGACTCACTTGGATGATGATGACGGTGTCGCTCCAAGGAATATTCCGCTTGGAAGGTTCCTGCTGTGATGTTAGGACGTCCTAGATGGCTCACGATGGGGATCACGTTGTTTTCTATTGTTTGTTTTTAATTGGCGCACCAAACACACAGTTAATTGGGTTTATATCACACAAAAACACCAGAATGTTCGCTCTGTCCGTCTTCAATGAAGTGAGAGATCTTGATCGATGAATGATTGGGGATTGGGAATGAAAGGAATGGCGGGAATTTTAAAGTGCTTGCTTTAACAGAGCAGTTGGAAGGAAATGTAGAGGAAGAGTAGGGTAAAGGAGAGGGTGAAAGGGGGGAAAGAGGCGAGGACGGAAAGAGGAAGAGGAGAAGAAGGGGAGGGGTGAATATGCCCGTACGATAAAATATTTGTTTCAGAATAAGAGAAAAAATACTTAACTTCCTGCAAAACGTTTTCGTGTGGAATTATAATTTAATAATACAAATGTGTGATGTTAATTTAAACGCGGACGAAGTCGCGGGCAATAGCTAGTAAGAGAATAGAATAGGCGTAGTGTGGGATGCCCCCTGGCTAGATGGAGCGACGATCTGCGTAAGGCGGCTGGCAGTGACTGGATGAGAAGAACCGAAGAACGGGTTCAGTGGCGCACCTTGTGAGAGGCCTATGTCCAACAGTGGACTCTTTCAGGCTGATAATGATGATGATAATAGAATAGGTCAGTCATACGTATAAGTATTACATTCACGTACAAATTCAACATAACATGTTTTGGGTGGAATGGTCAGATTATGTACTTCGTCCCTTTGACGTCAGTATATATTTTAATTGCTAATATGCCTAATTCATTGTATTTAATCAGTGAGCTTCTCATCATTTTTTGTTTAAATAATGACGAGAAGTAACGATAATATCAAACTGTAACTGTGGTATGTTACAGATATTTACCTTAATTATTTTTGACAGTGCCAGTAGTGGGCTGCTGCTACTAAAACGTGGTAGTAATATTTGTTTCTCCACACCTTTTCCCTGAATTTTTTTAAACGTAAGTAGTTAGACCTATTTTATTATAACAGTTAATATTAGCTACATATTGTAAATAACTGAAATTATTTATGAAAAACTAACTTCAACTTACTCGAGTTTTTTGTTAGTCCCTATTATCTAAAAATCATCACAAGAATTTCTGGCTATTCTCATAGCTGGGCAAAGATGTTCTTGGTATAAACTAGAACATTTTTAGCAGACCTCATCGATGGTTGATAGATACCCTATGCTCAAACCTCATTAGAGTTAAAGAGACGTTCAAGCTCCTGATCTCAAGACACCTTCATCTCTTAAGACTATTTACAACTTATTTATTTTTATTCCTGTTTCTTAATAGACGTCCAAAACGGGCAGGGATGAGATTGCTTTAGATTTAGCTATCATGTCACAAGAGTTTGCTTCGGAACTTCGATGAAGTTGTGCGGCACCCAGCGCGAAACTTTCCCGTTCACACGAACATGTAGAATCTCACACACATTTCCCAAACCTATTACGTGTTGAATCTCCTCAAACGAATATATAATATAATTCACCTATTATTTTCAATAACATTTTTCACTGTATAGCACGCTTTTTCTGTCAAAAGGCGGCCACTTCTTTCTACGTTAGCCAAAGTTAGTTGATCGCCCTTAAGTTGTACCTTCCAGCGAGCTCTAAACCTTGGAAAGGCTTTTGTCCTTTAACGTCATATGAAGTAAAACGATTCTTCGGTTTCTGACATTTGTAATCGTAAAAATTTACACAGATCGTTAAACAGAATATTTCTTTTTAGCTCGTAATTTAGGAGTAACATTCAATATGAATTATCCATTATTATTCCTCCAATGAAATCAAATCAAAATATTCTTTATTGTGCACCAATTTGAGAACTTTGTAACAAAAGTGTTTCGCAAAACTATTCAGTGATCTAGTTAGTACATCCAATTTACAATTTTCAAAGGAGAATGCCCAAAATTGTGTGGGAGTTTGCCTTTGAACTTTAAACCTTGCGTCTGGATCAAATTGTCGTCAAAATACAGGCAAAATACTAAGGATTATTAAAAAAAGAAAATTGTTTAACTATTTAGTGGGAAAATTGAATAATCTCACTTGGAATGAAATCTTCGTTGGCGTACAGTTTTCACAACATCGTGGGTATATGGCCACGGTTAACCGTTCCCGATCTTGTAGTCATAGTTTGGTTTATATTAGTCGGCAACGGTATATTGCGTTCGACAATACATTAGGCTCGTTAAAATAGCTTTATTCACCCAAATATACTATGTAATCAAACCGAGACAAAGCAGGTGTTGACATGACATCGGATATGACGTCACAGTACGAAACCATAGAGCATATCAATAGTGAGGTTATAAATAAATCGATTTAACAAATTGAATAATCGATATTTCGGTTACGTAACAATATTTTCATGAATATCTTTTAAGAACGTGTGTAATACTTTAAATCAGTATAAATACCGTATTTCAAGTCAGTAAATGAAAAACGTGATGGGTGGATTGGATTATCGCGCTAATAACTGAAAGGCAGTATCAACTATGATTGACAAATATCGATTTTAATTCTGATTTCACTACTCTAGTTGAAAAGATGCCGGTCGGCCGGCGGAAATCATCAACGTTTTTATTATATGTTATTTTTAAACTCCCTACACCATTAGCTTTAAAAAAAAATTGAGGGGATTCATTATTCAGACCAATATTTTTGGTACATGAATGGTAAAGGCGCATCTCAGGCCCACTTTTGGGCATTCTCCTTTACATATAATTTTGACGACCTCCGTGGCGGAACGGCGTAGCTCTCCGCCTGTCACGCCGAGGTTACGGGTTCGAATCCCGCTAGGGGCAAATATTCGTATGATGAAGTTTTGGATATTTAGATATTTATCCGTTATCTAGTAACCATAGCACAGGCTCTGCCTAATATGGGTCTGGATAATTGGTGTGAATGTCTGAGATATTCATTTATTTAATATTCTACTCTTAATATTCCAAATATGAAGTTTTTAGCTTAACCTATTAATTATAGTCCTAGTGATAATAATAATTCTATTAATTTCCGCGCATTTCTTTTAGATGGCTCCTACTCCAGACAACAGCAATCCAAAATTGGCCCATTTCTCAGAACCTCATCCCGACGATGCAATCTGTATCACCGGTTTCTCTGGAAGCTTCCCTGGGTCCAACTCTGTACAACATCTCGGAGAAAACCTGTTCAACAAGGTATAATTATATATATAGTTATCTAAAGCAACATATTTTATAATTTAGTTTAAATTAATTAGATTTTAATTATTGCATAATTGATATTTATTATATAACACTCATTTCCATAGTTGTTATCATTACGCAAAAAAAAATATATTCAAAAAAATTCGAAAACCATAAGTCAAAATATTTAAGGGTGTTTTGAAAAATAAATACACATTTTCAGAATTTTCCTAATTTTGTCAACTCTGTACATTTTATTAAGTTACTAGCTGTGCCCGCAGCTCCGCTCGCGTGAACTACAGAATCCGCTCCCATTCCCACTTCCGCACCCGCTCCCGCTCCCGCCCCCGCTCCCGCTTCCGCTTCCGCTTCCGCTTCCGCTCCTGATCCCGATCCCGATCCCGATCCTGATCCCGATCCCGATCCTGATCCCGATCCCGATCAGGATCCCGATCCCGATCCCGATCCCGATCCTTCTCCCGCTCCCACTTCCGCTTCCGCTTCCGCTCCCGCTCCCGCTCCCGCTCCCGCTCCCGCTCCCGCTCCCGCTCCCGCTCCCGCTCCCGCTCCCATACCCTTTCCCATTTTCCCACGCCCACGCTCACGCCTACGCTCACTCCCACGCCCACGCCCACGCCCACGCCCACGCCCACGCCCACGCCCACGCCCACGCCCACTCCCACTCCCACTCACACTCCCACTCCCACTCCAATTCCCACTCAAAGCTCCAAATGTAATCCAATCGCAATCTGAATAGTACGGAAGTACTATTTTGCATTAACCTTACCTACTAATGTATTTGAAAACTAAAAATGTATCTCACTTTTGATTGAGTTGGCCGATTGCGATTAAATAAAGACTAAATGTTAAGTTAAGTTAAGCCCCATATTTTTGTGAAAAGTCCATCAAAATCCGTTCAGTAATTTTTAAGTGATGCGTGCACAAACTCACAGACAAACAGACAAAAATTTCAAAAATGATTGAAATGTGTTTTATTACTTATCTCAAATATCTTCAATGTACAGACACGCGATGTTTACGACTTTATTTATTCGTTTATTACATCCGCAACTTCCTTTAAATTCGACTCAAAATATAGTAAAAATTAAAATTCTTTTTTTTGTGGAGAATCAAATACTAAGTAAAACAAAATAATAATTGTTTAAAAATGTTTCTATTGAACTGAATTACGAAACTTACCAGTAGTTTGTGAGTATTACATGTTCACCCTGCTCATTCAAATTAAGTTATCTACCTGACATTTGATCCTCAGTTGGAACTTGTAACTGACGACAACCCTCGATGGAAAGCCGATCATGGAGTCCCGACACGCTCGGGTAAAATCAACAACATTCAGAAGTTCGATGCCGCGTTCTTCGACATTTATTACAAAGAGGCTCACATGATGCATTGTGCGCATCGGATCATCTTGGAGAAAGCTTACGAGTGCATCATAGATGCAGGTACAGTGAAACTTCATATTTATTTGATACATTTCTAGTTTGGGTTTAGACAAGGGATGGCCGTCAGAAAAATTTATTTACTAATTTTATTCTAATTTGAACTCAATGATCTGTGTCTTTTAGCTCCGTCGTTAAGCACTATTGATTTGCACTACTTTCTTCACATCTGCTGTAATACTTATAATGAGTGCAGCTATATTTACGAGTAAAATGATGATTCCGTATAGTATATCGGTGTGTCATGAATTCAATGATTCAACTGTAAACGGAATTTCTATCATGTTGAAACTTGTGCAATTTTTTCTAGTCAATTGATGACAAATTATAACGACGTGATTGTTTTTCAGAAATTGATTACATTATCGCAATTGTCATTATTTCAATTCAATTATTTAACTAACTTTCAGAAACATTATTTCTAGAAACTGTTGATAATATTAACAATTGTAAATTCAGGAGTCTTTATGTTACACTTTTGGACAATCATTGCCAAGTAGCTTACTTCGAATAAACGGTGTTCCTCTTGTCCGCAAGAAATCTTTACTTTGGTTTATTGCGGGAACGATATGACGTCATGATAACTGTCGAATTACAATAGGCTTCCTTGAGTAGTGAGATATAAGATGATAAATGCAGTCTCCTGACTGATTTTCTGCTTGCAAATGTACCGGGTACCTATCTTTGGGCATTAAGCCTCTTAGCCTCGCACGCAGGCCTTAAATGAGAAGGAGAGCAAGATAATTTCTGAGTATTTATTAGGTACAGGACAAAGACGGTAAAGGTAGTAAATAGGTTGGCATGGAAAAGACAGGAACTTAAGGACGATTACTATTTTCTTATCAACAAAATAAGATCCGAAACGATTAAATCGTAGTAAACCTAACATCTAAGTTTAAATTTCGCATTAGAGCCATATGAGTTTTTTAGTTTGCTTATCATAATAATAATAATAATAATAATAATTTATTTCGTTTTTCAAAACAACAATTCTCACAACTCATAATACAATTAGTACATAAAGTATTTCAGAAACTATCAGATACATCTAGACCGCACACTAGGGTACCCTGTGTTGTGCGGCTAGACTCTTTGCATTTGATTTAGCAATGTGTGTGTGTGGATCAATGGGTGTGTATGTTTGGTTGTGTGTGGATATGGGGGGGTGTGTTTGTCTGTGGATTTGTGTGTGTGTGTGTGTGGGGGGGGGGGGTGTATTTATATATATGTAATATTATATAATACAGTATTATGTACTACATATCATATTTATCATATAACTTTAATTCAATTTAAATAGGTACTTTTTATGCAAAAGTAAAAATAAAGAGATATACTACTCTGTCAAGAAAGTACCGGGAAAAGATAAATAATACACAAAATGTTAATTATTCGTCCAACTTTATTTCATCACCTTCAAAGTATGCTCCTTCAGAAGCGACACACTTACGCCAACTAATGATCCAATCATCAAAATATTTTTGAAACGGTTTTTCCTGGAATTGAGTACAGATCTCACCGCGAATTCTCCTTTATGTCTTCTGTCGAATGGAAACGGGTGCCACGAAGTGGTAATTTGAGTTTAGGAAAAAAAAAGTCGCATGGAGCCATATCTGGTGAATAAGGTGGTTGCTCAATGATGTTTGTGGAGATTTTGGTCAAAATGATGGCCTTGTGCGATATCGCATTATCGTGGTGCAGACTTTTGGCCTTTTTCGTCGAATTTGCTCCCTTAAACGTCGCATAACGCTCAAATAATATTCTTTATTTATAGTCTCACCTTCTGGCAAGAACTCTGAGTGTACAACACCGCGATAGTCAAAGAAAACAATCAACATGACTTTCGATTATGACTTTCGATCGACTTTGGCGTGGTTTTCGGACTTTCGGTTTCGGTTCAGTTGGAAGGCGCCAGTCTGAAGCTTGTTGATTAGTTTGCATGTCAAACTCGTAAACCCACGTCTCATCACCAGTAATAATGCGTTTCATGAATGTTGGGTCGGAATTGACTCGTTCTAGCATATTCTCAGCAACTCGTAAGCGATTGAGTTTTTTGGAGAAAATTCAGGTCTTTTGGGACTAGCCGAGCGGCAACATATTTCATCATTTCAGTATCCTTCAAATATCCTATTTATCATTGTATCTACTATTATGTATTGTATGTACTATTATATATTCTTCTTAGTTTGTCTTTAATGTAAATTGTGTAATTATTTTGTAATTGTATAATTTTATAATAATTTCTAATAGTAATCAAATTGTTATACCATGAAGTTTATGAAATAAAATAAAATAATGTGGGATGGGATTTCAAATTTATAGTCAAGGTAATGTCGTGTCATTAAGTGTTAATGACGAGACGTTACCTACAAATTAGGTATTAGTGGCTGCAGTACGATGCGTCGCGTATAATTTTTTTCACTTTACATTTGATCATAGTGTTCCTATAGATAATGATGCATCCAACGCTCTGTTAAATTAACATCTGTCGGGTCTGCCGGATCAAAACATCCAGACGTTTTGTCAAATGGATGATAGATATAATGAATAGTTTTTGGTTTTCTATTGACAACATTATATTACCTCGTAAAAGATTTAATTATTATTTTTATGTTTTAGGTTACAATCCCGCAGAAATTCGTAATTCCAAGACAGGGGTGTTTATTGGAACGTCCGTTGCAGAATCAGCAACTAGAACATATTATGACAAATTTTATGTCAGTGATTATGGTAATATTGGGTATGTATTCTAGTTACTGACCTTCATACACAGGATTCGTATTTATAAATTTTAGGAAAAATAAAACAACTAATTGAGCCGCTGCAACATAGACTACAGTTTATAATTAGTAATTTTCGATATATGGTTATTGTAAAATCTAGCTCTAGTCTAAGATCAGTAGTATTTGCGATGTGAGTGTTTTAAACTTGGACAACTGTATTCGAAATGAAGATCTTATCCAGATCTTTCTTTTAAGTAAGTTAGTAGCAAACAAAATCTTCAAAGGAGTAACAACAGAAGCAAAATAATTGCAATTAGAAGACAGAATACGTATTAAAATCTAACAATAAAATATAAATATTCTCTAGTGGCAAAATTAAAACATTTCGCATCAAATAGTTTAATGAAACCGAAACTTCAGAGGCATTTCTTGTCAATGGATTAAGATTAATGTATGGATCATGTGAGTGCTGATAGTTCACATACAAAATGCGCTTCCATTTCTGTGGACTTTACTATTAAAGATAATATGTGTCAATTTGTGAAATGGAAAATATACATATGTAAATGAAATATCTATCTTAATTAAGAAAGAAGTAAAGACAATATAGAGATGGATAAAAAAGGTAATAATAAAGAAGTACCGAACCAATTTAACAATGATTTTGTAACTGTTGCTAAAGAGACGTCTAAGGACCTTACCGTTAATATTGATCAAGGTGTAGGATGTCTTGAAAAACATACTATTAAGTATGATCAAATCAAAGAAAATAAGATATGAAAAATAATATAATATTTATAAGCTGTTGCTGTGCGTCGGGTATATTTGAGGACGCACATGTAGACGGTTTCTAGACCGTGATCTAAAAAACGTAGGCTGCGCGGCAGCAAAAACAACTCCTGGAAGGGAGGCAGTTAGTCCGTTTTCTATTGGGAACATTTGTATGGAGAGGTTTACAATTTTGAGTTAAGCAATGCCACTTGGTATGGGTGTCATACACGTCACACTCTTTTGTATGTGCAATAAATTGTTAAATAAATAAATAAATTTATTTTAATCTTAATCGCACCACTATGGCTACATAGCTACATTGCGTTTGCTTTTTTCATACCGTAGACATACGCCGCAGTACGTGTAATATTTTATTTTTCTTTGAAAATAGTTAAATGGATACCTAATGTTAATGTTTTTATAATCTATATTAAATAAGTTTTTATACAGTATTTTTTTATATGAAGTTTCATATATAAATCTGAAAATATAAGGGTTTATTTGCCCAATTTTACTACTTAACATTTATTATTTTATGCATTTCGTAATATTTTACTACGGAACCCTACAAAACTGGTATTAGAAATGAACTAGCCATCGTCGATTTACCAGATAACGACAACAAACTTGACTCGGAAGTCTAAATACATCCTCTAGAAAAAAAAGTCTGAGTGCAGGGAGTTCGGTACTTCGACTCGCACCTGTCGCGAAGTTATATCTGCCTACCAGGCTTTTTGGGTTCAGTTTTATGTGTATGACACCCATACTAAGTGGCATTGCTCTACTCAAAATTGTCATACTTTTGACCAATAGAAAGCGGACTAAGTATCAAGACTCATGATTCATGAGACCCTGGTTCGCACGCACTCGACTGTTGCTACTTTCACACGTTGAGTGGTCCCACTCCAGTGCCTCTCATGTTTTGTTTTATACGCCTGTATACCTGTCCGCAAACTATGTTACTAAGTAATTTATTAGCAACATACGAATTATTCCATTGGTCTAAAAAAATAAGCTACTGTACTTTTCGTTTCATTGTTCTAAATTTGTGTTCGCCTTCGAGTGAGTGAGATTTTTATAGACAGATTAAGACTTTTAATGTTCACGGTACGTCTCACATTGTGTAAAAATTAGCAGACATCAACAAAATAATAATGATATATTTTGTTGTAGATCTGCAACTGGTTCTATAGGAACCTACATCTCAAATTATCTTGGTGTAACTGGTCCTGCGTACTCCCTCGACACTGCCTGTTCCAGTTCCCTCTATGCGTTCGAACACGCAGTGAAATCTATTAAAGACGGAATATGCGACGCTGCTATTGTTGGTGGTGTACAATTAATGCTCAGCCCTGAAGTTACCGATAGATTCAACAGGTACAATCACTTACTTTTTACTTACCCCGATGACCCAAGACCCGAAGAGGCGTTCGCAACATTTCCTATGGTCGCCAGCCTTTAAATAAATGTTTCAGACAAATTTGAGATATTTTCTCAAGTCTGCAGGTTTCTACATACTTCATGGACAATTATCCCGTCCTGATCCTCAAGATGTATTAATATAATAACATCTTAAAGTTTGAAAAACGTTGACGACCAACGCAAATATTATGCGCAGTCGGCCCAGATTTGGAATAATTTGGAAACTGATAATGAAGAGATGATGCCTGACAAGTAATGTTTGAATATGTGCATCTTTGCGTCGACAAATGAATTCAAAATATGTTTCAGACTGGGCGTGTTGTCTCCTGATGGCCGTTGTAAAAGCTTCGACAATAAAGCCAATGGTTATGGTCGTTCTGAAACAGTCTCTGTCTGTTTTCTACAAAAAGCAAAAGATTCTAGAAGGTATGGTAGAATTAGAATTAAATTATGTTAATTTTAATGACATATTAACACATTCGTGGATACAGCATACAGAATTCGTGACGTGGTAGAAGTTACTGAAATAATACTAAACACGACGTCTATATATAGACTTAGGGTCATGATAGACGCCAGCATAACGTGTATGGACGTTCCACGAACGTGTTAAGAACTAAATATGCATATATTATAAACTAGCTGTTGCCCGCGACTTCGTTCGCGTAGACAACTTAACATTACACATTATAATGACTAAATCCTAAAAGAAATCTATTAATCTGGTTATGCATTGAAAATATTTATATACATAAAATTAGCGTGCCGGCGGCGATTCCGCCCGTTGGACCACAGAATTAATGTTTTTTTTAAAAGATGACAATCTTCATGTTTATCATGAAATAAAAGATTATCATATAATTATTTATATTTTTCATAGTTTTAATATTATGCAAGAAGTAATGAGATTTATTTTATTAAAAAAATATCGCAGGTGATATTCCCTTTCCCCTCTCCCATTCCCTCTTTCCATACCCCCTTCATTCTTTCCTTACTCTTCCCTTCCCACCACGTTGAAAATCTCTTCCCTAACTTCTTCTCGCTCCCTACCCCTACCCTTCCTCCGCCCTTTATTTTCCTTTATTCTCACCTAACACCTTCCTTCCCCTTCCCTCTCTTCTTTCCTATCCGACTTCCTTCCCCTCCTAAACCCCTCCCTTATTGACACCTATTTTGCATATCCAATTAACTGTACAACAAAATGTCTGTCAGACTGCTGGACATAGGCCTTCCCTATTGAACGCCACCAAACCCGGTCCTCTGCCCAATGGATCCAGCCACTTCTGGCCACCTTCTTCAAGTCGCTCAGGGACTTGAGATCAGGCCCACCATCTGTGTCCACGTCTCTGCGCCGTAGGCAGGACGCACTGAATAAAGACTTTTGTAATTAAACATTGTGGAAAGGGCGACTTGAAGACTTGATGCAGTTTTCCGAATACTGCCCAACCTAACTGGATTCTTCTATCAGCTTCCCTATCGAAATTGATCCTACCCAACTGTATTGTCTCTCCTAGGTAGACGTACTCCTGAACATCTTGGATGCTGAGATTGTCGACGATGACCTCTAATACAGGGCCACTAATTATCGAATAACGAACTTTTTGTATCGAGACTTGTGTCAAACATACAAATGATATTAAATGAGAGGTCAACTTGTAGAACTGTCTCCTGACATTTATTCAGATACTAGCTATGCCCGCGGCTCCGCTCGCGTGATCTACAGAATCCGCTCCCTTTCCCACTGCCGCTCCCGCTACTGCTTCCGCTTCCGCTTCCCCTCTCGCTCCCGCTTCCGCTTCCGCTCCCGCTCCCGCTTTCGCTCCCGCTTCCGCTTCCGATTCCGCTCCCGCTCCCACTCCTCTTTTCCCACGCCCACTCCCGCTCCCAATCCCACTCCCACTTTCACTCCCACTCTCACTCCAATTCCCACTCGTAGCTCCAAATGTAATCCAAACACATCGCAATTTGAATAGTACGGAAATACTTATTATGTGCAATATATTTCATAATAACCTCACCTACTAATGTATTTGAAAACTAAAAATGTCTATAACTTTTGATTGAGTCAGCCGATTGCGATGAAATAAAGACTAAATGTTAAGTTAAGTTAAGCCCCATGTTTTTGTGTAAAGTCCATTAAAATCCGTTCAGTAGTTTTTAAGTGATGCGGGCACAAACAGAAAAACAGACAACGATTCCAAAAATGATTGAAATGTGTTCTATTACGTATCCTCAGAACCCTCAATTTTTTTTTGCAAATATCTTCAATGTACAGACACGCGATGTTTACGACCTTATTTATTAGAGAATTTATACCGAATATTTGGAAAAAAATATATTTTATTTGCTACTTACCGATAATTGCCCCGAACTCAAAGCTATTAAACAGTGATAACACCGTTAAAATCTGTTCAGTAATTTCCAAGATTAGCCCGTACTTACATTTACATACATAAAATTATGTATACACGAATTTTTTTTATTATATTTTTGGACTCTACTGGACTTAAGTAATATCCGGGCAGTGTTTTTTTTTTAACTACAATGTACAGATTCTTTTTTCTTTTGTTTTTCTACTGTTTTATTATATGTATAGATATGGTTAGTAAGTTATTTAAAAGGGCAGTTGAAAAGTGACATCAATTATAGAGCAGACAAAAAAAATATTAAAAAAATTTGGGATAAAATTAATAGCATGTTAGGTAACGATAGAAAGTCATTAGATTCAATAATTTTAAATAATATGAAAAGTAGTTTAAAAAATAAAGATATATGTGATAAATTTGCTCAAACTTTTTCTAGTGAAATTGATCTCATTAAACTTGTGTGTGATGTTAACTGTCTGGATAGAAATGAGTATGTTAATGAAGCGGAGGTGAGTATGAGGTGGCAGCCGGTGACTAGTAAAGATGTACTCCGGATAATTAGTAAAATGAGCGATAAAAAGTCCCCCGGATGCGACCTCATACGCATGTCTGACTTGAAAAAATTAGGTGCTAAGGTCAGTCCTGTTCTAGCAAAATTAATTAATTTATCTGTTGAGCATTCAAAATTCCCAAACGAATTAAAGAAAGCAGTTGTACGCCCTATCCATAAGAAAGGTAACAAAAGAGAATTTTCCAATTATAGACCCATAACGATATTATCAAGTGTAGATAAAATTGTTAAAAAGGTATTGTAAACCAAATAGGTAACTACCTTAATAAAAATTCTATAATAAATAAATGTCAACACGGATTTCAAAAGAACAAAAGCACTAACACTCTTTTGTCACGTTTCACAGACGAAATTAACTCATACCTAGCAGATAAAAAAATTGTAGTATCCATATTCTTTGATTTCAAAAAGGCGTTCGATACCTTAGAAATAAAAATGTTACTGAGGGCTATGGATGAGTGCGGGGTGAGGAAGCCGCTCAACCGATGGTTCCGCGACTTCCTCACTGCGCGCTCCTACCGCGTGCGGGTGAGCGACGAGTACAGCGAGGACACGGAAGTCCGGAGCGGGGTGCCCCAGGGCTCCGGCTGCAGACCTGTGTGCTACTTGATGCATGTAAACAGTCTGTGCAGAGTGCTGCGCCACTGCTCAGCGCATATGTTCGCAGACGACCTGTGCGTGCTGCGCGCCGGCACCGACCTCGCTGACACTTGCCGCTTGCTACAGCAGGATGTTGATGCGGTGGTCAAATGGGCCCACGATAATGGCATAGTCCTCAACGCCGATAAAACTAAGCTCATTGTTATTCATTCACCGTATCTCCATTTCAACGAATCACCTCCTTCAATCTATACACATAAGCACTTTTGTCTTCATGCCAATGTGAATATCTGTGATTGTAAACCTATAGAAGTAGTCAATAATGTCACTTACCTAGGAATGATAATAGATATACACTTTTCATGGGCAAAACATGTAGATTATATATGTAGTAAACTTAGAGTACTTTTAGGAAAGTTCTACCACTTAAGCTACAAAGTGCCCAAAGGCACTTTGAAATGTTTATATTTGTCGCTGGTAGACTCTATCGTGGGTTATGCTCTTGATTGCTATGGACTAACTTTCAAAACAAATATAGATAAACTAGAAGCACTACAAATAAGGTTCTTAAAATTACTTGTGGATAAAAAAACTCAAGCAAGATGCAATGATAATCACAGAAAGCTATTTAAAATTTGTAAAATTCTACCGGCAGGTCTAAAGCATAAATATTTACTTCTGACAAACCAACATACTCGTAGCAATCATGAGACTAACCTATCACTAGTAAGTCACAGCCACATTACTAGATCAGTAACCGGGGGCAGGTATGACGTACCTAGGGTGGGTAATTACTATGGCGACAGAACCATAAGAAAACGCCTACCATATTTACTTAATACCTTGCCCGAGGATATTAGAATGGAGTGTAACAAGCGTAAATTTAAAAAAATGCTGAAAAATTATTTGTTGGAAAGCATTTAACTCCATCATATTTAATTATTAATTTCACTTAAACATAAGGAGACTATGATCCCCCAGTCAAACCGTCTAGACGGTTTTGGGAGACAATTTTTGTAAGAAAATGTTTTATTGTATACGATTAATAAATAAAATAAAATAATAAATAATAAGTTAGTAATTGCAAAATTAACAAAATCTTAAAGTAACAAGCGTTTCCATGTTATATATACAAAAAATTATATTATGAGAGTAAATCTCCTGATTAAAATCATTTTTTGTACTTGCGAAACATAGGTAACTCAAATAAACTTGGTTCACACACAGATATATCAGCAGTTCCTTCAAAATAAAGGTCAATGCATATGATAACAAAAATCAAATTTTATCAAACTTGTAATGCCGTGTGTTTTCTGGCTTAGAATACAGCCATCCCCTATCTTCCCGTGTCGTCAAGGCGACTAAGAGATTGCAACATAGACGTGCTACAGCGTTCTCCTGTGTATATTAAGATCATTACTACGATCACCAAACCGCCTGCCAAACGTAGTGATTAAGACAAATCCCCCGATGGATAGCCCAGGAAAAAGTAGCATTCTATTGCAGAGGCTTATGTTCAACGGTGGACGTAATTCAGCTGATGATGATGATTGCAGTTTCTATACAATGTGTGCATAAAATTCTGATCTACTGTTTCCTTGAAATTATTGAAGACATTATCGCGAACAATGTCAAAAACATCCGAAGCATATCGACACATTGTTATTTCATGAACTTGAACGAGTCTTCAATAGGTTAAAACATGAATCTTAAAAACGATAACATATCTTAATGTGCTATACTTAGATATCATTTTTAAAAACGATATTATGAATTTCAGGATATATGCAGAAGTGGTTCATGCTAAGACTAATTGTGACGGCTACAAGGAACACGGAATCACGTACCCATCAGGACTTATCCAAAAGCAACTGCTTGATAACTTCTACAAAGAGTGTGGTATAGCTCCTTCCACGTTGGAGTATCTTGAAGCACACGGCACAGGTAGATTTCAGGAACCTTAAATAACTATACTTATTTATTTATTTACCTACCTATTTATCGCAAGTATTGCATTTATTCACTTGCCCGTAGCCATCCCTTGTTTAACAGTCCTATTGATCTTGGTTGTGGTTGTGGTTGAAACGTAATTGAGTAACAAACATCCAAACTTTAGTATTTATAATGCTAGCTGTAGCCCGCGACTTCGACCGCGTGGACAACTTAACAATACAAATTAATATGTATTTCTCGTACGAATGAGATGTTTTTTCAGGATAAAAACTATCATATGTCCTATTCCAGCACCTAACCTATATGTGTGACAAGTTTCATCCCGATCCATCCAATGGTTAAAGCGTGACAGAAGTCAAAGTAAAGTCAAAATCATTTATTGCACATTGATACACGTCATTTTTTTATCGACTACCGCTTCGTAGGTGTTAGCGCTGTGAAGAAGAAACGTCGCAACAAACTTCACGAAACACATCTTTTAAAAATCAAGTTTGCTTACAATAAATAAAGATTATACGAAGCTCAATCAACATTAGTACCAGGCATCTTTATCATTCAAATAATCGTTTATTTTATAACTAGCTGTGCCTGCGGCTTCACTCGAGTGGACTACAGATTGCGCTCCCATTCCCACTTTCGCTACCTATCCCACTTCCACTTCTACTCAATCTCACTGTCAATCCCGCTCGCGCTCCCACTCCCGCTCCCCTTTTCCCACGTCCACGCCCACGCCCAAGCCCACGCCCACGCCCACGCCCATGCCCACTCCCACGCCCACTCCCATTCCCACTACCAGCTCCAAATATAGTCAAACTCAAAACTCATCGCAATCAGTACGGAAATACTTATTATGTGCAATATATTTCATAATAACCTTACCTACTAATGTATTTGAAAACTAAAAATGTCCCTAACTTTTGATTGAGTAAACCAATTGCGATGAAATAAAAACTAAATGTTAAGTTAGGTTTAGCTGCATGTTTCTGTGAAAAGTCCATCAAAATTCGTTCAGTAGTTTTTAAGTGATGCGTGCACAAACCCACAGACAAACAGATAAACTGACAAACAGACAAAAATTTCAAAAATGATCGAAATGTGTTCTGTTGCTTATCCTTAGATGCCCAATTTTTTTTGGAAATATCTTCAATGTACAGGGAGATGCGAAGTTTACCATTTTATTTATTAGATAGGCTTTCTTACAAAGTTGTTTTTTATTATTTCCTCTGGTAGTTTGTTTTAGAAGCGTATGCATTGCCACGTGGACGATTTACTGTCCTTACTTAGTCTTAACCCTGGTAAAACAAGTTTTTTTTTATTTCTTGTATTATAACTATTATTGTTACAGTGCCTAAAAACGAGAGGTAATTTTTTTCTCACATATAAAATATTATCTAAAATGAATTGACCAGCTACTGTTAATATGCTTATTTCTTTAAACTTTCCTCTTAATGACTCTCTACAACGCAAAGATAGATATGGTCTGTTGAGTAACAAACATACACATTTTGGCATTTATAATATTAGTGGGATGGGATGGTGATGATGACAAAGAAGCCGATTGTTCGACTGATTTTCATGAACAAACATGCAAATATCCAAACATCCTATCTTTCGCATGTATAATGTTAGTGGTATTATTGCCATTGATATCTGAAATGACTTGTGTGACTTGATTTCAATCGAATCAATTGCCAATTTAATGTTTTTGTTATAGGCACTAAGGTTGGAGATCCTGAAGAAATGAAAGCCGTTGATCAGGTTTTCTGTACTGGCCGATCAGAACCACTGTTAATCGGGTCTATCAAGTCTAACCTGGGGCATTCCGAGGGCGGATCCGGAATGTCTAGTTTAGCCAAGGTGACGTTTTCCTAATTTATTTTATATTAGCTGTTTCCCGCCACTTTTTCCGCGTGGACAACTTAACATTACACATTATTATGTATCCATAAAGAAATCTATTAATCTGGTTATGCATTGAAAATATATAGGTACATAAAATTAGCCTGCCGACGGCGGTCCCGCAAGTTGGACTACAGAATTAATGTATTTTTTTAATACAGTTGACATTTACTTCATGTTTATCATGCATTAACAGATTATCATTAAATTATTTATATTTTTTATGTTTTAATATTGTGCAAAAAGTCAAGTGCTATAATTTAATTAAAAAAAATCGCAGGTGATATTCCCCTCTACCATTTTCTTTCCTTCCTCATGCCCTTCCTCCGCTATTTTCCTTCCCCTTCCCCCTTCTCTCTCCTCCCGTGGATAGGACAGATAGGACACACAATGAAGTATCGTTTTGTACATGTAACTCTTAACAAAAAAAAACTGCCAGTAACTAACCTTGGGCTTATATTACTTTAAGTACAATGCGTTTTTAACAAATCACTAGTGCCTTGAAAATTCGCAAAATGGATACAACCGTCAATGACGTCTGCCCTCACGCGTCTGCGGTGGTCTTGGCACGTTCGAGTCCGCACTCTGCGATGAGCACAGACCACCTACCCCCTAGACATGTAATAGACGAAAAATACCAAACAAACGCTCCTGGTAACCAACTGAAGAACGGGGGGCAGGGGTGACGTCATCATGACTCAAAATTAGGGAAGTGGACATGTCGATACTATTATCGATATGTCCTAATGTCATAAAGTAACCCAGTGATTGTATGTGTCGAATGGGTAGGTAATAAATGAATACTCACGTTATGTACAGAATACAATATTTATTAAATAAAAAAATCGTAATCGCTGCATTCTTAATTGAAACCAAAAATTACTGGTTTTTAAAATGTACTTACTAATTTTCGGTAGACCCTACGCACAGCCTTCTTTTGTGTACTGGATTTTATTAAGTAGCTAAGCCTTGTATCCGTATATTTTACCAGCACGCATTTTGCCAAATCAATCAAATGGTTGTTTTCTGTAGTCTCGTACTGATGAAATGTGAAATTCTCAAAAAAGTTTTCATCCGCAAAAGTGGCCAGCGTTTTATTTAAAAAAAAATTGTGCGGCAGTTCCTTTTAATGATTTTATTTGAGTCAATGTTAATCAAAAAAAATTTGATTACAATTTCACAACGTTTGCATAACTTTATTACTTCTGAAGAATGTTATACTTCTTGTTTTTACAGTTAATGACACAAGAGCTTTTATACATGTCGTACATTTAAAGCGTTTCATTAAAGAGCTGGCAACGAATTCTGCAATGTATTCGATCACATGCTCTGAGAATTGGGACAGTAAAACTGATTCAATATTATCAAGTTCTTGGTCAATGTTGACAGTATTGATGTTTACATAGTTTTTTTCTATTCTGTATCCAGGTGTGGTGATATTTATGCGATTTATTGCTGACGAACAGTTCAAAATTGCTATTTGTTCCTAGGGCACGCAATTGCCACTAGATATGTCGATTAATTCGGTATGAATCAACATTTTCTTATATATTGTTTCAAATTGCCGTGGTTTTGGGTTGTCATTACTACCACTATGAGATCGAATATTACAGAAAAAGAGCTATATGTGGCCTTGGCTTAGTTTATGCAAAGGTATATACCTAATTGGGCATTTGTCATTTTTTATGAAGTTATTGTATAAGAGTTCTACGCTTTCTATAGTTGCGCATATTCCTATGTAGCCTACGAAACGCTTCGAGTTCACTAATTTTTTTGTCACATTATCTTCTGTTGTCCGAATAGAAAGAAGAAAATCGTTTACGGCATCTAGTTTTGCGAAAATTTCATTGTGATTTTCTTCATTTATGGCTTTTTTGAAACCATATCCGTGCACTTTGGAGTCCAGAATGTCAAAAGCGTCGTTTAGTAACAGCAGCATATTAATAGTACCATCAACGTCTGCAAAGTCACCAAGTTCAGCTTCTTTACAAAACTTCAAAGCCTCAGCAACGGAGCGACTAAATAATTGAGTTGCTAGCTTCACTTTCATAATATTTGATTTATAATTAATATGCTGCTGTCTCAACTTATTTGCCATATGAAAATGTTCTTGTTCCTGAAGATGTTTTAATTTTTCAATGTGCTCCCATTTAATAAATCTATTTTCACTGTCGATGAGCTCTTTGTAGAGATCAAACGAGTTGCGAATCAATTATAATGTGTAGCAAGGGTCTGGCCACAAAACTACGTCTTTTTTTTAAATGGAATGTTTGAAAGATGTTTTCAAGTCTT
Source organism: Esperia sulphurella (assembly GCA_947086405.1). NCBI lineage: Eukaryota > Metazoa > Arthropoda > Insecta > Lepidoptera > Oecophoridae > Esperia > Esperia sulphurella. The sequence continues at coordinate 3,062,289 of OX352266.1, forward strand.
TGTGATCTAGATTGCCACCGACTTTTGCCATAGAAAAATTTGCGGCACAACCGTCAAATGTGAGTGCTATAATGTCAACGTTCACTTCGTGACATAATGTTATAGCTTGCATTACTAGTGTGGCTTTCTTGTCTCCACTTATGCCGTGAATTAAGAAAAACACAATTGGAACTTTAAAACGAGCATTAATTGGCACCACTAAAAACACTAGAACATCCGAACATTCATCAGTGCAATCAGTGTTAACACCAGTGCCATAATCGACATATCCAAATACACGCCCACTTCCAAGAGGATATTCCACTTTATTTTTTATTTTCATTTTATCTATAACAAGCGTAGCATACAATTTTTCTTTTAATTGGTCTGTTTTGAATTTTAATGCATTAAATGACTCCTTGGTAAACCCAGGTCTTCCTTCTATGCTTTGATACCACTTAGCAAGAGTCCTGAGTGACGGAAGACAGGTATTAAAAGTTTTTCGAACATATTTATATGCTTTTGTAGAGTAAAAGTTCAAGGTAAGTGCAAATGTTTTAAGTTGAGATGAATATTTTTTTCTTATAATGTGACCATATTTACTTTTATCTATTTGTCGCTGAATGAGTTCCTTTTGTGCCACTCCGATCCTGCTTAGAATAGCGGCATTTTCAGCATTAATCAGTTCTTTGGACTCAAGGTCTTTTATAATGAATTTCAAGGAAGCCACTTTCTTCCTTAAATAACTTTTTTGTGATTGCATCTGTTTAATTTTTTTTATTTTTGTTTAACATTCTTGTATTAAGTACTACAATGCGCCTGCGCAGTTTTTTCTTTCTTGGTGTACAAGAAGTAGAATCCAACATTTGTCCCAAGCCCGGAGATGAAGTTCGTTTTCTTAAAGTATTCCATGACGGAGAAGTTGTATTTTGTAAAGTTCTTGCCTGAAAATAGTTTAGATTTAATTATTTGAATACCTAAATATCCTACACATATTGTAAAGTACAATATTATGTAGTTTATACATACCAATGATTCTAGATTATTGTAAGGCAATTCTTCTTTTTCGTCTTGAGCAGTTTTTGTCTGTGAAAATTCTGCATGTGAACTATCAAACTGAGTACTAGGACTGGATGCCAATAGTTCTGGATTATTGACAGAATCCCCTTTTTCATTCCTAATAGCACTAGAATGTGATAAATCCACCTGTAAAATATTAGATTTAAAAACAACTTTTGTCTTTATAGAAAGCATTATTATTTATAATTAATATGAAATGAACATAAGTTAAATTTTTTAAAAATACCAGAACAGGTAGATTCAATGTAGGTATTGCAGTCCCGAATAACTTTCGACGGCTTTTCATTGAGATAAAACAATCGGGCGTAAAATGTTTAGAGCAAATTGTGCTATTTTTTTATGGCCACCAATCGTCTCCACGCTTTGTCAGATCAATCCATTTCTTTTTCATGTCAGGGTCCTCAGGAAATCTGTGTTATGAATGTTCAATGCATCAGGTACAACAGACATCTGATTGAAGATGGAAATGTGAAGGAGTACATTTCAAATGTGCTATAAAACTTAACAAGCAATGAATTTATGTTTTCATTTCAATAAAATATCGATATGATTTGACCACTATGTGTTACAACACTACTCGCACGTGTCACGAAATTCGTCAGTGCATGCGCGAGTGAGATGTCACATAATTACTATGGTAAAAGAAAAGGATTTTTTAATTAGACATCAACGATACTACTTCCAGTGCAAAGTCAACCACAGAGTGAACGTAAGATTTACCAATTTAAGCTGAACTCTGGGCTTGGAATAAATTAATGAATTTTATATTTAAACACTTACCAATGGAAAGTAATATTTTTTTTTTATAACTACTGTTCCGATTATGGTTCCCACACCACTTTATGGCACAGGCAGGCATTGCAAATACGAAAAATACATGTCGTTTAAAATATATTAGAAGCACGCTGTCCTGTCTGAATTTTGGTCGTGACTGATGAGACGGGTCCACCTCGATTAAAGTGAGCAATTTCTCGATGTTTTTCCAGACAATGCTTTCTACGTATTACACGTCTAGGTGTAGGTGGTCTGTGGCGATGAGTGAGTTCTTCCCCCACCTCATCCGCCGTGCGACGGACCGACCGCCCCGCCCCCGCCCCGTTCGCCCGCCACCGCCGGCGGTGCCGTGCCGCTGGATCGCACCGTAGTATCGCGCACTCGGTTTGTCATTTTGTCCAAATGAAATGATGTAGCGTGAAAGACATATTTTATCTACTTTAAATACCAGAAGCGATAAAAGAATCTATTTTCATTTAGGAATCAATTTTTTACTACCAAATGTTCATTTGAAATAAATTATCATTTTTTATTGCGCCTTAATTGCGCCAAAATTAATTTGGATATTGATGACGCACATAAATTTATTCGCGACAGATATCCAGTAATCTATCCCTAAAGCCAGCCGAATTATGGTCCTATGTCAATGCACTACATAACAAGGGAGGAGTGGAGCCGAAGGTGACGCGCAGGGATGTGGAGTACAGTGGGGCGCGCTCCTCCTACTCCTAAACTGCCACAACTAAGTCATGCCACTGAAGCCTGAAAATAGCAACATTGGTATTGTTATTTTGTTCGTTAGGGTCGCTTTAAAAACGTAGTGATATCAATGGTAGATTTAAATAGAATGACCATTCTACATTTCATTTCAAGAAATATCTGCGACATTCTGAGTCACTTTCACTCTTTTTCATCTACTGGAAGTTCACCCCCAACTTATTCATGTATTATAGTACCCAATAATTGTTGTCACTGACATCCTGCGAGATGGCCAACAAGTCAGTGCAGGTGCCAGGAACTGATTATATACGGATAACGAAAAAATTGTGCAATGATGTAAGCAACCAAATATTGCCATAACTAAAACTGCCAAAACTAAGTCACGAGATAATGAGTACACTATCAAAAGTAACGGTGAAGTAACTAGTTCCAAAACGGAGGTAGCCGAGTTGTTTGAAACCTTTTTCACTAAGATCCCCATGAAAACCACCGAAGCTCTGCATTCATCGCCTATTCTTGCCGAGACTTTACTTAATAATAATGTTACAAGATGCGAAACAGACTTTCACTTTAGACACGTTAATTCAGTAGAAATTATTAAGGCATTTAAGTCATTAAAACTAAAATCCTCTGGAGATCTATGGGGAATGTTCGTTAAAGTCATAAATTCAGTTCTTACGGTTCTTGCGCCTTACCTAGCATTTATATTTAACATGAGTATTGATCAAGGGGTTTTCCCTGATCTTATGAAGCACAGTAAAATCATACCACTTTTTAAATCTGGTGACAAACAAAATCCCAGTAATTTTAGACCAGTGTCAGTTCTGCCTGTGCTTAGCAAGATATTCGAGAAGATCATACTCAATCAATTGCTTTGTCATTTCAATCTTAAACTACTCCTTCACGATCGTCAGTTCGGTTTTACTAAGAGACGTTCCACAACCGACGCAGCAGACATGCTTGTTAAGCATATCCATGATGCCTGGGAAGACTTCCATGATGCAATAGGCGTCTTCTGCGACCTCTCCAAGGCATTTGATTGTGTTGATCACGAAACCTTGCTACTTAAACTGAAACATTATGGCGTTAAAGACAGAGCATTCGAATTACTTAAATCTTACTTAGAAAATAGAGTACAAAAAGTAGATATAAACGGATTTCGGTCATCTGGGTCATTCGTGAAAATGGGGGTACCCTAGGGTTCAGTTCTGGGCCCATTTCTTTTTCTTGTATATATAAATGACTTGCCCTTTTTAATACAAAACATGTCCAATATAGTTTTATTTGCCGATGACACTTCGCTGATTTTTAAAATTAGCAGAAAAGATTGTGAACTTGCTGAGGTAAATAATACTCTCACGCAAATTCTTAACTGGTTTGAGTGTAAATAACCTATAGAGACCATTTTTATCTTGCAAAAAAGAGCGGTTAGGGCAATCTATAATCTGCGTTGTAGAGACTCATTAAGAGAAAAGTTTAAAGAAATAAGCATCTTAACAGTAGCTGGTCAATTCATTTTAGATAATATTTTATATGTCAGAAAAAAATTATCTTTCTTTTTGAGGTACTGTGACAATAATAGTTATAATACAAGAAATAAAAATAAACTTGTTTTACCAGGTTTAAGACTAAGGTCAGTATATCGTTCACGGGGCAATGTATATGCTTCTACAACAAACTACCGGAGGAAATCTTAAATATGACGGACAGAAAGTTTAAGACCCACATTGAGAAACACATTTGTAAGAAAGCCTATTATGAAATAACGATTATTTGAATGACAAAGATGCCTGGTACTAATGTTAATCCAGCTTCACAAAATCTTTATTAATTGTATGCAAACTTGATTTTTAAAAGATGTGTTGCGTGAAGTTTGTTGCGCCGTTTCTTCTTCACAGCCCTAACACCTAGGAAGCGGTAGTCGATAAAAAAAATGACGTGTATAAATGTACCAAGTGTACTCATATGCAATAAATCATTTTGACTTTTGACTTTTAGGACAGAAGTCTCTCTTCCCAACAAAACGGCGTTTAGGTGGTTTAGGTACCAAAAACATACCAACACTACGCTTCTCTTTCTATTGTTCTGGACGCAGCGCCACAGTGTGACCTGTTTGTGAATGGGATAGGATGTTTGCTGAATGAGTGTAGGAGAGTTATGGAAGGAACAATGCCTGAAAGTACTATAAAATATGTTTTTTTTTTCTTTAGATTATAATCATGATATAGTAATATTAATAGAATTGTTATTTTTTTTAAATTTGTTATTGTAATTTTATCTAATGTATATAATATTTTCAATGATTATTGATATTTTTAATGTTTGTATTTGACTTTGTACCATTTTGGATTGTTTCTGTTAGGGTGCATATGATATTGACAATAAATTAAATGTGTAACTCTAGCGGCTCTGGCAGCGCACGCCAGAATAGCTCGCAGATGGTAGATTTTTTCTTGATATTTTGGACAATTCACACAATATCTTTATAAATTGTAGCCTATGTTCTGATTTATAAGCTATATTATTGTAAAGTTTCATTAAAATCCATTCAGTAGTTTTTACGTGAAAGAGTAACAAACATCCATCCATACTTACAAACTTTCACGTTTATAATATTAGTAGGACTAGCTGTTGCCCGCGCCTCCGTCCGCGTGGACAACTTAACACCACAAATTATTATGTATTTCCCGTAGGAATGAGATATTTTTTCGGGATAAAAACTATCATATGACCGGTTCCAGGACCTGACCTATATGTGTGCCAAGATTCATCTGTATCAGTCCAGTGGTTGAAGCGTGATTGAGTAACAAACATCAAAATATTCAAACATGCAAATTTTCGCATCTATAATATTAGTGGGATAGTGGTATTTCAAATCATATTTCAACGTTTTTGCTAAGTTCGGGAATTGCAGTTATTTGCTACGTATGGTAATTCGTAAGTTGTGCTGTATGGTTCCCGGCTTAGAATAGGTCTACCACCAATCTTCCCGAGGGTGTCTCTGATCCGAAAATGCCTTCCTTTCTCCCACTTCAGAATTTTCAATTAACATCCTATCGACTTCATCTACTGAACAGTGAATTCGTACTTCAAACGTACTCAGTAAATGCTGCAGATTTAGTTAGTTATATAAACATTGTAATATATATTAAAGTTTAACAAGTTATCTATTGTAATATTTTATTGCCTGTTTAGTTATTAATTTCGTGTCTAGCACTGGACTAATATGAAACGTTCTATTGATAAAGATCATTCAACTTTATAATGTCAATTGCGATTGGTTAAAACAGACTTATTGATTTATTGTATGGATTTTGTCTATTTTTTATAGGAGTTTATTAACAATTACTGTTTTTATGAATTTTAGATTTGCCTAGCATACCACACTGGTTTTATACCGCCCAATATATATTACTGCACCCCCCGTCAAGAGATCGATGCCCTCGTGCAAGGTCGTATTGAAGTTGTCACGGAGAAACGCCCTTGGAGGCGAGGCTTGGCCGCTACCAACAATTTCGGCTTTGGGGGAGCAAATGCGCACGTGCTTTTAAGAAACATCTCAAGAAAAAGGGTCAGTAATCTTTTCGAATGCCTAGAACTCTACACCTAGGTATATTGTATAAATAAAGTTTAAACATACTGGTTGATCTACGAAATCTTGTTCCTAATGATAAACTTCTATCTCATGTCATCCCTGGTTATTGATACCTAAGTACCTATTACACTTAGATATTTAATGAAACTTCCTTAACTGTTTTATTTCGAACACCCGACTTCCTACAACTTTCTTGACAACAGAATGCTGTTCTTCTGAAAAGAATCTGTATCTGAAGTTTGCAAAAGTTGAATATCAATAATAATCCTTTTAATCATCGGTAGCGGTAGTCGATAGAAAAAATGACATGTATAAATGTACCAAGTGTACTCATAGGCAATAACTGATTTTGACTTTGACATTTATTGATTTTACCTTGTTTTTCATATAATCTCTCTTATTGTCATATATTAAGTTGATATATTCTCATATTGTCTACAGATTAATAATGGCTTGCCATCTGATGACTTGCCTCGTTTGGTTTGTATATCAGGCCGGATGGAGTCTTCCGTAGCCATGGTGCTTAATCATTTAGAGTCAAGCACAGTTGACACAGATGAAGTACGATTGTGGCATGCTATTCACGAGCAAGATATTCCTAAACACGGCTTTAGAGGATATACTTTATTAGGTGATATACTTTTACTTCAATGGCAACTTGTAAACATTTTATATTTGAAAATTGTTTACGATATTCGTCTTTATTTCTAGGTTCAACTCCTAACAAGAGTATATCACTCGCTCGTAGCATCAAAACGTTAGCAGAAGGAGACCGTCCGGTCTATTTTCTATATTCAGGTTTTGGATCACAATGGCCCGCAATGGCCAGCCAGCTCATAAGGGTTCCAGTGTTCAGTGCTGCTATACAAAAGTAAGTGCACAAAGTGATATTCCGTTGTTATGAACAAGTTATTTATTGTTATTGCAAATTAACAAATACATCTGTCTGTAGGTGCCACAATGAATTATTAGGTACTAAAGGAATTAATTTAACTAAGATCATCACCGAACCTACACAAGCATTGGACAATATTTTACACTCTTTCATTGGAATTGTAGCAGTCCAGATCGGTCTTACTGATATTTTAAAAACAGTTGGAATCAAGCCAAACCATGTAATTGGTAAGTTTCCTAATATGTAGTTACAAAGTATCTCGACAACTTTTTGTATATTTCTAACATAATCTCAAATTTTCGTTTAGGCTATGATGTTGGAGAGTTGGGCTGTGCTTACGCAGATGGCTGCTTATCTGCAGAGCAGACAATCTTGGCGGCTTATAGTATGGGCCAGGCTTTTGTTGATGCTAAGTTAACTGGTCAAGTTCCTGGTTCTGATATAGCGTATTGTTCACGATATACCTCCGATGTTGGTACGAACTTAAGACTTTTTAAAATATATATCATAATAAATTAATCAACAAGGTCACCGTAAATAAATGTATTAATTCTTATATTTACTTTTCCAGCACCTAAAATTCTGAAGTCTTTAAGGGGAGTTATTCAGTCACCCAAGACACGTTCAGACAAATGGATTTCCACATCCGTCCCTCAAGCTTCATGGGAAGAGAAAGCAAAACTATCCTCTGCTGAATACTACATCAATAGTCTACTGGTAAATTTGCCAAATAAGCACGTTATCAAACAAATGTACCAATGGGCCAATAACATTGATATAATAGTATCCAATTAATATGTGTTCTTTTATATCGAAACTGCATGTCAAAACATATTTCGTAGCAACGCGACGACCACCATATTCTATATTTTTAATAGGGCGCTAAATATTATAACTTGTCAAGCCAATGATCTTTTTACTTATTTATCATTATTTTAGGAACAGCATCACAAATATTAGTCAATTTATATAGGGATCTTCTATTATACTGACAGGATGATTCGTAACCATATCAACTCAATTAGCGCTTAACGTGTGTGGAAAATTATCCGGTTTTACTAAGCAGCTCTACAATTACAGCGCCCTGCTGATTTCGAGGGGACGAAGCGCCTCATTTCATCAAACGCCATTATCATAGAAGTGGCCCCACATGGACTGTTTCAAGATACCCTCAAACACTCTCTTCCAAACAAAGTTACCAATGTGGCTCTGGCTCAGAAACACGAAAATGGCGTACAGTTCCTTTTCACTGCTCTAGGAAAGTAAGTATAGCATGATTCAATTTAGAATAGAGAAGATTCTTCTGAGGTGGCTCTATTTAGTAAATATTGAAATTATGCACCATCAGTCTTATATTTACAATTTTGGTAGAGTAACCAGTTCTATTTGATCTCAAAATTCCGTTTTCGCTTCTTTTACACTATAATGGCATAATAAATAAATTAGGAAATGTATCATAGAACGGTAAGATTGAGTTCTGAAGATAACTTTTTCATTTATCGGTATGCTTTTGCAGATTGTTCGTAGCTGGACTGAACCCGCACTTGGCCAACATCTACCCACACGTGGCCTTCCCGGTAGCACAAGGCACGTCAATGCTGTCACATTTAGTGAAATGGGATCATAGTGAAAATTGGTAATGATATCGTTCATCTTCATCTTTTGGTCCTCTCATGCTACATCTCTCTTAAGGTCAGATTTCCAGTGATATCTAATAAATAAAAACGTAATCTTGGCACGTCTGTACATTGAAGATATTTACAAAACAAAATTGGGTGGTCTATGGTTAACCTTAATAGAATAATATCATTCGTATAACAGAACACATTTCAAACATTTTTGTAATTTTTGTCTGTTAGTTTGTGCACGCATCACTTAAAAACTACTTAAACGATTATGATGTACTTTTCACAGAAACATAGGGCATAACTCGGAGTAACATATATGCTTTGTTTGATCGCAATCAGTTTACACTATTGGGAAGTATAAAACTTAATGTTATTGTTTGTCGTTAACGTTTCTTTACAGGCACTTGCCAGCATTCCAGACTCAAAGTACAATTTTGGTACATGAGAGAACAGTCGAGATCAACTTAGCTGAAGACAATTTAAGATACTTGTCTGGTCATTGTATTGACGGTAATATCAACTTTTTTACTATGTGCCTACCCAAGATCATACTGACATATTATTATTTAATTTACCTATCAAGACTTATTTTAGTTAATTGTTCCGATGCTTTTCTTCCAGGTCGAATACTTTATCCTGCTACTGGTTACCTGGTGTTAGTATGGGAGACATTAGCAATGGTGCAAGGTATTTCCCACGAGGCACTGTCAGTCGTCTTTGAAAACGTATGCTTCCATAGAGCTACCACTATACCGAAGGAAGGCAACATATTACAATTTATTGTTATGATACATAAGAAAAGCGGTAATTTTGAGGTAAATACGACTACTATATCTGTTTAATAGTTTAATTTTATTGGAATTCGTTCCAATACTAATTTGACTAGCAAATGTGCATAATGAATGTAGGAAGAAGAAACAAATATGTGATTTTAGTACGCGTTTAATTTTAACCAATGTCCAATTCCAATGTTAATAGGAAACATGTCAATAATTATAGGTACATAAAATTGTATGTAGCAGTATGTTGAATAACTATGTATGATAGTATACAATGTTAAGCAATATATATAAAGGCAACAATATAACACTTTTTGAGGTTCAGGTTTAATGCAATGCAGATGCAATGCAAATTGGTTGTTAATGTAGATCAAGAAGATGTGCCATTAGATGTGTAATTAGTCATTAGATTGATCCAAAATATTGATGCATTTGCAACTAAAACTACTCCAAAAACCAACTATTTCAAACAAAAACACAAATTAATTTGATTACCTATGGTCACGTTCGCTTCACGCCTGTCTATCATATAAGTATTTGATCCACTGTATTAAATATATCGAATAAAAGTACCGATATGTGTAAATCTCTTCGTGCTGACATTTTAAGCAGTATTATACGTTGTAGTACTTGGTATAAAGAACGTTAACAATGGGAGAGAAATGTAAAGTAAGACTGAATTTAACATTTGTGAAACATATTCGTAAACAATGACTAATACATGACAGGTGACTTGAAAAGTAGTCACAAATATCGTCGAAATGAATTACGCAGTAACTGAGTACCTATTTTATTGTGTCTATTTTGAAAAGTTTTTGAAAAACTTGTCTGTGTCACTTAAAATGATTCAAAACCTACAAAAGTGTCATACAAATTAAGAAGCAATACAATATTTTTTTTTGCTAGATCGTAGAAAATAATGTGTCGGTAGTAACGGGACGTATCTACGGAAAAAAAGGCGTAGGAAAAGAGTTCAGAGCAATCCCGGCGTCGGACGTACCTGCTGAATCTGAAGGCGGAATCATGTATACGAAGGAATTCTACAAGGAACTTAATCTCAGAGGATATCAATATAAGTAAGATCTTCTTTAGTCCTTTATCAAATGTGATCGTAATACGGGTAGGTACATAATTAAAATTGTGAGAGAAAACTAGGCTTGTTGTAATCAAGTTTGAATTGGTTAAGTGATTTACTTCTATCATTTGGTGCATGCTATTAAAATTTTCTTGCTCTCCAATGTTCCTGTCCTTTGTGGACTTGCTTGCAAAGTTTGGAATCAGAGATCAGTATGCAGATCATCACTCTGTCTGGACGGAGGGTGTAACACAATGCACCTACTGAGTCGTGATCTTACATCGCCTTGATAAGTTTTGAGCTATGTTGACAACCTTGTCTCTTGGCGGATCACCTCATCTCGTATCCTGTATCTCAAAGAAAGTCATAGCCCGTAAAGATTTTTCAAGGTCATAGAATTGTCGCACCATCATCAGTGTCCACGTTTGTGTTGACGACTAACTTATATGTATGTTGTGTATAGAGATTTGTTCCGAGGAGTTATTGGCTGCAACGTGGAAGGTACCAGAGGTCGTCTTCAGTGGAATAACAACTGGGTCACTTTACTGGACACCATGCTTCAACCCATGATTGTAACGCACGACACTCGGTCTCTTTATGTACCGACACGGATCGAGAAGATTGCTATTGACGTCGATATACACAATAATTTAGTGATGAAATCGAAAACCTCTACTAACAGTTCATTTGAATATCGATTATACCCACATATTGGAGTAACAAGGTAATTTCACAAACAAAAATCTTATAAAACATGCATAATTTTATCCACTGGAATTCAAATCTATTCTGATCTCCAACTGATTCATCATTAGAATTCCGTACTCTATTAGATAGAATTTAACTATGTCTCAGACTCAGAGAAAATAATATACCTGTACCATATAATAATTTACATTGAGCTTTCCGAAATTTTTTGTCGTACCCTGATTGCTGAAGATGGCATTTGAATTCAACTATTCTGTGGTTTTGTAGCAAAATAAAATAGTATGAGTAAAAAGATAATATTAACCTTTTGATTTATTTAACAGAGTTGGTGGTATCGAACTTCGTGGTCTGCATGTGACAGCTATTGCAAGGAAACCTCCACTTGGCATTGCCGTGTATGAAAAGAATGAATTCATCCCCAACTATAGCACTAATGATATGAAGGTATAGTACATTTCACACTTAAGAAGGTAAAGTAAAGAATGATATAGATCGCGTGCCGAGGATTGCAAACGTTTGATCTGATCATTCTTGACTACCTCCCGTGGCATGTATAATATTTTAAGAGTTGCTACAGGTAGGAAGCAAAGTAACCACTTTCTCCCCGCAGGCAAATAACAGTGGTTTTCTTCGCTCTGTATATTCTTCCCTTCCCTAAATCCAAAACGTTATATTGGTTCAGACCAAATCTATACGCTACTCAAAATCTGGTAGGTATAAGGTGTCTCTTACTGAACGTCAAAATAAATTTAATGAATTTAATTTGGAACAATCATTTTTGTGTCAGTCCAAAAAACGGTATTAATCGCAAAGCATTTTAAATCATCAGTGAACATTTAACAATCTTTGCTGCTTTGTGTGCTGCTGCTGCTATTCGAAATGTCAAGTACCTGTTTTTTATAGAACATTATAATATTTAATACTCTAGGCCATTTCTTCCTCAGGTGGAGGACATTCTTCGCGCCGATCTGCAACTTGTTTTTGAAAATATTAATACGTACAAATTCAAATGCATTGAACTCGTTGATGAAGAATACGACAAAAATGGTCTCGAACCCGTAATACAAAAAGTTGGAGATGTTCTGGCAGACCTGCCCCTAGTGCAAGCTGAACTCTTGGTGATATCGAAAAAGGATATACATATGCCAACAAATGTTTCAGTTACAAATAATGAAGTTGCTGGACAGCTAAATACAATTGTGTTTATTGGAGCTAATCTTTGCAGCAGACCTAATGTAGGTTAATCTTTCCGACTTAATTTGTTTAATATCATCCCGTCAACGTCTATAATAATGTGAACAAAGCACGAACTATAATTTACAAAAACCTCATATTTTTGTATAAGTTTTATAATAAAGTTTATATTTTGCTTTTGACAGGTGCTCCAAGATGGTTTCTCAACGTTGAAAGACCAATGCTTTGTAATAAGTCGGGAAGTTCTTCCCCCACCAAACAATTTTTCGAAACTTTATGATATTGTTACAATACATCAGACAGGATTAGAATATTTGGTTCTTTTAAGAAAGAAGGTCATGTCAAAATCTACAAAATATGTTAAAATCGTCACCGCAGATGAAACTTTCTCTTGGATTAATATGGTTAAGGAAGAAATGAAAGACGCTCAAAAACTAGTACTTTACAGTCAAGATGAGAGCATTAACGGTCTTTTAGGATTGGTCAATTGTTTGAGACAAGAACCCGGTGGAGAAATAGTAAATGGACTTCTGATTGATGACCCTACAGCACCAAAGTTTGATCCAGAATTATTTTTTTATAAAAAACAGTTGAGCAAGGGCTTATCAATTAATGTTTTTAAAAATGTGAGTGACTTAGTTACGTTCCTAGTTTTTAAATAACAAGTATGTAAAAAAATTCTTCTTTAATAGCAAGATCATTTAGCAGATCATCTGCCGGATAACTTTAAAACTGCTGGACCAAATGGAACATGATGTGTAATTGCGCGGCAATGATGGGTATATATTGGGTAGTTTAAGAGTTTTATTTGTCAAGCCATCATATATATTCAGAAAAACTAAATAAAAATTGACCAAACCCGCACATTGTGTACGACGTACACTTTTGCTAATTTTTAGATATCAGTTTGTAAAATAGGTACTTACTAACAAAAATAAAATGTATATCTCAACTTTACAGGGTACATGGGGTACCTACCGTCATCTTTTACTTGAGAAGCTGGAGGCCGTGCCATATCCTCACGCATATATCAACACAACAACTGCCGGAGATCTTTCTTCATTGCGATGGCTCCAAGGTTCACTTACAAAGGATTATATTCCTACAAACCCTGAACACCATCTTGTCCATGTAAGTTACAAACATAAGCCAACAATGGTATATTAGCACGCCTAAATTAGTTTTACTAATGGTCAATGCCACGCTGCCTGATGTAACGATGATCTGGGAAGGTGACCAAAAGCTACTGGGTGCGGTGATTGGAGGACCTGGTCTATTTACGTCCATTAGGGACGGCCTATATCTAGCAGTGGATATTGAAAAGCTGATATGATGATGAGAATAATGCATAGTAAATACTAATCTACCAGAGAACCCAAGCTATTAACCGATATGGTTCAAATCTTTGTTTCTCCGTGCTCCGCGCAGTCTTTTATGATATTGTTATAAAAAACTTGATTTTAAAAGATGTATTGCTGGAAGTTTATAGCTCCGTTTCTTCTTTACAGCGCTAAAATCTAGGAAGCGGAGGTCGATAAAAATGATCGTGACTTGTCTTCTGACTCTGATGATGATGAAATATTTAAATTTGCAGGTATACTGTTCAGCTCTTAATTTCCGTGATGTTATGACGGCAATGGGTCGCGTCTCATTGGACGCTGTCGCCCGTGGAAGACTTGCGCAAGAATGTGTACAGGGCTTAGAAATTTCTGGCAGAACAGTCAAGTAAGCAAATATATATAATGCAAATTCCAAACTTTAAACTTTACCCTACTCCATTTAATTTAATAAATGTATCAATTAATGTATGAATGCGTGAGTCAGGAATAAAGGCTATTGTATATTTTTTTTCATTTATGAGTTTATCCTTAATGAATGATAAACAATTGATGAACAAATTTTTAAATATAACTAGAAACTTGGAATATCCATATGAAAATAATTTTTTTTATTCCGATCCCTGGTATTTACATAACGCCAATTTATATCGGAATCGTCACATTATCGCCACTCGACATAAAATATTTATACAAATTCTTTCTCTTTCTTTAGTGGATCTCGTGTAATGGCTATGGCTGTGAAAGGCATCAGTAACCTGGTGCTAACTGACTCTAGTACGTGGTGTCCCATTCCCGATGAGTGGACTTTTGAACAAGCAGCTACCGTTCCTGTGGCCTATTGGACTGTCTATATGGCTCTGGTGAGAAGTTCGTTGAATAGACATAGTACATATAGGTTTTAGGCCATATGCTTAGGATTCCGTTTCTACTGGCATGAACAAAACCCACTACTGATTTTAAGCCTCCCATTTTATACAGGCTGTATAATCAAGACAGGACACTATGAGGGAAGTCAGAATATATAAGAAATAGATAAATTTGATCTAAGCAAACATAACGTTGACTACAAAAATAAGAAATTAGAAACAGAGAAAGAAAAAAATAATAACTTTAAATGCAGCATTTTTTTCCGGAAATACCGAAGCTGGCAGGTAGTTCCATTCCTTAGCAGTTCGCATTATGAAAGAGGAAGCAAAAGGCTTCTTGCGAATTCTCTGGAGGCATAATATTATGTTTTATAATATTTAAGAACTTTTAAACAGACAATACGAAGTAGCGCTTTATTATCAAGGCCTAGATATGAGAAAAGTACAATTTATTAATCAATGTAGGTAATTGTTGGAAAAGTACGCCGTGGCGAATCGATACTCATTCACGCCGGGTCTGGTGGCGTTGGGCAGGCAGCCATCAACGTGGCGCAGCACTATGGCCTCGAAGTGTTCACTACAGTCGGTACTCCAGCCAAGAGAGAATTTATTAAACAGCTCTTCCCTCAACTTAAAGGTACAATCTTATTTGCTTGTTCGTGGTTTGTTTTCTAGACTATGTAGCGTCAATAAGAGTTATTGTGTTAAGTGGCTGCTAAGTTACAAAGGTATAAATTGTCCCTAGTGCTACGCTGACAGTTGCACCGGCAAACTAACATGCTCATCGCTTCGCTTATCAAAACTTATTTCGGCATTTGCCTGCTATCCAAAGTTTGGCTATGTACTTCGGACCTAGATTACAACACACATATCGATGGTATTCTAAAAGAACTTATCAAGTCCATACGTATGCCAAAATTAAATTTGAAATAATGCCAAATGAAATGGAAAATAAGAGAGCTTTCGTGTGAAGCTTTCGTTTCGTGTTTTAGGCTGATTTTATTTTCAGGGCGTTCGTAACACATTAATAAAATTATTTAGAAAATTAAAAATACTAACTTAAATACTACTTACATAATGAGCCGTATGGTCAATAAAATTAGTTTTAGCCAAAATAGACTATGCTATGAGTATGTTCAATTTTTAAATAACTCCTATAACAATATAACAACAGAATCATTTTTTAAAACAGACAGTCACATCGGCAACTCGCGTGACACTTCGTTTGTGGACATGATCCAACGTGAGACCAACGGTAGGGGCGTAGACCTCGTGCTCAACTCTTTGGCAGATGAAAAGCTACTGGTAAGAGAATATGTACTATAAACTTAATCAAATTTTAAAAAAAACTATTAAAAAAAATAGGATTTTAAAATACAAGTCAAAGTTAAAATCATCATTGCCATTTATATGAGTACATTTGGTACATATACGTCATTTTATTTATCGACTACCGCTTCATAGGTGTTAGCTCTGTGAATAAGAAACGGCGCAACAAACTTCACGCAACACATCTTTTAAAAATCAAGTTTGCATACAATTAATAAAGATTTTGCGAAGCCGAATTAACATTAGTACCAGGCATCTTTGTCATTCAAATAATCGTTATTTCATAATAGGCTTTCTTACAAATGTGTTTCTCAATGTGAGTCTTAAACTTTCTGTCCGTCATATTTAAGATTTCCTCCGGTAGTTTATTATAGAAGCGTATACATTGCCCCGTGAACGATATACTGACCTTAGTCTTAAACCTGGTAAAACAAGTTTATTTTTATTTCTTGTATTATAACTATTATTGTCACAGTGCCTCAAAAAGATAGATAATTTTTTTCTGACATATAAAATATTGTCTAAAATGAATTGACCAGCTACTGTTAATATGCTTATTTCTTTAAATTTTTCTCTTAATGAGTCTCTACAACGCAGATTATAGATTGCCCTAACCGCTCTTTTTTGCAAGATAAAAATGGTCTCTATATCTGCTGCTTGACCCCACAGTAGGATACCGTATGCCATGATACTGTGGAAGTAGCTAAAGTACACTAACCTCGCGGTAGCAACATCAGTTAATTGTCTGATTTTCCTTACGGCGTAGGCGGCAGAACTTAATCTGCCAGCTAATGAAGTTATGTGGGGTCCCCACTGTAAAGATGAATCTATAGTTATACCCAGGAACACAGTACTTTTAATAAATTCTAGTGTGTCATTACCTAATGTCACATTGTTTTCTACTTTTCTTACATTTGGTAGAGAGAATTTAATACATTTAGTTTTCTTTGTATTTAATGCAAGGTTATTTACACTAAACCAGTTAAGAATTTTCGTGAGAGTATTTTTTACCTCAGCAAGTCACAGTCTTTTCTGGTAATTTAAAAAATCAGCGTAGTGTCATCGGCAAATAAAACTATATCGGACATGTTTTGTATTAAAAAGGGCAAGTCATTTATATATACAAGAAAAAGAAGTGGGCCCAGAACTGAACCCTGGGGTTCCCCATTTTCACAAATGACCCAGATGACCGAAATCCGTTTATATCTACTTTTTGTACTCTATTTTCTAAGTCAGATTTAAGTAATTCGAATGCTTTGTCTTTAACGCCATAATGTTTCAGTTTAAGTAGCAAGGTTTCGTGATCAACACAATCAAATGCCTTAGAGAGGTCGCTGAAGACGCCTATTGCATCATGAACGCCTTCCCAAGCATCATGGATATGCTTAACAAGCATGGCTGTTAATACCGAACTGAGGATCGTGAAGGAGTAGTTTAAGATTGAAATGACAAAGCAATTGATTGAGTATGATCTTCTCGAATATCTTGCTAAGCACAGGAAGAACTGACACTGGTCTAAAATTACTGGGATCTTGTTTGTCACCAGATTAAAAAGTGGTATGATTTTACTGTGCTTCATAAGATCAGAGAAAACCCCTTGATCAATACTCATGTTAAATATAAAAGTTAGGTAAGGCGCAATAACCGTTAGGATCGAATTTATGACTTTAACGGACATTCCCCATAGATCTTCAGAGGATTTTAGTTTTAATGACTTAAATGCCTTAATAATTTCAACTGAATTAACGTGTCTATAGTGAAAGTCTGTTTCGCATCTTGTAACATTATTAATAAGTAAAGTCTCGGCAAGAATAGGCGATGAATGCAGAGCTTCGGTGCTTTTAATGGGGATCATAGTGAAAAACGTTTCAAACAACTCAGCTACCTCCGTTTTGGAACTAGTTACTTCACCGTTACTTTTGATAGTGTACTCATTATCTCGTGACTTAGTTTTGGCAATATTTGGTTGCTTACATCATTGCACAATTTTTTCGTTATCCGTATATAATCAGTTCCTGGCACCTGCACTGACTTGTTGGCCATCTCGCAGGATGTCAGTGACAACAATTATTGGGTACTATAATACATGAATAAGTTGGGGGTGAACTTCCAGTAGATGAAAAAGAGTGAAAGTGACTCAGAATGTCGCAGATATTTCTTGAAATGAAATGTAGAATGGTCATTCTATTTAAATCTACCATTGATATCACTACGTTTTTAAAGTGACCCTAACGAACAAAATAACAATACCAATGTTGCTATTTTCAGGCTTCAGTGGCATGTCTCGCCCGCCATGGTCGCTTCCTTGAGATCGGAAAATACGACATCACTAACAATACCTTGATAGAAACCTGTTTCCTAAAAAAAGAGATCTCATTCCACGGCATAATGTTAGACTACATCCATGACGCTAACAGCTTAAAACTACGGAAGGTTAGTAATATTATTTTATCATCTGTTATAATTTTTGATTTTTGTTGAGATTTGTTCTGGGGATATAAATACACATATCCTCTCTCCTAAGTGGGACGATTAAAATATTAAAATCCCACGGTGGCCATCTTCAATGCACAGCGAGGCACCCCTGTAGATCGCACTGGGCATGCGTCCGGTATTCCTCTCGCGCGCCGTGCCCGCCGCTCGCTCGGGAGAGAGCTCCTCAAACTGCTGCAGGCACCGCGAGAGTACCTTCCCTGGTACTCTCGCGGTGCCTGCAGCAGCTTGAGGCGCCCCGGGGACTTATACATGATGCCTGCATAGAGCCCCTGCTCTATGCACCCACGTCCCCGATGACCTCTTTTCGTCGACTAATTCTTTTACAATACTTAATTGGAGTATTATACGAGTATACCTGATGAGAACTGACCATTATCTTTTGTTCCTCGGCAAGTTCTTCAACTGTCTATAGAAGGTCCATTCCTTGTTAAGCCTCTCTAAAATCTATAAATCTGTAATTTTTGCGTGTCTGTGTGTTGAAATTATGATCCAAAACAAAGTGAACTTCGGACTGCAATGTGTGAACTCCCTTCCTAGTAATGTACTTCACATTAGTAAGGAAGGGGAGATATCTTAATGTGTTCTTAGATTTAGCTAGGTTTTGTTGCCAACAGACTTTACAACAGCTCATGATTACCGGTATCGTGAGTGGAGCCGTCCGTCCACTCACCTCCTGCACGTTTGAGAAGTATGACGTCGAGGACGCATATCGATATATGGCTGCGGGCAAGCACATTGGCAAGGTATGAGTTCTATATATCCCACTAGGATATGTATGTATATTTTACACATTCGACAGACTGCTGTAAAAATATTGGTGGAAGTACCTACTTTATTTCCGCCATTTTATTCTCTGATGACTAACAACATGTGTGCATGACTCAAAACAATGTCTGATTGCTCATGTTCTTTTATCATGTAATTGATTGTCAGTTATATAGGATAGCTAGCGTAACAGATAGGGGTTAGTGATATCACAGTGTACGTATAAATCGAATTAAACATCGTCTAACACTGCCCGCTCAGACCACAGCGATATATAATGCATCTGAGGGGAATAACGACAGAACAGCTGTTATTCATTTATTGTATTTAATTAAACAGCTATTACATCAGGGCTATTTCTAGCAAAACAATATGCATTATAGTTATAATATTTTTGTACACATCCTTTCAAGTGACATGAACATTATGAATTTGTCTCAGGTTATCATCAAGATTCGTGATGAGGAGCCCAGTGGTGAACTAGTGAAACCTAGTCCTTTATATATCGACGCTCTTCATAGGTACGTATGACTTATTGATATTAAAATATGCTAGTGGTAACATTCGTCACAGAATACGAGTGAAATAGTCAACGAAGAATAGTCATTTAGTGAAGAATCCATTAGGTACCAGCAAGTATAAATCCGGACGCCTGAAAAGTGGTCCGACGACCAATGTAAGTTACAAAAACGAAGAACTGGGTGCACGCATTAAGTAAGTCCCGTATCCCAAAAAATGATTCTATATGGTTCCTATAGCTACGCTATGACGCGGATGGAAGCGGTGACAAAACTCCTAAAAATTATTGATGGTTTCCACACATAAACGTACACTTCACTGACTTTTTTTATTTTTCTCTCCACAGGTACACTTGCAACGAAGAACATGTTTATGTGTTAATAGGGGGACTAGGAGGATTTGGACTCGAGCTAGTGGACTGGCTGGTTCTGAGAGGTGCCAGAATAATAGTCTTGACCTCCAGGAAAGGACTTTCTAACGGTTATCAGGCGTTAAGGATTAAGTATGTTTATAAAATAATTTTACATAGATTCTCAACAATACGTATAAATGTAATGTATCGTTGTAATGAAATGAAATAACACGTTACAGGACATGGGCGTCATATGGAACTGAAGTAAAAATTTCGACACATGACGTAACTACAGAATCTGGCTGTGAGGAAACACTTAAACTGGCTAACTCAATGGGACCAGTTGAAGCAATTTTCAATCTTGCAGTTGTATTAAAAGATGCAGTGTTCGAAAATCAGACACCGGAGACATTCAAAACATCGTTCAGACCAAAATCTCTAGCTACAATTCATTTGGACAAGCTTTCGAGGAAACTGTGTCCGAAATTAAAGTAAGTGTATTTTTATAGAATAACGTAGCAGGACTGGTTAGGAATAGTTAAGTGTTCTTCTAATACATAAAGGCATTATCTTAACTTTGAGTTTTAATTTAATTTTAAACCAAAACCAAATCAGGAAGAAACAAGGAAGCTACTCGTAGGATGCCATATAAAAAAAAACAGATCGTGCATTATTAACACAGAGTACCTTTAGTTTAAAATTACTATTTATTATGTGGAATTCTATTATAACAATTGTTTTCTGTTGTAAATGTAATAGCATTTAAATTTTCAGAATTTGCATAATTGTGCGAACACTTGAAATGCATGTCAATTCTTAATGTAGGTATATTTCATCCACAGGGATTTCGTCATATTCTCATCGGTGTCTTGTGGACGTGGCAACGCCGGTCAGACTAATTACGGTTTCTCTAATTCTGTGATGGAAAGGATTTGTGAAGAGAGGAAGAAAGTTGGTCTGCCAGCCTTGGCAATACAGTGGGGAGCTATTGGTGACGTAAGTAATATCATATGAAGACAGACTGTTCAATTATTTATTTTGATGACATATAAAAATTAATCTTAAAAATAATAAAAATCCTATATTACATTATTTTTATGGTTCTGATAAAAAGGCGAAGTTATTCAATAGATTTGTCTCTCTGTGTGGCGGATAGCTCAACAGTATCTACAAGCCCGACTGAGCTTTTGGAATAAATACGAAACTGTCTAATATGTAATCTACCTGACAACGGGGATCGTCTTGTAGATTCTTACGGCTATGTTTTCGATCACAACCTAATGGTGGATAATTAGGATACTTAGCACATGTGCTGTGTAATTACACCGTGGCCCAAAATAATGTTGACAAAATTAAAAAAATTATATTTCAAAAATAAAAAGCTTTGCGGTCTCTATTGTTTTTGTTAATTCTTTTTTCATTCGTTGGCGCCATTTTAATATTATTTGTTGGCTAAAAAGTGTTAAAATATATTTATTACGCTATGTCAGAGCAGCGTGGAGCCATAATTTCATTGTATGAGCGTGAAAAACGGCAGTGTGAGATAGTCAACATTCTTGGTGTTAGTCATCAGATAGTTTCTTCAGAAATTAAACGCTATGTTGAGCTTGGCAACATCGGAGACCGTCCTTGGAGAGGACATAAGCGGACTGTTCGAGCTTCTAGAAACCAACACATTATCAAACAAAAATTAGTCGGAAATCCACAAACCAACGTGAGAAAAATGTCAAGAGGCTTGGGAATAAGTCACTCCACCGTGCAGCGTATAGTGAAATATGATCTCCAGTTGGTGCTATACCAACTCAGAAAAGCCCAATTGTTTACAGAAAAAGACAAAAAAAAAACGATTTGAGAGATGTCTTAAACAACGCTCCGCTGCTTCAAATTGGAAAAATATCGTATTTTTGAAGAAAAATTATTTTCGATAGAACAAGTCCATAATCACCAAAATTACAGGATCTGGTCTTCCACTTGTCCTGGAGCTGCTGCAGTTATTCCACGTCGCCACAACGCGAAAACAGTTAGGATTTGAGGTGCAATTTGCGCCACTGGCAAAACTCCTCTCGTTTATGAAGAAAATGGTATCAAAATGAACCAAGAAAATTACCAACGAGACATCCTTGAATCTGTTGTTCTTCCTTAGAGTCAACAGCACTTTGGTAACCATACATGGACATTTCAACAAGACTCTGCTCCAGCTCACAGGGCCTTAAGTGTTGAAAAGTGGTGCAAAAGCAATTTCGCTGATTTCATCAGCTCAAAACAATGGCCACCCTACTCGCCTGATCTGAATCCAATGGATTACAGTTTATGGTCAATCTAAGAGGCAAGGACCTGTACTACGCCTCGTAGAAATGTTGATGACCTGAAGGCTACTCTTACACGCGAGTGGGAAAAATCTGTTGAGGAAGCGCGGGAAATTGTGGAACATTTTACTAAACGTTTGGCTGTATGTATTCGCGTTAAAGGAGGTTACTTTGAAGACAAATAAAGATTCTTGTAAAGAATAAGTTGTATTTTTATAATTTACTAGCTGTTGCCCGCGACTTCGTTCGCGTGGACAACTTAACATTACACATATATTACATCTATTACTAAATTCTAAAAGAAATCTATTAATCTGGTTATGCTTTTTTTTTAATATTAATGGGTTTGCGCTTGACCTCAATCTCACCTGATGGTAAGTGATGATGAGGCCTAAGGTGGAGCGCGCTTAGCCAGAACATGCCTATTCACTCTTCCTTTAAAAAGATCCAGATTGTACTTGTCCGGAAATACCCAAGCTGATAGGGAGTTCCATTCCTTAGCAGTTCGCATCATGAAAGAGGAAGCAAAACGCTTCGTGCGAGAGCGTAGTATGTCTACTACATAAGGATGAAGGCCCTCACCACGTCTGGTAGTCCGTTGATTATGCATTGAAAATATTTATATGTTTACATAAAATATGCGTGCCGGCGGCGGTTTCGCCCGTTGGACTACAGAATTATAGAAGTTTACATTTACTTCATATTTATCATAAAAAAAGATTATCACAGAACAAAATGGCAGGTTGTATTTCCCGTTCCCCCCTACCATTCCCCCTTTCCACCCCTCATACGTTTTTTCCGCGTCCCCTTTAAACCACATTGAAAACCCCTTCCTCCACCCCTTCCCGCTCCTACACCCTTTCTCCGCCATTTACCTTCCCCCTACTTTCCTTTTCTGATCACCCTACTTTTCTATGGTTTCCACTGCTCCCCTCCCTCTGTCCTACCACCTCAAATTCCCGCTAGCCCCGCTCTCATCTTTCCTCTCCTTCTCTTCTCCCCTAACTCATTCCCTCTCAACTTGCCCCTCCCCTTCACTCTCTTCTTTCCCATCCGACTTCCTTCCCCTCCTAATCCCCTCCCTTATCCTTGAGACCTATTTTGCATATCCAATTAACTATACAACAAAATGTCTGTCAAAATGCTGGACAGAGGCCTTCCCCAATGAACGCCACCACACCCGGTCCCCTTCCCTACGGATCCAGCCGCTTCCGGTCACCTTCTTCAGGTCGTCTATCCACTTGGCGACGCGGCGGGGTGTCCCACCCTGCGCGTGGTGATCTGCGGTCTCCACTCTATAATTCGTCTGCCCCAACTGTCGTCGGTACTGCGACAAATGTGAATAGAGACACCAAGCATAGCTCGCCGAGGGACTTGAAACTTGTGGATCAGAAACATTTAAACATTGTGTAATGCGCGACGTGAAGACTTGACGCAGTTTTCCGAGTACTGCCCAGCCTTACTGAATTCTTCTGTCAGCTTGCCTATCGAAATTGATCCTACCCAACTGTATTGTCTGTCTCAGGTAGACCTACTCCTGAACAACTTCAATATTGACATTGTCGACGATGACCGATCTAATTAATACAGGGCCACTAATGATCGAATAACGAACTTTTTGTATCGAGACTTGTGGAAATACCCTGAAAAACAACTAAATAAATAAAACTATAAATTAGCTTTAAAACATTTATGTTACCCTCTGTCAAGTTTTTGCATGTATGAGTAGTATTGAACTACGCTATCATACAAATTATATGAAATGAGAGGTCTTCTTGTAGATCAGCCTCCTGACATTTTATTGAGATGTGACTTATACCAGTATGCGGCTCGAACTGAAAGTTATTAAACAGTGAAACGCCGTCAAATTCTGTTCAGTAGTTTCCAAGATTAGCCCGTACATACATACATACATACAGACAGACACGATATTTATTAATTATATTTTGGGACTCTACTGGTCTTAAGTAATGTCTGGGCAGTGAATTTTTTTTTTAACTTCAATGTACAGATTCGCTTTTCATTTGTTTTTCTATTTTTTTTTATTATATGTATAGATAACTTAATTTAATTTAACTTTAAAATTGATAAAATTATTTGAAAAATCTCTTGTCAACATTATTTTGGGCCACCCTGTAATAGAAACCGCAGATTTTGTGCCACGTACACTTTCCTGGCTTTTTTAATGTACCTATCCTCTTTTGAAGATTACTCTTAATTAAACTATATACACAATACACAAATGTGTTAAGTCTAAGTCTATTTTGTATTGGAAACTATCATTTTCTTGCCTGCAGGTGGGTTTAGTAGCCGATATGCAAGAAGAGAACATCCAACTTGAAATCGGTGGCACCCTACAACAAAGAATCGTGTCATGCCTCCAAGCCATGGACAAATTTCTTAAACAGGATAAAGCTGCCATTGTTTCGTCTATCGTGGTGGCAGAGAAGCGGACTGGACCGTCAGAGGGCGGCACATGTGCCGAAGTTATAGCCAATATTTTGGGTAGGAATCAATATATTATTATTGGAAGCTAATTGTTGAGTCCCAAAAGCTCTCGCCGCGTTGCACTGTGAGATAGCGCCCTCAATACGTGTGGTAGACCCCTTAAAATCGACCGACAAAATGCGAACCCGCGTTGCTGTATGTGGCTCATCCCTAATTCAGCAGCAAGCATAACAAAGATAACAGATTTAATACACTCTAAACTTCTTGATATTGTGCTTAAATGAATGTTAGCATCAATTAGCTACAAAACATGTTTCTTTCCAATTCAGGTATTAAGGATTTGAAGACCGTATCTCAACAAGCAGCGCTGGCTGATCTGGGTATGGACAGTATAATGGCCGTGGAAATCAAGCAGACACTCGAAAGAGATTTTGAGATTTTCCTTAGTGCTCCAGAAATTAGGAATGTGTCGTTTGGCAAGTATGTTATCAAAATCCACCACGATTGACTTGTAGGAGACATACGCGCACGTCCTTTTCAGAAACTAAGGCTTCTAATAAATAAACTATTTTTTAATTAGTCATAAGTCCCTTTAAAATGTATTCAGGTACCTAATCACACTATTTACAAGCAAATTTAACGGACATAAACTCTGGAAACTATTTCTTTACTGCAGAGTTATTTAAATGATAAAGAATGTCTAAACAAAATAATATATGGCAGCCAAGACCTTCACTGTTTTATAATAATGTAAAAGATCTAATCTTCTCTATATTCCCATATTTTATCTTACAAATTCCTTCTTATTTTGCATTAGATTAATAGAGTACAACACAGCTAATGCATCAGACAGCAAAGTCTCAAAAACTAGTGAAACCGGACCCGTATCCTTAGCTGGACTTGAAGTCTTCATGAGGAACTTTGGAGATGAGGAATCGGCCTCAAAACCGTTTATATACAAGCCTTCACGAATTAGCGACGGGATAAATGTAAGATTTTTATTAGCTATTACAACACAATACGACAATCTTAGCACTACTGCATAGTAAAATCTTGACTATTTCAAGACTATCTGTGTCCGCGGCTCCGCTAGCGTGAACTACAGAATCCGCTCCCATTCCCTATCCCGCTCCCGCTCCCGCTTCCGCTCCCGCTCCCGCTCCCGCTCCCGCTCCCGCTCCCACTCCCGCTCCCGCTCACACTTCCACTCCTACTCCAATTCCAACTCGCAGCTCCAAATTCATCGCAATCTGAATAGTACGGAAATACTATTATGTGCAATAATATTTAATCTAATAAATAAAATCGTAAACATCGCGTGTCTGTACATTGAAGATATTTGCAAAAAAAGGAGGGGTCTAAAGATAAGTAATAGAACACATTTCAATCATTTTTGGAATTTTTGTCTGTTTGTCTGTGAGTTTGTGCACGCATCACTTAAAAACTACTGAACGGATTTTTATGGACTTTTCACAAAAACATGGGGCTTAACTTATCTTAACATTTAGTCTTTATTTCATCGCAATCAGCTAACTCAATCAATAGTTATAGACATTTTTAGTTTTCAAATACATTATTAGGTAAGGTTAGTATGCAGTAGTAGTATGGTTGGCGTGGGCGTGGCAAAAGGAGAGTGGGTGTGGGCGCGGAAGCGGAAGCGGGAGCGGGAGGGGCGAGGAGCGGAATCGGGAGAGGAAGCGGGAGAGAAAGCGGAAGCAAAAGCGGAAGCGGGAGTGGTAATGGGAGCGGATTCTGTAGTTCACGCGAGCGGAGCCGCGGGCACAGCTAGTTAATAATAATTGCATACTAACCTTACCTACTAATGAATTTGAAAACTAAAAATGTCTATAACTTTTGATTGAGTTAGCCGAATGCGATGAAATAAAAACTAAATGTTAAGTTAAGTTAAGCTCCATGTTTTTGTGAAAAGTCCATTAAAATCCGTTCAGTAGTTTTTAAGTGATGCGTGCACAAACTCACAGACAAACAGACAAACATACAAACAGAGAAAAATTCCAAAAATGATTGAAATGTGTTCTATTACTTGTCCTTAGACCCCTCAATTAATTTTTTTGCAAATATCTTCAATGTACAGACACGCGATGTTTACGATTTTATTTATTACATATATTGCATACTAACCTTACCTACTAATCTATTTGAAAACTAAAAATGTCTATAACTTTTGATTGAGTCAGACGATTGCGATCAAATAAAGACTAAATGTTAAGTTAAGTTAAGCCTTTTGTGACAAAATCCATCAAAATCCGTTCAGTAGTTTTTAAGTCATGCGTGCAAACTCACAGACAAACATAAACAGACAAATATTCCAAAAATGATTGAAATGTGTTCTATTACTTATCCTTAGACCCCTCAATTTTTTTTTACAAATTTCTTAAATGTACAGACACGCGATGTTTACGATTTTATTTATTAGATATTTTTATGGTTCGGTGAAATCAGATAACAGTCAGCCAGATAACTAAAAAACTGTTGTACCGACTGATATGATGATTTCCTGGCAATGATGGGAAAAGTATCACCATTCCAGATTTGTTTTTTTTTTAAATATTTTAGGAAATGTAAAATATTACAGGACCGCACACATTTTGAAGGACATAGGACATTTGATAGATCGAATTAAATCATGTATTTTATTTTGTCACATCATGAAACTTTGAACTTCGAAAAAGGGACCCGGCCCGCTACAGGGAAAAATTAATTTGTGGAACTTGGTAATTTTTGAAGGATTACAAAGAAGAAAATATTCACTTTAAATTTTTGAGTTCGAAAAGTAATTTATATAAGTTATATATGTTCCAAGTTATGATGTGACAATGGGTCATCAGTGAAAAAGAAATTTGACAAAAATAGTTGCCCATATTCCCCTCTATCCGATAAAAAATAGGCAATAGGTTTTAGGTACTTTTCCAATACCGAGTATACGCAGTAACTAGACTACTCATGCAAGTGTTTAAAACAACATTTAAATCGTTTAATAAATGAATTATTTTTTCAGGACGTTTTAACTCAGGACCCAAATCCTATAATGTTCCTGCTGCCAGGTTTCGAGAGTTGCGCTAGCGCATTAGAGACCCTTTGCAGTAAACTTAACACCAGGACTTGTGTGTTACAACTTGGCATCGACAGCAAAGCTGACACTTTGGAGAAAATGACTAACAGATTATTCACGGTAAATGTTTTTTTTTATTTTTATTAAATAAGGTAAAAGTAAAAGAGAAAAACAAGAAAGGTAAAATACTACAGCAGAATATGTAGCCTGGTTCATGCTACAAATAAGATGGATACAAGAAGTTCTTGCAAGAAATGTAACGCATGGTTATTATAACGCATAAAATGTATATGCATGTTGTAATCGTTAAGAATTTCCAGCCGATTATTATGTAAATATCAAAAACTTTGTACTGATTTCGAAACTATATTTTCTAATAAGTAAAATGACGTCAATAAGTTTTAAAAAAGAAGCGCGATACATCCGAAACTTAGACTTTAAACACTCCTATACACTTATGAAGTGCCAGTGGGCGGGCCACATATGCCACAGAACCGACGGCCGCTGGGGCAGACGAGTTCTGGAGTGGAGACCGCGGATCGGCACTCGCAGGGTGGGACGGACGACCTGAAGAAGGTGGCCGGAAGCGGCTGGATGCGGAGGGCGGAGGACCGGGTGTGGTGGCATTCATTGGGGAAGGCCTATGTCCAGCAGTTGACATCTAGGGGCTGACATTATGATACACTTACTATGACCTTGAAGAGAGAAAAAAACTTCAGTTGCCTTAGAGATATTAAGAAACTTAAAACTAATAACGAAAGTACGTTACCTAAAATGTAAAATATAACTATTAGTTGCTATGTTAAATAAAAAGCAGCTGAGGTAGGCCTAAATTAGACAAAATGAAGGGCGTGACACTTGAAAACTGTAGAACAAAAAATCTAATATTCAACATTGAAATCCTTCAACAGTGAAAATTATTAGTATTCTAAGGTGCAATACAATACATTTTATTGCACAAACACAGTTACAAGTTTTAAGAGATAAAAATAGTACAATTTATTAAAATATCATCATTATGGGTCTCGTCAGAACACAAAGTGGGTCCATGGTCAGTGCATCTCAAACCAAGTGGTTTGAGAGTAACAGATCTTTTTTCAATTACTTGCTACACAAAAAAAATACTGATGGGGATACAGTTATTATGGTGTTTTCATAGAATATGTCCAAACGAGGAAACACTTCCTTGCAGGAATTTACTTCAATAAATAATTGGTCTGTCAGCCTCTACTGCTCTTAGGTTGTAGTGTTATGTCGCCAATGGATATCTAGGATGTTGACCAGACTACCTACTTACCAATTCCTTTACATAATTTATCTGGATGACATTATTTCTTCACAGACAGTGAAGTCACAACTACCTCCCAGAGCTCCTTTCTACCTACTTGGTTATAGCTTTGGGACAATACCGGTGTTGAATTTAGCTGCGAAACTGGAAAGTGAAGGTAATGAACCATATACAATACAAACATAGAGTGAAGTTAAGAAAGTCTAGACAGTGAGGTCTATAAGATCGAGCTCTAAACTAAATAACAAAAACTGAGGTATGGCTAGTGAGACTGAAGATATTATCGAAAGATGTGATTTCGGGACTGTACAATAGTTATTGGAAAATATCTGTTTTTTGGAACTGTCTGCCCCTTAATTTGTACTGACGTCATGTGAAAACTAGTTGACGAATTTTGATAGGGTTTTCCCTATTTAATTACAGAATTATAATTATTCATAGTAAAAATAATATATTTTTTGATATTTTCCACAGCATTACGATAACGAATTGTCAATAGGAACAAGAATGTGAAACAGTATCACATCATGATTATTTAAGTACCTACCTCAGGTTTTCCGAAATGATATAATATAAACCTCCTTTTACTGGCAAGATTGTTCTAACCGTCTTCATCTAAACTTACGTTCTATTACAAAACGTTGTCTTGTTTAAATACATACCTATTGTTTTATTATATAATGCACTGGTCTACCTAGACATATTACACACAATGTGTTAAACTAATGTTTATTTTTAGGGCACAAAGGCTTGGTCATCTGTGTAGATGGCTCACCTGATTTCCTATACGAAATGACGTCAGCGATATTCCAGAGTGGTATAGACGGTTCGACGCTAAAGAACGCTCTCATGCAGCAAGCCCTTCATTTATTATTGAAAGACGACAACATCATTGGTAGCATCATGGAAGAAGTTTATAAATATGACACAATCGACGAGAAAACTAACTGCATACATAAATTAATTCCCGTCGATCTTGATTATTCTTCCAGCTTCATGGAAGCGATAGCAAATGCTGCTTATGACCGTTTTAAAGTGATACTTCAAAAGTCGGAATATAAGCTTAACACATTAAAATCCAAAATCTTTCTGCTACGTCCTAAAAAGTTACCGCAAAACATTGTATGCGAAGACGATTATGGATTACACAAATTTAGCGATAATAATGTAAATGTGTATCATTTGGATGCTGATCATGTTAGTATAGTCGAGATTGAGGAAAGCGCTAACATTATAAACAACATCATAGCAGAATCAAGAGTCGAACAAACAGACAAAACTGGAACAAATGTTATCACGAAAATGATTGAGAAGACATTTCGAACGGTATAAGTTTAATTAAGACATGATTTTATATTGGATTAGAAAGAACAATTAAAGTGTTAAATAATTGTAACGTACGAAAACAATGTATGAAATAAATATATTTATAGAAAACACATTTTATTTCATAATCCGGTATGAGTTAGGCTGTATATACATTATTATTGTATTTACATACACTGTACATACATTATTATTGGGTCATTTAATTAACTGTCAATTAACTTGAATTATTAGTACCCACACCTCTTGAGCGCCGAGAAATAAGCCAACTACAATCAATACACTTCTCGTATCCTTATTATCCTCGACTTCTAAGGGCTGAACCTCATTGTCGACCGCGCTTACATCCCGCTGCACGCCGCTAAATAAAAATAGCTCTATTACTTGTACAGAAACCTCACTTCCGAACTAGGGTTCTTTTTTACACGCACACGATCACGGTATGGTCGCCATGCCTCGTAAAGTAGTAACAATATTTGCTGTGATGTGCTCTTACCAAAGCGCCGAGTGTTGGCAGATACTTGCTTCCTACAAGCATATGAAGGAGAAGGGTGAGGCTGATTAGAGAAGTAGTGAAGTGATGAGAGGTGATGTGAGGGAGACAAAGGAAGTGATATGTAAGGTGCTTTTACCAAGGAGGTGAATTACAGTAGAGCCAAGTGATGGCAATTAGGCTTTGAATATGTTTTCGTATGTATTTTGTTACTTATGACGTGAAATTTGCATGTGTGAGTAAAATTGCATTAAAAGACTGAATTACTATTTCAATTTAGTTCGTTGTTTCTATTTCCAAAGCTTTTGACTCTTCGGCTTTATTATATGTAGATAGGATAGTAATCAGAAACATTAAGAATAAATCTAGGGGTGTGATAAATTTACATTCTCGCACGAATCGTTTTGCTTCCACTTTTATAATGCGAACTGCTTAGGAATGCAACTCACTTCCAGCTCTGTAGAGCTTCATCATTTCCGGAAGTACACTTTGGTTTTTTTTTAAAGAATAGTGAATAGGCATCTGCTGGGTAAGCGCGCTCCACCTTAGGCCTCATCATCATTTACCTTCAGATGAGACTGAGGTCAAGCGTAAACCCATCAGCAAATATATACATTTCAGCATCAAATTTATTCACATGTAACACTAGTATCTAATACACGATAGGTAATCATTCATTTATTCATTAAAAAACTTTATTACCAGAGACATAATCTTTTAAAGCAAACAGATCCTACAAGAACTTTAATTAGCTTAAAATAACCCTAAAATATTTTGTTTTAATTCGAAACACAAGGTTAAACGCTGTTAAATTTGGTTAACAAAATTAGTGATATAACAATATGTGAACATACCAATAATATGTTACGCATATATTTTTGCCAGCTTTTGCCCGCGACTTCGTCTGCGTAGATTTCTATATTTACAACTCTTCAATTAATTTGTTTAATGAACAATTAATTTGGTTAAGGAAATGTTTTTTCGGGATAAAAACGATCAGTGTCAGTTTTGCCTGTGCTTAACAAGATATTCGAGAAGATCATACTCAATCATTTGTTATTTCAATCTTAAACAACTCCTTAGATCGCCAATTCGGTTTTACTAAAGGACGTTCCACAACCGACGCAGCAGTCATTCTTGTTAAGCATATCTATGATGCTTGGGAAGGCTTTCATGATGCAATAGGCGTCTTCTGCGACCTGTTTATCACGAAACCTTGCTACTTAAATTGAAACATGGCGTTATAGATAGAGCATTCGAATCACTTAAATCTTACTTAGAAAATAGAGTACAAAAAGTAGATATAAACGGAATTCGTTCATCTAGGTCATTTGTGAAAATGGGGGTGCCCCAGGGTTTATTTCTGGGCCCATTTCTTTTTCTTGTATATATAAATGACTTTCCCTTTTTACTTCAAAACATGTCTAATGTAGTTTCATTTTCCGATGACATTTCGCTGATTTTTAAAATTATCAGAAAATATTGTGAACTTGCTGAGGTAAATAATAATCTCACGCAAATTCTTAACTGGATTAGCGTAATTAACCTTACATTAAATTCAAAGAAGACTAAATGTATAATATGTATAATACCCAGGAACACAGTACTTTTAATAAATTCTAGAGCGTTATTACCTAATGTCAGTTTATTTTCTACTTTTCTTACATTTGGTAGGGAAAATTTAATACATTTAGTCTTCTTTGAATTTAATGTAAGGTTAATTACGCTAATCCAGTTAAGAATTTGCGTGAGATTATTATTTACCTCAGCAAGTTCACAATATTTTCTGATAATTTTAAAAATCAGCGAAATGTCATCGGAAAATGAAACTACATTAGGATGTTTGTAACTCAATGACGCATATGAGTACACTTGGTACATTTATACACGTCATTATTTTTTATCGACTACCGCTTCCTAGGTGTTAGCGCTGTGAAGAAGAAAGGCGAGTGAAATTATGTGGGGTCCCCATTGTAAAGATGAATAGTTATAATACAACTATTCATCTTTACAATGGGGACCCCACATAATTTCACTCGCCTTTCTTCTTCACAGCGCTAACACCTAGGAAGCGGTAGTCGATAAAAAATAATGACGTGTATAAATGTACCAAGTGTACTCATATGCAATAAAAGGTTTTGGCTTTGACTTTTAATTTATCCTATGATCTATTCCAGGACCTAACCTATATGTTTGCCAAGTTTCATCCCGATCCGTCCAGTTGTTGAAGCGTCATTGAGTTACAAACATCCTAACATCCAAACTTTCGCACTTATAATATGGGATGTAAACCAAATCCCACCAAAAACATAAATGTGAAAGTGAACCAAATTCGATGCAAAAGACGTGCTAGCTAAATCTAATAAATAAAATCGTAAACTTCGTGTGTCTATACATTGAAGATATTTGAAAAAAAGGCCTCAGCCTAAGGACAAGTAATAGAACACATTTCGATCATTTTTGGAGTTTTTGTCTGTTTGTTTGTGCACGCATCACTTAAAAACTACTGAACCGATTTCGATGGATTTTTTACAGAAACATAGTGCTTAATTAGGTGTAATATATAAGCTTTATTTCATTGCATTCGGCCCAGTCAATTAAAAGTTATGGTAATTTATAGTTTTCGAAAACTCGCATACAACAAAGAAGCGAGGGTGTCAATGCACGACGAAATTCGTGGGGCTAGCGGGGCGGGTATGGTACCAATGTATGTAAATTTTTGAAAACTATAAATTCGCGTAACTTTTGATTGCGGAGCTGGAGCTGGACCTGGACCTGTCAATTCCCTTCCCCCTCCCCTTCCGCCGCACCTTCCCGCTCCCTCTCCCTGTCCCGCTCTAGGTCAAGATCTGGAACTTTACCTGGAGGGGGAGGGGGAAGGGAATATTAACACTTAACAATTTTCAACAATATTGAATTCTGTAGTCCACGCGAGTGGAGCCTTTTCAATTCTTTCCAAGTCTTTCGCAATTCTGTCTGCCCAGTTAAGTTTATTAGCTATATATGGTGGCACGCCAGTATCACATAGTTTCATAAAAAGAAATGGGGGAAGGGAAGGGGAAAAGGTAGAGTGAAAGGCAGGGCGAAAGGAGAAGGGAAGAGGGAATGGCCCATCCATTCAGTCTTCCCTTCTCCTTTCGCCCAGCTATATATGGTGGCGCGCCAGTATCACATATCATAAAAAGGAATGGGGGAAGGGAAGGGGAGAAGGTAGAGTGAAAGGCAGGGCGAAAGGAGAAGGGAAGAGGGAAGGGATGGGCGAAGGGTATACAGGGAACAGGGGTACTGGGAACAGCTAGTCCACGATAGAGCGGAGCACATCAAGGCAAAGCTAATATATGGATAAATCCTTTCATTGCATAACGAGTTTATTTTTTAGTATTTTGTATCACAAATGATTTCTTCCACGCGGACGAAGTCGCAAGCAACAGCTAGTACTAAATATATTATTAAAACTTAAACTTAGGAAATAAAATTGTGCAACATTATGCAGTATTCAATATATCTTCTTATTTTCCTATATAAATCATAGGAATGGCCACGTAACTTATGTATGTCAACTATATATCAGGCTCTGGCTGGTGGTACCAATAAAGTAAAATTATCTGAAATCTTATTCTATGGGACCTACCTGTTTCACTCACCTAGAGACCTACCTACCTAGAGACAACGTCATGTCCACTATAGCTTAGCTATGTACAAACACTACACTACCTATGTAATATAATTTGTTTCGTGTTTGTTTGTATCGTTTAGCCATGTGGTTCCCGGTTTAGTATAGGGCCACCCAAAATCTTCCCGAAAGTGTTGTCAAGCGACTGATGCTTGCACTGTGGACTGTATATGGATTTAAAAACAAACGCTCGTACTGGTTGTAAATAACGGACTGACGTTATTCGCTCAGGATATCTTCTCACCCCTTGGGGGGGGGGGGGGGGGGAACCTGTACCGAGGCGATGGCCTCTTACCAGGGGCTTCGTGCGCTGCCCGTTAATACGGGCAGGTCCTTGGAGCGCGGAGAGACTCCGCTGTGATAAACTTGAGACCTTTTCTTCTCGCCGGCTCGCGTGCTCAGCGCACCAGGTGGAACCCCCGAGGGAGAAGCCCAGCGAACGAGCAGCAGCAGAGCCGGCTAAGCGTAGGTCTCATGGGTCAGCGGAGTCATCATCCACGAGATCTCTGGGTAGTTTTTTGGCGTCTGGAGGCCGCGCGTGATAGGGCGCGGTCTCCTGGATATGTGGCAGCGCGGAGTTGTTCGCGCGCTGGAACATGGTCGTAGCGAGGCGTCGTATGAATTTATCCAGGGGTTCCATCTTAAGGTCCCGCTGGATAGTGGCGTTCCTGACGAAACGCGGCGCTCGGACGATGGTGCGCAGCGACAGTGACTGCTGGGCTTGCATCCGGTTGTGGAGAGTCTGGCTGGCCAGCGCGTACCACGCTGGGGCTGCGTAGGTGAGCCTCGACCTGATGTACGTCTTGTAGACGCCTGTCTTGACTCTGAGGGGTAAAGCAGAAGTTAGTATCGGGCGAAGCAAAGCGCGAGCTGCGCGCGTCTGCCCGATGACGTGCTTCACTTGGCTGTTCATGTTCAGGCGTCGGTCTATGTGAATCCCTAGGTATTTGACCACGGGGGTCCACTCGACCTCCTGCCCGAGCAGACGGGTTTTCGGCGGGAAGCGTCGTGAATTACCCACAACGATGGCTTGGGTCTTCTGGACATTGATCGAGAGCCTCCACCTCGCCAACCAGGCGGGGAGTGCGTCGAGGGATCTCTGGATTTTCTCCACGGCGTGTGCGGCGGTGATCGATGATGTGTAGTAGGCCGCATCGTCTGCGTAGAGGGCCAGATGCGCTCCTTTCTCCACAGGGATGTCGTCCGTGTACCTGGCGTAGCACACGGGCGACAGACAGCTACCTTGGGGGACTCCGGCTCCGATTTTCCGCTCTTGGGATAGGACGTCTTCTACTGCCACTTGAAAACGTCTGTCTGCGAGGAAAGTGGCCACAGTCTTGACGACTCGTCGGGGAGTCGTAGACGTGGACAGTTTATATAGCAGACCTGGATGCCATACGCGGTCAAAAGCCTTCTCCATGTCTAGGAGCATGGCGATGGAGTGTTCTTTCTTGTTATACGCCACTGCCAGGTGGTGCAGGACTCTAGACAGTTGGAGTGTGGTGGAGTGTTCGGCTCTGAAGCCAAACTGCTGGTCCCTAGGTGTGATGTGAGGTGTGAGGTGCTGCAGTAGAAGTTTCTCGAACACCTTGGAGATGGTCGGAAGCAGCGTGATGGGTCGATAGCTTTCTGGCTTGAGGATGTTCTTACCGGCTTTTGGTATCATAATGACGTGACCCAACTTCCAGCATGTGGGGAAGTGCCCCGTTCTGAGGATTCCGTTGAATAGCCGCGTCACTGTTGCGATTGCTCGTGTTGGTAGGCGACGCAGGGCCTCGTTGGAGATCTTGTCTGGGCCTGGGGCCTTTTTGGGCTTCGTTTTGCGGATCATGCGTAAGACTTGGGCCGGTGAGAACACAATGGGGTCCTCATCAGTGGCTATCGGCTGTTGGAAGTAAGTGGTTAGATGTTGACTTACTTCTGCTTCGTTCTCTGTGTCTGCCAGCGGGTTCGGCTTGAATTGTCGCTCCAGACAGTCGGCGAATATTTCTGCTCGGTCTGTGGCGCGATATCTCGGCGTCCCGTCGCTGGCTAGCAGGGGGCGGGTAGGCTCTGGCTTGTTTGTTACTTGCCTGCATAGCCTGTGGATAGCATTCCAATCTTCACTCGCTGCGTCGATAGTGCGTTGCCAGGACTCAGTAGCTTCTGTTTCCAGGGCTTCCGAAATCTTGGCTGCAAGCGCGTTCAGCTGTGACTTCATGGTGGGGCATCGAGTTTGTTGCCAGCGTTTACGCAGGCGCCTCTTTCTAGCTATCATCTCTTGGATGTAGGCCGGGATGCTGGAGAAAGTGGCTCGTTTAGGAGCTTCTCTGGCGGCATGCTTGAGCGCGCTCTGCGTGTGGTCGCTGAACTCGGCTGCTAGGTGGTCCACGTCCTCTGGGGTGGAGACAGGTCTGGTGGGGATATGCCTGTCAAGGTACATACCGAACTCTATCCAGTCATGTAGAGTTCTTGTTCTTGCCGGTGGCTTCACTATGTGATTTTCGGCTATAGTTATTAGCACGGGTTGGTGGTCGGAGATCATGTGGTCGTCCAGCACTTCTGTGGTTAGTCTGCTGGGTTCGAGGCCTTTGTAGATCGCAAAGTCTATGACGTCTGGCAGGTGGGTTCTGCAGTGTGGGTAGTGTGTAGGCACTTCTGGGCCCAGCACTTCATATCCCTTGCTTTCTGCGTCGTCGAATAGGCGGCGGCCTTCAGCGTTAGTATATGCTGAGTTCCATGCTGTGTGTTTTGCGTTCCAGTCTCCGGCGATGAGCGTATGGTGCGGCGAGTCAAGTAGAAAGTTGACGTCAGCCACATTCATTCTGCCAGCTGGTCTGTAGACCGCAAACACACGGAGCGGGTTCTCTGGGGTACTTACTTCCACTCCTAATGCCGTGAGAGATTGTAGCGTCACGTGTGGTATCGGCTGATGGATTACTCTTCTCTTCACGAGTACTGCTAGGCCCCTGTAGGCCTGGCCGCTGTGAGGTGAAGTCTCGTCCACTCGATAGGCATAGTAATTAGGTAGCTTCAGTTTGTCTGTGCTGTGCAGGTGGGTCTCAGAAATAAGCACTACATCTATATTCTGTTCTCTCACCAGCGCACGCAGGAGGCTGATCTTCTGCCTTGAGAGTCCCTCGGCATTCCAGTGAACTATTCTTAGTGTGCTAGCCATTGGTAGGGATTAAAAGTGAGGCGATCCCTCTAAGAATAATCGGGACGGGGTCCTGGCCGGATTGGTACGCGACCAGGACTTCCGTCAGCAGCTGTATGACTGCCGCCACCGTGGTATTCTGTGCACCGCTAGGTTGTGCGCGTGTGCTCACCTGCGGTTTCAGTGCAGTCGCCTGCTTCGCTGGTGCTGCTGGCTTCTGCTGTTTCTGTTGCTGGGGGGGGGGGGGGGGGGGGGGGTTGGCTGGTCATCTTCCTCCCCCTGTTTCCTCCTCGCCTGCTCTTCTTCCCTCGCTCGGTGGGCTCGTTCGCTGCTGCCATAAGTTGTGGCGCGGCGCTCGATTCCCCCGTGGGCTGGGGAGAGACCTTCTTAGGCTGGACAGTAAGTGGCACAGTACCTGCCTCTTTGTTCCGCACCTCCTTGCGGAACACCGGGCATGCGATGCTGATTGCCGTGTGGCCCTCCTTGCAGTTTGCGCAGGTGGGCGGCTCCTCCAGAGGGCGTGGGCAGTCGCGCGCGGCATGTTCCTCGCCGCAACGCACACAGGCTTGGCGCCGGTGGCAGTTGTGCGAGCTGTGCCGGAACTGCTGGCATCTGTGGCATTGTGCGGGTCCTTTCCTCCCGCGCCATGCCTCGATCTTGACTCCTGGCATACATAAAAGGATGTCAACATTGTAAATGCCAGGGAGTCGGCTGTGCGCTTTAGCTGCGCAAAGAAAATGCAGCCAGGGCGTCCTCTACGCGCGCGGATGGGGCGCACGAACTCAGGCGTGTAGCCGAGCTCGCGCAGCTCGTCCTCAATCTCGCGCGGGTCAGTGTCGGCGGGGAGGCCGCGGATTGCCACCTTGGCGCTCCTCTCCGCAGGCAGGGAATACGAGAACCAGGGGGTTCCCTTCTCCTTCTCCAGCTCGGTGAGGTACCGCTGTATGGTGCGGTACTCGACGTCGGAGGTGGGGATGAAGCGCACTCCCTTACCAAAGGGGCGTGCGTTGGGCGAGTGCCCCAGTAGCTTCTTCAGCTCCCGGAAGTGGAACGTCCAGTCCGGGAGCGCCTCAACTATCAGCGGCGGATAGCGTGGCCGCTTGTCCGGCCTCGCAGTGGTGGTGGGGGCCGCCTGCGCGGCACCGCCCCCCAGGGAGGAGGTCCCCAGGGGCGGCGCCTGCGCTGGCGGCCGCGGCGTCGGTGACCGCGCGGCTGCTACCCCTGCGTAGGAAGCAGAGGGAGCTAGCGCGGTGTCCATCTCCTCATCATCCAGCCCCGGCATGTCGCGCGGCGGCGACGGGCGGGGCGTGTGCTGCGGCGTGGGCGGCATGCGCACCCAGGCAGGGGCCTGGGGCGGCGAAGTCCGGGGCAGCGGTCTCGCAGCGGGGCGCTTCGCGCGCGGCGGCACAGCGGCGGGGCGCTGCGCGCGCGGCGGCAGCGCACGCTGCGGCGGCCCGTCGGCGGGCGCCGACGCGCCAGCGCGCATCGTCGCGGCCAGCGCGGCCAGCGCGGCCGACGCAGCCGGCGCGGCTGGCGCGGCCGGTGCGGCTGGCGCGGCGGGGCCCGCCGACGCGGCGGGGCGTGGGTGCGCGGCGGTTCGCGGCGGCTCGGTGGGGCGCGGCGCCGTTGGCGCCGTCAGCCCCCTCGGTAAGGTCCAGTGTGCTGGACCTGGCGGCGTGCTCAGAGGCGGGGACCGCGACCCCGCGGGTCGCGGAGGGGTATTATCACGTCGCCCCCCGGGGGGGTCGACGAAAAATCCCTCTCCGCCGGCGGCATCGGGAGATGCAGAGGCTAGCGGTCCCGACATTGAGGGGCGCGCCCCTCAATGTCGGGACCTCTCATCATCGTCATCTCTCATTGTCATCTCAAATTTTCGTTTAGGCTATGATGTTGGAGAGTTGGGCTGTGCTTACGCAGATGGCTGCTTATCTGCAGAGCAGACAATCTTGGCGGCTTAAGTTGGGCCAGGCTTTTGTTGATGCTAAGTTAACTGGTCAAGTTCCTGGTTCTGATATAGCGTATTGTTCACGATATACCTCCGACGTTGGTACGAACTTAAGACTTTTTAAAATATATATCATAATAAATTAATCAATAAGGTCACCGTAAATAAATGTATTAATTCTTATATTTACTTTTCCAGCACCTAAAATTCTGAAGTCTTTAAGGGGAGTTATTCAGTCACCCAAGACACGTTCAGACAAATGGATTTCCACATCTGTCCCTCAAGCTTCATGGGAGGAGAAAGCAAAACTATCCTCTGCTGAATACTACAATAATAGCCTACCGGTAAGACTGAAAATTACGACTTGTAAATTTGCCAAATAAGCACGTTATCAAACAAATGTACCTATGGGCCAATAACATTGATATAATAGTATCCAAGTAATGTGTGTTCTTTTATATAGAAACTGTATGTCAAAACATATTTCTTAGCAACGCGACGACCACGATAACCATCTCTATATTTTGTTAATAAGGCGCTAAAAATTATAACTTGTCAAGCCAATGATCTTTTTACTTATTTATCATTATTTTAGGAACAGCATTAGTTAATTTATATAGGGATTTCTATTATACTTATATGATGATTCGTAACCATATCAACTCAATTAGCGCTTAACATGTGTGGAAAATTATCCGGTTTTACTGAGCAGCTCTATAATTACAGCGGCCTGCTGATTTCGAAGGGACGAAGCGCTTCATATCATCGAACACCATTATCATAGAAGTGGCCCCACATGGATTGCTTCAAGATACCATTAAACACTCTCTTCCAAACAAAGTTACCAATGTGGCTCTGGCTCAGAAACACGAAAATGGCGTACAGTTCCTTTTCACTGCTCTAGGAAAGTAAGTATAGCATGATTTAATTTAGAATAGAGAGATTCTTCTGAGGTGGCTCTATTTAGTAAATTTTGAAATCATGCACCATCAATCTTATATTTACAATTTTGGTAGAGTAACCAGTTCTTTTTGATCTCAAAATTCCGTTTTCGCTTCTTTTACACTATAGTGGCATAATAAATAATTAGGAAATGCATCATCGAATGGTACGATTGAGTTTTGGAGATTACTTTTTTCATTTATCGGTATGCTTTTGCAGATTGTTCGTAGCTGGATTGAACCCGCACTTGGCCAGCATCTACCCACACGTGGCCTTCCCGGTAGCACAAGGCACGTCAATGCTGTCACATTTAGTGAAATGGAATCATAGTGAAAAATGGTAATGATATCGTTCATCTTCATCTTTTGGTCCTCTCATGCTACAACTCTCTTAAGGTCAGATTTCCAGTGATATCTAATAAATAAAAACGTAATCTTGGCATGTCTGTACATTGAAGATATTTACAAAAAAAATTGGGGGTCTTTAATAGAATAATATTATTCGTGTAACAGAACACATTTCAATCATTTTTGAAATTTTTGTCTGTTTGTCTGTTAGTTTGTGCACGCATCACTTAAAAACTACTTAAACGATTATGATGGACTTTTCACAGAAACATAGGGCATAACTCGGAGTAACATATATGCTTTGTTTGATCGCAATCAGTTTACACTATTGGGAAGTATAAAACTTATTGTTATTGTTTGTTGTTAACGTTTCTTTACAGGCACTTGCCAGCATTCCAGACTCAAAGTACAATTTTGGTACATGAGAGAGGTAGTCGAGATCAACTTAGCTGAAGACAATTTCAAATACTTGTCTGGTCATTGTATTGACGGTAATATCAACTTTTTTTACTATGTGCCTACCTAAGATCATACTGATATATGTAATTAACCTATCAAGACTTATATTAGTTAATTGTTCCGATGCTTTTCTTCCAGGTCGAATTCTCTATCCTGCTACTGGTTACCTGGTGTTAGTTTGGGAGACATTAGCGATCGCGCAAGGTATTTCCCACGAGGCACTGTCCCTCGT
This sequence comes from Esperia sulphurella, assembly GCA_947086405.1. NCBI lineage: Eukaryota > Metazoa > Arthropoda > Insecta > Lepidoptera > Oecophoridae > Esperia > Esperia sulphurella. The sequence continues at coordinate 3,104,051 of OX352266.1, forward strand.
CTTTGAAAACGTATGCTTCCATAGAGTGACCACTATACCGAAGGATGGCAATATATTACAATTTATTGTTATGATACATAAGAAAGGCGGTAATTTTGAGGTAAATAATATATCTATTTCTACTTAATACTATATCTGTTTAATAGTGTAATTTTATTGGAATTCGTTCCAATACTAATTTGACTAGCAAATGTGCTACATTGTGCACATGGAAGAAGAAACAAATATGTGATTTTGACAGAGTTACTCGCTGAGTTGTACGCTTCGCATGCCTCGAAACTAGGGCCCCAAGTGACTGATGTCAGAGCCATGTTAACCCGCCACTATACCGACGAACTGCCAGAAGTCAGTCTAGACGGAATTGGAATGGCTCTCAAACAGCTAAGAAATGGAAAAGCCCCTGGAGAAGATGAAATTACATCAGAGTTGCTGAAAGCAGGAGGTATACCTGTCCTCAATGAGCTACAGCGGCTCTTTAACTCCGTCATTCATACAGGGTGTACTCCCAAGGCGTGGAACAGGAGCATCGTCGTTTTATTCTTCAAAAGAGGAGACAAAACACTTCTCAATAACTATCGGCCCATCTTGCTCCTGAACTACGTCTATAAGCTGGTTTGGTGAACTATGAGAATGCCTTTGACTCCGTCGAAACCTGTGCTGTTCTAGAGTCCTTGCAGCGGTGACAAGTAGACTGGCGGTACATCGAAGTGCTGAGATGTCTGTATAACGCTGCAACAATGTCAGTCCAAGTACAGAACCAGCTAACACAACCTATCCAATTGCGCAGAGGAGTAAGACAGGGTGATGTCATATCCCCAAAATTGTTCACAAATGCTTTGGAAGATGTGTTCAAGACACTGGACTGGAATGGACGGGGCATAAATATAAACGGCGAGTACATCTCCCATTTACGCTTTGCCGATGATATCGTCATCATGGCAGAATCGCTACAGGATCTCCAAGAAATGCTAGACAGCCTCAACGATGCCTCTCGATGTGTTGGTCTCGGAATGAACTTGGACAAGACTAAGGTCATGTTCAATGATCACGCTACTCCGGGACTGACTATAGTTGATGGTAAGGCACTCGAAGTTGTTCAAGAGTATGTATACCTCGGGCAAACTCTGCAACTGGGCAAAAACAACTTCGAGAAGAAAGCCGACAGGAGGATTAGGCTAGGCTGGGCAGCATTTGGAAAGTTACGTCATGTCTTCTCATCGCGTATACCAGACTGTATACGCGATGTGCCTGAAGACAAATGTTTTCAACCAGTGCGTCCTACCCGTAATGACGTACGGTGCCGAAACGTGGACACTGACAGTGGGACTTGTCCGAAAACTCAAAGTCGCTCAGCGAGCTATGGAAAGAGCTGTGCTCGAAGTTTCTCTAAGGGACAGGATCCGAAATAAGGTAATCCGCCAGGGGACTAAAGTTTTCGACATAGTTCAAAAAGTTAGTACGTTGAAGTGGCAGTGGGCTGGTCACATCTGTCGGAGAACCGATAACCGTTGGGGTAAACGAGTTCTCGAGTGGAGACCGCGACTCGGCAAGCGTAGTGTGGGACGCCCACTGGCTAGATGGAGTGACAATCTGCGAAGGGCGGCTGGCAGAGACTGGATGAGAAGAACCGAGGATCGGGTTCAGTGGCGCGCCTTGGGAGAGGCCTATGTCCAGCAGTGGGCTCTTACAGACTGATGATGATGATAATTGTATGATACATTACAGTAACCTTTGTTAATCATAAATCTAGGGGTGTGAGAAAGGTTATTTCACAGTCATCAGTGCAGTCACAGTATTGGATTCGTTCCGTCTCAGTGTATTTTAGACGTGCCAAAGGAAAATTCGAAAAATACATGCTAATTTAGTTTCTGATTTAATGGCATAAGGTATATCTTAAGATGGTTTTTTAAATTTCACGGAACTAAACTGACACTGCACTGAAAGACCACTGACGGAAAGATAGCCTTTATTGCATTTAAAATACGACACATTATTCCTTAACATTACTAAAAAAAGACTGACTCGGCACTGAGGCGGCACTGAGGCGGCACTGATAGGTCCGAATCAACCTTAAATCATTAAAATGTTGCTCTTTTATTTTACTTCAGTAAGTATATAATTATTCAACAAGTTCCAGGTCGCTCAGAGAGCTATAGAGAGGGCTATGCTCGGGATTTCTTTGAAAAATATGATTCGTAATGAAGAGATATGAAGAGATCCGACGAAGAACGAAGGTAATCGACTAAGCCGAAAACATTAGCAAGCGGGCCACATCTGTTGCAGAACCGACGGCCGTTGGGGCAGACGAGTTCTGGAGTGGAGACCACGGATCGGCACGCGCAGGGTGGGACGCCTCGCCGCCAGATGTTTTAAATTTAATTTTAATGTAAGTTATATTATATTACACTAAAACCACATATAGACCGACGACCTAAAGAAGGTGGTCGGAAGCGGCTGGATGCTGAGAACGTCGGACCGGGTGTGGTGGCGTTCATTGGGGAAGGCCTATATCCAACAGTGGACGTCTAAGGGCTGATATGATGACGATGAAGTAATTATTCACATATGGTATCATTAATTTAGTCCTTAAAATACTGTTACCACTGCCGTGTGGTTTCCGGTAGAGTACAATAGGACCACTTCAACTATTCCCGTGGATGTCGTACAAAGCGACTAAGGGAATACATTATAAAACATCAATCAGGCCTCCCCAACTCATCTGCCCAGCGCGGGGAGTGTAGGCCAAATCCTCCGTCTGTCTCCGGCAGATGAGAGAGGGTTGTGCTCCTGCAGTGGAGACAAAAATAACCTAATGATGATAAAATACTGTTACCGACATAATCTGTTACTGTAAAAATCTATACAGATTTATATATTTTATTTATTTATACCTTATTGTACACAAATACACGTCACACAACTCATTAAAATACAAGATGTACAAAGGCTGTCATCATACAATAACCTGAATTTCCTCATGGTAACCAATTTTTACCAATTTTGAACACGTGTATCTTTACTTTAAACTTTATTATTTGAATTTGGTAAACACAGCTATATAAAATAGGTCTGTGAGTTCAAGCATGTTTCACATAATATATAATGTAAATTAAATTAGTAGGTCAGAAAAGGGTTAATACAATCTAGCCAATAAATAAAAACGTAAACAACGCGTGTCGGTACATTGTAAATATTGGAAAAAAATGGGAAAGGTTCCAAGGAAAATGGTCGGGTCCAAGGATATAAGTAAGGGAACACATTTCGATCATTTTTGGTTTCTTTTACAGTTTGTTAGTTTGTGCTCGCATCACATAAAAAGGACTATACCGATTTTGATGGACTTTTCACAGAATCATATATATATATACCTAATAGAATAATAATCTGAAATGTTGCAATAATTTAAATAAATAAATGTCTAAATGTATAACTAAAATATATAACTCGGAGTAAAATTTAGCATTTATTTTATCACAGTCGGCTTACACAATCAAAAGTTATGGGTATTTTTAGTTTTCAAACACATTAGTAGGTATGCAATATAACTAAGAAGTATAATTATATGTTCGGTGCAATCCTGATTACGATGAGTTTGGACTTAAAATATATTTGGAGCTGTAGTTACGTGGGCGTGGGCGAAGGCTTGGGCTTGGGTGTGGGCGTGGGCGTAGGCGTGGACATAGTTGTATAGTCCACGCGAGCGGAGCCGCGGGCACAGCTAGTGTCCATTGCGAGACACAAATAAAAGTTTGTTGTTTGAGGATTAATTAGTTTTATAATAAAAAATAGAGAAACAGTACATATGATGACTTTCATGGAGTTGATTTTGAATGACAGCTAGTTTAGGCTAGCTTTTGACGTGTGAGGGCGCCACCGTCGTTGCACTCCGTTCCATGCCGTAGACAATGCGTAGACATAAGTCGCCCCCTTGAAGACTCGCAGTCTTCAAGAATCCTCTTGCGTCACTAGCAGGCATATTCTAGAGAGAGCCCTGCGGATGCGGCCTCTCACTGTGTCGATTTCTGCAATTCTGATGATCCCGTCGGGTCCGGAGAATGTTCCGGTGACTCTACCTAGCCGCCAGTTGAGTGGCGGGACGTTGTCCTCTTGGTTGATCACGAGGTCTCAAATCTCAAATATTGGCAAATTCTCGACACAGTGTCATGAAGAAATCGACATAGAAATCGTTTACGAGTAATTCCACCTGCTCAGTATCAGGATTCGGCAATTTCATTATAAGAGCATCTTTATATCTCTCTATTCGACTAACTGTGACGGGCCTAGTACATATCTCGGTGGTTGTATGCTTTATATTACCTGGAAATGTAACACTTTGCCCACTGTGATCTGATTTTAAACAATTTATAATATACTTTTCTAAAAAACCAAAATTGCTGTAGAAATTATCTAAACACGTAGCTGTGGTACGTGTGATCCTTGTTGGTTCAAGAAATACATTTATTAAATTAAAGGACTTAAATAAGCTAATTAATCTGACCGAAAAGTGTCAGTTAATAGTAAATCTACATTAAAATCTCTTTCTTTCTTACTTTTGATAACTATTTTCATGACATCTTCCATTACAGTTTCAAAAGTAGTAAAATTAGAAGCACGGGGGGGTCTGTATACACACACTACAACATGTTTCTCCAGATCAACACAAGACAATTCGATAGACCATTCAACCGAAAGTCCAACAATGTCTTTGCGTTCCTTCGCCTTAATGTTATTTCTAACAAATATTAGTGAACCTCCTTGTTTATGAGCTTTCGGTTGAATGAACTGATAACATTATAATTTTCATAGTTGAACATCATTTAATGCTCTTTAAGGTGATGCTCGGTAATACATAATAAGTCAATATTTGACTGACTTTCTAAAAACAGTTCTACTTCTAATATCTTGCCAGAAAAGCTCTGCATATTTTGATGAACAATTTTAAGTGCATTCGGCTTCTCCTGTGTCTGTTTATTTAGTTTAAAGACTGACTAAAGTGTCTCGTCAATTCTGGTGATTGAGTCACCTGTGTGGTACCGTGTGTAAAGCTAGGTGAACCAATATCTTTCCCACAGGGACTCTCCATTGTCATGGTATGTAAATTGTCCATTATACTATGTATAACTGGGTCATATATATTATAACCTAACAATCTAGCTAAATGTTTTTTTATAAAAATTTGATAGATACAATGTATCTGTCGTCAACTTAAAATTGTTAATAAACTTATTAATATCAAAACAAATAATTTTGTCACTTTGACGGCATGTCATATTGTACAATAATTGGTTAAGTCTGTAGATAACTTTGTTTTGCTTTTCTGACAGCGTATTTGAGTAAGGAAAAGCACATATTATTAACTTATAAAGTTTATGCTCTAGTGAAGAAAACAAATGAATTAAGTCTCTTTTTCTGACTCCTAGGCTATTTCCTACGAACAATATTACAATTGTGTTTTTATTGTAACTACTATTTAATAATTGGTCTACAATTTGGCTGAAAGTAGCACCAGGCATGCACACATTTGTAACCTGTTGCCTCAGACAGTTATTTAACATTTTACCAAATCCTACTCCTACTTACTTGGTCTATAAATAACAATGTTTTCTGCAATGGTTATCATCCTGCGCAGATTCCTGCAACTAAGTTCGTAACTGTGTTGTTCATTTGGAGCAGCACACGGTATTTTTGACGGTGGCACAGTGCTAGGGTAAGGTGTTTCCTGACACTGCTTACCCTGTGAGCCAATGGATGAACTGATAACCACTGGCTGACTTTCTGGTGGTATGTCTGTTACGTGGTCCATGTTAGATGTCGAACAGGTCAAAGAATAAAATCTTTCCATATTGTAATTGCCCAGTTCAATAAGGGAGTTCATGGCAGCAATACGAGTATGTTCAGATATTTCTTGCTGCGCAGAGGAATACAGAGAACTAATGTTTTCCAATGATGATTCCAGATCTATTACTTTTAATTGTAAAATCTGTGAATTATTTTCCAGAAGTTCATTATTTTTATATAGTGTATCACCATACAATTGAATTTTTTTATACAAATTTTGTTTTGTCTTTAGAGGCAGTGATGTCACACATTTCTTTATCTTATTTATTTTATTTATGGATTTCTTGATAACTCGTTTACATTTAATATATTTCTTTATTTTATTTGAACCTCGAATATGTATCGATTCATCCTTTTCAGAGGTGAGGTTCATGGTCATAATGTTACTTTGCCTATTTTCTACCAGATCATTGAATAGGCTCATTGTGTGCTGAGATTCCTTATTATTCTGTGTTTTCTGTAGACAGTTAATTTGCTTACTGGCATCTGCCAGATCATATTCTAGATCCTTAATTCTGTTCAGAGCACACTCATGGTTCTCCCGGCATTTATCTGACATGTTGACCACATCTTGTAAGTGGTCATGCTGCTCGAGTAATTCTAGATATTGTAAGTCCAGTTGAGCGAGCTCCTTTTTCAAGTGGGTATTTCTAGTGATTATGTGTTGCACCTCCACTTCACTCTCATCTCTTTCTGACAACAGCTTGTCACATAATTTCCTGGACTCAAGTAGGTCTTTAAGAGTAGCTCTTAGTTTGTCTTCTAGCTCCTCTGTGTGAGTCTTGCGAGTAGTTGGTGCCATGCTGATTGCAGTCTGAAATTACAATAAAAAGACTGGCAGTACAATTGTAAAAATAATTATTATAGTTCAAGTTAGTATGTTAAGTTTGTCATAAAAATAACCAATGTAATTGAAATGACTACTAAATTTAATTAATCAATGTATGTATGCAGTCATCAATAAAAGGCTATTTAATTATTTTTTATTTATAAGCCTGAGATGAGTGAAGTATATGATTGGTAGGTAGGTGACTAAAAACTATAGCCACTTTACCTATGTAAATAGTGCGCAGCGTAGCATGTCTAATTGTAAATACAGAGTACCTAGGTTTATGTTAGTGTTTGTTTAGAAAAAGTTGAAGTCAACTTTGCTTGGACTTAACGTCTAAATGCACAGAGAACTCGGCTAGTACCTACCTAGGTATATTTAAATTTATGAGATTTGTTTATTATGAGCTTTGTTTATGCTGTTATGAAGAATAATGGTGTCCAATAACGTGTAACAGTATAATTAAAAGCAAAATACTTTCCCGGATAATCCGTTGTTGGTGGCATTCAAATCTCGTTTGACAGGCGGCGACGGCTAGTCCAAGTTCAGTACACAGCAATAAAGATGACAATTCACTTTAATATCACCAATAGTTTATAGTTTTATATAAATAGTGACTTTAGAAACACCAAGTAATGATTATTAACACTAAAATTATCTTAAAACTAATTTATTTGATTAAAAATAAGATCAGATGTGGATTTGACATCTGACCATTTCAGTGTTGCCGTACTCCGTACTCCTACCATGTTTCGAATTGATAGGAACATCTAATAGTTTTTCTCCATACAAACTTTAAAACCCTATTATGACACCTTAGGGGTTGAATTTTGAAAATTCCTTTGTTAATTCACATAAGAGACATGATAAACCTTTGTGCTAAGTTTCATCATGTCTCTTCAAGTTTCAAGTTTCTAGAGCAATCGGTTTAGATACTATTACTTTCGAACTCTATTTCAACCCCTTGGGGGATTTGTGATCCTTTTCCATCAAAATCGGTTCAATAGTTTTTATTAGACATTAGATACACAAACAAACAGATAAAGACTATGTTCAAGAAAAAACTACACCAAATACCAACATTTAAAGATTTTTGCAAAAACTTTTAAAAATTCGCGCCTACTTCGTTTAAAAGCCCGCCAAAAAATTCAGTTTATTTCTTTAACCTTCAATGTTGCCAGTGCATTCTTTTTACTCTTACTAAGAACCCGAATTAAAATAGAATGAATATAATAGGTATAAATTAGAGATAAAACGGATATCCGGTATCCGGCCTATCCGGTTTAGTTTTACTATCCGGCCGGATACCGGATAGTAGCCCAATATCCGGCGGATACCGGATTTTCATTGAAATGCGATAATTTCCTAAGATCAACGCTGATAAAATGATTTATTGATAAAGGGAAAACAAAATTAAACGTCTATAATACATTAATATACTGTTTCCACTTTCGAGCGTAGCGAGAAAGGATGTCTGCGTGAAAACAAGTTTCATGCAAGAAATTGAAGTAAATTTTAGGGTAGCTGTTATACTACGAAATTAAAAAATAAAACATTTTGTTAAAAACGGTTTGAACGATTTTTATCAAACGTTGCATGTCCTAAAATCTCCTAGCGTATTCATTGATCTGTCACCGTTGAAGTGAATTAGTTTTAATGTATGCTATCCGGCGGCCGGATATCCAGCTATCCGGCCTAGAGGCTCGCCGGATATCCGTAATCCGGTATCCGGCTAAACCAGTTTCCGTTTCATCTCTAGTAAAAATACACGTTTTCTATCGGAAGGTGTGACATAGAAAGGGACTCGGAGAGGGTCAAGATGCCAAGGTTGACGATTCCTACAGGGTTTTGATGTGCGTTAGTAGGGTAAAATCACAGAAAAAATCGAGTCGTCACAGTTATACGCCAACACCCTCTCAGAGTGAAAATTATTAATTTTAGTGCATATTTGTGTGCTGGTGAACTAAATGTGTATCAACTTTGGACTCCATAACACGGTGGTTCTGGTGATATAAATATTTGTTATAAATGTTAATTATTTGCTGACATTTTTATGCAAATAAGTTTGTAACGGTTGAAATTCATAGTGTCAGACCTGCCGCTGTAAAGAACCTAAGCGCGGGAACAGTCCCATTCGTAACATCGCGGCTGCCGCTAGCAAGATGTTAGCAATGTCACCGATCGGAATATCAAGAAGTCAGGCAATTTGGGTCAGAATAAAAATTCCCAAGGTTGTTCTTGCCCAACTACTGACCACATCCGCACCAACATCAGAACCGAACTGCAGATTTGTATTGAAAAGATTAACGAGGTGAATAGAGTTAAACTGGAAGAAATGAAAGGAATGATCACTAGCTTCGAAAACTTCATCTCTTTTTTTAACGATGATTTTGAGAGACTCAGGAATGATTGCACATTGCAAAAATCACTAGTTGAGGACCTACGCAAGGAAAATGACCAATTGCGTAAATCAAATCACGTTACAGAAAGATTGAGGCAGCTGGATCAACAATCACGAGCCTCAAACATCGAACTTCATTGCGTACTGTAACCGTCGTATATGACGTCTATACTCACATATACTTGATTTCAGTAAATATATATATCATTTACCTATATATATAATTGTGTCATCTATCTATAAATAGAATTAACAATAGTTTTATCAATAAAGCAGTATAAACAAGTATGTACAATAGGTGTAACTATTTGTTTTGTAATTTGAAAATAACCTTCATCTCTTTCAAATGTATAAATAACATGCTCTTTAAAATCAAAGCCATTTCTTTCTATTTAAGTGGGACTAATTTACGTTTAAAGTTAATTTATTGAGTTTCATGGAGTGTTTTGGAACAACTCTGAGAACATTTCCTGTACTTGAAGTCCAATACAAAGTCCAGATTCAACTCATGTTGAATGTCTATCGATTTTAACTAATATAAGATAAGGTTCAAAATATTAGTGGTTAAATTTAATTCGTTAGCAAAATTCTAAAAGCACGGAATCTTTAAGCCTCTCAGACTAGTAAAAACAAAAGGAGGAGTCTGACTCCTGTCGCGAAGAGTTAGGATCGGGCCATGAGAGTGTCGGTTGCGAATTACGGAGGAGTCTGAATCGCGAAGATTTCAGAACCGCGAACATATCTCTGAATGAATTAGGAGAGTCTTTGTTAAGTTTTAGTTCCAAAGTAAATGTGTATTAATAACTTCAATTACAGAGATTCGCCGCGAGTGACATTAAATAGTGCAAGTGAAGTGAATTAATAGAATTGTAAAGTCAGTGTCGCTAACAGAAGTATTTAAGTATTTAAAGTATCTTTTTATCTTATTATATATATTTCGGTTTCGGATATAAAGGTTTCGGTCCTCTTCTGTGTAATAATTTGGACCAACAGGTGACCAACATATGTAGTCCGGAGTTGTCATATAACGACATGTTTGGTAGAATATCGCAAGATACATTTGACGCAAATACGACTGTGGTAATCTTGTACGGTAACCACATAAACGTCACCCAAGCGGACTTAAATAGGAGCATAGAATTAATGATAGAAATTAGCAATAAGACTAAGTGTAAATTTATTTTTTGCGCATTTCCGTATTGTGCGAACTTGTCAAAGGCGCACAATAATCGCATATTCAAAATGAATTTACACTTATATAATGCGTTAAGCATTCACAGTGACGCTATTTTGTACTTTGATACAAATAAGTTTATTAACCATTTTACTTTGACTAAAAGTAACATGTATTTGCCAAATAAATTTAAAAGACATTTAGCTACTTTGGTAGCCTATAATATACAACATTGCATGACGAAAGTTAGTTGTAAAACTAATAAACTCATAAATTTTTTAAACTAGATACTGTGACAATAGAAAATCCCTCAAATGATAGCAGCTTATCCTTATTAAATAAGAGGCAGGGATCTTCTAGCACACTTATGACAAAAGAAAAGCCCAATTTTATTCACATAATGCACCAAAACATGCGGGGCTTTTCTAGCAGCAAGGAATTAGAATTAGAATTATATTTGGAAAAAACCCAATTAGATATTGTCTGCCTAACTGAACATTGGCAATTACACCAATCCTTTGTAAGTTACGTTAATTATAACATTGTAAGTTCTTACAACCGAGAGTCTGCTATTCACGGCGGTTCTTTGATATTAATTAGGAATACCATCAAATGCAAGGAACGCAAAGATGTGGTTGGGCTCTCGGTTGAGAGACATATTGAGTTATCTTGTGTTGAGCTGGACAAGTACATTGTGGTATGCGCGTATTGCCCTGATAGGAGTAAGTTTGAAACAATAGAATTAGTATTGGAAGATGTCTTGAGAATGATTTCCAAAACGGGAAAGTCTATCATTGTTTGTGGCGACTTTAACATAGACATTTTAGTGAAAGATAAAACCAGTACAAGGTTTCTAAATGAATTTAAATCTTTTAATCTAAATTGTGTGTTTTTCGAGCCTACCAGAGTAACGGCAACGACCACTACGTGTATAGATAACATCTTTTGCGATTGTGAATACAATGACAAGTCAATGATAAAATCTTTTAACTCAGATCACTGGGGACAGTTGGTGTCTTTTCCGTACGCTCGTCAACAATAGAGCATCACAGTTACAAAAAGGTCTACCGATGCTGGTCGACTTGAAGAATACATTGATGTGTTGGTTCAAAAATTGCCTCAATTTAATTATGATATCAGTGATCCAAATAAAAAAATTTCAATGTTTTTTGATACATTGGAAACTGAATACAATAATATTTTCAAAGTAGTTACAATAAAAAAAAATACTAAGTTTAAATTCAGTGATTGGGCAACAATAGGTATTAGGAAAAGTAGGGACGTACTATTTCAATTATATGCAGATAGATCTTCAAGACCCGAAGATTACAACTTTAAAGAACATGTAAAAAATTATTCTAAAATTTTTAAATCTGTCTGTATTGCTGCCAAATCTAATCTAATTAGTAAAAAAATAAAAAACGCGGAAAATAAAATGAAAGTAGTATGGACAATAATTAATAGCGAATCGGGAAGAACCAAACCTCGCGACAACGATATTATCCTAAATACTGACCGCGGCACGTTAACATCGAATGCCGAGGTGGCTCAAGAGTTTGAAACTTTCTTTACTAATATACCACTAAAGACCACAGAAAACTTAAATTCATCGGCTGCTCTTTCAGCGGAATTCAATTAATTCAACTTGAATGAATTCAACTGAATTTGAATTTAGGCACGTGAACCCACAGGATATTATAACGTCCTTTAAACAAATAAAAATAAAAACCACTGAAGACCTGTGGGGTATGTCTGTTAAAGTATGTAATTCCATCATTGATATTTTAGCACCTTATCTTGCCTTCGCGTTTAATCTCTATAGATCATGGCACTTTTCCCGATCTAATGAAGCTAAGTAAAACTATACCATTGTACAAATCAGGAGACAAAAGAGAACTTGGCAACTTTAGACCCTTTTCGATCTTATCGGTACTTAGCAAGGTTTTCGAAAAGGTCATGCTCAGTCAAATGCTTGTACATTTCAACTGTAACAAACTTCTACATGACCAACAGTTTGGTTTCACTAAAGGCCGCTCGACGACGGACGCTGGTGCTGCTCTTCTGCAAAATATTTTTGATGCTTTTGAGCGGCACCACGATGCTATCGGGGTTTTTTGTGATTTATCTAAGGCGTTTGATTGCGTCGATCATAAAACGTTGCTCTTCAAAGTAGAACATTACGGTATCAAAAATAAAAACCTTAGTTTATTGAACTCCTACCTAACAAACAGGATTCAAAAGGTTCAGATAAACGGTAAAAAGTCGCAGGGATCTCTTATTAAAATAGGAGTCCCACAGGGCTCAATATTAGGACCTTTCCTTTTTTTGGTTTATATAAACGATCTTCCGTACATGGTGCAGAATATGTCGAAGATTGTGTTGTTTGCAGATGATACTTCTCTAATTTTTGAAGTAAATAGACATGCCCAAAACTATGACGATGTGAACGACACCCTTCGGCAAGTTCATGAATGGTTTATTGCTAACAACCTTGTATTAAACTCAAAAAAAACTAAATGCATAAAATTCACACTTCCAGGTGTTAAACCATGTGATAATGACATAATATTAAATAACGAGAAGTTAGCATTTGTGGATAATACAGTTTTCTTGGGGCTAACCCTTGACAAGAAGCTGCAATGGGGTCCACATATAGAATTGTTATCAGGTCGGCTAAGCTCCGCAGCATATGCCGTTAAAAAGATTAGAGAGTTGACAGATATAGCTACAGCAAGACTTGTATATTTTAGCTACTTTCACAGTCTTATGGCCTCTTGCTCTGGGGTCGTGCCGCTGATATCGATTCTATATTCATTTTACAAAAAAGAGTAATAAGATCTATTTATGGGCTTCGTAGTCGTGATTCTCTAAGAGAATTATTTAAGGAAATAAATATAATGACGGTGCCATGTCAATACATATTTGCTAACATTATGTTCGTTAGACAGAACCTTTCTTTACTCAGCTTAAATAATGAGAGGCATAATTTAAATCTTAGAAATAATAATAAAATTCAAATACATCATTCTAGATTGTCTAAGATCAATAATTCTTTTGTGGGGCTGTGCGTGCGTTACTACAATAAGGTTCCGAATGAAATTATTAACTTGTCTGAACAAAAATTTAAATCTTCTATAAAAGTTAATCTGTGCAAGAAAGCCTACTATAAGTTAGATGACTACTTAAATGATAAAAGTCCATGGAGTGCTTGATGGCTCAGCATAGGTAGACTTAATGATTGTAATGAATAAGATAAATCAAAGGTAGGGCCCTGTGCCGTTGGGTTTGTTGCCACTTCTTCCCCTCGGTTATACAGGTGGAAGTGGAGTAGTTTTAGGCAGAATTTGACGTCAAAAAGAGAATAATGTATTCCAATTTTGAAAATAAATATTTTGATTTTTTGATTTTGATTTGATTTGATTTGATATCTAATTTATTTATGGTGTTCACGAATTAACAATTTAGGGGCGAGGATTATTACATCTACTTACAAAGAAGAATGCTGAGTTTCGTCGTTGAAAGTCTCTAAACTTTGTATTACTTTAGGATTTTTAACTCTTTGTTTTATCATTTTTCCCTTTTTAGCAGGAGAGAACGAGTCATCAAATTTGTTTAGTTTTGGGTAGAGTTATTATTAAGTTAGATTGGTCGGAATAGTTTAGAGTGTGTTTACACATAATATTGTGAGAATGTTCACAATTTATTTAATGATATACTTTATAACCTGACTGACTCTAATTTGATTTAACTTGATGACTGACAAAACGAACCTGAAACATCTTATTAAAACATGAATAATTATTTCGTTGTAAGTTTATTAAGGAACTAGCTGTTGCCCGCGACTTCGTCCGCGTGGACAACTTAACAATACACATTCTTATGTATTACGTGTTACTAAATCCTAAAAGAAATCTATTAATCTGGTTATGCATTAAAAATATTAATATACATAAAAAGACATACTATCCAATTGAGAACCTCCTTTTTTGAAGTCGGGTAAAAATTTGCGTTCCGGCGGTGGTTTCGCCCGTTGGACCACAGTTTTTAGGTTTCCGTAGCCAAATGGCAAATAACGGAACCCTTATGGATTCGTCATGTCTGTCTGTCTGTCTGTCTGTCTGTCTAGACTACTACGTGTGTGTGTCTAGCTACGGAAACCTAAAAAACTGTGGTCCAACGGGCGAAAGTCGATTTGTCTGTCCGTCCGTATGTCACAGCCACTTTATTCCGAAACTATAAGAACTTACTATTGAAACTTGGTAAGTGGATGTATTCTGTGAACCGCATTAAGATTTTCACACAAAAATAGAAAAAAAAACATTAAATTTTGGGGGTTCCCCATACTTAGAACTGAAACTCAAAATTTTTTTTTCATCAATCCCATATGTGTGGATAGGTCTTTAAAAATGATATTGAGGTTTCTAATATAATTTTTTTCTAAACTGAATAGTTTGCGCGAGAGACACTTCCAAAGTTGTAAAATGTGTGTCGTAAGAGAATGATAAAACTAAAAAATATATATGATGTACATTGCCATGCAAACTTGCACCGAAAATTGGTTTGAAAGAGATCTAGTAAGTAGTTTTTTTAATACGTCATAAATCGTAAACCACATAATCAAAGTTACAACGAACTACAATAACTTTTATATTATGTTACTTGCTGCTACGGAACCCTTCATGGGCGAGTCCGACTCGCACTTGGCCGCTTTTTTTTAAATAAAGTTGACATTTACATTTATCATGAATTAAAAGATTATCAAATAATCAATAATTTTTTTATATTTTAATATTGTGCAAATTAGGTGATATTTCCTTCCCACCAATTTGTCCTTTCCATATCCTTTCTTTCTTTCCTTCTCCATCCCTTTCCCACAACGTTGAAAACCCTTTCCCCACCCCTACCCTCTACCTACTCCTACCTCTCCCCCTTCCCTTAACCCACCCCTTCCTACACCCTTTATTTACCACTGCCCCCTCATTTTTCCTCTCTTACCCTAATCCCTCTATTCTTTTCCATCCGACTTCCTTCCCTTCCTATTCCCTTCCTATGTTGCATATCCAATTAACTGTACAACAAAATGTCTGTCAAACTGCTGGACATGCCTTCCCCAATGAATGCCACAACGCCCTACAGATCCAGCCGCTTCCGGCCACCATCTTCAGGTCATCCATACACCTGGCGGCAGGGCGTCCCACCCTGCGCGTGGGACGTCGCGTCCCACTCTAGAACCCGTCTGCCCCAACGGCCGTTCGGTACTACGACAGATGTGACCTGCCATTTCAGCTAACTAATTCTTTCGGCTATGTCGGTCACCTTCGTTATTCATCGGATCTCCTCATTACGAATCATATCCCTCATAGAGACCCCGAGCATTGCCCTCTCTATAGCTCGCAGAGCCACTTGAATCTTGTGGATCAGGCCCACCATCAGTGTCCACGTCTCCGCGCTGTAATCATGACAGGCAGGACGCACTGATTAAAGATTTTTGTCTTTAAACATTGTGGAATAGGTGACGTAAAGACTTGACGCAGTTTTCCGAATACTGCCCACCCTAACTGGATTCTTCTGTCAGCTTTTGAAATTGATCCTACCCAACTATATTGTCTGTCCTAGGCAGACGTACTCCTGAACAGCTTCGATATTGACATTGTCGACGATCACCGGTCTAATACAGGGCCACTAATTATCGAATAGCGAACTTTTTGTATCGAGACTTGTGGAAATACCTGAAATACATCAGCTAAAATAAATCTATAAATGAGCTTTAAAACATCTCTGTCACTTTCTGTCAAGTTCTTGCAATGACCAGTAATGTTGAACTACACTTTCATACAAATGATATGAAATGAG
Organism: Esperia sulphurella; assembly: GCA_947086405.1. NCBI lineage: Eukaryota > Metazoa > Arthropoda > Insecta > Lepidoptera > Oecophoridae > Esperia > Esperia sulphurella. The sequence goes on from OX352266.1 coordinate 3,120,146, forward strand.
AGGTCAACTTGTATATCAGCATCCTGACATTTTATTGAGATATGACTTATACCAGTATGAGGCCCGAACTCAAAGCTATTAAACAGTGAAAAGCCGTCAAATTCTGTTCAGCAGTTTCCAAGATTAGCCCGTACATACATACAGACAGATAAGAATTTTTTTAATTATATTTTTGGACTCTACTGGTCTTCAGTAACGTCCGGGCAGTGAAATTTTTTTTTTAACTTCAATGTACAGATTCGCTTTTCTTTTGTTTTTTCTACTCTTTTATTATATGTATAGACAAGTCTTGTTTTGTTTATATGCAAGTGATTAATTAAAGGACATACTTCGAACCTACATAAGTCAAGTGTCCATCTGTTTTGTATTAATTTTGACCAGCTGACGAACTGATTTTGGAACATACATATTGTGTGACAGTCTGTCTGCCGAATACTCTGAAACTATTAAACTAAATAAGGCAGAATATGGACTAAATACGCACATTAATATATGTATATCAGTTTATTTATGAACTATGAACTTTTGGATGGAATTCATACATTGTGTGTTTCACACAAGCTCGTGTTTTTAACATGCAACTTTATTTATATCGTGCTTAATGCACGCAACGATACTTAATTGTATTTACGTGCAACAATATTTATTCATGTTTTTACATGCAACAATATGTATTTGTGATTTCACAAACAACGTTATGACGTTGAAAAATTCTACAAAATGCGTAATTGATTATGATATTGAAAAATGCTTCGGCACGCTACACACAAAACATGCGTCTTCAAACTTATGTTTTGAATGGCTTATCTACGTTTTTATCCTCCTTTAATTGAGAGTTCGCTCCGTGGGGAAACTTGGCTATGCAGATCACATACATATATATATTGTTATTGAAGAAGTAAATAAAGAAAGCCAGTTTTCGTAACGTTATTAAGGCAAGGGTAAACGAGTTCGCTCCATAGTGTAGTTATTTAAAAACACCCAATATATCATTTGAATAATTCTAACTTGCGTTTATCCTGCTTAACTGGAGTGCGCTCCGTGCGGAATTTAGCAAACCTAAGTTTCGTACGTCGTTAACCATGGATATAAGAGTATGCTCCACATGTTAAGAGTTATTTAAATACTCCTACAAAATAAGGTATAACACACACACAAATCTAGATCTAAGAAAGAAATACCATAACTTCGAAATGCATCTACAATTGGATGCTCAACCATCATTAATTTATCTCTACAAGCTACGACTTTTAACTACAATTGGTAATAATTACTTATTACTAAATTATCTACAAATAAAGAGATATGATTGATGAAAGTTGTTGATCGGAAAGAAGTGTGCTGGTTTGAATCTAATTAGATTATGGGTGTTTAGGTTGTGTCCACGGATTTGTTGGCATGAAAACCGGGATCGAGGTTGGATCTTCTAACGGTTTTTGTGGGAGGCCCAAGATTGAGTGCTGGCTGGGAGTCTTGGTAATCTAAATCTTTAATTAGTAATTAGGTATTGACCTAAGTGTCAATTTCCAAAGGTTTTTTAGAGCTAGGTCACCTTTTTCAGCTTGCATGTGTCCCTTTCCTTGTCTTAAGGAATTAAGTATATATAATAAGCATGTACATTTATATATTTCATTTAATAGTATATTGTGTTATTGAAAGTGTTATTTAATAATAAATGAAAGTGTTTAATATGTGGCCACGAAGAAAGAAGAGCAGCAGCGTTCCGGAGACTGGCGCATGAAGCGGACATTAAAATTACCAGATTCATTGTGACTGAATTGGTTTCAGATAAGTCGCATGAGTTAATTATTTATCGTGTTTTTATATTGATGTTATTTTATGTGAAGTGTATTTTTATTTTTATTGTTTTTGTTTCTTAATTTAGATACGATAATTATGATTACGTAACATACTTATTAAATTAAACAACAACGTAAAGGGTTCTGTACTAGACGATCACAAACGATAATTAGACGATTTTATTTCAAGGCCATTATTAATTTACTGTTAGGTTAGTTCAAGTAATAGGTATGTATGGGATTGTTAACTATATCTATTTTATTAATAGATAGGTTGATGCATTATCAACAGTACCTGAACACAAAAACGAAAACCTTGTTTATACTGTGTTACAACTGTGTATCATCAAAGCTCCGTTAAAGAAACGGAGATCAACGAATAAAGAAACGAAATTCATTACTGCTCTAGGATTGCTAAAATGAACCAAGATAGCTCCCGCCCTAGATCGATATTAGTGAAATTTAACAGCCCTCGCCTCCGTGACACTTTTCTAGAAGGAGTGTACACATACAACAAGAATAATAGCAAGGATAAATTGAATACTAGTCATCTCGGTATAGGCGTCACCAAGAAGTTACCGATCTATGTAGTAAAGCATCTGACAGCGGAAAATAAGGCTCTTCATGCGGCCACCCGAACCAAAGCTAGATAACTGGGCTATAAATCGGTTTGGGTACGCAACGGCCGGATATTTACGAAAAAGTCATTTGAATCGAATCAGATATACATCAAAGATATGGCCACCGTGTCAGGTCTAACGTAGTTCTCGTATGGTGTCCCTTATATTGAATGTTCTCTCCATGCACTCATAGCTAGAGTTCATTATTTTTCTTAGTTACATTCAGCGGGTTAAATATGTATTACCAAAATGTTAGAGGCCTTTGAACTAAGACAACTGACGTATTTAAGAATATTGTGTGCAATGATTACGATGTAATACTTCTAACTGAAATTTACTTGAACAGCAGTGTTTACGATTCCGAACTCTTTGATGATAGATATAGAGTTTTTAGACGAGACCGCGAGAGCGGTGGTTTCCATTGTAAAAGCGACGGTGGAGGTGCCTTGATAGCAGTCTCTAAAGGTTTTGACTCCAGGCGTTTATATAAATTCGAATCTGAATGCGAAGACGTATGGGTGAGTGTACAGGTACCATGCACTGGCGGTAGAACTGAGGATATTATTCTATGTTGCGTGTACTTTCAGTCACCATTAAAAAGGCATATTTTAGAGCATTTTATACATAACACTAATAGAATTATGGAGTCTGATGTCCGAAGCGCACTCATATTGGGTGATTTTAATATGAGTAGTATTATATGGAATACCTTGTCTGATACACCAGCTCTTAAAGCAAATACTAATAATAGCCTGTTAGGCAATGCTCTCTTAGATTTTATGTCCGCTAATAATTTGAATCAATTTAATAACAGCTTAAATCATACAGGAAGAACTCTTGATCTTGTTTTAAGCCAATGCACAATCTCCAATTTGATTGAATGCAAGGACCCTCTATCCAAATTAGATTTATATCATCCAGCCATAACCTTTTCTGTTTTCTTCCCCATAGACATTAATTTATCCGTTAACGAGGACGTTTCAAAGTTTAGCTTTTTGAAAGCGGATTATGACCTTATTATTAGTGACCTTTACGATATTTCTTGGCCGGATCTTTTTTACTCATGTGCAAGTGTAAATGATATGGTATCTGTGTTTTATGACGAGATTCGTAAAGTTATCCACAAACGTGTTCCTAAATCCAAACCGCGTAATAGTAAATTTCCAGACTGATTCATTTCGAACCTCATAAGACTTCTGCGGGAAAAATATAAGTACCGTATGAAAATGCGTAAATATAACAACAACCCACTCGATGTTCAATCCTATAACATTTTGAAAGATAATTGCAAAAAACTTTTAAAAACATGTTACAATAAATACATTAGCAGACTCGTCATCTCTCAAATCGAATCCCAAGTTATTATGGACATTTATTAAAAATAAAAATAAAAATAATTCCTCATATCCGGCTCAAATGTCTTTTAACAATCTAACAGCGACCAATGGCTCTGATGTTTGTAACCTCTTCGCGTCTCACTTCTCATCCGTATATAACATTGAAAACACTTCACCTGATCATGGTTCTATTCCGGAATTCACTACGTGCAATCTACGGTCTCTCTGTCTGTCTACGGTGCGTAGGTAGAGATGATGTATGCAAGCTGTTGGAAAGACTTGATTGTTTCAAGGGAGCAGGTTCCGATGGAATTCCTTCAATATTTGTTGCAAAGTGTGCCGACGTCTTAGCTCTGCCTTTATCGTTGATTTATAATAGATCACTGAATGACGGTATCTTTCCTACATACTGGAAGGAGGCATTAGTTGTTCTATTGTTCAAAGCCGGAGAGGAGGACCTTGTAAAAAATTACAGACCTATTTTACCGGTATTCGCAAAGGTATTTGAGAAATTGTTATGTCCAATACTGTCCTTCCACTTTAAGCAAATTGTGTCTTTTAGTCAGCATGGGTTCATAAAGGCCAGGTCAACATCTTCTAACCTTATCTCGTTTGTGGACGAGCTTTGTCACCAGGTGGACTCTGGTTGCACTGTGGACGTCATTTATACGGATTTTAGCAAGGCGTTTGACAAAGTAATTCACAATATTTTGCTGCAAAAGCTAAGCGCGAACGGAGTGACTGGGAGTCTTCTGGATTGGTGCAAGTCTTACCTATTTAATAGAACCTTTCGGGTGGTTGTCAATGGATTTACATCAGACATATTTACGGCGCACTCAGGAGTACCGCAGGGCTCGCATTTAGGTCCTTTGTTTTTCAATTTTTTCATAAACGATATAGACAAATGCTTTTATCACTCAAAGTGTTACTTATTTGTGGATGATCTGAAACTATTTAGGGGCATCAAATCCGATGAGGACGCTGCTCTGTTACAGGCAAATCTTCAGAGGTTGCTTGAATGGTGTGATTTTAATGGTATGAGCCTAAATGCTAGCAAATGCTTTCATGTTCATTTCTCAAGGAAGAAGGTGCAGGATATCAGATGTTACAAAATAGGAAATAAATACCTGGAAAAGATTTATAACATTCGTGATCTGGGCGTATATCTGGATAGTAAGTTGCAATTTAATCTACATATCGATAAAATTGTTACTAAAGCCTTTAGGAGAATCCTCATTACGATATTTACAATAAACGCTTGGAGAGTGTACAGAAGAGATTTTTGTGGCATTTGTCATACAGCTGTAATATGGCAGAAAAATTACCGAGTTATGCTGAACGCCTGCAATATTTCAAAATGAGTTCGCTTACAGATCGAAGCTGGATTTTTATGCAGGATATGATTTTTATGCTGGATATGATTGCTGTACAATATATTTCTTTGGAAAATAGTGAATGGTGTTCTGGATTCGCCACCTCTTCTTTCCAAAATCAACATACGCGTACCGGCAAAATTGCCACGTCCCGGAAAACATACTCCTTTTTATGAAAAACGAGCGAGGACGAACCTAGGTCAATTTTCTCCCCTCAACAGGATAATGAAGCAGTACAACGCACTCAGCAAATGTTCAGAGATTGACATCAATTCTTATGGCATTCATAAGTTTAAAAAATCTGTTCTCACTTTTAATAGAATCAAATTGTAAAAAATGTGAATTCCCCATGTATTTTATTTTATTTCCTAATTTCTGACTATTGTTTTGTTTTATTTTGTGTTTAATTTCAATGTTAATTTTTATTTTAATTTACAGTGTATTACTTTGGACATTTATTAACATTTTAAAATCTTAGTTTTATTTAACTTATATATAGGTAAGACGGATGAACACCTCGCTGAGCTCGATGTAGAGTTAAGTAAAATCAAGTGGCACCTGCTCGGATTATCGGAGGTCCGAAGACAGGGAGAGGACGCGATAACCCTGGAGTCAGGACACCTGCTCTACTATCGAGAGGGCGACCAAAAATCCCAAGGCGGCGTTGGATTTCTGATCAACAAAGTCCTCACTAGCAACGTGGTGGAAATCAGCAGTGTATCGTCGCGGGTCGTATATGCTATAATTAAGTTGACCCAAAGATATTCTTTGAAGGTCGTACAGGCATATGCGCCCACGGCAAACTACACTGGTGATGAGGTCGAGGCCTTCTATGATGACATTTCGAAGACCGTCAATCACACCACCAAGACCAGCCACCTCGTTGTTATGGGAGACTTCAATGCCAAAGTGGGAGTACAAAAACGCGACGAATCGATGGTTGGACCACATGGATTTGGGCCTAGGAACCACAGGGGGCAAATGCTTGTCAACTTCCTGGAGAGTCAGGGGCTATTCTTGATGAACTCCTTCTTCAAGAAGAATCCCCATAGGAAGTGGACATGGCGAAGCCCCGACAACGTGACCAGGAACGAGGTTGACTTCATCATGACGAATAGGAGGCCTATATTTGAAGATGTCTCAGTGATTAATAGGTTTAATACCGGAAGTGATCACCGACTTGTCCGAGGCACTCTAAATATGGACGCTCCAGCTCGAGCGGCATCGTCTGGTAAAGTCAACCCTCCGACCGACACTGGGCCAAACCATGATGGGATCAGAACGGTTCCAACTGGAACTAAGTAACCGATTCGCCTCGCTGGAAACCACAGAAGCCGTCGATCAGAAATACAACGATTTCGTGAATGTCGTCCTTGAGGAGGGCCGCAGATTCTGCCACCAACAGCGTAAGAGTACCAAGTCCAACATCTCTAGCGAGACTCTGGAACTTATGAGGCAGAGACGAGAGATGTCTTCGTCTTCGCCAGATTGGCATATTCTAAACAAGCGCGTCAAAAAGCAAATACGTTTCGATCTCCGCCGCTCTAATACACGCTCCATAGAGGAAGCGATCGAGAAAAATAAGGGATCGAAAGTATTTGCTAAGCGACTTGGGAGGAGCCACATGATGAGGTTGAGGACGTCTGATGGTAGAGCCGTTACCTCTAAGCCAGAGATACTTGCCGTAATGGAAGAGTTTTATGGACAACTGTACTCGGCACACGCACCAAAGCCTGCGGTCCAAGACACGGGCGATAGTCGCGCACCCTTGATCCGCCACTACACTGAGGACATCCCGGACGTTGACGTGGGCGAGATTAGAATAGCTCTCGAGCAGCTCAAAAACAACAAGGCGCCAGGTGACGACGGTATCACAGCGGAGCTTCTTAAGGCCGGAGGAACTCCAGTCCTAACACGACTACAGGAGCTCTTCAATACCATCGTTCACAACGGAACAACGCCAGAGGCATGGAGTAGGAGTGTCGTGGTATTATTCTTTAAGAAAGGAGATATTACACTTCTTAAGAATTATAGGCCGATCTCGCTCCTGAGCCATGTCTACAAGCTGTTCTCGAGGGTTATTACGAACCGTCTCGCCCGAAGACTTGACGACTTTCAGCCTCCGGAACAGGCTGGGTTTCAAAAAGGCTACAGTACCGTAGACCACATCCACACATTGCGGCAGATTATACAGAAGACCGAAGAGTATAACCAGCCCTTGTGTCTTGCATTTGTGGACTACGAGAAAGCCTTCGACTCCATCGAGACATGGGCTTTTCTGGAATCCCTGTAGCGATGCCAAGTCGATTGGCGATATATCGAGGTGTTGAGGTGCCTGTATAACGCTGCCACAATGACCGTTCAACTCCAGAATCAGCAGACAAAGCCAATCCAGTTGCAGAGGGGGGTTTGACAGGGGGATGTTATATCCCCGAAACTGTTTACCAGCGCACTGGAGGATGTCTTTAAAACACTGAACTGGAGGGGACGGGGCATAAGTATAAACGGCGAGCACATGTCACACCTTCGATTTGCAGACGACATAGTTGTGATGGCAGAGTCGCTGCAGGATCTTGAGGAAATGCTGACCAGTCTCAACTGCTCTTCCAGACGAGTAGGTCTTAGGATGAACGTAGACAAGACGAAAGTCATGTCCAACTCACACGTTGACCTAAGACCGGTGATCGTCGATAATGTCAATATCGAAGTTGTTCAGGAGTACGTCTACCTAGGACAGATAATACAGGTGGGTAGGGGCAATTTCGATAGGGAAACTGACAGAAGAATCCAGTTAGGCTGGGCAGCATTTGGAAAACTGCGTCAAGTCTTCACGTCGCCTATTCCACAATGCTTAAAGACAAAAGTCTTTAATCAGTGCGTCCTGCCTGTCATGACTTACGGTGCAGAAACGTGGACACTGACGGTGGGCCTGATCCACAAGTTCCAAGTCGCTCAGCGGGCTATGGAGAGGGCTATGCTCGGGGTTTCTTTGAAAGATATGATTCGTAATGAGGAGATCCGACGAAGAACGAAACTCACCGACATAGCTGAAAGGATTAGTAAGCTGAAGTGGCAGTGGGCGGGCCACATCTGTCGCAGAACCAACGGCCGTTGGGGCAGACGAGTTCTGGAGTGGAGACCGCGGATCGGCACTCGAAGGGTAGGACGCCTCGCCGCCAGGTGGACCGACGACCTAAAGAAGGTGGCCGGTAGCGGCTGGATGCGGAGGGCGGAGGACCGGGTGTGGTGGCGTTCGTTGGGGAAGGCCTATGTCCAGCAGTGGACGTCTAAGGGCTGATATGATGATGATGATATAGGTAAGTATAATATTAGACTAGTATGTATAATTATAACTAAACTAACACAAATTAGGCATGCTGTCGTTGCCTATAATTGGGGTGGCATCTGTCCAATGTTCAATTGTAAGTTTTCGTTAAGCAACAATTGATGTACATCCTGTTGGTAACCTAATAAATAAAATAAAAGTAAATATTCAGTTTAAATTCACTTTTTCTAATGAATAATAAACATTTACGCACACTATCTGTTAACCAAATTAAATCGTTAATTACGTATTATTTGAACGTATTATAATTTTCGAAATATCAACTGGGACATACTAGGATTATCGGAGGTTCGGAGACTAGGCGAAGATATTACTGAATATGAAGACTGCATACTGTACTACTTCGGAGAAACAAAAGGGCTATATGGGGTCGGCTTTTGCATACACAAGAAATGGAAAAACAACATAATTAAATTTAAAGGAGTCTCAGAACGATTAACCGTACTCACATTCAAACTATCAGAAACTGAAACTATCGATATTATACAAGTGTATGCTCCGACTGAGCTGGCCAAAGACGAGGAAGTCGAAGTATTTTACACAAGCCTAGAAGAAACTGTAGAGAGTCTCAGTAAAAATATTATAATTATCGGCGACTTTAATGCCAGGATTGGAAAAAGAAGACGCGGCGAAGAGAGCACAATTGGACCATATTCCACCGATACACGCAACAATAATGGACAAAACCTAATTGAATTTTGTATAAAAAGGAATCTAAAAGTCCTAAACACATTTTTTTAAAAACGTGTTAACAGAAAATGGACATGGCTGTCTCCAGACTCCTGCACTAAAGCCGAAATAGACTTCATAATCGCCAGCGACGTAAATATATTCCACGATATTGATGTACTGAACAATTTCCACTTCTACACTGATCACAGAATAGTTAGGGGCAAGATGAAGATAAAGACAAAGAAAAAAAGAAAAGTTATAAATGAATCGAACACTAAATATTTCGAGTATAGAAACAATCACCAAAACAATTTTTATATTCATGAACTATCAACAATTCAAGCGAAACTTATGGAATGCAACAGCATACAAACAAAGTACAATATATTGACAGAAGAAATACATACAGCTGCAAAGAAATATCTTACATACAAGTACACAAAACAAGACCAGCTCAGCGACAAAACATTGGAAAGTATAAGAGAAAGAAGTAATCTAGCCAAGATAGTAAACAGAACGAAGGAACAAAATAATCAGCTAACTGAACTAAATAAAACTACTAAAAGAATGATACGAAAAGACCAAAGACAATACGAAAACAACGCGATATCACAATTCATAGAGTCCAGTACATCAGTGATAAAACTGGAAAGATATTTAAATGGTGGAAAAAAATGGATTCCCCATTTACAAACTCTACATCACGCAAATAAACAAGCTCAGATTTACGAAAGAGGACAAATAGTTGAAGAAGCGACAAACTTTTTTTCTAAACTATATAGCAGCAACTTGACCAAAGAGGAGAGCAATAATCACATTCCTGACCTAAATAATGTAGATGAAGTACCAAAAATATTAGAAAGAGAGATCCAAAAAGCTATTGTTAGCCTAAAAGAAGACAAAGCAAGTGGCCCAGACGGAATCAAAAGTGAGCTTCTGAAAATAGATAGAGAACACCTAATACCACTATTGACAACTATGTTCAACGATATAATGGAAAGAGAACAAATTCCAGAACAATGGCTGACCTCCACAATAATACTACTATTCAAAAAGGGAAACATCTATGATATTAGTAACTACAGACCAATCACTCTCTCCAGTAACCTGTACAAAGTCTTTGCAAAAATACTACTGACAAGAATATCAACTAATCTTGATGCCCAGCAACCAGTAGAACAAGCTGGATTCCGGAAAGGATACAGCACATGCGACCATCTACATGTAATGCAACAGCTAATAGAGAAGGTATCTGAATACAAACAACCAGTATTCATTGCCTTTATTGACTATTTAAAAGCCTTCGATTCTATTGAACATTGCTTCCTGTGGCAAGCACTGTGTGAAGATGGAGTACCGCAAAAATACATAAAGATTATTAAACGGATTTATGATAACAGTTCAGCAAGAGTAAAGTTAGATCAATTGGGGCCTACATTCAATGTCAGAAGAGGAGTAAAGCAAGGCGATTGTATGTCTCCAAAATTTTTCAATTCCGTGCTCGAATTTGTGTTCAGACAACTGAGTTGGGAGGAGAAAGGCATTAAAATAAATGGTCGATTCATGACGAACATCCGTTTTGCTGACGACATAGCTCTATTTGGCAAAACAGAACGTCAACTACAGGGAATGGTAGAAGAACTAAACAGTTGTTGTAATAAAGTTGGACTATATGTAAACAAGAAAAAAACAAAAGTTATGTCAAATACTGGCAAATCACTGGATATAAGCCTGGATGGAGAGACGCTCGAGACTGTTGACGACTTTACATACCTGGGCAAAAGACTGTCATTCGAAAATACCCAAACAGAAGAACTAGACAGACGAATTTCAAACACCTGGAAAAGATACTGGCAACTGAAACATATATTTAAAAACAACAAGGTGTCGATCAAACTAAAATCCAGAGTCTTCAATACATGTTTGCTTTCTATACTGACATACGGTGCTCAAACATGGGCGCTAACACAATCCGAAACAAAAAGGATTAAGACCACACAGCGGAAACTCGAAAGAAGCATAATGAAGCTAAGGCAAATACAAAGAATCTCAAACAAAAGCCTTAGAGACAGAACCAAACTCATTGATGCTGTCCAGCATGCGAAGCGGCTGAAATGGAAATGGGCCGGACATCTAATGAGAGTGGAAGACGGACGCTGGACGAAGGAGAGCACGGTGTGGTGCCCGCGCTACGTGCCGCGCCGCCGCGGGCGGCCGCGCGCGCGCTGGCGCGACGAGCTCGAGCGGTACGAGGGACTCGGCGCGCTATGGACACGAGTGGCCATGGAAAAACCAATTTGGAAGAGGAAGGGGGAGGCCTTTGCCCAGCAATGGGATGACCTATAGATAGACATTTATAAAGTGAAAAATTAATAGCGATAGTGACTGATGATAATAAGAAATAAGTTTTATTTTAATTAGGTTAGTGACATATTAATATCTAAATCTTGACATGCACACAATTGTTTTAATTTTTTGTTTTGATTTATTTTTAAGCTGTGTATGACTATTTTGACTTACCTAATGAATTTATTTGCACATATCTTAATATTTTGACTTTTTAAATTGATATCGGGAACTTGACATGTACATTATTGCTTTATATTTTTTGTTTGACTTATTGATCTATTTTTAAACAGTGTATGACTATTTTGACGAATTTAATGAATGACTTACCCTAATTCTATGTACTATTTTAATATTTTGATTATTTAAATGAAATTGAATGTTTAATAGTATTTTATATAGTCAAAAGGATATTGCTAAATTTTGTCATAACTAGATTAAGGAAAATGATTTGTAATTCAATTGTAATATTTATAGGAGGCTAATAATAATAATAATAATAATTATAATTTTTAAATTAAATGTTTACTTTGAAAAGCAACCCTGACAGTAGTTTTGACTCTGAGGAAAATCAGCAAAAGGTACATTATGTATGTCTGACCCAAAACACACAAAATCGATTGAAACGAAATGCATACCAAATGTTTTGCTATAATGTGTATCGAGCAATACCTGAAACATATATATACATTACATATTACATAATATTAGCGCGGTGATGCGCGCAGTCAGGTATCTGAATGCTCTGTCTCGGGAGGGGTTGGATATATTCAACTGTTCTCTGACGGAATTCACAGGAGCCGCATTTCGAGTGTTAAGTATAAGGAAGTGACAAATACCTATATAATGTGCATAAAAGTACTACGTACTTAACTAGATATAAAATCTAAATATTTAAAAGTGGTTGCTTACAGTGCCAAGTGAGGTTACATGTAATGGCACTGTAATTGTATTACAAAAAAATATATGGATATTACATAATATACATACACTTGTCTTATCCCAAATTAGGGTTGTCTCCTGTGCTATGGTAATTAAACAAGGATAGGACAATTCACAAATATAACATACAGACCGGGACCAACTTGTACAAATTGTACTAAGTTGTCTGTCCCAATCGCACCCACGACCTCTAGCCAACTAGGCCAACGAGGCGGTCATCGATGTACATCAACGTAGATTGTCTGAACCCAAACCCAAAACAAGCATTTTCTCCTGTGCAAAGATAAAACCATGGGGTATATAGACCACTAGCTATTGCCAGCGATTTCGTATGCGTGGATAACTTAACATTACAAATTAAATATTTCCTTGAGTGATGCATACTTCTGGTAGAAATCAGGTGACAAGGGAAGATCGCCTACTACCCATACCACAGCACAGAAAACACTGTGTCTCACGTCATGTAACAGTGACAAAGCCCGGGTAAGTACACAAGAAAGCTATAGAAGCTGTGAACAGAATAGGACATCTGGAGGGGAATCCGGTCACGGTTCACTTTTGCGGTGGTTTTCACCAGACGGTACCGGTGGTGACGTGGGGCACCTCTGTCGATGAGGTGAACGCCTACCTCAAGCACTTTGTACTAAACACGCTCAAGTGTTTTCAGACATACTCCTCAATATCGGACAAGAGCGATTACCGAACACCAATGTATTGGTTGAGTATGCAAAATATTGGTCACTCTAAGGGGAGGAAGGGGAGAATGAAGGGATAGGGAGAAATGAGGGAAGGGGACGGGGAGATAGGTAGGGTGTGGGAGGGTGTGGGAGGGCTGAGAAAAGGTAGGTGGGTAGTATGTGGGTAGGGGGTTGGGAGAAGGAGAGGGGGGTGTAGAGAAAGGGTAGGGTAAACTTTAGCACTTGAGAGGGGAGGGGAAAAGGGAATGGGGGAAGGAACGGGGCAGGGGTAAATGGGGGAAGGGGAAGGAGAGAGGGTGGGAATGGGGAAGGGAAAGGGTCAGAGGGTGGGCGTGGGATAGCCAGGAAGAGGGGTGTGGGTTTGGGAGAAGGAGCGTTTGGAGCGGTTGGAAGGAAACGTAGAGGAAGAGTAGGGTAAAGGAGAGGGTGAAAGGGGGGAAGAGGCGAGGACAGAAAGGGGAAGAGGAGAAGAAGGGGAGGGGTGAAGGTATATGTCCGTACGATAAAATATTTGTTTCCGAATAAGAGAAAAAATACTTAACTTCCTGCAAAACGTTTTCGTATGGAATTATAATTTAATAATACAAATGTGTGATGTTAATTTAAACGCGGACGAATTCGCGGGCAACAGCTAGTAAGAGAATAGAATAGGCTTAGTGTGGGATGCCCTCTGGCTAGATGGAGCGACGATCTGCGTAAGGCGGCAGGCAGTGACTGGATGAGAAGAACCGAAGATCGGGTTCAACGGCGCACCCTGGGAGAGGCCTATGTCCAACAGTGGACTCTTTCAGGCTGATAATGATGATGATAATAGAATAGGTCAGTCATACGTATAAGTTACAAATTCATTTTTTACATTCAGGTACAAATTCAACATAACATAACATTTTGGGTGGAATGGTCAGATTATGTACTTCGTCCCTTTTAGATCAGTACATGGCTAATTCTCATCGCCACGATTCTCATCGTCACCTTCGTGGTAAATTCTATTTTTTGCTTATATTAACTATTTTGGTAAAAAATCTAATAGCGCTTGATAATACGAGTAAATGTATAAGTAAATTAATCAAATCGTGAGTCTCGATTGAAAGTAATAATGTTTTGAAGTTCTATATGCCACGAAAGTGACGCGATGATCCACGAAAGTGACTCAGTAACTTTACAACAATTATTTTCTCGGAATTGACTACTGGTTATGAGACTAAATGTTCATGAAATAACAACTTAATCTTATTTTCATAATTAAACATGCAAATACATAATATTCAATACCTAAGCAAAGAGAGAATTACGAGTTCGGCTCGGTCATCCTACGAAATAGGTTCTTAATATTACTGATATGCTATGTCAATTAAAACTACATAATTTTAGTGAAAAGTTCTTATTATAGAACATTATTGACGTAGGAAACATATAGAAACTTTACTGTGGTTTTATTAATCAGGTACTTATATTTCGGAGGATAGTTTTACTCTAAAATACCCTCTTTATACATGTGATAACATAATAACATACTTAACGTAACCAAATTATCTAAACTTATAAAAATTGTGCATAATTTTAGTATACTTTAATTGTAATATCACTGGTAATTTGTGACATTCACAAATAATCAGTCTCCGGTGATAAAAAAATAATCAAAAACTTAACCTAATTGGTTGTTATATAAACTATTTCCTAATGATGAATCAAATAAGTCTTTAGAACTTAGATTATGTAGTGTTTTGGGCCTCAATAAAACACGCTTTTAGTGAATACTCGGGTAGGTAGAATATGCGTCTTTGCTACGCCTGCACTCGCCGGCAGCTCACTGACGAATGCCGGACGCCCCGCGCCGGCGCATACACTACATCCCTTCTTTATTTAATAACAATGAAGAATTATAATATTTTTACTCTAGTATTGGACAACCAAATAAGTAACATGTGAATGTGTAAGAGATACAGTATTTGAACACTTGTAGAATTGTTTTAAATAAATAATATTCTAATTGTTGCTGGCATTCGGCTCTTGTCGCTGTATTACGGCTCCCTCTCATTTCCAGGATTATTGTCCACAACTTCCCACGAATCATTAACTTGTTTTAGAAGGACAACATTCCTGCGATATCCTTTGCCCGATTCAGGATACTAACGTCGCCGTCAGTGATTTTGTCGTCAATTTATCCTAAACAATTTACTTGTCCACCTTTTCTATACCAGAATCCGTAGCTCTTC
The DNA here is from genome assembly GCA_947086405.1 of Esperia sulphurella. Classification (NCBI taxonomy): domain Eukaryota; kingdom Metazoa; phylum Arthropoda; class Insecta; order Lepidoptera; family Oecophoridae; genus Esperia; species Esperia sulphurella. The sequence goes on from OX352266.1 coordinate 3,135,495, forward strand.
TTTTTCTGTCTCCGTATATTCTTTCCCATTTCCTTAAATCTGATTATATTTATTAGTGAAAGACAGGGGTCTTTCACTTCAGTGTTCATTAATTGGTGTTCTACGTCTGGCGCAAACGGTAGTGCCTTTTAAAAGATTACTCTGATGGTAATTTGCCTCGCCATCTTCTATAAACACCGGCACCCTAGCCGATACCCATGGCGAAGACTGCTGGTGTTGTTGTGTCAACTGTGTTGATATGAAGGCATATTTGCAGTACTCCCAATTCAGTTGCAGTCGTCTTTCGTGATAAATCTCGTGTACCTTTTCAAATAACGTAAACGGTCGCTTCCCTCCTTCTAGCACCTATGATTGCGTCAAAGGAACTCAAGATATCTAAAGGTATTTGCTACCATAAGGAGGAAGAGATGTCTTGTTCTCGGATCTGATTTGCGCTTTGTTGTCCTTTAAAATCTGTCATGTTTATGTCTATGAAGGAGTTTTTGATTTAAGAGACATGTAAATATTGACCTGAGGAAAACATTACCTCACTTGCTACATAAACCCTTTGGGTAAATTTACATTGGAACCACTAAATAATAATGTTCCACCTATGTAAAATAACATGTAATTTTTATGGCAAAATAAACAAATACAAATCTATTTTGCAATTAACCTAGCTAGGTGATTCGATTATTAACTTATTTCACTTTTACATCTTAACAATTCAATTTTACCTGTCATTCTAATATGATAAAAGGAATTGTTATAAACTAATATACAAAATATAAATTACTATCAACATTTTAAATAATGTCATAGTATATAACATACTTTCTATGTCAGTATATAATATTAAAATAAATTTCAAAATACACTTGGTATTAAATGATCACAAATTAAATTAAATGTCAGAGGGCCCGCCAATTTAATTTTTAGAAAATTCATTTATGGAATAATATGAATTTTCCAATAGAAGATTTTTCAGTCGTCGACTAAACATTTCGCCATTGGTTTCATTAGATCTGTGGGTGAAAAATGTGATCAGTTTCGGCCTTTCGCGTCCCGTTTTGGTTTTTGTTGAATGTGTCAGTCTTGTTGTTCGTGTATCTTCTATTAAAATTCGTCTTGGAATCAATTTTGTTTCGTCTCTCTTTATGTGCCATTCTGTTAATCAACATTTTTGGACTGTCCAACTTGTCTCCCAACCACTTCAGAAGCTTTCTCTTTAGAAATAATCTGGTGCAGTTTTATGGAATCATCAGTTTGTAGTTTTTTTTTCTCCAACATTTTACATTTTTCGGTTATCTCTGAGGTGTACGTCTTTATTTGTGACAGTACATTTTCCCGCTTGAATTCGTAATTTTATTTAAATTGTTTTAAGTCGCTTTTTACTTAGATTAAGTAACAGTAACACGACTGCATAGCCTTGTGATATTTGTCAGTATTAGCGTGCCCTTAAAGAGCCTTGTAGGATATGCGTGCCCTTAAAGAGCCTTGTAGAATTTGCGTGCCCTTATGAGCCTTGTACAATTTGCGTGCCCTTAATGAGCCTTGTAGAATTTGCGTGCCCTTAATGAGCCTTGTAGGATTTGCGTGCCCTTATTGAGCCTTGTAAAAGTTGCGTGCCCTTAATGAGCCTTGTAAAATTTGCGTGCCCTTATGAGCCTTGTACAATTTGAGTGCCCTTAATGACCCTTGTAGAATTTGCGTGCCCTTAATGAGCCTTGTAGGATTTGCGTGCCCTTATTGAGCCTTGTAAAAGTTGCGTGCCCTTAATGAGCCTTGTAAAAGTTGCGTGCCCTTAAAGAGCCTTGTAGGATTTGCGTGCCCTTAATGAGCCTTGTAAAAGTTGCGTGCCCTTAAAGAGCCTTGTAGGATTTGCGTGCCCTTAATGAGCTTTGTAGAATTTGCATGCCCTTAATGAGCCTTGTAGGATTTGCGTGCCCTTATTGAGCCTTGTAAAAGTTGCGTGCCCTTAAAGAGCCTTGTAGAATTTGCGTGCCCTTAATGACCCTTGTAGAATTTGCGTGCCCTTAATGAGCCTTGTAGAATTTGCGTGCCCTTAATGAGCCTTGTAGGATTTGCGTGCCCTTATTGAGCCTTGTAAAAGTTGCGTGCCCTTAATGAGCCTTGTAGAATTTGCGTGCCCTTATGAGCCTTGTACAATTTGCGTGCCCTTAATGAGCCTTGTAGAATTTGCGTGCCCTTAATGAGCCTTGTAGGATTTGCGTGCCCTTATTGAGCCTTGTAAAAGTTGCGTGCCCTTAATGAGCCTTGTAGAATTTGCGTGCCCTTATGAGCCTTGTACAATTTGAGTGCCCTTAATGAGCCTTGTGGAATTTGCGTGCCCTTATGAGCCTTGTACAATTTGAGTGCCCTTAATGACCCTTGTAGAATTTGCGTGCCCTTAATGAGCCTTGTAGGATTTGCGTGCCCTTATGAGCCTTGTACAATTTGCGTGCCCTTATGAGCCTTGTACAATTTGCGTGCCCTTAATGAGCCTTGTAGGATTTGCGTGCCCTTATTGAGCCTTGTAGAATTTGCGTGCCCTTATTGAGCCTTGTAGAATTTGCGTGCCCTTATTGAGCCTTGTAGAATTTGCGTGCCCTTATGAGCCTTGTAGAATTTGCGTGCCCTTATTGAGCCTTGTAGAATTTGCGTGCCCTTATTGAGCCTTGTAGAATTTGCGTGCCCTTAATGAGCCTTGTAGAATTTGCGTGCCCTTAATCGGTCTTGTAGGATTTGCATTCTCTTTCTTAATGGGCCTTGTAGGATTTGCGTGATCCTGTACGTAAATTGCCGACTAATGATTAGAGATCGTTATCGGTAGCATCTGGAGGGTCAGCATATTAGTTGTTATAATTATTATTATTAATTAGTTATTATTATATATATTTTACATATAAGTAGTTCATCTATTTAGTTATTACGTAGTCTATTATGCACTTATTTTGCTCCCCTCGCTCTTACTGCTTTGTCTCACACACCTGTAAGGTTGGCTGGGAGGGATCTCTTTTAGAGATAAGTTCGCCTTTTACACAACATTTATTACTGTATTTCGTTTTAAAATGTGCAATAAAGAATATATATTTTTAATAAGTTATTTAAAATACTAAAAGTATTCTATTATTGATCTCGTCATCAGTTAGGTCAACCACAGTTGATACCATTTTGAAGTAGGATTTGACAATTCGACGTCTCATCTCATCTGGATAAAATTACTAATATTTTCTTTATTATTGAATCCGTGTATTTATATTGTGCAATAAAAAGTAATAGTACTGAATTCATAATGTACTCGTAATATGTATATATTTCTGATTTATAACACAGCATCATATTTTATTCCGTGTATTTCTGCTACCTGTACATGCTACCAAAATAAGCAAAAGATAACTATGTGTACTAATAATATTTGTCTTATTACTTATAGTGATATATGTAAAAACGTGATGCGTGGCGAACAACATCGCCGCATTGTATATTATTAACACATACCTCTATTATTATTTAATCGAGTACCTACACCCCTATTCTAGGGTATTTCCTTACAATGTTCCTTTTATTTGCGTGGTCATTATAACGTATTTAAAGTGCGTAAGCGTGACCGTCATATTGTGTTAGAATGCAAATAAACAACCCAATCGCAGTTACCTAATTTTGGTTGGCGTAGTCGACGCATCTAATTAAATTGTGATGGAGGCAGGGTTACTCGGAGGCGTAACAATACAATAAGTCGGCACTTTTGAACTTTACTATCTTCATATCACCAAAAATTCCCCAAATGAACGTGCACACAGCTTTTTTATCCTTTTTCCGAGCCATCTACCACTATTGTCGCAGGTCCCCTGATTCCACTGTATACAAACTATTATACTTTAAATGTTTTATTATTATGTTTATGAATTACGCCTGTCTTAATTCACTCCTTATGTTAATATTAATTTTATACTTTATATACCTACATTTTATAAAACAACATGTAACATTTAATTTTATAAATGCATCAGCGATATACTTTACTGAAGTACAAGTAAATGTCAAAATCATTATTGCATATGAGTACACTTGGTACATTTATACTCTTTTGTGCTCTTGTTTTTCTTTATCTGTAACCTTTGTGTAGAGAAAATAAAGATATATTTTATTATTATTATTATTATATACGTTTTTTTAGCAACACATATTTTATAATCAACTTTGTATACAATTATATAAAGATTGTGCGAAGCTGAGCAACATTAGTACCAGGCATCTTTGTCATTCAAACAATCGTTCATTCCATAGTAGGATCTCTTGCACAGTTATTTTTTAATCCTTAACGACGACCTCCGTGGCGGAACGGGTAGCTCTCGGACTGCTTCGCCGGAGGTTGCGGGTGTCACGCTTGAGCTGTGTAGCTAATAAAACCCAAGACATGAACAAAGAATAAGATAGTTTTATTAAAGATTTAGATGGGTCGTGATCGACCGCCCTGATGGCAGTTTCTAGGTTTGGTCGAGCTTCAGAGGTGTTCCGCTACTGGCCTGGCTGTCCCTGCTGTAGTGTGGACGGTGACTGCAGGAGTCTCCGATGAGGGCTAGGTGCTGGCTCTGCAATGAGTGTCCGCAGCTCGTCCAAGGGGTCCAAGGCCAAACGGTGTAGCGGAGAGTGTAGGTCAACGATGTGAAGAGAGCTTCAACGTTAACTTCGACGTTAACTTAGACGTTAACTTAGAACCCTGGAAGATTTAGCGGGATTAGATCCTCTTCCAGTGAGTCTCCATGCATCCACCTTTCCACACCATTGCAAGTAAGCTGGGCCATGATGGGTGGTTTGATTGTGGCGATACATGGAGATTAGAAACGGAATAGCACAGTGGTAGGAAGGTGAAAATAGAACATGACATAAAGAACCAAAGAAAACAAGTGGAAAACATACACAGATCAGAACAGAATTTATGAAAAGAGTTTTACAAGGCCAAATTAACAAATAGGTAAATATCAGTTCACACTTACCCAACAGCGGGGGTCTAAATTAACTGAATTTAGTGTTTAATATAGGGAACACTATTTATTGAGTAATTAAGGCTTTTTAGGTGGTTTTAGGGCACCAAGGAATAAATTAAAATCTGACAGTACGAAACAGCTGTTCGTTTTTTTCTCTCGAGATTTGAAATGCCCGAGTGAAGTCAGTGACGTTTCGCGTCGCCGCGTAGGGGTTGCCGCTTCTACGGTTGATACCGATTATCGATTAAAAGTGAATCGAGAATCGATTGTGTTGAAATCGCGATTAACGTAAATTAAAAGAGATTCACGTTACAGATTCGCCTCTCCCCTCCAGGATTTTACTTCCTATGAAGAAAATCCGAAACTAACTAAATAAAGGAAAAATTCAACCTAATAATCACGCCGTTCTTGTTGTACTTTACCTGGGTTATAAGTAAATTCCAACGATAATGTAAATAAGAAGAACTACTCTTACCATTCATACATCAACAAAACATTCTTCAACTTTCAAAATTCATCTTTCTAACTAACCTCAATATTTATTGATTAATACGAGGCACCAAATCATAAATAAAGGCAACTGACATATTGATCTGTTGACTTAAAGTAAATCTTCCGTTTTTCAAAAACAAAAATAGGTGACAATCATCGACGCGACTATCGGTGAGGAAAAAAATTACAAAATTTTGATAAAAAAATCTGTTCTGTGTATTGCAAGTAATTTATTGATAACTACTAACTAATTTCAAAACTTTGATATGCCAAGTACCAATGTCTTTACCGTTCATGTCATGTAACTCATATACTAAAGGTGAGTTTTTACTTACCACCCTGCATTTGATAAATTTGGGTGCTAACTTTTTACTAAAGTATTGGTCTTTATCGCTCTGGAAATACGTTCTTTTCCAGACGATGTCACCAATTTGAAATTCTGCCGATTTTCGGCGTAAATTATACCTAGACGTATTCTTTACGTGAGCGTGCCAAAGAGAAGCCTGTACATTATTAAATATGCCTGCTAAATTACCTATATTATCGCAGTAAATGTCGCGAGGTAAGAAAATAACTTCGTCCTCGATATTCGGATCAATGTAGTGGGATCCGCATGTGACGAGTTCTCTCCCATGAATGAGAAGTGTGGGTGTATAGCCTGTTGCCTCACTTACAGAATTATTCATGGCAAATTGTATTTTTGGCAAATTAACATCCCATGATCTGTGATCGTTCTCTATGAAACATGAAATGCAGGTTACAATAGTTTTGTTGTACCTTTCAACTGTGTTTATCTGTGGAGTGTACTTTGGTGTGAAGAATACATTTGGTATTTTATACTTTTTAAAGAAATTTTCTAAATTTTTGGAAATAAATTGGCTACCATTATCTAAGAAAATTGTTTGTGGAACACCATGAACAAGGAACACAGAGTCCTCTAAATGTTTCACCACTGCATCAGCTGTTGCTCTGCGCAGTGGAAACATAACGCAATATTTAGAAAAACAACAGACTACTACAAGTAAGTAACAGTTCTGTTTTCGACTAGTGGGAAGTGGACCAATGAAGTCAATTGAAATCATCTGAAATGGACGGGAACATTGTTTTGGTCTTCCCATTTCACCCAGGGTAGCATGGTTAGGTGATTTGATGGAAAGACAAGTTGGGCAATTTGAAACAAATTTTACAACGTCTGAGTGCATACCCGGCCAGAAGTAGCGTAGAGCCAAGCGAAGGTAAGTTTTGTGAATTCCCAAATGACCTGCAGTAGGTTCATCGTGGTTTTCAGAAATCACTTTCTCACGTAGTTCGCTAGGAACTACCTCTTTCCATGCAAACTCAGCAGTAAGAGGAGACTTGTTTTTTGAAAGACGGTAAAGGGAATTGTTATTAATTTTAAAATTTTCGAGACTACTGGGATTGTTTAAACAAGTGTTGTATATTGTTTTGTACCAAGAATCGGTTGTAGTTGTAATTGAGTTAGATGTGGAAATTGCTGATACGGGGACCGCACGAGATAGAGCGTCGGGTATAACGTTATCTACTCCACGACGATGCTTGATGACAAAATTAAATGAAGATAGACGTACCCCCCACCTAGCTAGTCTACCGGTTGGATTGCTAAGGGATAAAAACCATTGAAGAGCGGAATGGTCCGTGTAGACGGTGAAGGTTTGTCCATTCTCCAGGTAGCAACGCCAATGCTCCAACGCAATGAGAACAGCGAGTGTTTCCCTCTCTGTTATGCTATAGTTTTTCTCTGCACCAGTTAAAGACTTGCTCATATAAGCTACGGGCCTCTCTTTTCCGTCAATTAATTGCGTCAACATTGCGCCAGTGCCGTAATTACTTGCATCGGCATGGACCTCAAAAGGTTGGCTATAATCTGGGCAGGCCAGGACTGGGGCAGAAACTAAACATTTTTTGAGATTATTGAAGGCGGCATCTGCTTCAGTGCTCCAAGAGAAGGGTGGAGATGTCTTTTTGTTAGTAGTCAACTTGTTTAGAGGGCCCGCTAACGTGCTAAAGTTAGGAACAAAACGGCGATACCAAGTAGCAGTTCCTAAGAAACGTTTAACGTCCTTTTTACAAGTTGGGGTTGGGTAATTTACAATAGCTTGTACTTTTTCTGGGTCAGTGCGTAAACCTTGAGCATCTACGACGTATCCTAAATACTTTAACTGACTCCTAAAAAATTGGCACTTGTCGATGTTGATAGTGAGATTTGCCTGTTTCAGTTTATCAAGCACTCGTAACAATAGTGAGACGTGCTCCTCGAAAGTGTTGCTTACAAGCACAATATCATCTAAGTACGCAAATACTCTTAACTCAAATTCGGGGCCGAACATCATGTCAACTAGACGTTGCTGAGTCGCAGGTGCGTTTGTCAGACCAAAGGCTGTGGTCTTAAAACGTAAAGTGCCGCGACCTGGGACGTAAAATGCGGTTTTATTCCTATCTTCTTCAGCAATAGGTATCTGCCAAAATGCCTTGGACAGATCAATACTAGAAAGAAATTTGGCATCGCGAAGATTGTCCAGTATCTCTGATATATATGGAAGATTATACGCATCGCGTTTGGTAACAGAATTTAACTTCCTACTATCTAAACAGAATCTAGGTTGACCATTCTTTTTGGATACTATTAGTACTGGTGATGACCATGCACTCTCGCAAGGCTCCACAACATCTAGACCTAGCATTTCATCAACCTGCTCTTTCAAAATTTTCTGTTTTTCGGGAGACATACGGTAGTATCTCTGTTTTAACGGAGGGGAATCACCTGTATCAATGTGATGAGTAATCAGATGAGTTCTGCCTAGACCCTTACGTTCTGTAGAGATTTCGTTGAATTGTTCAATTAAATTGTTTGCAATATGGCGCTGTGAATCTACTAGATTATCCATAGAAGTAATATGCTTGTCGAAATCCGTAGTTAAAATCGCTAACGAAGCTAATCTGTTTTGAGTTATGTCAATAGAGCCAATATACTTGGGGCACAACTCAAATTTCCTCCAGAAATCTACTCCTAGTAGTAAGGGAGTTTCAATTTGTGGAACTATATAGCACTTGATAATGTTAAAAGCGTTTTCAAAGTGTATCGGTAGATTCATGTAACCTATGCTTTTTAAATTTTGACCACCAGCAGCAATAACACTAATTTCATCGCCATTGTTAATGGTTAGACCTACGTTTAATAATTCCTGATGGGAATTATTGCCAAGAATCGATACCGCAGCACCAGAATCTAATAAACCGCAAGCATTTAAATCATTAATTTTCATTTTAATATAAGGTCTATTATCATTTTCAGGTTTATCTAGCAGGATTGAAGTAACTTTGTAAATTGTAGAGAAGTTTTTAATAAATTGTAACCATTTTTGCCATTCAGTAGCATCAAAATGGTTAATATTAGATGTACTACAATCCTGGTTTTCTAGTTTTTTGAATTATTTGGAGTATTCTTTTGACAATCAGGGCAGTCATTTGAACGAACGTCAGGACGACCGCAACGAAAGCAAACTATCTTTCGTTCAGCTGTACAGTTCCTAAGACAATGACTGTCCACTCGACAACGTGGGCAGAACTTGTTATTCTTTGTGATGGTGTTCACAGGTTTCGCATTAGTATTTGCGTTGTTGTAATTTGAGTAGTTAGTATTAGTATTACCCTGACTACGATTGTAATTGTACGAGTAATGTTGTTTCGTCTGTGCGTTTGTGTTGTTTGGGGTATTGTACTGTGTATAGTTACCATGCCCTTTATTGAACTTAGTGTAGTTAGCAGAGTAATGAAACTTTTGGTTATTACTCGGAAGATCTTTAAAGTTTTTATTAGTACTCGTAGACTGATACGCAAACTCAGGGGCTAGTGTTTCAGTAGAAACTCTTGGCGGCTCTCGAAATTGAGACATACGGGCTTGTATGTTTTCAAAATTTTTACATAATGAACGCAATGTTTCAATGTTATTAATACCAGACGAAGAAGTTAGTACGTTGGCATAGCAAGGACGAATATTATGCATAATAATTTCTAGTTTCTCCTCCTCCGATATTTTCCTATCCAGCTGTGAGAACATGCCTGACATAATAGAAAGGTAAATAGTAATGTTTTCGCGTTCACCTTGTGTGCGTGCTCTTATCTCTTCAAGAAGACGATAGTCATAATCAGCGTGACCAAAATCGTCTTTAAGTCTCTCGCAGACATCACTCCAAGAGGATGCGGTATGTTTAATGCTTCTAAACCAATGTAGTGCCTCATCGGTAAAAATTTCAGTAGCAAAAGTAAGTAGTTTATGAGAAGGTATGCTTCTTGCTGTTGAAAATTCGTTTACGCGTTGAATAAAAGCACGTGCACACGTTTTGCCGTTGAATTTTAGTTTTGACAAATCAGACAGTCCTTTATCACAACTTGACGTTGTACATGCCATAACATTAGGGGTCATAGTCCCAGCAGCATCTGTGTCATCATCTTTGTCTAGTGCGTCACCAGGCGGTTTTATATTTTTAAGTTTGTATTTAAGCGATTCGAATCGATTTACACAATCCGACAATATCTGAAGTCCTTCCGCGCAAGTAGAGCAATCAATTCTGCTAATTCTGTATTTTAAATGCAGTGTTAAATTTTGAGCTCTCAATAAAATATTCCTATCAAAACATAAACTTAATTGTGCTACTAAATCGTCAAGTTTCAGCAATGTTTCCTTAACTGCTTCCAGATCAGTAACAGGACCGAATGGTGAAACAAGAATATCCTCCGAAGGATGTAACGCAGCTATTTTCACAATCTGTTTTCGCAATTGTTCAACCGTAGATGCGTGAGTTTCCCCACGGATTGCAACTTCATACGCCAACTCTGCTTTTTGCAAAGACAGAAACTTAATATCGCCCATGTCGACAAAAGCAAGGAATAAACAAAAATATCAGATATCAAGCTCGTTTGGGCAAATGTGAACGATACAAATAAATAAAGCACTATTACTACTCCGCTCTGTAACAATGTAGTGATAACAGAGTTGTTTTTTTTTTAAATGAAAATATAAATAAGAATGAAAATGAATGAAATAAAGCAAAGCCAAAACAAAAATAAAAATTGCAACTAAAAATTAAATATGCAAAATAAAAATAACCGATAACCAAAATGTAGAATGTTTACAATAATAGATTCGATTAATTTAAAGAGAATCGATTACAAAACATAAAAATATATCGATTAACAATCGTTATAAAGAATCGATTATAAATTATCGAAAGGGTAGGAACGTCACTAGTGTTCACTTTTTTTACATTTGAAGGTAATTTCAATTTAAAACAAAAAAATTTTTTTACAACAGTTACAAAACAATTTACACTCTAAAACTTGGTTATCAAGCACACAAATAAAGAAAGCAAAAATAAAAGTAAAAAAACAAAACTTTACAATGTGTATGCGCACAATGCAAACTACTCAAAAAGCTCAACAAAACTCAAAAACTGACCATCAAAACCACGTTGTAGGCGCCACTGTCACGCTTGAGCTGTGTAGCTAATAAAACCCAAGACATGAACAAAGAATAAGATAGTTTTATTAAAGATTTAGATGGGTCGTGATCGACCGCCCTGATGGCAGTTTCTAGGTTTGGTCGAGCTTCAGAGGTGTTCCGCTACTGGCCTGGCTGTCCCTGCTGTAGTGTGGACGGTGACTGCAGGAGTCTCCGATGAGGGCTAGGTGCTGGCTCTGCAATGAGTGTCCGCAGCTCGTCCAAGGGGTCCAAGGCCAAACGGTGTAGCGGAGAGTGTAGGTCAACGATGTGAAGAGAGCTTCAACGTTAACTTCGACGTTAACTTAGACGTTAACTTAGAACCCTGGAAGATTTAGCGGGATTAGATCCTCTTCCAGTGAGTCTCCATGCATCCACCTTTCCACACCATTGCAAGTAAGCTGGGCCATGATGGGTGGTTTGATTGTGGCGATACATGGAGATTAGAAACGGAATAGCACAGTGGTAGGAAGGTGAAAATAGAACATGACATAAAGAACCAAAGAAAACAAGTGGAAAACATACACAGATCAGAACAGAATTTATGAAAAGAGTTTTACAAGGCCAAATTAACAAATAGGTAAATATCAGTTCACACTTACCCAACAGCGGGGGTCTAAATTAACTGAATTTAGTGTTTAATATAGGGAACACTATTTATTGAGTAATTAAGGCTTTTTAGGTGGTTTTAGGGCACCAAGGAATAAATTAAAATCTGACAGTACGAAACAGCTGTTCGTTTTTTTCTCTCGAGATTTGAAATGCCCGAGTGAAGTCAGTGACGTTTCGCGTCGCCGCGTAGGGGTTGCCGCTTCTACGGTTGATACCGATTATCGATTAAAAGTGAATCGAGAATCGATTGTGTTGAAATCGCGATTAACGTAAATTAAAAGAGATTCACGTTACACGGGTTCGAATCCCGCTAGGGGCAAATGTTCGTATGATGAATATGAATGTTTGTACCCAAGTCTTGGATGTTTATATATTTATTTAAGTATGTCTATCCGTTATCTAGTAACCATAACACAGGCTTTGCCTAGTTTGGGACTGGATAATTAGTATGAATGTCTGAGATATTTATTATTTATTATTATTGTTATTAATGTGATTCTTAAACTTTCCGTCCGTCATATTCAAGACCTCCTCTGGTAGTTTGTTGTAGAAGCGTAGGTATACATTGCCCCGTGAACGATTTACTGACCTTGCTAAGTCTTTACCGTGGTTACATCCTTAACAAGTTAAACAGACGTTGCAATATATATACCCACTTGCGTGTACAACATTATAAAATATTACAAATTTATGGACAGACTCTTACAGTTGGTACAATTTTTGTAAAAAATTGGTATGAATGTCAAGTCTGATTAATGGAAAATACTGAAGAAAACATAACGTAAAATATGGCAGTAAACAAAATATTAGGTCTCCGCCTAAGTATAAGTCACTTACGCAATGATGCCTATTTTAATTTATCTGAGGGTGGTTTTTTTTTTTATTTATTTTTTGTTGATGGGTTTGCGCTTGACCTCAATCTCACCTGATAGTAAGTGATGACCTCATCCAAAGGTGATTTAGTGGAATCAGGTAATTCAAAGGTACACACACCACTAGTTGTTTCCAAACGAATTGTACCTATGTAGGTACTTAATTTGCCCCTACTAGTATATCGTAAGATCGAAATTAGATATTAAGTCCCGTACGTACCTATCGACTTTATTAGGTTGCATTACGTTCACTTACATCAGCACTTCTTTTTTTTCTTTACTTACGGACATATAACACAACTTGGCATGGCCCTTAGTTCTGCAGAATTCAAATAGCATGGCCTTCGTAATGTTTCATTTAGTTGTGGTACTGAGCTGTTGTTTACATTTATCCAGGCAGTATTTATTATTTAGTCGCGTTATTGTTCACCTACAATATACTGGTAGGTTTTTAAACTTTATATTTTTATCGATTCTGTGATCAATTTTGATTGTCATTATTTTACATAACGCAATGTAGCTGCCTGAGAAATTCAACAGTCAAGGTATATTATTCTTTCTTCCCCTTGCAATAGAATAATTGTAAGTACTTACTATTATATATTATACTTTCACCTTCGTCGCCACTTGTAGTGTTTTGGGCCTCAATAAAACACGCTTTTAGTGAATACTCGGGGTAGAATATGCGTCTTTGCTACGCCTGCACTCGCCGGCAGCTCACTGACGAATGCCGGACGCCCCGCGCCGGCGCATACACTACAGATTATATACTACTTTTAGTCTGAGCTTTAGAAAGGCTAAATCTCTCAAAAAATAAAAACGAAACGTTACACTTTGTTAGGCAGCACTTTTCCTTTTCAAAAACCAAAACTTATTCTATAAAAAAAAATCTCATTACAAGAAGACGGTAACCTCTTCGAACAGTAAAAGAAAATATCAGAACGTTAGTTTTTGCGTAAATCAAATATATTGTAACTCGAATCTGGATCATCATCAGACCAGAAGCTACGTTGGTGTTGAGGGTTCATTTTTACCATCTTGGTTCGAAACCCTAAAAACAACGTTAATATACTTACTTACTTACTTTAATTAGTACCTACCCATACTTCATGTTTAATTAGTTATCTATTAATAGTGTAGTTGTTAATTTATCATGTAAATATACTTACTTATGTATTCAAAATACATCAAACTAGTTGATTTTGTAAATACGTATACACCAGTCGCTATATTTCGAAATAAAACAATGCAAAAAATCACTTTCGTGGCAAAAACTCACCTTCGTGGGTAAAACGCCACGAAGGTGATGCCACAAAGGTGACGAAAATATCCCTTTTTTATAAATTCCTGCAAAGTTTAGGTGTATTGTTTTAAATCAAATACTACATAAATATCTCTTACATTTTGGAGTTTCGATGAGCTAACTTTAATTTCCATTACCAAAATACAATGCACAAATATGTTGTCCACGCAAGTGATCGGTACACCTACGAATAAATATAAACTTACCAATATTTTTTACTCACGGAACGATGAGTCGCTCGTCCCACTTCTGCGAAGCAGGAACACGACTGACGATGACCGAATCGAACTCTGTGATTAGTTGCTGCTGTTGTATTCAATAGCAAGCCTTTATTACTACTCAAATCTTAAGTACCTAAAATCGTGTGACCGACACATATTGTGTTTCCAATTCAAAATAATGACGAAAAGTTTTTTTTTACACCAACGTATGTAAAGTGTATATAATTACGATGACATTGGTATATATAACATACAAATACACTGAAATTTGGTAAAGCAGTAACCAAATGTTTTACTGTAACGGGAAGTGTGACACGATGAGAATACGAAAAATGGCCCCGTTTTCTGATCGTTCGTGTTAATTATTTATATTATTTTTGCTTCAATTACGGCAAGTTTTATTTATTTTGTGACCAAATAGATGTTTTATCCACCAATCCACAAGTTATGTTTTTAACTTATACTGTTTAGGAAATATAACTGTGTGACCATAAAAATTGAGTGACAATGAGAAGTACCCACATATTTTAATTGCTAATATGCCTAATTCATTGCATTTAATCAGTGAGCTTCTCGTCATTATTTGTCTAAATATATCAAACTGTAATTGTGGTATTTTACACGTATTTACCTTATTTATTTTTGACAGAGTGCCAGTAGTGGGCTGCTGCTACTAAAACGTGGTAGTAATATTTGTTTCTCCACACCTTTTCTGTGAATTTTTTAAATGTAAGTAGTTAAACCTATTTTATTATAACAGTTAATATTAGCTACATATTGTAAGTAACTGAATTTATTTTTGAAAAAATAACTTCAGCTTACTCGAGTTTTTGTTAGTCCCTATTATCTAAAAATCATCACACGAATTTCTGGCTGAATAGCTATAAGAATTCATAGCTGGGCAAGGATGTTCTTGATATAAACTAGAACATTTTTAGCAGATCTCATCAATGGATCATACCCTATGCTCAAACCTCATTAGAGTTAAAGAGACGTTCAAGCTCCTGTTCTCAAGACACCTTCATCTACTTAAGACTATTTCTGAGATGTAACCTATTTGTGAGATGGCCGTAACGTGGTGGACATTTCTTGACTCTTTACAACTTATTTATTTTTATTCCAGTTTTTAATAGACGTCTAAAACGGGCCGGGATGAGATTGCTTTAAATTTAGCTATCATGTCACAAGAGTTTGCTTCGGAACTTCGATGAAGTTGTGCGGCACCCAGCGCGAAACTTTCCCGTTCACGCGAAGATGTAGAATCTCACACACATTTCCCAAACCTATTACAATATGTGTTGAATCTCCTCAAACGAATATATAATTCACCTATTATTTTCAATAACATTTTTCACTGCATATCACGCTTTTTCTGTCAAAAGGCGGCCACTTCTTTCTTCGTTAGCCAAAGTTAGTTGATGACGCTTAAATTGTACCTACCAGCGAGCGCTAAACCTTGGAAAGGCTTTTGTCCTTTAACGTCATATGAAGTAAAACGATTCTTCGGTTTCTGACATTTGTAATCGTAAAAATCTACACAGATCGATAAATAGAATATTTCTTTTTAGCTCGTAAATTAGGAGTAACATTCAATTTGGATTATCCATTATTCTTCCCCAATGAAATCAAATCAAAAGTGTTTCGCAAAACTATCTGAGTGATCTAGTAAGTACATCTAATTTACAATTTACATATAATTTTGATGACTTCCGTGGCGGAACGGCGTAGCTCTCCGCCTGTCACGCCGAGGTTGCGGGTTCGAATCCCGCTAGGGGCAAATGTTCGTATGATGAAGTCTTGAATATTTATATATTTATTTAAGTACTAGCTGCTGCCCGCGACTTCGTCCACGTGGACAACTTAACATTACACATATTATGTATTACCAGGCCTGGTTCACTCCGGACTTTGTTTACAAAAATCGCGGTGCAGGGTCGACCGGACAAAATCAGTCAGTTGCCGCACGCTCAATGTGATGCACGCGCGAGTGGTGATACGAGTAGCTACCGCGAATGGATAAGAAACGAAATTATTACAGGCGATATTGTATCGCGTTCGGTTGTATAAATACTGATACGGATTAATTCCAAGTAAAAAGGAATTTTCTGTATTAATCTAAAAAAGCTAAGTATTTATTAATAGTGATTGAAAGTTCCCGAACTATAGATTTTAAGTAGGTGCCTACAGAGTATTCTCGAAAATATTAGTAACAGTAGAACATTATAGAAAGATCTAGAAATATCATTTTGGTGTGCTATGGAAAGGTATGGAAGGTTCGAGAAAAGACTGAAAGTGTCTCGAATGTTCTAGAACTTTTTAGGTACATCATATAAATATAAATAAATAAATAAATATAAATATAAATATGTAGGGACATTTCACACACGGCCACCTGATTCCAAACTAGGCAGAGCCTGTAATATGGGTATCAGAAAGCTGAGATACATACATAATATAATATATAAATAATATCCAGTCACAAGGCAAACACAAGTGCTCATGACACGAATGTTTGCCCTGGGCGGGATTCGAACCCGCGACTCCGAGCTTCGTAGGCAGATGTACTACCGGCGAGGCTACGGAGCCGACATGGAAGGCATGAATGGCCGGATATGGAAGGGTCGAGAATGTTCTAGAAGGTCATGAAAGGTTCTAGAAGGTAATGGATTTTACGAAAGTTCGATAAGTCCTCCCCTCTGATCGGTTCTACCCCAACCCTCTTCCACCGTCCGGGGACAATAATAAGCTGCAAGGCTCGTCTTGCGACAACGATCCCTATGTACTACCAGCTGGAGCGTTCCAAACAATTGCTCTGTTCCACGCAAGTAGCCACAACTCTTTCACATTCACAATGAAACTTGTGCGGTTACTACGCAAAACATTTAATTATTACTTAATATTGACGCTACAGTTACGCTCAGATCTCTAAGAAAAAATTACAAGTAAAAATAGTTAACAGTCAAAAGTTGTTTCTCTCCTTCTGACGACCAAGGTGTTGATAATCCGGCAGCTCCACCTTCGAGTTTTACATTCCACTGCATCAGGGAGCTTCATGTGGTCCCCAACAATAGTGAATTAGATACCTACACAATAGTGGCCTTCGTGAAAATAGCACCAAAGTTGCCTACTTACTCACTTATGGAATTTGTAAAACAAATAGTTTTCGGGTCTAGAACTATATTTCAAAAGTCATTGTTTAAAAAGAGTAATAGGTAAGCTGTAATTAGCAGTAGGCAGCTAGTAATAGGTAAAGTTTTTGTACTACCCATAAATACTTAGATTAAATTATAGGTTCGCAAAATGACAACCCTAACGTTACACGTGCCGCGTCTGAACGAGATAGAGTTATACAATAGAAAAGGAAGCGTAGTTTACGTATATAATTGGTACCTAAACGCCGCTTTATTCTTTCCTACTATTTAGTATTCTGTGGTATTATTAAATCCTAAAAGAAATCTATTAATCTGGTTATGCATTGATAATGCTTATATACATAAATTTATATACTTAAAATTAGCGTGCCGGCGGCGGTTCCGCCTGTTGGACTACAGAATTATTGTTTTTTTTTAAATAACGTTGAGTTTTACTTCATGTTTATCATGAATTAAAGATTATCATATAAATATTTATATTTTTTATGTTTTAATATTGTGCAAGAAGCTAAGTATTTTTTTTTAATTCGCAGGTGATATTTCTATTTCCCCTCCCATTCCCCCTTTCCGTACCTCCTTCGTTCGTTTCTTCCTAATTCCCTACCCACCACGTTGAAATTCCCTTCTCCCACTCTTCCCGCTGCCTACCCCTACCCTTCCCTCTCCATCTTGCTTCCCCTACCCCTCCCCCTAGCCCTAATCCATCTTTCCTCCGCCCTTTATTTTCCACTGCCCCTTCCCTCGGTCCTACCACCTCCCATTCCCGCTAGCCTCTGGCCCTCATCTTTCATCTCCTTCTCTTCTCCTCTAACCCCTTCCCACTATCCCTCCTCCTCCCAACTTGCCTCTCCCCTTCCCTCTCTTCTTTATTCTTGACACATATTTTGCATATTCAATTTCATTTTCATTTCATTCATTTATTGCCATAAATTGTAGGTGTAAGTACAAAAGTTGAACATTATAAAAAGTTCCTTACAATTTTACCCATTCGGGTGTAGCAGCTTAAAACTAACTATATACTAACATGCAATTCCAATATAAACCATCAAAATAATAATAAAAGAAAAGAAAATATCATAACCTACGAGTACCTATGCCACATTTTTCGACTACGTGTACAAATATATTGAGGGCGATGCTGAGTATTTTACTAAGGCTTCTCCAAAAACTCATTAATACTGTATGGGCACAACTTAAGCAATAGGATTTTTACTTTAATAAAAATTAACTGTCCATCAAAATTTCTGTCAAACTGCTGGACATAGGCCTTCTCCAATGAACGCCACCACACCCGGTCCTCTGCCCTACGGATCCAGCCGCTTCCAACCACCTTCTTTAGGCCGTCGATCCGCCTGGCCGCGGGGCGTACACCATGGGCGATCTGCGGTCTCCACTCTAGAACTCGCCTGCCCCAACGGCGGTCATGGGTACTGCGACAAATATGACCCGCTCACAACCACTTCAGCTTATTAATTCTTTCGGCCATGTCGGTCACCTTCGTTATTCGTCGGATCTCCTCATTATGAATCATATCACTCATAGAGACCCCAAGCATAGCCATCTCCATAGCTCGCTGATGGACTTGAAACTTGTGAATCAGGCCCAACGTCAGAGTCCACATCTCCGCGCCGTAATCATGACAGGCAGGACGCACTGATTAAAGACGCTTGTCTTTAAATATTGTGGAATGGGCGACGTGAAGACTTGACGCAGTTTTTCGAATACTGCCCAGCCTAACTGGATTCTTCTGTCAGCTTCCCTATCGAAATTGATCCTATCCAACTGTATTGTCTATCCTAGGTAGATGTCATCATCGTCATCATCATGTCAGCCCTTAGCCGTCCCCTGCTGGATATAGGCCTTCCCCAATGAACGCCACCACACCCGGTCCTCGGCCCTCCGCATCCAGCCGCTTCCGGTCACCTTCTTCAGGTCGTCGGTCCATCTACTCGGTAGTCGATAGACGTAGTCCTAAACAACTTTGATATTGACAATTTCGACGATGACTGATCTCATACAGGGCCACTAGTCATCGAATAAAGAACTTTTTATCGAGACTTGTGGAAATACCCTTAAATACAGTTATTATCTTATAAATAAAATCGTAAACATCGCGTGTCTGTACATTGAAGATATTAGCAAAAAAAAATTGAGGGGTCTAAGGATAAGTAATAGAACACATTTCAATCACTTTTGGAATTTTTGTCTGTTTGTCTGTTTATCTGTTTGTCTGTTTATCTGTGAGTTTGTGCACGCATCACTTAAAAACTACTGAACGGATTTCGATGGACTTTTCACAAAAACATGGGGCTTAACTTAACTTAACATTTAGTCTTTATTTCATCGCAATCGGCTAACTCAATCAAAAGTTATAGACATTTTTAGTTTTCAAATACATTAGTAGGTAAGGTTAGTATGCAATATATTGCACATAATAGTATTTCTGTACTATTCAGATTGCGATGAGTTTGGATTACATTTGGAGCTGCGAGTAGGAACTGGAGTGGGAGTGGGAGTGGGAGTGGGAGTGGGAGTGGGAGTGGGAGTGGGAGTGGGAGTGGGAGTGGGAGTGGGAGTGGGAGTGGGAGTGGGAGTGGGCGTGGGCGTGTGCGTGGGCGTGGGCGTGGGCGTGGGCGTGGGCGTGGGCGTGGGAAAAGGGGAGTGGGTGTGAGAGCGGGAGCGGAAGCGGAAGCGGAAGCGGGAGAGGGCGCGGGAGCGGGAGCGGAAGCGGGAGCGGGAGAGGGCACGGGAGCGGGAGCGGGATCGGAGCGGACCGGAGCGGAAGCGGGAGTGGGAATGGGAGCGGATTCTGTAGTTCACGCGAGCGGAGCCGCGGGCACAGCTAGTAAATTAATAAAACTATAAATGAACATTTCTCTCACTCTCTTTCAAGTTTTTGCAAAGACCAGTAATGTTGAACTACACTTTCATACAAATGATATGAAATGAGAGGACAACTTGTAGATCAGCCTCCTGACATTTTATTGAGATATAACGTATATACCATATTGTGCCCCGAACTCAAAGCTATTAATAAGTTAAAACGCCGTCAAATTCTGTTCAGTTGTTTCCAAGTTTAGCCTGTACATACATACATACAGACAGACACGACATTTTTTAATTATATTTTTGGACACTACTGGTCTTAAGTAATGTCTGGGTAGTGACATTTTTTTTAACTTCAATGTACAGATTCGCTTTTCTTTTGTTTTTTCTACTCTTTTATTATATGTATAGGTAGAGTATAGATGTTTTTCCTTTATCTAGTAACCACAGGCTCTGCCTAATTTGGGACTGGATAATTGGTGTGAATGTCTGAGATATTCATATATTTAATATTCTACTCTTAATCTTCCACATGAAGTTTTTAGCTTAATATATTAATTATAGTCCTAGTGATAATGATAATTCTATTAATTTCCGCGCATTTCTTTTAGATGGCTCCTACTCCAGACAACAGCAATCCAAAATTAGCCCATTTCTCAGAACCTCATTCCGACGATGCAATCTGTATCACCGGTTTCTCTGGAAGCTTCCCTGGGTCCAACTCTGTACAACATCTCGGAGAAAACCTGTTCAACAAGGTATAATTATATATATAGTTATCTAAAGCAACATATTTTATAATTTAGTTTAAATTAATTAGATTTTAATTATTGCACAATTGATATTTATTATATAACACTCATTTCCATAGTTGTTATCATTACGCAAAAAAAAATTATATTCAAAAAAATTCGAAAACCATAAGTCAAAATATTTAAAGGGTGTTTTGAAAAATAAATACACATTTTCAGAATTTTCCTAATTTTGTCAACTCTGTACATTTTATTAAGTTACTAGCTGTGCCCGCAGCTCCGCTTGCGTGAACTACAGAATCCGCTCCCATTCCCACTTCCGCACCCGCTCCCGCTCCCGCTCCCGCTCCATCTCCCGCTCCCGCTTCCGCTTTCGCTTCCGCTTCCGCTTCCGCTCCCGCTCCATCTCCCGCTCCCGCTTCCGCTTCCGCTCCCGCTCCCGATCTCGATCCCGATCCCGATCTCGCTCCCGCTCCCGCTTCCGCTCCTTCTCCCGCTCCCACTTCCGCTTCCGCTTCCTCTCCCGCTCCCGCTCCCGCTCCCATACCCTTTCCCATTTTCTCACGCCCACGCCCACGCCCACTCCCACTCACACTCACACTCACACTCACACTCACACTCACACTCACACTCACACTCACACTCCCACTCCCACTCACACTCCCACTCCAATTCCCACTCAAAGCTCCAAATGTAATCCAATCGCAATCTGAATAGTACGGAAGTACTATTTTGCATTAACCTTACCTACTAATGTATTTGAAAACTAAAAATGTATCTCACTTTTGATTGAGTTGGCCGATAGCGATTAAATAAAGACTAAATGATAAGTTAAGTTAAGCCCCATGTTTTTGTGAAAAGTCCATCAAAATCCGTTCAGTATTTTTTAAGTGATGCGTGCACAAACTCACAGACAAACAGACAAAAATTCCAAAAATAATTGAAATGTGTTCTATTACTTATCGCAAATATCTTCAATGTACAGACACGCGATGTTTACGATTTTATTTATTCGATTATTACATCCGCAACTTCCTTTAAATTCGACTCAAAATATAGTAAGTATTAAAATTCTTCTTTTTTGTGGAGAATCAAATACTAAGTAAAACAAAATAATAATTGTTTAAAAATGTTTCTATTGAACTGAATTACGAAACTTACCAGTAGTTTGTAAGTAATACATGTTCACCCTGCTCATTCAAATTAAGTTATCTACCTAACATTTGATCCTCAGTTGGATCTTGTAACTGACGATAACCCTCGATGGAAAGCCGATCATGGAGTCCCGATACACATGGGTAAAATCAACAACATTCAGAAGTTCGATGCCGCGTTCTTCGACATTTATTACAAAGAGGCTCACATGATGCATTGTGCGCATCGGATCATCTTGGAGAAAGTTTACGAGTGCATCATAGATGCAGGTACAGTGAAACTTCATATTTATTTGATACATTTCTAGTTTGGGTTTAGACAAGGGATGGCCGTCAGAAAAATTTATTTACTAATTTTATTCTAATTTGAACTCAATGATCTGTGTGTCTTTTAGCTCCGTCGTTAAGCACTATTGATTTCCAAGAACTGTAGAATTACTGTAGCTACTTTCTTCACATCTGCTGTAATACTTATAATGAGTGCAGCTATATTTAAAATGATGATTCCGTATAGTATATCGGTGTGTCATGAATCCAATGATTTAACTGTAAACGGAACTTCTATCATGTTGAATCTTGTGCAATTTTTTCTAGTCAATTGATGACAAATTATAACGACGTGATTGTTTTTCAGAAATTGATTACATTATCGGAATTGTCATTATTTCAATTCAATTACTAAACTAACTTTCAGAAACATTATTTTGAGAAACTGTTGATAATGTTAACAATTGTAAATTCAGGAGTCTTTATGTTACACTTTTGGACAATCATGGCCAAGTAGCTTACTTCGAATAAACGGTGCTCCTCTTGTCCGCAAGAAATCTTTACTTTGGTTTATAGCGGGAACGATATGACGTCATGATAACTGTCGAATTACAATAGGCTTCCTTGAGTAGTGAGATATAAGATGATAAATGCAGTCTCCTGACTGATTTTCTGCTTGCAAATGTACCGGGTACCTATCTTTGGGCATTAAGCCTTTTAGCCTCGCACGCAGGCCTTAAATGAGAAGGAGAGCAAGATAATTTCTGAGTATTTATTAGGTACAGGACAAAGACGGTAAAGGTAGTAAGTAGGTTGGCATGGAAAAGACAGGAACTTAAGGACGATTACTATTTTCTTATCAATAAAATAAGATCCGAAACGATTAAATCGTAGTAAACCTAACATCTAACATCTAAGTTTAAATTTCGCATTAGAGCCATATGAGTTTTTTAGTTTGCTTATCATATAACTTTAATTCAATTTAAATAGGTACTTTTTATGCAAAAGTAAAAATAAAGAGATATACTACTCTGTCAAGAAAGTACCGGGAAAAGATAAATAATACACAAAATGTTAATTATTCGTCCAACTTTATTTCATCACCTTCAAAGTATGCTCCTTCAGAAGCGACACACTTACGCCAACTAATGATCCAATCATCAAAATATTTTTGAAACGGTTTTTCCTGGAATTGAGTACAGTTCTCACCGCGAATTCTCCTTTATGTCTTCTATCGAATGGAAACGGGTGCCACGAAGTGGTAATTTGAGTTTAGGAAAAAAAAGTCGCATGGAGCCATATCTGGTGAATAAGGTGGTTGCTCAATGATGTTAGTGGAGATTTTGGTCAAAATGATGGCCTTGTGCGATATCGCATTATCGTGGTGCAGACTTTTGGCCTTTTTCGTCGAATTTGCTCCCTTAAACGTCGCATAACGCTCAAATAATATTCTTTATTTATAGTCTCACCTTCCGGCAAGAACTCTGAGTGTACAACACCGCGATAGTCAAAGAAAACAATCAACATGACTTTCGATCGACTTTGGCGTGGTTTTCGGACTTTCGGTTTCGGTTCAGTTGGAAGGCGCCAGTCTGAAGCTTGTTGATTAGTTTGCATGTCAAACTCGTAAACCCACGTCTCATCACCAGTAATAATGCGTTTCATGAATGTTGGGTCGGAATTGACTCGTTCTAGCATATTCTCAGCAACTCGTAAGCGATTGAGTTTTTTGGAGAAAATTCAGGTCTTTTGGGACTAGCCGAGCGGCAACATATTTCATCATTTCAGTATCCTTCAAATATCCTATTTATCATTGTATCTACTATTATGTATTGTATGTACTATTATATATTCTTCTTAGTTTGTCTTTAATGTAAATTGTGTAATTATTTTGTAATTGTATAATTTTATAATAATTTCTAATAGTAATCAAATTGTTATACCATGAAGTTTATGAAATAAAATAAAATAAATTAAAAATAAATAAAGATCCAAACATCCAACTTTGGAATTTTTATTTTATTAATATGTGGGATGGGATTTCAAATTTATAGTCAAGGTAATGTCGTGTCATTAAGTGTTAATGACGAGACGTTACCTACAAATTAGGTATTAGTGGCTGCAGTACGATGCGTCGCGTATAATTTTCTTAACTTTACATTTGATCATAGTGTTCCTATAGATAATGATGCATCCAACGCTCTGTTAAATTAACATCTGTCGGGTCTGCCGGATCAAAACATCCAGACGTTTTGTCAAATGGATGATAGATATAATGAATAATTTTTGGTTTTCTATTGACAACATTATATTACCTCGTAAAAGATTTAATTATTATTTTTATGTTTTAGGTTACAATCCCGCAGAAATTCGTAATTCCAAGACAGGGGTGTTTATTGGAACGTCCATTGCAGAATCAGCAACTAGAACATATTATGACAAATTTTATGTCAATGATTATGGTAATATTGGGTATGTATTCTAGTTACTGACCTTCATACACAGGATTCATATTTATAATTTTTAGGAAAAATAAAACAACTAATTGAGCCGCTGCAACATAGACTACAGTTTATAATTAGTAATTTTCGATATATGGTTATTGTAAAATCTAACTCTAGTCTAAGATCAGTAGTATTTGCGATGTGAGTGTTTTAAACTTGGACAACTGTATTCGAAATGAAGATCTTATCCAGATCTTTCTTTTAAGTAAGTTAGTATCAAACAAAATCTTCAAAAGAGTAACAACAGAAGCAAAATAATTGCAATTAGAAGACAGACATCAAATAGTTTAATGAAACCGAAACTACAGAGGCATTTCTTGTCAATGGATTAAGATTAATGTATGGATCATGTAAGTGCTGATAGTTCACATACAAAATGCGCTTCCATTTCTGTGGACTTTACTATTAAAGATAATATGTGTCAATTTGTGAAATGGAAAATATACATATGTTAATGAAATATCTACCTTAATTAAGAAAGAAGTAAAGACAATATAGAGATGGAAAAAAAGGTAATAATAAAGAAGTACCGAAACAATTTAACAATGATTTTGTAAATGTTGCTAAAGAGACGTCTAAGGACCTTACCGTTAATATTGATCAAGGTGTAGGATGTCTTGAAAAACATACTATTAAGTAGGATCAAATCAAAGAAAATAAGATATGAAAAATAATATAATATTTATAAGCTGTTGCTGTGCGTCGGGGATATTTGAGGACGCACATGTATACGGTATCTAGACCGTGATCTAAAAAACGTAGGCTGCGCGGCAGCAAAAACAACTCCTGGAAGGGAGGCAGTTAGTCCGTTTTCTATTGGGAACGTTTGTATGGAGAGGTTTACAATTT
This sequence comes from Esperia sulphurella, assembly GCA_947086405.1. NCBI lineage: Eukaryota > Metazoa > Arthropoda > Insecta > Lepidoptera > Oecophoridae > Esperia > Esperia sulphurella. The sequence continues at coordinate 3,160,987 of OX352266.1, forward strand.
TGAGTAAAGCAATGCCACTTGGTATGGGTGTCATACACGTCACACTCTTTTATATGTGCAATAAATTGTTAAATAAATAAATAAATTTATTTTAATCTTAATCGCACCACTATGGCCACATAGCTACATTGCGTTTGCTTTTTTCATACCGTAGACATACGCCGCAGTACGTTTAATATTTTATTTTTCTTTGAAAATAGTTAAATGGATACCTAATGTTAATGTTTTTATAATCTATATTAAATAAGCTTTTATACAGTATTTTTTTTATGAAGTTTCATATATAAATCTGAAATAAGGGTTTATTTGCCCAATTTTACTACTTAACATTTATTATTTTATGCATTTCGTAATATTTTACTACGGAACCCTACAAAACTGGTATTAGAAATGAACTAGCCATCGTTGATTTACCAGATATCGACAACAAACTTGACTCGGAAGTCTAAATACATCCTCTATAAAAAAAATCGGAGTGCAGGGAGTTCGGTACTTCGACTCGCACCTGTCGCGAAGTTATATCTGCCTACCAGGCTTTTTGGGTTCAGTTTTATGTGTATGACACCTGGGACGTCAATGAAACGCAGGAGCGGATGGCTGACTGGTTTATTCCGATAAACACAACTACCTACATAGTACATAATAGTAATACCCTACACCTTTCCCTCTTAAGTCTACAGTATATCTTATATTTTACAGTAAGTATTAGAGAAGACAAATCATATCTCGGGACCCTTATTCAGATGAGTCCGCTTATAAGCACGCAGTGCGCGTGCTGACGCGCCTAACGGTGGAGATGACATCCGGAGGGATGTGGGCGGCCTCTCTGCGCCGCACGGGACCGAACCCGGCTCCTCGAGCTCCGACTGTACATCGTCGGAGGCGCAAGGGGCCGCGCCCGAACTCTTTAATTGTATCTCGTCCGCGGCATCCTGCCATGCGTCGTCGACACCCTTATCTACCCCTGCAGCAGCGTTCATCTCCTTACTTTCTTCATAGCTAGTGCGCGTCAACGAGTGTCGGGCCTTTTCCCCTGCGGAGATCACTTGATCCTGGTGTCTCCGCCAACAGACCCCATTCCCCACATCTATGGTATAGGAAACCGGTCCAGTTTTCTTCACTATTTGCCCTGGAGACCACTTGTTTCCCCTCACCGAAAAATCGCGAGCGAGCACAGTATCTCCAATGTTAATGTCTCTAAGCGCCCCCCCTTTGTTCTTGACCTGTCTGTCCAGCGCGCGCGCGGCGACGGCTGCTACGTCGGGGCGCAGAGCGTCGAGGCGCCCGCGCAGCCGCCGGCCCACCAGCGCCACGGCGGGTGGCACGCCCGTCGACGCGTGCTCACAGTTGCGATATTGAAACAGAAATTTGCTTATGGCTTTCGATATATTTTCCCCTTCGTGAACAGCCCTCTTGATGACCGTTTTTTATCGTTCTCACCGCGTTTTCTGCGGCGCCGTTGCCCTGCGGTCTGTAGGGTGCCGTCGTCACATGTCTTATACAATTTTTATTACAGTATGTCTTGAATTCATATGACTGAAAGGGAGGCCCATTGTCCGTGACGAGCTGCGCCGGCAGCCCGAATCTCGCAAATATCGATCGTAAAACGGTTATAGTCGATTCCGCATCCGTCCGATTCATCTCCACCACCTCTATCCACTTCGTGTGACCATCTACTAAAATAAAATATTTTTTTCCTGCCCACTCCGCGAAATCTGCATGAATACGTTGCCAGGGGTTCAGTGGAAACTCCCACGGGTGCATCGGCGCGTGGAGCGGCGCGTCGCGCAATACGCGGCACGCGGGGCACGCGCGACACATCTCCTCGATGTCTTTGTCTAAACTCGGCCAGTAAACATAATTACGTGACACATTTTTCATTTTATTTACCCCTAGATGCCCCATGTGAATTTCCTCCAAAACCCTTTTCCGAAGTGGTAGCGGTACAACGACTCGATATTGATACATTAAGCATCCTAGCTCGACACATAACTGTCCCCTTCTGGCATAGTAGGGCTTTACTTCCTCACAGGCTATCGCCTTCGGCCAACCGAACATTACATGGCCCACTACTTTACTGAGCAAACTACCTTTTTTTGTTTCACTTTTAATTTCTGTAAAATTGACTGGCATAGCTTCCTCTACTAAATTTACATAACTTATTGAGTCCGTCGAGCGGCGCTCGCGCGGCAAAGGTAGACGAGATAACGCATCGGCGGGACCGTTATCTTTAGACCTAACAAATTCCACCGTAAAGTCATAAGCGGCCAGTCGGGCGGCCCAGCGCTGCAGTCTGCTCGCCGCCGTCTGTGGTATACCGACTTTTGGCCCTAAAATGTAACTCAGCGGCAGATGGTCTGTCCGCAATACGAACTTCCTACCAAATAAGTACTGATGGTGCCTAGTTATGCCAAAAAATATTGCGAGTGCCGATTTGTCTAACTGACTGTAATTAACTTCTGCTGAATTGAGCGTTCGCGACACGCAGCTGACTGGGCGCTCGCCGGCGGGCGTGCGGGCGCCCCAGCCCGTAGGCGCTGCTGTCCCCGGCCCGCACGAGCGGCCGCCCCTCCTCGTAGTGCGCCAGCACGCGCTCGCTGCACAGTGCGCGCCGCGCCTCGTTAAACGCTCCCTCACACTCCGAGTCCCATTTCCAACTCGTGTCTTTTTTTAACAGCGCGTGCAAAGGATGTAAAATCATACTCAAGTTCGGTATGAACTTGCCGTAGTAGTTGAGCATTCCTAGAAAGCTTTTCAATTGAGTAACATTTTTCGGCGTCCGAAAGTCGTAATAGAATACACGTTATACCTCCGATCCTCAATTTTTAGTCAGTTTTAATTACAAAATCCTGTTGCCGAGTTTTGTACATAGTACCATTCTGTAGTGAAGTGTGCCAGCAATTAAGTGGTGAAAATTTTAGTGCAATACGTTCACGGGTTGAAGAGTAAGAGAAAAAACAAATTCAAATATTTTGCTAACGACATTTGTCCCTGACCTACGACAACTCGCAAACAGCTGCGACTGCACTGACTCAGCGCGCCGAACACCGCCGACCACCGCCGACCGGTATTGCTCACCGTGCACCGCCGCCCGCGCGTCTCCGCACCACCGCGGCCGCCCCGCTACACACTGCCGCGCGCGACGCACGGACACTATCTGTCGCAGACCATGGCAACTAACTGCAACACATGCGGAGAGAAAATTCGCACACTGAATTATATGGAGTGTTCAAAATGCCAAGCTATATACGACCTTACATGCATCCAAATACCTATGCAGACCTTCGAAAATTACTCGCCTAACGCTAAGAGTAGTTGGTTGTGTCCTACGTGTAAATGCTCCCTCCCAAAAGGAGATAATACAAACACTCCACTCCGTGGCTCCGCGGATAACCTAAACAGTACCTACACAGCAAATGACAACATCACGATGTATCGTGGCTCGCGCCCACGGCAAACACCATCTGATACACCATCTGATAAAGCAAACAACCAGGATATCTCATTAAACACTGAAATAGTAGGAGTCATGACCGATGATCGAGAAATAGCTCTGCTAAGACAGGACGTTCTGGACCTAAAAATCCAGTTCTCAGCCGCGACCTCTGCATTATCCAAGAAGCTGGACGCATGTAACGAAAAGATAACTACCCAAAACATTGAAGTAGGTGAAAAGTTGAATAACACCGAGAAAACAGTTGAGCAGTTGAAGGAAATGATTACGGCATATTGTAAGGAAAACAAAATATTAACGGCTAAACTAGCAGAAAGAGACGTTGAGTTGAAAAACTTACTGAAAGGTGTCTTACAGTCCAACGCTGAGCAACTTACGCGGACTGGATTAAACAATGTAAAACCGAAACCGACTGTTGAAAAACCGATGTCGTACTCCGATGTCATAATAACCAATCACAAGATCGATACACCTCCAATGGTTGATAGCAACACAAGGGGAACTCACAGATCGCCGCCGCTGCCGTCCGGCGTCCCGCCGAAACCTGCGCCGCCCGGCGTACCGCCGAACCCTGGGCCGCCCGGCCCCCGCCGGCGCCGGGGCCCGCTCGCGGCCAACACCACCGACCGACATGACTCCGCACCTACAACCGCCACACCACAATCTGACTGCCAGGCGAATGAGTCAACCTGGATTGAAGTCCGGCACGGCAAACGCCGCGAAAATCGCCAACGTGTCGCAGTCACTGGAACCGGCCCTGCGGATAAAGAACTCCAAACGACTGAAAGGACTAGAAAAATCCACGCATGTTTCTTCAAACATGACACAACGCCAGAGGCCATACAGTCCTATATGACTAGGAAGAACCCCGACTCATATGTAGTGAATAAATTACAATTACGGCACCAACACTACGCATCGTTTGGGATCGACGTGCCTACAAGTAAGTTCGAGTTTTTCATGTCCGCCGTGAACTGGCCGCCGGGGACAGAGGTGAGTCCGTGGTTTCGCCGCGGCGCCGGGCGCGAGAGGAGTGCGCCCGCCCGCCGCCCGCGCCGAGCCTCCGTCTCCCTCGCCGCTGCCTCCGCCGCTGGCTCCTCAATCACGGCCGCCGCGACCGTCTAGCCACGATGCTATCACTATATGTCATCAAAACATTCGCTGCATCACCAACAAAACAAAAAAAATTGAGGTATTACTAACTAATGAGTTAAAGTGCGATGTTTTAGTGTTTACTGAACACTGGCTTAAGGACACACAAATACAATCAGTTACCTTATATAATTTTGACTTAGTTAGTTACTACTGTAGGCCTACGATCGAACACGGCGGAAGTTGCATCTACGTTCGGTCCGGTATCAGAGTTTTAAATAGAACCGACTACTGCGCGTTATCACAAGAACAAATCTTTGATGTATGCGCAGTACAACTGCTGGATGACGACCTGCTTATAGTCGGAGTCTACCATTCAAACCTGACCAGTGACAAAGATTACTTAATTTTATTCGAAAACCTACTTAACAAAATAAACAATGAAGGCCTAAGCGCGATAGTCGTGGGCGATACCAACATAGACTTCCTAAACAACTCCCCAAATAGAAAGTCACTCGTGGACTCGTTGCACAGTAATAATTTCGCCCAGCATGTCGACTTCCCGACCCGCGAAGACGGAAATAGCTCGTCGCTAATCGACCATGCGTACTCGAACATCGTCGTCGACCGTGTGTCAGCCTCGGGAGTGCGTACAAACCTGAGCGACCATATAGCGCTGCGACTGGCCGTCGCGCGCGCCGCGAGCGCTGCGTGTCCGCCGGCCGTGCCCAGGCGCATTTTTAGCCAATCCAACAAGATTTCGTTTAGTGCCGCCTTAGAAGCCGTAGATTGGAGTGCAGTTTTGACCGGGTTAGATGATGACTGCTGCGCATTAGCCGAGACAATATTAAATACGCTCGTTAACAAAATGGATATTTGCTTCCCAGTAAAAATGTTGAAAAACCAATCAAAATCCAACCCATGGGTCGATGCAGATGTCATTAATTTAAAACTATTGCTATTTGATGCGATTAGCGTTAATAATAAATTTCCCGTAACATGCGATATCTCTCAAACTATTAAAAACCTCACAAAACGGTATAACTTAACATTAAAAAATAAGCGAACTAAATATTATAGTAATCTAATAAACACGGACAAAAACAAAAGTAAACGAATGTGGCAGATCGTAAACACCGAGTTAGGGAGGAAAATACGCGAACGAATCGATTACACTGACTTGGTTAGAGATAAAGACGGAGCCTGTTTTGAATCTAAACAAGCCCTGTTAGACTCTATGAACACCGAGTTCGTGACGGCAGCGACGCAGTGCGGCGCCCCGCCGGCGGACGCGCCGCGCAGCCTGGCCGCGCTCGCCACCGGCGCGCCCGCTTGCGGCGAATCCATCCGCTTAAAGCCCTTCTCTCCCGACGAAATCCTGCGCATTCTAAAACTGCATATCGCCCCCAAAAACAGCACAGATATCTTCGAAATATCGGCGGGGCTCAAATTCAAATTCAATTCAAATTCAAATTCAAATTCGTTTATTGCATAGCTATAGGTACAAAATGATATTAAGTTCTATGTATAACCTCTAAAGCTTACCGTAATGGTGTACAATATTTTACAATAATCTAAATAAAAAAATAATTAATTAATAAAATTGTTAATAAAATTATATCAATGTCAAGTTATGGGACGAATACAAACACAATTAATAACATCAAATATGTCAACAATATCCCAATAACTTACACATGTCAAATAAAAAAGAGAAAAATCTACTCCAAACTATATACAAACATCCCTACCATTAGGTGATACTCTTATCGTCTAGAAGCTCCTGCACACTATAGTATAATTTCGAGATCAGCCACTCATTCAAGGCTTTTTTAAACTTTCCTACTTCTAAGTCTTTAAATCTATCTGGGATGCTGTTGTATACCCTTATGCACATGAAATATAGACTTTTGTGGTACAATGCGGATACATGGCCACCCTTGTAAAGAAGCTTATGGTTCCTTCTCAGATTCCTGTTGTAAATACTGACTGTTTGAAAGAGATGTAAATGTTTCTTTACAAACATGCTAACTTCCTTTATGTACAAACTAGGGAGTGGCAGTACCTTGTATTTTGAAAATAATGGTTTACATGACTGTCTTTGTGATAGGCCACCAAGCGCTCTTATGCAACGCTTTTGGATTCTAAACGCTTCTACAAAGTTTACTGAATTACCCCAGAATATTAGACCATAGCTTAAAGTGGACTGCACGTAACCAAAGTAGGCCATTAGCCCCGCTTTCTCAGATGAACAGTGCACTATCCGTCTCAAGGGGTACGCAAATCGTGATAATTTGTCACATAAACTCTGAATGTGTGCCTTCCAGTCACAATTACTATCGATAATGAGACCTAAGAACTTTGTTTGATTTACTTGCTCTATCTGTTCAGAATGGTATGCAATATTTAAGTTTAAGGGTTCTCTTTTGTAGGAGTGAAATTGCATAATATGTGTTTTTGTTACATTTAAGTGAAGCTCGTTTCTGTCCATCCATTGTATGATATCCCTCAACGTATTATTTATGTCCTGTTCGTATTGATTCCTACAGTCACACTTAACTACAGCCGTGCTGTCGTCAGCAAATAAAATCATTTGACTTTTAGTAGCTTTTGGGAGGTCATTTATATAAAACAGGAATAGTAGTGGTCCCAGGATGCTCCCCTGTGGTACGCCTCTATTATTTGCCCTATAGTTTGACCTAATTTTAGTTAAAGTCTTATTTTTTTCATTAAAATAATTTATTTCTGTGCACTGTTGCCTATCACCCAAGTAGGAACTCAGCCAGTCCAAAGATTTCCCTCTTACACCATATTTCTCTAATTTATCTAAGAGTATTCTATGATGGACACAGTCAAATGCCTTTGACATATCAGTAAATATAGATGATACATGGACCCTTTTGTCGATACATTGATATATAGTCTGCAAAAGTTGATAAATTGCTAAATTTGTTGACCTATCCTTCCTGAAACCGTTTTGCTCATTCACAATAATACCAAATTTGTCAGAAAAATTTACTATTCTGTTAAACATAACGCGCTCAAACAATTTCGAAAAGACAGGTATCAATGTTACAGGTCTGTAGTTATTCAGTTGATCCTGCTCTCCCTTTTTAAATAGTGGTTTCACTATTGAAAATTTTAGTTTTGTAGGGAATTCACCAGTTTCTATAGATAAATTTATAATATAAGTCAGGGGCTTGGAAATTATTGATGCCGTCTCCTTTATTATATGGGTACAGATTCCGTCATATCCGACAGCTGCTGTGTTTTTGAGTGATCGAATTTCATTAAAAACTTCTTTGATTGTTACTGGTTGAATGTAAATGGTTGGAGCTCTACGTTCAACATCCTCACTGGCACTATTCGATTTAAGCAACGAGGAAATTGGCAGTGAGTCTATAAAAAAGTTATTAAAGCATGTCGTTATCCTTTCGGGGTCCGTAACCAATTCGCTATCTATGTTTAAACACTTAATCATTGAGGGTAGGGTGTTAGTTCCCGAGCAATCTTTTATTAAATTCCATGTAGCTTTACACTTATTGTCTGCATTTGCTATTAATTTATGATTCATTTTTTTCAATGACGTTTTTATACATTTTTTCAGTAACGTGTTATATGTCTCGTACTTGTTTTGCTTCGATTTACGGCCTTTGTATTTATATTCTATATACAACTTTCTTTTGATTTTGCTTGACACTTTGATACCCTTAGTTATCCATCTTTGTTTATTAATTTTTTTAATTTTGATTATTACTGTAGGAAAACATAGGTCATAAAATAACTTGTACAACTCTACAAATTTACCGTATGCTAAATTAATGTTATCTTGGCAGTACACTTCAGAAAACGAAAGACTGTTTATACAATTTAGAAATTTGTCAATGTTGCTTTTAGAATAGTCTCTTTTTTCTACGTACCAAAATTTGGGCAAGATTTTCCTTTTCATTTTAATAGTAAGAGTTTGTGCCGTATGATCAGATAAATTGAATTCGTGTATGTCAGACTTGGTATTTCTATTGAAATTACAAATTATATTGTCGATACAAGTTGCCGATTTTTCAGTCAGTCTGGTAGGGTTAGTTATTTTGGGGTGAAAATTAAATGAATCTAAAATCCTTATGAATTTTCGGGCTAAATTTATATATTTAGTATTTTTACTGATGTCAATATTAATGCTCCTACGTTCTGTAGGTCCATCAATCTGCGTCGTTCTATCGTACCTTTATAACGAGTGTCTCAGGCAGGGTGTCTTTCCGTCCATTCTTAAAAAAGTGAAGGTAGCTCCGTTATACAAAGGCAAAGGCAAGAAATCCGCAATCAAATCCTATCGTCCAATATCACTGGTACCTGCAGTCAGCAAGGTCCTCGAGGTAGGCTTAAACCACCGGTTGCTATCCTTCTGGACGCCTCGTGACGTGATGTCGGACAGGCAGTACGCGTACCGCGCCGGGCGCTCCACCACCGACCTGGTGCGCGAGGTGGTGCGGCGCGTGCTGCAAGCGCGCGAGGCCGGCCGCCACGTGGCCGTGCTGTGCTGCGACCTCTCGCGCGCCTTCGACACCGCCGACCACGCGCTCATCTCCGATAAACTGCACCACTACGGGGTGCGGGGGCCCGCCCTGTCCCTGATAATATCGTTTATGACCAGCAGGACACAAATCGTTGTCGGCGACGGAGGTCGCCTTCGCTCGTCCGAAATGTCCAACGTCATGGGTGTTCCGCAAGGATCGTGTCTTTCGAATACCCTTTTCAGCATCCTCCTGAACGATCTCCCTCCCTTCCTTGCGGACGTCGAGATATACATGTATGCGGACGACGTCACGGCCGTGGTAACATCGCCGTCGACGCAACAACTGGAATGCGACCTCAATACGACTGTCCATCGTCTGCAGCTGTGGTTCCGGTCGAACGGGCTAGCTCTAAATAGAGAAAAGACCTGCTTCCTAAGATTTAGCCTGAACGGTCATATACCATCAGCGATGTCGGTACACGCGGACAGTACCCCAATACAACAGGTCACTTGTACGCGACTGCTAGGGTTTCACTTGGATAGCGCGCTCATGTGGGACACCCACATCGAAGAGATATGCGCGCGACTGGGTCGCGCCTGATTCGCGCTGCGCCGCCTCGCGAGCACCGCCACCACAGACGTCGTCAGGTCCTGCTACTTCGCGACGATTCACTCGGTCCTATCGTACGGCACGGAGCTGTGGGCGAGCGCCGCAGACTGGAATCGGGCATTCGTAATGCAAAAACGCGCGGTGCGCGCGATAGCCGGCGTCCCAGATGACGTCTCAGCGCGCGAATTTTTCGCCAAATTTAATATAATGACTCTGCCTGGGATATTCATAAGTCAAATTGCCACATTTGCGCACAAGAACCTCCACCTATTCGAGAAAAAAGGAGTTAACACTAGATACCCCCTCCGCAGTAACCGCAACAAAGACCGCCTCGTAATGCCGTCGCACAGACTGGCCAGGTCGGAGCACAGCGTGTACGTGCTGGGTCCCGCTGTTTACAACCGTCTACCGGACGCGATCAGAGATGCACCTTCCCGCCCCATTTTTAATAACAGACTGAAAAACTGGCTGATAGAAAATGTGTTTTATGATCTAAAACAATTTTTGGACTTACCCATGTTACTGTAAAAGTAATTAAGTAAATATTTAAATATATAATTCATAATAATAATGAGTAACAAATACCTATATTTTTCTTTAATTTTGTATATTGATGTATACGCTATTTTTGACGTTGTATGTAATAACATTTAATTTAATTAACTTATGATAATATATTTTGAATATATCGACATTCTTTTGACTTGTAACAATTGTTATCAATAAAATTTTCATTTTCATTTTCATTTTCATTCTGCGGCCGCGGCGCGTTGGAAATAGCCTCGATTTTGTTTTTATCCGGGTGTACGCCCTTCTTATCTATTATAAACCCGAGATATTTAACACTGGTTTGTAAAAAAGTACATTTACTCAATTTTACAGTGAGGCCCATTCTACTCAACCGTTCGAGTACCGCTCTCAAGTTTTTTAAATGTTCGTCCCGTGTCTTCCCGGTAACACAAATGTCGTCTAAAAACACGACCGTACCTGGAACTCCCCTCAGAGTCTCTTCCATTAACTTTTGGGACTTTTCCGGGATACACGACAATCCAAATGGCGTGCGGCGATATACAAAGGTACCCAGATGAGTTGTAATAGCAGTATACTGCTGGGATTCCTCGGCCAACAAAAGTTGTTGGTACGAATGTTTTAAATCTATTTTCGAGAACTCCACTTAAAGTCGCAAAAAGTTCTTCAATTCGTGGTAGAGGGTAATAATCACGTTTAAGTTTCGGATTAATAGTAATTTTGTAATCCCCACATATTCGTATGTCGCCGCACTCTTTAATAACAGGTACTATTGGAGTCCCGTACTCCGAGTGATCTACTCGATAGATAGTCCCCTCGCTCTCGAGGCGCTCGAGCTCGCGCCCGACCCGCTCACGTAAGGCCAACGGTACGGGACGCGCGCGGACGTAAACCGGTTCTGTATTCGTCAACTGTAATTGAACGGTTTTTTTACAAGTGCCCAGTTTATCTGTAGACACCTGTGGGTACTCGGCCGCCAGTCGGCTCACGAATCCGTCATCTATTATTTCATTTAAATTTATCTGCTTAATATTGAGTGCGTGAATCCACTCCCGACCGAGCAGAGGGCGACCTCCGCCTTTAATGATATAAAGTGGCAACGTTTTTTTTGAGACCTGGCCCAGAGCCACATCCACCGAAATATACCCCATTGACTCGATTCGTGACCCGTTGTAGCAACTTAAAATTAGGTTGTCAGGTTTAATTTTTTTATACGAGAACAAGTGATCATACAAGTCTTCACTTATCGCTGAGATCCGACTTCCAGTGTCTATTTCACACTCCACCGATTGTCCGTTAATTTCTACTTTTACAAAATATGGTTTGTTACCTTTTGTAGACAAGCTGATGTTAAAAAAATCCTCGTCCTCGAAATCACCTGAATCCCCATCACATACGTAATTTTGCCGCCCCGCCGACTTACTAGCGCCCCGCACATCCTTGCACATCACTTTTAAATGGCCACGCTGGCCACACTCATCACAATTATACTGCGAAAAGCGGCATCTATCCGCCCGGTGAGATCTCCCACATCTCCAGCAACGGACCTGGCCGTATCCACACCCTGCCTCCCGCCTTGCGCCGGTCCTGTGCCCGTCCTGCCGCCGCCGGCGCCTCCGCCCGCGCCGCCTTGTTGCGGCCGCGCCATCCAGCCGCCTCTGCCACCGCGCCTCGCGTATGACTGGTGCAAGCCCTCGCTCGCTTGCCCTAAGCCTGAGGCCGACGCTGGTGCCATTGTCGTAGCCGTGGCGCCGCTCACCTCCGCATGCTTCTCTGCAGCCTCTAACGCCAGAGCCAGCTCGACCGCCTCCTTATATTTTATTGACTTCTCCGCAAAAATGCGTGACTGCATGGCCTCACTCGCCAGTCCTGACACGAACTGGTCACGCAAGTTCTCCTCCAGCGTGGTCCCAAAGCTACATGTGGTCGCCAGGTGCTTCCAGCTTTGTAAGTATTCCGTGAGCGACTCACCGGGGCGCTGCCTACGTAGTCTGAACACGTGGCGCTCCGCGATCTCTGAGCGCTGGGGCTCTAAATGATCCGTCAATAGCTTCACTAATTCATCAAACTTTTTCACTTCCGGATGCATTGGTGAGCACAGGTCGCACATCAACGAATACGTAGCTTCACCTACTACTGTGATTAATGTTGGCACATGTAACTCGGCTTTAATTTCATTAAGTACAATAAATTGTTTCACTCGCCGCACATAAGCGGGCCACTGCTTTGACCCGAGGTCGAACGGCTCCAATTTACCGATTGGCATATTTAAAGAACGTTAATCAAAATCAAAATCAAAATATTTATTTTCAAAATTGGAATACATTATTCTCTTTTTGACGTCAAATTCTGATTAAAACTACTCCACTTCCACCTGTATAACCGAGGGGAAGAAGTGGCAACAAACCCAACGGCACAGGGCCCTACCTTTGACTTATCTTATTCATTACAATCATTAAGTCTACCTATGCTGAGCCATCAAGCACTTCATGGACTTTTATCATTTAAGTATAACTGATTATATCTACTTTAATTGTCCGAAATGGCTTAAAACACGCGTTTTATTCGTAAATCCGTAATCGCCGCCAGTGGGACGTCAATGAAACGCAGGAGCGGATGGCTGACTGGTTTATTCCGATAAACACAACTACCTACATAGTACATAATAGTAATACCCTACAACACCCATACTAAGTGGCATTGCTCTACTCAAAATTGTCATACTTTTGACCAATAGAAAGCGGACTAAGTATCAAGACTCATGATTCATGAGACCCTGGTTCGGACGCACTCGACTGTTGCTACTTTCACACGTTGAGTGGTCCCACTCCAGTGCCTCTCATGTTTTGTTTTATACGCCTGTATACCTGTCCGCAAACTATGTTACTAAGTAATTTATTAGCAACATACGAATTATTCCATTGGTCTAAAAAAATAAGCTACTGTACTTTTCGTTTCATTATTCTAAATTTGTGTTCGCCTTCGAGTGAGGGAGATTTTTATAGACAGATTAAGACTTTTAATGTTCACGGTACTTCTCACATTGTGTAAAAATTAGCAGACATCAACAAAATAATAATGATATATTTTGTTGTAGATCTGCAATTGGTTCTATAGGAACCTACGTCTCAAAGTATCTTGGTGTAACTGGTCCTGCGTACTCCCTCGACACTGCCTGTTCCAGTTCCCTCCATGCGTTCGAACACGCAGTGAAATCTATTAAAGACGGAATATGCGACGCTGCTATTGTAGGTGGTGTACAATTAATGCTCAGCCCTGAAGTTACCGATAGATTCAACAGGTACAATCACTTACTTTTTACTTACCCCGATGACCCAAGACCCGAAGAGGCGTTCGCAACATTTCCTATGGTCGCCAGCCTTTAAATAAATGTTTCAGACAAATTTGAGATATTTTCTCAAGTCTGCAGGTTTCTACATACTTCATGGACAATTATCCCGTCCTGATCCTCAAGATGTATTAATATAATAACATCTTAAAGTTTGAAAAACGTTGACGACCAACGCAAATATTATGCGCAGTCGGCCCAGATTTGGAATAATTTGGAAACTGATAATGAAGAGATGATGCCTGACAAGTAATGTTTGAATATGTGCATCTTTGCGTCGACAAATGAATTCAAAATATGTTTCAGACTGGGCGTGTTGTCTCCTGATGGCCGTTGTAAAAGCTTCGACAATAAAGCCAATGGTTATGGTCGTTCTGAAATCGTCTCTGTCTGTTTTCTACAAAAAGCAAAAGATTCTAGAAGGTATGGTAGAATTATAATTAAATTATGTTAATTTTAATGACATACTCGTATTAACACATTCGTGGATACAGCATACAGAATTCGTGACGTGGTAGAAGTTACTGAAATAATACTAAACACGACGTCTATAGACTTAGGGTCATGATAGACGCCAGTATAACGTGTATGGACGTTCCACGAACGTGTTAAGAACTAAATATGCATATATTATAAACTAGCTGTTGCCCGCGACTTCGTTCGCGTAGACAACTTAACATTACACATTATAATGAATTACTAAATCCTAAAAGAAATCTATTAATCTGGTTATGCATTGAAAATATTTATATACATAAAATTAGCGTGCCGGCGGCGATTCCGCCCGTTGGACCACAGAATTAATGGTTTTTTTTTAAAAAAACATCGCAGGTGATATTCCCTTTCTCCTCTCCCATTCCCTCTTTCCATACCCCCTTCATTCTTTCCTTACTCATTCCCTTCCCACCACGTTGAAAACCTCTTCCCTAACTTCTTCTCGCTCCCTACCCATACCCTTCCTCCGCCCTTTATTTTCCTTTATTCTCACCTAACACCTTCCTTCCCCTTCCCTCTCTTCTTTCCTATCCGACTTCCTTCCCAGGGGTTTACCCTCCCTTATTGACACCTATTTTGCATATCCAATTAACTGTACAACAAAATGTCTGTCAGACTGCTGGACATAGGCCTTCCCTATTGAACGCCACCACACCCGGTCCTCTGCCCAATGGATCCAGCCGCTTCTGGCCACCTTCTTCAAGTCGCTCAGGTACTTGAAACTTGGGATCAGGCCCATCATCTGTGTCCACGTCTCTGCGCCGTAGGCAGGCCGCACTGAATAAAGACATTTGTATTTAAACATTGTGGAAAGGGCGACTTGAAGACTTGACGCAGTTTTCCGAATACTGCCCAACCTAACTGGATTCTTCTGTCAGCTTCCCTATCGAAATTGATCCTACCCAACTGTATTGTCTGTCCTAGGTAGACGTACTCCTGAACATCTTGGATGCTGACATTGTCGACGATGACCTCTAATACAGGGCCACTAATTATCGAATAACGAACTTTTTGTATCGAGACTTGTGTCAAACATACAAATGATATTAAATGAGAGGTCAACTTGTAGATCTGTCTCCTGAAATTTTATTCAGATACTAGCTGTGCCCGCGGCTCCGCTCGCGTGAACTACAGAATCCACTCCCTTTCCCACTCCCTTTCCCACTCCCGCTCCCTTTCCCACTCCCGCTTCTACTTCCGCTCCCGCTCCCGCTTCCACTTCCGCTTCCGCTTCCGCTTCCGCTCCCGCTCCCGCTCCCGCTCCCGCTCCCGCTCCCGCTCCCGCTCCCGCTCCCACTCCTCTTTTCTCACGCC
The DNA here is from genome assembly GCA_947086405.1 of Esperia sulphurella. Lineage (NCBI taxonomy): Eukaryota > Metazoa > Arthropoda > Insecta > Lepidoptera > Oecophoridae > Esperia > Esperia sulphurella. The sequence continues at coordinate 3,176,342 of OX352266.1, forward strand.
CACTCTCGCTCCCACTCCCACTCTCACTCCAATTCCCACTCGTAGCTCCAAATGTAATCCAAACTCATCGCAATCTGAATAGTACGGAAATACTATTACGAGCAATATATTGCATACTAACCTTACCTACCCGTACTAATGTATTTGAAAACTAAAAATGTCTATAACTTTTGATTGAGTCAGCCGATTGCGATGAAATAAAGACTAAATGTTAAGTTAAATTAAGTCCCATGTTCTTGTGCAAAGTCCATCAAAATCCGTTCAGTAGTTTTTAAGTGATGCGTGCACAAACTCACAGACAAACAGAAAAACAGACAAACAGACAACAATTCCAAAATGATTGAAATGTGTTCTATTACTTATCCTTAGACCCCTCAATATTTTTTTTTGCAAATATCTTCAATGTACAGACACGCGATGTTTACGATTTAATTTATTAGATAATTTATACCGAACTACTTACCGATAATTGCCCGAACTCAAAGCTATTAAACAGTGAAAACGCCGTTAAAATCTGTTCAGTGAACTCAAAGCTATTAAACAGTGATAACACCGTTAAAATCTGTTCAGTAGTTTCCAAGATTAGCCCGTACATACATTTACATACATAAATTTATGCATACACGAAATTTATTTATTATATTTTTGGACTCTACTGGACTTAAGTAATATCCGGGCAGTGTTTTTTTATTTAACTACAATGTACAGATTCACTTTTCTTTTGTTTTTCTTCTATTTTATTACATGTATAGATATAAATAGTAAGTTATTTAAAAGAGCAGTTGAAAAGTGACAACAGTTATAGAGCAGACAAGTTAGTAATTGCACAATTAACGAAATCTTAAAGTAACAAGCTTCATGTTAAATATACAAAAAATTATATTATTGGAGTAAATCTCCTGATTCCAATAATTTTTTGTACTTGCGAAACATAGGTAACTCAAATAAATATGGTTCACACACAGATATATCAGCAGTTCCTTCAAAATAAAGGTCAATGCATATGATAACAAAAATCAAATTTTATCAAACTTGTAATGCCGTGTGTTTCCTGGCTTAGAATACAGCCATCCCCTATCTTCCCGTGTCGTCAAGGCGACTAAGAGATTGCAACATAGACGTGCTACAGCGTTCTCCTGTGTATATTTAGATCATTACTACGATCCCCAAACCGCCTGCCAAACGTAGTGATTAAGACAAATCCCCCGATGGATAGCCCAGGAAAAAGTAGCATTCTATTGCAGAGGCTTATGTTCAACGGTGGACGTAATTCAGCTGATGATGATGATTGCAGTTTCAATACAATGTGTGCATAAAATTCTGATCTACTGTTTCCTTGAAATTATTGAAGACATTATCGCGAACAATGTCAAAAACATCCGAAGCGTATCGACACATTGTTATTTCATGAACTTGAACGAGTCTTCAATAGGTTAAAACATGAATCTTAAAAACGATAACATATCTTAATGTGCTATACTTAGATATCATTTTTAAAAACGATATTATGAATTTCAGGATATATGCAGAAGTGATTCATGCTAAGACTAATTGTGACGGCTACAAGGAACACGGAATCACGTACCCATCAGGACTTATCCAAAAGCAACTGCTTGATAACTTCTACAAAGAGTGTGGTATAGCTCCTTCCACGTTGGAGTATCTTGAAGCACACGGCACAGGTAGATTTCAGGAACCTTAAATAACTATACTTATTTATTTATTTACCTACCTATTTATCGCAGGTATTGCATTTATTCACTTGCACGTAGCCATCCCTTGTTTAACAGTCCTATTGATCTTGGTTGTGGTTGTGGTTGAAACGTAATTGAGTAACAAACATCCAATCTTTAGTATTTATAATGCTAGCTGTAGCCCGCGACTTCGACCGCGTGGACAACTTAACAATACAAATTAATATGTATTTCTCGTACGAATGAGATGTTTTTTCAGGATAAAAACTATCATATGTCCTATTCCAGCACCTAACCTATATGTGTGACAAGTTTCATCCCGATCCGTCCAATGGTTAAAGCGTGACAGAAGTCAAAGTAAAGTCAAAATCATTTATTGCACATTGATACACGTAATTTTTTTATCGACTACCGCTTCGTAGGTGTTAGCGCTGTGAAGAAGAAACGTCGCAACAAACTTCACGAAACACATCTTTTAAAAATCAAGTTTGCTTACAATTAATAAAGATTATACGAAGCTCAATCAACATTAGTACCAGGCATCTTTATCATTCAAATAATCGTTTATTTTATAACTAGCTGTGCCTGCGGCTTCACTCGAGTGGACTACAGATTGCGCTCCCATTCCCACTTTCGCTACCTATCCCACTTCCACTTCTACTCAATCTCACTGTCAATCCCGCTCGCGCTCCCACTCCCGCTCCCCTTTTCCCACGTCCACGCCCACGCCCAAGCCCACGCCCACGCCCACGCCCATGCCCACTCCCACGCCCACTCCCATTCCCATTCCCACTACCAGCTCCAAATATAGTCAAACTCAAAACTCATCGCAATCTGAATAGTACGGAAATACTTATTATGTGCAATATATTTCATAATAACCTTACCTACTAATGTATTTGAAAACTAAAAATGTCCCTAACTTTTGATTGAGTAAACCAATTGCGATGAAATAAAAACTAAATGTTAAGTTAGGTTTAGCTGCATGTTTCTGTGAAAAGTCCATCAAAATTCGTTCAGTAGTTTTTAAGTGATGCGTGCACAAACCCACAGACAAACAGATAAACTGACAAACAGACAAAAATTTCAAAAATGATCGAAATGTGTTCTGTTGCTTATCCTTTAGATGCCCAATTTTTTTTGCAAATATCTTCAATGTACAGACACGCGAAGTTTACCATTTTATTTATTAGATAGGCTTTCTTACAAAGTTGTTTTTTATTATTTCCTCTCGTAGTTTGTTTTAGAAGCATAGGTATGCATTGCCTCGTGAACGATTTACTGTCCTTACTTAGTCTTAACCCTGGTAAAACAAGTTTTTTTTTATTTCTTGTATTATAACTATTATTGTTACAGTGCCTAAAAACGAGAGGTAATTTTTTTCTCACATATAAAATATTATCTTAAATGAATTGACCAGCTACTGTTAATATGCTTATTTCTTTAAACTTTTCTCTTAATGACTCTCTACAACGCAAAGATAGATATGGTCTGTTGAGTAACAAACATACACATTTTGGCATTTATAATATTAGTGGGATGGGATGGTGATGATGACAAAGAAGCCGATTGTTCGACTGATTTTCATGAACAAACATGCAAATATCCAAACATCCTATCTTTCGCATGTATAATGTTAGTGGTATTATTGCCATTGATATCTGAAATGACTTGTGTGACTTGATTTCAATCGAATCAATTGCCAATTTAATGTTTTTGTTATAGGCACTAAGGTTGGAGATCCTGAAGAAATTAAAGCCGTTGATCAGGTTTTCTGTACTGGCCGATCAGAACCACTGTTAATCGGGTCTATCAAGTCTAACCTGGGGCATTCCGAGGGCGGATCCGGAATGTCTAGTTTAGCCAAGGTGACTTTTTCCTAATTTATTTTATATTAGCTGTTTCCCGCCACTTTTTACGCGTGGACAACTTAACATTACACATTATTATGTATCCATAAAGAAATCTATTAATCTGGTTATGCATTGAAAATATATAGGTACATAAAATTAGCCTGCCGACGGCGGTCCCGCAAGTTGGACTACAGAATTAATGTATTTAAAGTCAAGTGCTATAATTTAATTTAAAAAAATCGCAGGTGATATTCCCCTCTACCATTTTATTTCCTTCCTCATGCCCTTCCTCCGCTATTTTCCTTCCCCTTCCCCCTTCTCTCTCCTCCCGTGGATAGGACAGATAGGACGTACAATGAAGTATCGTTTTGTACATGTAACTCTTAACAAAAAAAAAACTGCCAGTAACTAACCTTGGGCCTATATTACTTTAAGTACAATGCGTTTTTAACAAATCACTAGTGCCTTGAAAATTCGCAAAATGGATACAACCGTCAATGACGTCTGCCCTCACGCGTCTGCGGTGGTCTTGGCACGTTCGAGTCCGCACTCTGCGATGAGCACAGACCACCTACCCCCTAGACATGTAATAGACGAAAAATACCAAACAAACGCTCCTGGTAACCAACTGAAGAACGGGGGGCAGGGGTGACGTCATCATGACTCAAAATTAGGGAAGTGGACATGTCGATACTATTATCGATATGTCCTAATGTCATAAAGTAACCCAGTGATTGTATGTGTCGAATGGGTAGGTAATAAATGAATACTCACGTTATGTACAGAATACAATATTTATTAAATAAAAAAATCGTAATCGCTGCATTCTTAATTGAAACCAAAAATTACTGGTTTTTAAAATGTACTTACTAATTTTCGGTAGACCCTACGCACAGCCTTCTTTTGTGTACTGGATTTTATTAAGTAGCTAAGCCTTGTATCCGTATATTTTACCAGCACGCATTTTGCCAAATCAATCAAATGGTTGTTTTCTGTAGTCTCGTACTGATGAAATGTGAAATTCTCAAAAAAGTTTTCATCCGCAAAAGTGGCCAGCGTTTTATTTAAAAAAAAATTGTGCGGCAGTTCCTTTTAATGATTTTACTTGAGTCAATGTTAATCAAAAAAAATTTGATTACAATTTCACAACGTTTGCATAACTTTATTACTTCTGAAGAATGTTATACTTCTTGTTTTTACAGTTAATGACACAAGAGCTTTTATACATGTCGTACATTTAAAGCGTTTCATTAAAGAGCTGGCAACGAATTCTGCAATGTATTCGATCACATGCTCTGAGAATTGGGACAGTAAAACTGATTTAATATTATCAAGTTCTTGGTCAATGTTGACAGTATTGATGTTTACATAGTTTTCTTCTATTCTGTATCCAGTTGTGGTGATATTTATGCGATTTATTGCTGACGAACAGTTCAAAATTGCTATTTGTTCCAAGGGCACGCAATTGCCACTAGATATGTCGATTAATTCGGTATGAATCAACATTTTCTTATATATTGTTTCAAATTGCCGTGGTTTTGGGTTGTCATTACTACCACTATGAGATCGAATATTACAGAAAAAGAGCTATATGTGGCCTTGGCTTAGTTTATGCAAAGGTATATACCTAATTGGGCATTTGTCATTTTTTATGAAGTTATTGTATAAGAGTTTTACGCTTTCTATAGTTGCGCATATTCCTATGTAGCCTACGAAACGCTTCGAGTTCACTAATTTTTTTGTCACATTATCTTCTGTTGTCCGAATAGAAAGAAGAAAATCGTTTACGGCATCTAGTTTTGCGAAAATTTCATTGTGATTTTCTTCATTTATGGCTTTTTTGAAACCATATCCGTGCACTTTGGAGTCCAGAATGTCAAAAGCGTCGTTTAGTAACAGCAGCATATTAATAGTACCATCAACGTCTGCAAAGTCACCAAGTTCAGCTTCTTTACAAAACTTCAAAGCCTCAGCAACGGAGCGACTAAATAATTGAGTTGCTAGCTTCACTTTCATAATATTTGATTTATAATTAATATGCTGCTCTCTCAACTTATTTGCCATATGAAAATGTTCTTGTTCCTGAAGATGTTTTAATTTTTCAATGTGCTCCCATTTAATAAATCTATTTTCACTGTCGATGAGCTCTTTGTAGAGATCAAACGAGTTGCGAATCAATTATAATGTGTAGCAAGGGTCTGGCCACAAAACTACGTCTTTTTTTTAAATGGAATGTTTGAAAGATGTTTTCAAGTCTTTGTGATCTAGATTGCCACCGACTTTTGCCATAGAAAAATTTGCGGCACAACCGTCAAATGTGAGTGCTATAATGTCAACGTTCACTTCGTGACATAATGTTATAGCTTGCATTACTAGTGTGGCTTTCTTGTCTCCACTTATGCCGTGAATTAAGAAAAACACAATTGGAACTTTAAAACGAGCATTAATTGGCACCACTAAAAACATTAGAACATCCGAACATTCATCATTGCAATCAGTGTTAACACCAGTGCCATAATCGACATATCCAAATACACGCCCACTTCCAGGAGGATATTCCACTTTATTTTTTATTTTCATTTTATCTATAACAAGCGTAGTATACAATTTTTCTTTTAATTGGTCTGTTTTGAATTTTAATGCATTAAATGACTCCTTGGTAAACCCAGGTCTTCCTTCTATGCTTTGATACCACTTAGCAAGAGTCCTGAGTGACGGAAGACAGGTATTAAAAGTTTTTCGAACATATTTATATGCTTTTGTAGAGTAAAAGTTCAAGGTAAGTGCAAATGTTTTAAGTTGAGATGAATATTTTTTTCTTATAATGTGACCATATTTACTTTTATCTATTTGTCGCTGAATGAGTTCCTTTTGTGCCACTCCGATCCTGCTTAGAATAGCGGCATTTTCAGCATTAATCAGTTCTTTGGACTCAAGGTCTTTTATAATGAATTTCAAGGAAGCCACTTTCTTCCTTAAATAACTTTTTTGTGATTGCAGCTGTTTAATTTTTTTTATTTTTGTTTAACATTCTTGTATTAAGTACTACAATGCGCCTGCACAGTTTTTTCTTTCTTGGTGTACAAGAAGTAGAATCCAACATTTGTCCCAAGCCCGGAGATGAAGTTCGTTTTCTTAATTCCATGACGGAGAAGTTGTATTTTGTAAAGTTCTTGCCTGAAATTAGTTTAGATTTAATTATTTGAATACCTAAATATCCTACACATATTGTAAAGTACAATATTATGTAGTTTATACATACCAATGATTCTAGATTATTGTAAGGCAATTCTTCTTTTTCGTCTTGAGCAGTTTTTGTCTGTGAAAATTCTGCATGTGAACTATCAAACTGAGTACTAGGACTGGATGCCAATAGTTCTGGATTATTGACAGAATCCCCTTTTTCATTCCTAATAGCACTAGAATGTGATAAATCCACCTGTAAAATATTAGATTTAAAAACAACTTTTGTCTTTATAGAAAGCATTATTATTTATAATTAATATGAAATGAACATAAGTAAAATTTTTTTAAAATACCAGAACAGGTAGATTCAATGTAGGTATTGCAGTCCCGAATAACTTTCGACGGCTTTTCATTGAGATAAAACAATCGGGCGTAAAATGTTTAGAGCAAATTGTGCTATTTTTTTATGGCCACCAATCGTCTCCACGCTTTGTCAGATCAATCCATTTCTTTTTCATGTCAGGGTCCTCAGGAAATCTGTGTTATGAATGTTCAATGCATCAGGTACAACAGACATCTGATTGAAGATGGAAATGTGAAGGAGGAAATTTCAAATGTGCTATAAAACTTAACAAGCAATGAATTTATGTTTTCATTTCAATAAAATATCGATATGATTTGACCACTATGTGTTCACTACTCGCACGTGTCACGAAATTCGTCAGTGCATGCGCGAGTGAGATGTCACATAATTACTATGGTAAAAGAAAAGGATTTTTTAATTAGACATCAACGAGACTACTTCAAGTGCAAAGTCAACCACAGAGTGAACGTAAGATATACCAATTTAAGCTGAACACTGGGCTTGGAATAAATTAATGAATTTTATATTTAAACACTTACCGATGGAAAGTAATATTTTTTTTTATAACTACTGTTCCGATTATGGTTCCCACACCACTTTATGGCACAGGCAGGCATTGCAAATACGAAAAATACTTGTCGTTTAAAATATATTAGAAGCACGCTGTCCTGTCTGAATTTTGGTCGTGACTGATGAGACGGGTCCACCTCGAATTAAAGTGAGCAATTTCTCGATGTTTTTCCAGACAATGTTTTCTACGTATTACACGTCTAGGTGTAGGTGGTCTGTGGCGATGAGTGACTTCTTCCCCCACCTCATCCGCCGTGCGACGGACCGACCGCCCCGCCCCCGCCCCGTTCGCCCGCCACCGCCGGCGGTGCCGTGCCGCTGGATCGCACCGTAGTATCGCGCACTCGGTTTGTCATTTTGTCCAAATGAAATGATGTAGCGTGAAAGACATATTTTATCTACTTTAAATACCAGAAGCGATAAAAGAATCTATTTTCATTTAGGAATCAATTTTTTACTACCAAATGTTCATTTGAAATAAATTATCATTTTTTATTGCGCCTTAATTGCGCCAAAATTAATTTGGATATTGATGACGCACATAAATTTATTCGCGACAGATATCCAGTAATCTATCCCTAAAGCCAGCCGAATTATGGTCCTATGTCAATGCACTACATAACAAGGGAGGAGTGGAGCCGAAGGTGACGCGCAGGGATATGGAGTACAGTGGGGCGCGCTCCTCCTACTCCTAAACTGCCACAACTAAGTCATGCCACTGAAGCCTGAAAATAGCAACATTGGTATTGTTATTTTGTTCATTAGGGTCGCTTTAAAAACGTAGTGATATCAATGGTAGATTTAAATAGAATGACCATTCTAAGGTGTGTTTTTCTTTAAATGTCTAATTTGATAAACAAACATGGCACCAAGGTGACCATAGATATAAAATAGTGTTGTCAAATAATAGAATTAATTGATTCAATTGAATTTAATTGAATTTGTGATTAATTCTATATTATTCTCAGTGATTATAAGTTTAGGAATATTTATTTATTTATTGGTTACTCCCATGGATATTCTGTATCGAAATACAAAATTTCATCCACATCGGATCATTACTTTGGACCTAGCATACGACTGCAGACAAACGGACACGCAAGCACATTGTTTAGATTTTGGTTTTTTGGACTCTTACATGTCTAAGGGAACATATATCCATCAAAGTTTCAAAAATAAATACAACATATTGCAGAAACATTTTTATTCTTTAAGGTACAAAATACAAATCATTGTAATAACAATAATATTAAGTATGTATAAAAATTTGTGTTAACGTTCTGCTTCACTAAAAAGGGGTAAGTTGTACTTAAGAATTTAATGGCTAACATGTAATGATTATGAGATATTCCGTGCAGTAGGTAATTTATGTACGTAATGTAATTGTTTTAGCGTAACGACATGCCCTTTTTGTAAGGAGGAGAAAGATCTCTAGCAGAAACCTTTCACGTTGTATCTTATAGTAAACAACACATCAAGAGACCCTAAGCTGCTAGCCGGTGGCATTTACGGTTTTGGCAGAGTTCCGCTCAACTCAAAAACTCTCCTGGCGTCCAATACCTAGTTTAAGCTATATTATCCTTAGTTTAAGTCTTTACCATTAGTTTTATACTCTAGTATATATTATCTTTGGTTTTATAATAAATATCTTTCGAATATCACTGTATATACATTTGAATACCAAGACAACCCATAACAACAATGCACCGGCATCAAACTTAATATTTTAGAAAAGTGCAAACGATAATGAGCAACAAACATCGATTTTACCGATGCGATGCCGATTACGATTATCTGTGCCAATATTCCGTTAAAATTAATAGAATATTAATTGTCTATCTTTTTTGGTTCAGTGGATGTCCAACTTATTTGTCTAATCCTTTTTTCTCCTCGCCTACTTATTTCTAAAGATTCAATTACTTACAAGTATTCCGAATGAATAATTGAATTGCGTTATTGAATGCGTGACATACCCCATCTCTAAAATCCAAAGACAATATAGAGATAACCCGTCTCAATATGATTTAAGGTTAAAGCGATTTGTTGATAATTTTGCTAAAAACTAAGGTTTACGATGATTAATTCTATTAGTTTTGTGAGTGAATATCGTGCAAGTGCTTGTTTGAGGTATATGAGGATTTTGGGTCAGTTTTATTGTGTGATTGGCTCGCAAATTTGAGATTTTGTAGAGGTGAGTGGTTTGTTTACTACTTAGGACATTTAAAGAAACATTAACTTTACCTATTCCGATTTCGGCGAGTAGATCACAATCACAGCGCTATTATATTTCATTCGTTCTCTTTTGTTCTTTTCGTCATATTTCATTCTATTTTATGTCATTTCAATTTCATTCATTTGCGAATGTGAAAATAGGGTTGTTCCCGCGTTTTTTGGAGAACATTTTGTTGTTTATTTGTTTTTCCAAAATAATGTATACTTCAGGCTTTGGTGTTTATTAGTGATAGTATGTTATACAACAAGTGTATGTGCGTGTGTACACTATGAAGGAAACATAAATAAACGTGACTAAGCTGATTTTCTTAAAGCAGTGTACTTCCTTACCTCAAACCTTACTAAAGTTTACTATCGACATTAGTAAGGGAGTTCTGTGATTATATCAAGACCAGTGTCGGTCTGAAGCACTCTGATACTGATAATTTAATAATAAACAGAAAATTAAAAGATATCGTATTTAGACTGATGGCATTATTGCCAATGTCTTATAGCAAACAAAAAAAAATGTGAAAATAAAAACATCTTCGTGTTTCTGCTTCTGCTCTACACATTTACTTTACAAATTAGTAAGGTGTGTTTTTCTTTAAATGTCTAATTTGATAAACAAACATGGCGCCAAGGTGACCATAGATATAAAATAGTGTTGTCAAATAATAGAATTAATTGATTCAATTGAATTTAATTGAATTTGTGATTAATTCTATATTATTCTCAGTGATTATAAGTTTAGGAATATTTATTTATTTATTGGTTACTCCCATGGATATTCTGTATCGAAATACAAAATTTCATCCACATCGGATCATTACTTTGGACCTAGCATACGACTGCAGACAAACGGACACGCAAGCACATTGTCTACTTTTTGGTTTTTTGGACTCTTACATGTCTAAGGGAACATATATCCATCAAAGTTTCAAAAATAAATACAACATATTGCAGAAACATTTTTATTCTTTAAGGTACAAAATACAAATCATTGTAATAACAATAATATTAAGTATGTATAAAACAATGCACCGGCATCTAACTTAATAATTTAGGAAAGTGCAAACGATAATGTTAACGATGATTAACAAAAAAAAGGAATAGTTGCAATTTAGAGATGATTTTAATCCAGAGGCTAGTTAGTTACATGGTAGTCGTATCTCTTGACACTTGACAGCGAACTCGATAAAATATAAAAAATGAATAGACGTCAAAATGACAGTTGAATCGCGTTTGCGAAGTAACTTGAGTTGGCGTAGACAGATAATGAGTAACAGACATCGATTTTACCGATGCGATGCCGATTATCTGTGCCAATATTCCGTTAAAATTAATAGAATATCAATTGTCTATCTTTTTTGGTTCAGTGGATGTCCAACATATTTGTCTAATCCTTTTTTCTCCTCGCCTACTTATTTCTAAAGATTCAATTAGTTACAAGTATTCCGAATGAATAATTGAATTGCGTAATTGAATGCGTGACATACCCCATCTCTAAAATCCAAAGACAATATAGAGATAACCCGTCTCAATATGATTTAAGGTTAAAGCGATTTGTTGATAATTTTGCTAAAAACTAAGGTTTACGATGATTAATTCTATTAGTTTTGTGAGTGGATATTGTGCAAGTGCTTGTTTGAGGTATATGAGGATTTTGGGTCAGTTTTATTGTGTGATTGGCTCGCAAATTTGAGATTTTGTAGAGGTGAGTGGTTTGTTTACTACTTAGGACATTTAAAGAAACATTAACCTTACATTTCATTTCAAGAAATATCTGCGACATTCTGAGTCACTTTCACTCTTTTTCATCTACTGGAAGTTCACCCCCAACTTATTCATGTATTATAGTACCCAATAATTGTTGTCACTGACATCCTGCGAGATGGCCAACAAGTCAGTGCAGGTGCCAGGAACTGATTATATACGGATAACGAAAAAATTGTGCAATGATGTAAGCAACCAAATATTGCCATAACTAAAACTGCCAAAACTAAGTCACGAGATAATGAGTACACTATCAAAAGTAACGGTGAAGTAACTAGTTCCAAAACGGAGGTAGCCGAGTTGTTTGAAACCTTTTTCACTAAGATCCCCATGAAAACCACCGAAGTTCTGCATTCATCGCCTATTCTTGCCGAGACTTTACTTAATAATAATGTTACAAGATGCGAAACAGACTTTCACTTTAGACACGTTAATTCAGTAGAAATTATTAAGGCATTTAAGTCATTAAAACTAAAATCCTCTGAAGATCTATGGGGAATGTTCGTTAAAGTCATAAATTCAGTTCTTACGGTTCTTACGCCTTACCTAGCATTTATATTTAACATGAGTATTGATCAAGAAGTTTTCCCTGATCTTATGAAGCACAGTAAAATCATACCACCTTTTAAATCTGGTGACAAACAAGATCCCAGTAATTTTAGACCAGTGTCAGTTCTGCCTGTGCTTAGCAAGATATTCGAGAAAATCATACTCAATCAATTGCTTTGTCATTTCAATCTTAAACTACTCCTTCACGATCGTCAGTTCGGTTTTACTAAGAGACGTTCCACAACCGACGCAGCAGACATGCTTGTTAAGCATATCCATGATGCCTGGGAAGACTTCAATGATGCAATAGGCGTCTTCTGCGACCTCTCCAAGGCATTTGATTGTGTTGATCACGAAACCTTGCTACTTAAACTGAAACATTATGGCGTTAAAGACAGAGCATTCGAATTACTTAAATCTTACTTAGAAAATAGAGTACAAAAAGTAGATATAAACGGATTTCGGTCATCTGGGTCATTCGTGAAAATGGGGGTACCCCAGGGTTCAGTTCTGGGCCCATTTCTTTTTGTTGTATATATAAATGACTTGCCCTTTTTAATACAAAACATGTCCAATATAGTTTTATTTGCCGATGACACTTCGCTGATTTTTAAAATTAGCAGAAAAGATTGTGAACTTGCTGAGGTAAATAATACTCTCACGCAAATTCTTAACTGGTTTAGTGTAAATAACCTTGCATTAAATACAAAGAAAACTAAATGTATTAAATTCTCTCTACCAAATGTAAGAAAAGTAGAAAACAATGTGACATTAGGTAATGACACACTAGAATTTATTAAAAGTACTGTGTTCCTGGGTATAACTATAGATTCATCTTTACAATGGGGACCCCACATAACTTCATTAGCTGGCAGATTAAGTTCTGCCGCCTACGCCGTAAGCAAAATCAGACAATTAACTGATGTTGCTACCGCGAGGTTAGTGTACTTTAGCTACTTCCACAGTATCATGGCATACGGTATCCTACTCTGGGGTCAAGCAGCAGATATAGAGACCATTTTTATCTTGCAAAAAAGAGCAGTTTGGGCAATCTATAATCTGCGTTGTAGAGACTCATTAAGAGAAAAGTTTAAAGAAATAAGCATCTTAACAGTAGCTGGTCCATTCATTTTAGATAATATTTTATATGTCAAAAAAAATTATCTTTCTTTTTGAGGCACTGAGACAATAATAGTCATAATACAAGAAATAAAAATAAACTTGTTTTACCAGGTTTAAGACTAAGGTCAGTATATCGTTAACGGGGCAATGTATATGCTTCTACAACAAACTACCGGAGGAAATCTTAAATATGACGGACAGAAAGTTTAAAATTCACATTAAAAAACAACTTTGTAAGAAAGCCTATTATAAAATAAACGATTATTTGGATGACAAAGATGCCTGGTACTAATGTTAATCCAGCTTCACAAAATCTTTATTAATTGTATGCAAACTTGATTTTTAAAAGATGTGTTGCGTGAAGTTAGTGGCGCCGTTTATTCTTCACAGCGCTAACACCTAGGAAGCGGTAGTCGATAAAAAAAATGACGTGTATAAATGTACCAAGTGTACTCATATGCAATAAATGATTTTGACTTTTGACTTTTAGGACAGAAGTCTCTCTTCCCAACAAAACGGCGTTTAGGTACCAAAAACATACCAACACTACGCTTCTCTTTCTATTGTTCTGGACGCAGCGCCACAGTGTGACCTGTTTGTGAATGGGATAGGATGTTTGCTGAATGAGTGTAGGAGAGTTATGGAAGGAACAATGCCTGAAAGTACTATAAAATATGTTTTTTTTTCTTTAGATTATATATTAATAGAATTGTTATTTTTTTTTAATTTGTTATTGTAATTTTATCTAATGTATATAATATTTTCAATGATTATTGATATTTTTAATGTTTGTATTTGACTTTGTACCATTTTGGATTGTTTCTGTTAGGGTGCATATGATATTGACAATAAATTAAATGAGTAACTCTAGCGGCTCTGGCAGCGCACGCCAGAATAGCTCGCAGATGGTAGATTTTTTCTTGATATTTTGGACAATTCACACAATATCTTTATAAATTGTAGCCTATGTTCTGATTTATAAGCTATATTATTGTAAAGTTTCATTAAAATCCATTCAGTAGTTTTTACGTGAAAGAGTAACAAACATCCATCCATACTTACAAACTTTCACGTTTATAATATTAGTAGGACTAGCTGTTGCCCGCGCCTCCGTCCGCGTGGACAACTTAACACCACAAATTATTATGTATTTCCCGTAGGAATGAGATATTTTTTCGGGATAAAAACTATCATATGACCGGTTCCAGGACCTGACCTATATGTGTGCCAAGATTCATCTGTATCAGTCCAGTGGTTGAAGCGTGATTGAGTAACAAACATCAAAATATTCAAACATCCAAATTTTCGCATCTATAATATTAGTGGGATAGTGGTATTTCAAATCATATTTCAACGTTTTTGCTAAGTTCGGGAATTGCAGTTATTTGCTACGTATGGTAATTCGTAAGTTGTGCTGTATGTTTCCCGGCTTAGAATAGGTCTACCACCAATCTTCCCGAGGGTGTCTCTGATCCGAAAATGCCTTCCTTTCTCCCACTTCAGAATTTTCAATTAACATCCTATCGACTTCATCTACTGAACAGTGAATTCGTACTTCAAACGTACTCAGTAAATGCTGCAGATTTAGTTAGTTATATAAACATTGTAATATATATTAAAGTTTAACAAGTTATCTATTGTAATATTTTATTGCCTGTTTAGTTATTAATTTCGTGTCTAGCACTGGACTAATATGAAACGTTCTATTGATAAAGATCATTCAACTTTATAATGTCAATTGCGATTGGTTAAAACAGACTTATTGATTTATTGTATGGATTTTGTCTATTTTTTATAGGAGTTTATTAACAATTACTGTTTTTATGAATTTTAGATTTGCCTAGCATACCACACTGGTTTTATACCGCCCAATATATATTACTGCACCCCCCGTCAAGAGATCGATGCCCTCGTGCAAGGTCGTATTGAAGTTGTCACGGAGAAACGCCCTTGGAGGCGAGGCTTGGCCGCTACCAACAATTTCGGCTTTGGGGGAGCAAATGCGCACGTGCTTTTAAGAAACATCTCAAGAAAAAGGGTCAGTAATCTTTTCGAATGCCTAGAACTCTACACCTAGGTATATTGTATAAATAAAGTTTAAACATACTGGTTGATCTACGAAATCTTGTTCCTAATGATAAACTTCTATCTCATGTCATCCCTGGTTATTGATACCTAAGTACCTACTACACTTAGATATTTAATGAAACTTCCTTAACTGTTTTATTTCGAACACCCGACTTCCTACAACTTTCTTGACAACAGAATGCTGTTCTTCTGAAAAGAATCTGTATCTGAAGTTTGCAAAAGTTGAATATCAATAATAATCCTTTTAATCATCGGTAGCGGTAGTCGATAGAAAAAATGACATGTATAAATGTACCAAGTGTACTCATAGGCAATAACTGATTTTGACTTTGACATTTATTGATTTTACCTTGTTTTTCATATAATCTCTCTTATTGTCATATATTAAGTTGATATATTCTCATATTGTCTACAGATTAATAATGGCTTGCCATCTGATGACTTGCCTCGTTTGGTTTGTATATCAGGCCGGATGGAGTCTTCCGTAGCCATGGTGCTTAATCATTTAGAGTCAAGCACAGTTGACACAGATGAAGTACGATTGTGGCATGCTATTCACGAGCAAGATATTCCTAAACACGGCTTTAGAGGATATACTTTATTAGGTGATATACTTTTACTTCAATGGCAACTTGTAAACATTTTATATTTGAAAATTGTTTACGATATTCGTCTTTATTTCTAGGTTCAACTCCTAACAAGAGTATATCACTCGCTCGTAGCATCAAAACGTTAGCAGAAGGAGACCGTCCGGTCTATTTTCTATATTCAGGTTTTGGATCACAATGGCCCGCAATGGCCAGCCAGCTCATAAGGGTTCCAGTGTTCAGTGCTGCTATACAAAAGTAAGTGCACAAAGTGATATTCCGTTGTTATGAACAAGTTATTTATTGTTATTGCAAATTAACAAATACATCTGTCTGTAGGTGCCACAATGAATTATTAGGTACTAAAGGAATTAATTTAACTAAGATCATCACCGAACCTACACAAGCATTGGACAATATTTTACACTCTTTCATTGGAATTGTAGCAGTCCAGATCGGTCTTACTGATATTTTAAAAACAGTTGGAATCAAGCCAAACCATGTAATTGGTAAGTTTCCTAATATGTAGTTACAAAGTATCTCGACAACTTTTTGTATATTTCTAACATAATCTCAAATTTTCGTTTAGGCTATGATGTTGGAGAGTTGGGCTGTGCTTACGCAGATGGCTGCTTATCTGCAGAGCAGACAATCTTGGCGGCTTATAGTATGGGCCAGGCTTTTGTTGATGCTAAGTTAACTGGTCAAGTTCCTGGTTCTGATATAGCGTATTGTTCACGATATACCTCCGATGTTGGTACGAACTTAAGACTTTTTAAAATATATATCATAATAAATTAATCAACAAGGTCACCGTAAATAAATGTATTAATTCTTATATTTACTTTTCCAGCACCTAAAATTCTGAAGTCTTTAAGGGGAGTTATTCAGTCACCCAAGACACGTTCAGACAAATGGATTTCCACATCCGTCCCTCAAGCTTCATGGGAAGAGAAAGCAAAACTATCCTCTGCTGAATACTACATCAATAATAATAATTCTATATTTTTTCAATAATTCTATATTTTTTAATAGGGCGCTAAATATTATAACTTGTCAAGCCAATGATCTTTTTACTTATTTATCATTATTTTAGGAACAGCATCACAAATATTAGTCAATTTATATAGGGATCTTCTATTATACTGACAGGATGATTCGTAACCATATCAACTCAATTAGCGCTTAACGTGTGTGGAAAATTATCCGGTTTTACTAAGCAGCTCTACAATTACAGCGCCCTGCTGATTTCGAGGGGACGAAGCGCCTCATTTCATCAAACGCCATTATCATAGAAGTGGCCCCACATGGACTGTTTCAAGATACCCTCAAACACTCTCTTCCAAACAAAGTTACCAATGTGGCTCTGGCTCAGAAACACGAAAATGGCGTACAGTTCCTTTTCACTGCTCTAGGAAAGTAAGTATAGCATGATTCAATTTAGAATAGAGAAGATTCTTCTGAGGTGGCTCTATTTAGTAAATATTGAAATTATGCACCATCAGTCTTATATTTACAATTTTGGTAGAGTAACCAGTTCTATTTGATCTCAAAATTCCGTTTTCGCTTCTTTTACACTATAATGGCATAATAAATAAATTAGGAAATGTATCATAGAACGGTAAGATTGAGTTCTGAAGATAACTTTTTCATTTATCGGTATGCTTTTGCAGATTGTTCGTAGCTGGACTGAACCCGCACTTGGCCAACATCTACCCACACGTGGCCTTCCCGGTAGCACAAGGCACGTCAATGCTGTCACATTTAGTGAAATGGGATCATAGTGAAAATTGGTAATGATATCGTTCATCTTCATCTTTTGGTCCTCTCATGCTACATCTCTCTTAAGGTCAGATTTCCAGTGATATCTAATAAATAAAAACGTAATCTTGGCACGTCTGTACATTGAAAATATTTACAAAACAAAATTGGGTGGTCTATGGTTAACCTTAATAGAATAATATCATTCGTATAACAGAACACATTTCAAGCATTTTTGTAATTTTTGTCTGTTTGTCTGTTAGTTTGTGCACGCATCACTTAAAAACTACTTAAACGATTATGATGTACTTTTCACAGAAACATAGGGCATAACTCGGAGTAACATATATGCTTTGTTTGATCGCAATCAGTTTACACTATTGGGAAGTATAAAACTTAATGTTATTGTTTGTCGTTAACGTTTCTTTACAGGCACTTGCCAGCATTCCAGACTCAAAGTACAATTTTGGTACATGAGAGAACAGTCGAGATCAACTTAGCTGAAGACAATTTAAGATACTTGTCTGGTCATTGTATTGACGGTAATATCAACTTTTTTACTATGTGCCTACCCAAGATCATACTGACGTATTATTATTTAATTTACCTATCAAGACTTATTTTAGTTAATTGTTCCGATGCTTTTCTTCCAGGTCGAATACTTTATCCTGCTACTGGTTACCTGGTGTTAGTATGGGAGACATTAGCAATGGTGCAAGGTATTTCCCACGAAGCACTGTCAGTCGTCTTTGAAAACGTATGCTTCCATAGAGCTACCACTATACCGAAGGAAGGCAACATATTACAATTTATTGTTATGATACATAAGAAAAGCGGTAATTTTGAGGTAAATACGACTACTATTTCTGTTTAACAGTTTAATTTTATTGGAATTCGTTCCAATACTAATTTGACTAGCAAATGTGCATAATGAATGTAGGAAGAAGAAACAAATATGTGATTTTAGTACGCGTTTAATTTTAACCAATGTCCAATTCCAATTTTAATAGGAAACATGTCAATAATTATAGGTACATAAAATTGTATGTAGCAGTATATTGAATAACTATGTATGATAGTATACAATGTTAAGCAATATATATAAAGGCAACAATATAACACTTTTTGAGGTTCAGGTTTAATGCAATGCAGATGCAATGCAAATTGGTTGTTAATGTAGATCAAGAAGATGTGCCATTAGATGTGTAATTAGTCATTAGATTGATCCAAAATATTGATGCATTTGCAACTAAAACTACTCCAAAAACAAACTATTTCAAACAAAAACACAAATTAATTTGATTACCTATGGTCACGTTCGCTTCACGCCTGTCTATCATATAAGTATTTGATCCACTGTATTAAATATATCGAATAAAAGTACCGATATGTGTAAATCTCTTCGTGCTGACATTTTAAGCAGTATTATACGTTGTAGTACTTGGTATAAAGAACGTTAACAATGGGAGAGAAATGTAAAGTAAGACTGAACTTAACATTTGTGAAACATATTCGTAAACAATGACTAATACATGACAGGTGACTTGAAAAGTAGTCACAAATATCGTCGAAATGAATTACGCAGTAACTGAGTACCTATTTTATTGTGTCTATTTTGAAAAGTTTTTGAAAAACTTGTCTGTGTCACTTAAAATGATTCAAAACCTACAAAAGTGTCATAAAAATTAAGAAGCAATACAATATTTTTTTTGCTAGATCGTAGAAAATAATGTGTCGGTAGTAACGGGACGTATCTACGGAAAAAAAGGCGTAGGAAAAGAGTTCAGAGCAATCCCGGCGTCGGACGTACCTGCTGAATCTGAAGGCGGAATCATGTATACGAAGGAATTCTACAAGGAACTTAATCTCAGAGGATATCAATATAAGTAAGATCTTCTTTAGTCCTTTATCAAATGTGATCGTATTACGGGTAGGTACATAATTAAAATTGTGAGAGAAAACTAGGCTTGTTGTAATCAAGTTTGAATTGGTTAAGTGATTTACTTCTATCATTTGGTGCATGCTATTGAAATTTTCTTGCTCTCCAATGTTCCTGTCTTTTGTGGACTTCCTTGCAAAGTTTGGAATCAGAGATCAGTATGCAGATCATCACTCTGTCTAGACGGAGGGTGTAACACAATGCACCTACTGAGTCGTGATCTTACATCGCCTTGATAAGTTTTGAGCTATGTTGACAACCTTGTCTCTTGGCGGATCACCTCATCTCGTATCCTGTATCTCAAAGAAAGTCATAGCCCGTAAAGATTTTTCAAGGTCATAGAATTGTCGCACCATCATCAGTGTCCACGTTTGTGTTGACGACTAACTTATATGTATGTTGTGTATAGAGATTTGTTCCGAGGAGTTATTGGCTGCAACGTGGAAGGTACCAGAGGTCGTCTTCAGTGGAATAACAACTGGGTCACTTTACTGGACACCATGCTTCAACCCATGATTGTAACGCACGACACTCGGTCTCTTTATGTACCGACACGGATCGAGAAGATTGCTATTGACGTCGATATACACAATAATTTAGTGATGAAATCGAAAACCTCTACTAACAGTTCATTTGAATATCGATTATACCCACATATTGGAGTAACAAGGTAATTTCACAAACAAAAATCTTATAAAACATGCATAATTTTATCCACTGGAATTCAAATCTATCCTGATCTCCAACTGATTCATCATTAGAATTAGTATGGTGGCCGTACTCTATTAGATAGAATTTAACTATGTCTCAGACTCAGAGAAAACAATATACCTGTACCATATAATAATTTACATTGAGCTTTCCGAAATTTTTTGTCGTACCCTGATTGCTGAAGATTGCATTTGAGTTCAACTATTCTGTGGTTTTGTAGCAAAATAAAATAGTATGAGTA
The DNA here is from genome assembly GCA_947086405.1 of Esperia sulphurella. Taxonomy (NCBI): domain Eukaryota; kingdom Metazoa; phylum Arthropoda; class Insecta; order Lepidoptera; family Oecophoridae; genus Esperia; species Esperia sulphurella. The sequence goes on from OX352266.1 coordinate 3,196,994, forward strand.
AAAAGATAATATTAACCTTTTGATTTATTTAACAGAGTTGGTGGTATCGAACTTCGTGGTCTGCATGTGACAGCTATTGCAAGGAAACCTCCACTTGGCATTGCCGTGTATGAAAAGAATGAATTCATCCCCAACTATAGCACTAATGATATGAAGGTATAGTACATTTCACACTTAAGAAGGTAAAGTAAAGAATGATATAGATCGCGTGCCGAGGATTGCAAACGTTTGATCTGATCATTCTTGACTACCTCCCGTGGCATGTATAATATTTTAAGAGTTGCTACAGGTAGGAAGCAAAGTAACCACTTTCTCCCCGCAGGCAAATAACAGTGGTTTTCTTCGCTCTGTATATTCTTCCCTTCCCTAAATCCAAAACGTTATATTGGTTCAGACCAAATCTATACGCTACTCAAAATCTGGTAGGTATAAGGTGTCTCTTACTGAACGTCAAAATAAATTTAATGAATTTAATTTGGAACAATCATTTGTGTCAGTCCAAAAAACGGTATTAATCGCAAAGCATTTTAAATCATCAGTGAACATTTAACAATCTTTGCTGCTTTGTGTGCTGCTGCTGCTATTGGAAATGTCAAGTACCTGTTTTTTATAGAACATTATATTATTTAATACTCTAGGCCATTTCTTCCTCAGGTGGAGGACATTCTTCGCGCCGATCTGCAACTTGTTTTTGAAAATATTAATACGTACAAATTCAAATGCATTGAACTTGTTGATGAAGAATACGACAAAAATGGTCTCGAACCCGTAATACAAAAAGTTGGAGATGTTCTGGCAGACCTGCCCCTAGTGCAAGCTGAACTCTTGGTGATATCGAAAAAGGATATACATATGCCAACAAATGTTTCAGTTACAAATAATGAAGTTGCTGGACAGCTAAATACAATTGTGTTTATTGGAGCTAATCTTTGCAGCAGACCTAATGTAGGTTAATCTTTCCGACTTAATTTGTTTAATATCATCCCGTCAACGTCTATAATAATGTGAACAAAGCACGAACTATAATTTACAAAAACCTCATATTTTTGTATAAGTTTTATAATAAAGTTTATATTTTGCTTTTGACAGGTGCTCCAAGATGGTTTCTCAACGTTGAAAGACCAATGCTTTGTAATAAGTCGGGAAGTTCTTCCCCCACCAAACAATTTTTCGAAACTTTATGATATTGTTACAATACATCAGACAGGATTAGAATATTTGGTTCTTTTAAGAAAGAAGGTCATGTCAAAATCTACAATATATGTTAAAATCGTCACCGCAGATGAAACTTTCTCTTGGATTAATATGGTTAAGGAAGAAATGAAAGACGCTCAAAAACTAGTACTTTACAGTCAAGATGAGAGCATTAACGGTATTTTAGGATTGGTCAATTGTTTGAGACAAGAACCCGGTGGAGAAATAGTAAATGGACTTCTGATTGATGACCCTACAGCACCAAAGTTTGATCCAGAATTATTTTTTTATAAAAAACAGTTGAGCAAGGGCTTATCAATTAATGTTTTTAAAAATGTGAGTGACTTAGTTACGTTCCTAGTAAAAAAATTCTTCTTTAATAGCAAGATCATTTAGCAGATCATCTGCCGGATAACTTTAAAACTGCTGGACCAAATGGAACATGATGTGTAATTGCGCGGCAATGATGGGTATATATTGGGAAGTTTAAGAGTTTTATTTGTCAAGCCATCATATATATTCAGAAAAACTAAATAAAAATTGACCAAACCCTCACATTGTGTACGACGTACACTTTTGCTAATTTTTAGATATCAGTTTGTAAAATAGGTACTTACTAACAAAAATAAAATGTATATCTCAACTTTACAGGGTACATGGGGTACCTACCGTCATCTTTTACTTGAGAACCTGGAGGCCGTGCCATATCCTCACGCATATATCAACACAACAACTGCCGGAGATCTTTCTTCATTGCGATGGCTCCAAGGTTCACTTACAAAGGATTATATTCCTACAAACCCTGATCACCATCTTGTCCATGTAAGTTACAAACATAAGCCAACAATGGTATATTAGCACGCCTAAATTAGTTTTACTAATGGTCAATGCCACGCTGCCTGATGTAACGACGATCTGGGAAGGTGACCAAAAGCTACTGGGTGCGGTGATTGGAGGACCTGGTCTATTTACGTCCATTAGGGAGGGCCTATATCTAGCAGTGGATATTGAAAAGCTGATATGATGATGAGAATAATGCATAGTAAATACTAATCTACCATATAAACCGATATGGTTCAAATCTTTGTTTCTCCGTTCTCCGCGCAGTCTTTTCTGATATTGTTATAAAAAACTTGATTTTAAAAGATGTATTGCTGGAAGTTTATAGCTCCGTTTCTTCTTTACAGCGCCAAAATCTAGGAAGCGGAGGTCGATAAAAATGATCGTGACTTGTCTTCTGACTCTGATGATGATGAAATATTTAAATTTGCAGGTATACTGTTCAGCTCTTAATTTCCGTGATGTTATGACGGCAATGGGTCGCGTCTCATTGGACGCTGTCGCCCGTGGAAGACTTGCGCAAGAATGTGTACAGGGCTTAGAAATTTCTGGCAGAACAGTCAAGTAAGCAAATATATATAATGCAAATTCCAAACTTTAAACTTTACCCTACTCCATTTAATTTAATAAATGTATCAATTAATGTATGAATGCGTGAGTCAGGAATAAAAGGCTATTGTATATTTTTTTTCATTTATGAGTTTATCCTTAATGAATGATAAACAATTGATGAACAAATTTTTAAATATAACTAGAAACTTGGAATATCCATATGAACATAATTTTTTTTATTCCGATCCCTGGTATTTACACAACGCCAATTTATATCGGAATCGTCACATTATCGCCACTCGACATAAAATATTTATACAAATTCTTTCTCTTTCTTTAGTGGATCTCGTGTAATGGCTATGGCTGTGAAAGGCATCAGTAACCTGGTGCTAACTGACTCTAGTACGTGGTGTCCCATTCCCGATGAGTGGACTTTTGAACAAGCAGCTACCGTTCCTGTGGCCTATTGGACTGTCTATATGGCTCTGGTGAGAAGTTCGTAGAATAGACATAGTACATATAGGTTTTAGGCCATATGCTTAGGATTCCGTTTCTACTGGCATGAACAAAACCCACTACTGATTTTAAGCCTCCCATTTTATACAGGCTGTATAATCAAGACAGGACACTATGAGGGAAGTCAGAATATATAAGAAATAGATAAATTTGATCTAAGCAAACATAACGTTGACTACAAAAATAAGAAATTAGAAACAGAGAAAGAAAAAAAATAATAACTTTAAATGCAGCATTTTTTTCCGGAAATACCGAAGCTGGCAGGTAGTTCCATTCCTTAGCAGTTCGCATTATGAAAGAGGAAGCAAAACGCTTCTTGCGAATTCTCTGGAGGCATAATATTATGTTTTATAATATTTAAGAACTTTTAGACAGACAATACGAAGTAGCGCTTTATTATCAAGGCCTAGATATGAGAAAAGTACAATTTATTAATCAATGTAGGTAATTGTTGGAAAAGTACGCCGTGGCGAATCGATACTCATTCACGCCGGGTCTGGTGGCGTTGGGCAGGCAGCCATCAACGTGGCGCAGCACTATGGCCTCGAAGTGTTCACTACAGTCGGTACTCCAGCCAAGAGAGAATTTATTAAACAGCTCTTCCCTCAACTTAAAGGTACAATCTTATTTGCTTGTTCGTGGTTTGTTTTCTGGACTATGTAGCGTCAATAAGAGTTATTGTGTTAAGTGGCTGCTAAGTTACAAAGGTATAAATTGTCCCTAGTGCTACGCTGACAGTTGCACCGGCAAACTAACATGCTCATCGCTTCGCTTATCAAAACTTATTTCGGCATTTGCCTGCTATCCAAAGTTTGGCTATGTACTTCGGACCTAGATTACAACACACATATCGATGGTATTCTAAAAGAACTTATCAAGTCCATACGTATGCCAAAATTAAATTTGAAATAATGCCAAATGAAATGGAAAATAAGAGAGCTTTCGTGTGAAGCTTTCGTTTCGTGTTATAGGCTGATTTTATTTTCAGGGCGTTCGTAACACATTAATAAAATTATTTAGAAAATTAAAAATACTAACTTAAATACTACTTACATAATGAGCCGTATGGTCAATAAAATTAGTTTTAGCCAAAATAGACTATGCTATGAGTATGTTCAATTTTTAAATAACTCCTATAACAATATAACAACAGAGTCATTTTTTAAAACAGACAGTCACATCGGCAACTCGCGTGACACTTCGTTTGTGGACATGATCCAACGTGAGACCAACGGTAGGGGCGTAGACCTCGTGCTCAACTCTTTGGCAGATGAAAAGCTACTGGTAAGAGAATATGTACTATAAACTTAATCAAATTTTAAAAAAAACTATTAAAAAAAATAGGATTTTAAAATACAAGTCAAAGTTAAAATCATCATTGCCATTTATATGAGTACATTTGGTACATATACGTCATTTTATTTATCGACTACCGCTTCATAGGTGTTAGCTCTGTGAATAAGAAACGGCGCAACAAACTTCACGCAACACATCTTTTAAAAATCAAGTTTGCATACAATTAATAAAGATTTTGCGAAGCCGAATTAAAATTAGTACCAGGCATCTTTGTCATTCAAATAATCGTTATTTCATAATAGGCTTTCTTACAAATGTGTTTCTCAATGTGAGTCTTAAACTTTCTGTCCGTCATATTTAAGATTTCCTCCGGTAGTTTGTTATAGAAGCGTATACATTGTCCCGTGAACGATATACTGACCTTAGTCTTAAACCTGGTAAAACAAGTTTATTTTTATTTCTTGTATTATAACTATTATTGTCACAGTGCCTCAAAATCTAAAATGAATTGACCAGCTACTGTTAATATGCTTATTTCTTTAAACTTTTCTCTTAATGAGTCTCTACAACGCAGATTATAGATTGCCCTAACCGCTCTTTTTTGCAAGATAAAAATGGTCTCTATATCTGCTGCTTGTCCCCACAGTAGGATACCGTATGCCATGATACTGTGGAAGTAGCTAAAGTACACTAACCTCGCGGTAGCAACATCAGTTAATTGTCTGATTTTCCTTACGGCGTAGGCGGCAGAACTTAATCTGCCAGCTAATGAAGTTATGTGGGGTCCCCACTGTAAAGATGAATCTATAGTTATACCCAGGAACACAGTACTTTTAATAAATTCTAGTGTGTCATTACCTAATGTCACATTGTTTTCTACTTTTCTTACATTTGGTAGAGAGAATTTAATACATTTAGTTTTCTTTGTATTTAATGCAAGGTTATTTACACTAAACCAGTTAAGAATTTTCGTGAGAGTATTTTTTACCTCAGCAAGTCACAGTCTTTTCTGGTAATTTAAAAAATCAGCGTAGTGTCATCGGCAAATAAAACTATATCGGACATGTTTTGTATTAAAAAGGGCAAGTCATTTATACATACAACAAAAAGAAGTGGGCCCAGAACTGAACCCTGGGGTTCCCCATTTTCACAAATGACCCAGATGACCGAAATCCGTTTATATCTACTTTTTGTACTCTATTTTCTAAGTCAGATTTAAGTAATTCGAATGCTTTGTCTTTAACGCCATAATGTTTCAGTTTAAGTAGCAAGGTTTCGTGATCAACACAATCAAATGCCTTAGAGAGGTCGCTGAAGACGCCTATTGCATCATGAACGCCTTCCCAAGCATCATGGATATGCTTAACAAGCATGACTGTTAATACCGAACTGAGGATCGTGAAGGAGTAGTTTAAGATTGAAATGACAAAGCAATTGATTGAGTATGATCTTCTCGAATATCTTGCTAAGCACAGGAAGAACTGACACTGGTCTAAAATTACTGGGATCTTGTTTGTCACCAGATTAAAAAGTGGTATGATTTTACTGTGCTTCATAAGATTAGAGAAAACCCCTTGATTTATACTCATGTTAAATATAAAAGCTAGGTAAGGCGCAATAACCGTTAGGATCGAATTTATGACTTTAACGGACATTCCCCATAGATCTTCAGAGGATTTTAGTTTTAATGACTTAAATGCCTTAATAATTTCTACTGAATTAACGTGTCTAAAGTGAAAGTCTGTTTCGCATCTTGTAACATTATTATTAAGTAAAGTCTCGGCAAGAATAGGCGATGAATGCAGAGCTTCGGTGGTTTTCATGGGGATCTTAGTGAAAAAGGTTTCAAACAACTCGGCTACCTCCGTTTTGGAACTAGTTACTTCACCGTTACTTTTGATAGTGTACTCATTATCTCGTGACTTAGTTTTGGCAGTTTTAGTTATGGCAATATTTGGTTGCTTACATCATTGCACAATTTTTTCGTTATCCGTATATAATCAGTTCCTGGCACCTGCACTGACTTGTTGGCCATCTCGCAGGATGTCAGTGACAACAATTATTGGGTACTATAATACATGAATAAGTTGGGGGTGAACTTCCAGTAGATGAAAAAGTGACTCAGAATGTCGCAGATATTTCTTGAAATGAAATGTAGAATGGTCATTCTATTTAAATCTACCATTGATATCACTACGTTTTTAAAGTGACCCTAACGAACAAAATAACAATACCAATGTTGATATTTTCAGGCTTCAGTGGCATGTCTCGCCCGCCATGGTCGCTTCCTTGAGATCGGAAAATACGACATCACTAACAATACCTTGATAGAAACCTGTTTCCTAAAAAAAGAGATCTCATTCCACGGCATAATGTTAGACTACATCCATGACGCTAACAGCTTAAAACTACGGAAGGTTAGTAATATTATTTTATCATCAGTTATAATTTTTGATTTTTGTTGAGACTTGTTCTGGGGATATAAATACACATATCCTCTCTCCTAAGTGGGACGATTAAAATATTAAAATCCCACGGTGGCCCCTGCTCTATGCACCCACGTCCCCGATGACCTCTTTTCGTCGACTAATTCTTTTACAATACTTAATTGGAGTATTATACGAGTATACCTGATGAGAACTGACCATTATCTTTTATTCCTCGGCAAGTTCTTCAACTGTCTATAGAAGGTCCATTCCTTGTTAAGCCTCTCTAAAATCTATAAATCTGTAATTTTTGCGTGTATGTGTGTTGAAATTATGATCCAAAACAAAGTGAACTTCGGACTGCAATGTGTGAACTCCCTTCCTAGTAATGTACTTCACATTAGTAAGGAAGGGGAGATATCTTAATGTGTTCTTAGATTTAGCTAGGTTTTGTTGCCAACAGACTTTACAACAGCTCATGATTACCGGTATCGTGAGTGGAGCCGTCCGTCCACTCACCTCCTGCACGTTTGAGAAGTATGACGTCGAGGACGCATATCGATATATGGCTGCGGGCAAGCACATTGGCAAGGTATGAGTTCTATATATCCCACTAGGATATGTATGTATATTTTACACATTCGACAGACTGCTGTAAAAATATTGGTGGAAGTACCTACTTTATTTCCGCCATTTTATTCTCTGATGACTAACAACATGTGTGCATAACTCAAAACAATGTCTGATTGCTCATGTTCTTTTATCATGTAATTGATTGTCAGTTATATAGGATAGCTAGCGTAACAGATAGGGGTTAGTGATATCACGGTGTACGTATAAATCGAATTAAACATCGTCTAACACTGCCCGCTCAGACCACAGCGATATATAATGCATCTGAGGGGAATAACGACAGAACAGCTGTTATTCATTTATTGTATTTAATTAAAGAGCATCAGGGCTATTTCTAGCAAAACAATATGCATAATAGTTATAATATTTTTGTACACATCCTTTCAAGTGACATGAACATTATGAATTTGTCTCAGGTTATCATCAAGATTCGTGATGAGGAGCCCAGTGGTGAACTAGTGAAACCTAGTCCTTTATATATAGACGCTCTTCATAGGTACGTATGACTTATTGATATTAAAGTATGCTAGTGGTAACATTCGTCACAGAATACGAGTGAAATAGTCAACGAAGAATAGTCATTTAGTGAAGAATCCATTAGGTACCAGCAAGTATAAATCCGGACGCCTGAAAAGTGGTCCGACGACCAATATAAGTTACAAGAACTGGGTGCACGCATTAAGTAAGTCCCGTATCCCAAAAAATGATTCTATATGGTTCCTATAGCTACGCTATGACGCGGATGGAAGCGGTGACAAAACTCCTAAAAATTATTGATGGTTTCCACACATAAACGTACACTTCACTGACTTTTTTTATTTTTCTCTCCACAGGTACACTTGCAACGAAGAACATGTTTATGTGTTAATAGGGGGACTAGGAGGATTTGGACTCGAGCTAGTGGACTGGCTGGTTCTGAGAGGTGCCAGAAAAATAGTCTTGACCTCCAGGAAAGGACTTTCTAACGGTTATCAGGCGTTAAGGATTAAGTATGTTTATAAAGTAATTTAACATAGATTCTCAACAATACGTATAAATGTAATGTATCGTTGTAATGAAATGAAATAACACGTTACAGGACATGGGCGTCATATGGAACTGACGTAAAAATTTCGACACATGACGTAACTACAGAATCTGGCTGTGAGGAAACACTTAAACTGGCTAACTCCATGGGACCAGTTGAAGCAATTTTCAATCTTGCAGTTGTATTAAAAGATGCAGTTTTCCAAAATCAGACACCGGAGACATTCAAAACATCGTTCGGACCAAAATCTCTTGCTACAATTCATTTGGACAAGCTTTCGAGGAAACTGTGTCCGAAATTAAAGTAAGTGTATTTTTATAGAATGACGCAGCAGGACTGGTTAGGATTAGTTAAATGTTCTTCTAATACATAAAGGCATCGTAAGAGTAGTGTTTTATCTTAACTTTGAGTTTTAATTTTAAACCAAACAGGAAGAAACAAGAAAGAAGCCATATAAAAAAAAATAGATCATGCATTATTCACACAGAATATCTTTAGTTTAAAATGACTATTTGTTATGTGGAATTCTATTATAACAATTGTTTTCTATTGTAAATGTAATAACATTTAAGTTTTCAGAATTTGCATAATTGTGCGAACACTTGAAATGCATGTCAATTCTTAATGTTGGTATATTTCATCCACAGAGATTTTGTAATATTCTCATCGGTATCTTGTGGACGTGGCAACGCCGGTCAGACCAATTACGGTTTCTCTAATTCTGTAATGGAAAGGATCTGTGAGGAGAGAAAGAAAGTTGGTCTGCCAGCCTTGGCGATACAGTGGGGAGCTATTGGTGACGTAAGTAAAATCATATAAAGACAGACTTTTCAACTATTTATTTTGATGACACATAACAAATAATCTGCTTATAATAAAAATCCTATATTACATTATTTTTATGGTTCTGATAAAAAGGTGAGTTATTCAATCCATTTGTCTGTCTGTGTGGCGGATAGATAGCTCATAACTACCTACAAGCCCGACTGAGCTTTTGGGATATATACGAAAGTGTCTACTAAGTAATCTATCTGACTACGGGAATCGTCTTTTAGACTCTAACGACTATGTTGAAACGTCTTCGACCAAACTTAAAAGTGGAATAACAAGAACACGAATCAACTAACTGTCTGTAATTGACAGAAACCGCAGATTTTGTGCCCCGTACACATTGCTAACTTTTTTAATGTCCATATCCTCTTTTGAAGGTCACTCTTTACATCATTATGTATACAATACACAAATGTGTTAAGTCTAAGTCTAATTTGTATTGAAAACTAACATTTTCTTGCCTGCAGGTGGGTTTAGTAGCCGATATGCAAGAAGAGAACATCCAAATTGAAATCGGTGGCACCTTACAACAAAGAATCGTGTCATGCCTCCAAGCCATGGATACATTTCTAAAACAGGATAAAGCCGTCATTGTTTCGTCTATCGTGGTGGCAGAGAAGCGGACTGGACCGTCAGAGGGCGGCACATGTGCCGAAGTTATAGCCAATATTTTGGGTAGGAATCAATATATTATTATTGGAAGCTAATTGTTGAGTCCCAAAAGCTCTCGCCGCGTTGCACTGTGAGATAGCGCCCTCAATGCGTGTGGTAGACCCCTTAAAATCGACCGACAAAATGCGAACCCGCGTTGGTGTATGTGGCTCATCCCTAATTCAGCAGCAAGCATAACAAAGATAACAGATTTAATACACTCTAAACTTCTTGATATTGTACTTAAATGAATGTTAGCATCAATTAGCTACAAAACATGTTTCTTTCCAATTCAGGTATTAAGGATTTGAAGACCGTATCTCAACAAGCAGCGCTGGCTGATCTGGGCATGGACAGTATAATGGCCGTGGAAATCAAGCAGACACTCGAAAGAGATTTTGAGATTTTCCTTAGTGCTCAAGAAATTAGGAATGTGTCGTTTGGCAAGTATGTTATCAAAATCCACCACGATTGACTTGTAGGAGACATACGCGCGCGTCCATTTCAGAAACTAAGGCTTCTAATAAATAAACTATTTTTAAATTAGTCATAAGTCCCTTTAAAATGTATTCAGGTACCTAATCACACTATTTACAAGCAAATTTAACGGACATAAACTCTGGAAACTATTTCTTTACTGCAGAGTTATTTAAATGATAAAGAATGTCTAAACAAAATAATATATGGCAGCCAAGACCTTCACTGTTTTATAATAATGTAAAAGATCTAATCTTCTCTATATTGCCATATTTTATCTCACAAATTCCTTCTTATTTTGCATTAGATTAATGGAGTACAACACAGCTAATGCATCAGACAGCAAAGTCTCAAAAACTAGTGAAACCGGACCCGTATCCTTAGCTGGACTTGAAGTCTTCATGAGGAACTTTGGAGATGAGGAATCGGCCTCAAAACCGTTTATATACAAACCTTCACGAATTAGCGACGGGATAAATGTAAGATTTTTATTAGCTATTACAATACAATACGACAATCTTAGCACTACTGCATAGTAAAATCTTGACTATTTCAAGACTATCTGTGTCCGCGGCTCCGCTAGCGTGAACTACAGAATCCGCTCCCATTCCCTATCCCGCTCCCGCTCCCGCTCCCGCTCACACTTCCACTCCTACTCCAATTCCTACTCGCAGCTCCAAATTCATCGCAATCTGAATAGTACGGAAATACTATTATGTGCAATAATATGTAATCTAATAAATAAAATCGTAAACATCGCGTGTCTGTACATTGAAGATATTTGCAAAAAAATGAGGGGTCTAAAGATAAGTAATAGAACACATTTCAATCATTTTTGGAATTTTTGTCTGTTTGTCTGTGAGTTTGTGCACGCATCACTTAAAAACTACTGAACGGATTTTTATGGACTTTTCACAAAAACATGGGGCTTAACTTATCTTAACATTTAGTCTTTATTTCATCGCAATCAGCTAACTCAATCAATAGTTATAGACATTTTTAGTTTTCAAATACATTAGTAGGTAAGGTTAGTATGCAATAGTAGTATGGTTGGCGTGGGTGTGGGCGTGGCAAAAGGAGAGTGGGTGTGGGCGCGGAAGCGGAAGAGGGAGCGGGAGCGGAATCGGGACAGGAAGCGGGAGAGAAAGCGGAAGCAAAAGCGGAAGCGGGAGCGGGAGTGGTAATGGGAGCGGATTCTGTAGTTCACGTGAGCGGAGCCGCGGGCACAGCTAGTTAATAATAATTGCATACTAACCTTACCTACTAATTAATTTGAAAACTAAAAATGTCTATAATTTTTGATTGAGTTAGCCGAATGCGATGAAATAAAAACTAAATGTTAAGTTAAGTTAAGCTCCATGTTTTTGTGAAAAGTCCATTAAAATCCGTTCAGTAGTTTTTAAGTGATGCGTGCACAAACTCACAGACAAACAGACAAACATACAAACAGAGAAAAATTCCAAAAATGATTGAAATGTGTTCTATTACTTATCCTTAGACCCCTCAATTTATTTTTTTGCAAATATCTTCAATGTACAGACACGCGATGTTTACGATTTTATTTATTACATATATTGCATACTAACCTTACCTATTAATCTATTTGAAAACTAAAAATGTCTATAACTTTTGATTGAGTCAGACGATTGCGATCAAATAAAGACTAAATGTTAAGTTAAGTTAAGCCTTTTGTGACAAAATCCATCAAAATCCGTTCAGTAGTTTTTAAGTCATGCGTGCAAACTCACAGACAAACATAAACAGACAAATATTCCAAAAATGATTGAAATGTGTTCTATTACTTATTCTTAGACCCCTCAATTTTTTTTTACAAATTTCTTAAATGTACAGACACGCGATGTTTACGATTTTATTTATTAGATATTTTTATGGTTCGGTGAAATCAGATAACAGTCAGCCAGATAACTAAAAAACTGTTGTACCGACTGATATGATGATTTCCTGGCAATGATGGGAAAAGTATCACCATTCCAGATTTGTTTTTTTTTTTAAATATTTTAGGAAATGTAAAATATTACAGGACCGCACACATTTTGAAGGACATAGGACATTTGATAGATCGAATTAAATCATGTATTTTATTTTGTCACATCATGAAACTTTGAACTTCGAAAAAGGGACCCTGGCCCGCTACAGGGAAAAATTAATTTGTGGAACTTGGTAATTTTTGAAGGATTGCCTACAAAAACTTCGAAAATATTCACTTTAAATTTTTGAGTTCGAAAAGTAATTTATATAAGTTATATATGTTCCAAGTTATGATGTGACAATGGGTCATCAGTGAAAAAGAAATTTGACAAAAATAGTTGCCCATATTCCCCTCTATCCGATAAAAAATAGGCAATAGGTTTTAGGTACTTTTCCAATACCGAGTATACGCAGTAACTAGACTACTCATGCAAGTGTTTAAAACAACATTTAAATCGTTTAATAAATGAATTATTTTTTCAGGACGTTTTAACTCAGGACCCAAATCCTATAATGTTCCTGCTGCCAGGTTTCGAGAGTTGCGCTAGCGCATTAGAGACCCTTTGCAGTAAACTTAACACCAGGACTTGTGTGTTACAACTTGGCATCGACAGCAAAGCTGACACTTTGGAGAAAATGACTAACAGATTATTCACGGTAAATGTTTTTTTTTATTTTTATTAAATAAGGTAAAAATAAAAGAGAAAAACAAGAAAGGTAAAATACTACAGCAGAATATGTAGCCTGGTTCATGCTACAAATAAGATGGATACAAGAAGTTCTTGCAAGAAATGTAACGCATGGTTATTATAACGCATAAAATGTATATGCATGTTGTAATCGTTAAGAATTTCCAGCCGATTATTATGTAAATATCAAAAACTTTGTACTGATTTCGAAACTATATTTTCTAATAAGTAAAATGACGTCAATAAGTTTTAAAAAAGAAGCGCGATACATCCGAAACTTAGACTTTAAACACTCCTATACACTTATGAAGTGCCAGTGGGCGGGCCACATATGCCACAGAACCGACGGCCGCTGGGGCAGACGAGTTCTGGAGTGGAGACCGCGGATCGGCACTCGCAGGGTGGGACGGACGACCTGAAGAAGGTGGCCGGAAGCGGCTGGATGCGGAGGGCGGAGGACCGGGTGTGGTGGCATTCATTGGGGAAGGCCTATGTCCAGCAGTTGACATCTAGGGGCTGACATTATGATACACTTACTATGACCTTGAAGAGAGAAAAAAACTTCAGTTGCCTTAGAGATATTAAGAAACTTAAAACTAATAACGAAAGTACGTTACCTAAAATGTAAAATATAACTATTAGTTGCTATGTTAAATAAAAAGCAGCTGCGGTAGGCCTAAATTAGACAAAATGAAGGGCGTGACACTTGAAAACTGTAGAACAAAAAATCTAATATTCAACATTGAAATCCTTCAACAGTGAAAATTATTAGTATTCTAAGGTGCAATACAATACATTTTATTGCACAAACACAGTTACAAGTTTTAAGAGATAAAAATAGTACATTATTAAAATATCATCATTATGGGTCTCGTCAGAACACAAAGTGGGTCCATGGTCAGTGCATCTCAAACCAAGTGGTTTGAGAGTAACAGATCTTTTTTCAATTGCTTGCTACACAAAAAAAAATACTGATGGGGAGGGATACAGTTATTATGGTGTTTTCATAGAATATGTCCAAACGAGGAAACACTTCCTTGCAGGAATTTACTTCAATAAATAATTGGTCTGTCAGCCTCTACTGCTCTTAGGTTGTAGTGTTATGTCGCCAATGGATATCTAGGATGTTGACCAGACTACCTACTTACCAATTCCTTTACATAATTTATCTGGATAACATTATTTCTTCACAGACAGTGAAGTCACAACTACCTCCCAGAGCTCCTTTCTACCTACTTGGTTATAGCTTTGGGACAATACCGGTGTTGAATTTAGCTGCGAAACTGGAAAGTGAAGGTAATGAACCATATACAATACAAACATAGAGTGAAGTTAAGAAAGTCTAGACAGTGAGGTCTATAAGATCGAGCTCTAAACTAAATAACAAAAACTGAGGTATGGCTAGTGAGACTGAAGATATTATCGAAAGATGTGATTTCGGGACTGTACAATAGTTATTGGAAAATATCTGTTTTTTTGGAACTGTCTGCCACTTATTTGTACTGACGTCATGTGAAAACTAGTTGACGAATTTTGATAGGGTTTTCCCTATTTAATTACAGAATTATAATTATTCATAGTAAAAATAATATATTTTTTTGATATTTTCCACAGCATTACGATAACGAATTGTCAATAGGAACAAGAATGTGAAACAGTATCACATCATGATTATTTAAGTACCTACCTCAGGTTTTCCGAAATGATATAATATAAACCTCCTTTTCCGGCAAGATTGTTCTAACCGTCATCTAAACTTACGTTCTATTACAACACGTTGTCTTGTTTAAATACATATTGTTTTATTATATAATGCTCTGGTCTACCTAGACATATTACACACAATGTGTTAAACTAATGTTTATTTTTAGGGCACAAAGGCTTGGTCATCTGTGTAGATGGCTCACCTGATTTCCTATACGAAATGACGTCAGCGATATTCCAGAGTGGTATAGACGGTTCGACGCTAAAGAACGCTCTCATGCAGCAAGCCCTTCATTTATTATTGAAAGACGACAACATCATTGGTAGCATCATGGAAGAAGTTTATAAATATGACACAATCGACGAGAAAACTAACTGCATACATAAATTAATTCCCGTCGATCTTGATTATTCTTCCAGCTTCATGGAAGCGATAGCAAATGCTGCTTATGACCGTTTTAAAGTGATACTTCAAAAGTCGGAATATAAGCTTAACACATTAAAATCCAAAATCTTTCTGCTACGTCCTAAAAAGTTACCGCAAAACATTGTATGCGAAGACGATTATGGATTACACAAATTTAGCGATAATAATGTAAATGTGTATCATTTGGATGCTGATCATGTTAGTATAGTCGAGATTGAGGAGAGCGCTAACATTATAAACAACATCACAGCAGAATCAAGAGTCGAACAAACAGACAAAACTGGAACAAATGTTATCACGAAAATGATTGAGAAGACATTTCGAACGGTATAAGTTTAATTAAGACATGATTTTATATTGGATTAGAAAGAACAATTAAAGCGTTAAATGATTTTACTGTACGAAATTCATATATTTAAAGAAAATACATTTTATTTCATAATCCGATATTGGTTAAGCTATATAAACAAAGCTGTATCACTATATTATACAGCATACATTATATTGTGTCATATACTTGTAACGGAGCACCCCTAGCCCGGGCTAGCGGGTGTGCTTCTCGTTGCACTAAATTTATATTCCCTTGTACGTCTGCGTACTGAGGGCTGTTTGGGATTTATAACCTACTGGGACTTAGACAAAGGAAACATCATTTTAATAGTTGAGATGGCACCGTCGTGCCTTTATTTAAATTTAACTTAGTTGCTACACTATACATAGGGTGATTTATTCTACTTCGACTATGACGGGCCTTTATGAGGACCGCTCGATATCCGTTCTACTCCCTCCTTCCCGGTCGGTCCTCCAAGACCGGCCGGGTCCCTATGGGTCTGAGGGTAACCTCGTACGGACTGCGCGGACCCCCCCGCACCGCCACACATACGAGGTCAGGGACGTAAGCACGACGCGGCCCTCCCCCCGCACCGCGCTATACGTCTCCTCAGCCGAAGGTACCGTACGGACTTCGCGGGGACCCCGCACCGCCACACATACGTGACCTGTTTGAGCAACTCGCCTTGGAGCTCGTTTCGCTATCAGTCAGAGGACGTCGCGGTCAACCCCGCACCGCCACACTCTGCTGTCCGGCTAGTGAGCTCCCCGATGAGTGCTCACGATCTCGGTCCGGGGCCGCCTTTTATCCTCTGGCAGCGACTCGCTGCGCGCGGCGCGCAGTGGGGATAACTTGCCAGGGCCAGCTCGAGTTGTGAGGCTGGCGCTCGATGCAGCAATGGGCCGGCTCGGTGGGTCGTTACATACTTAACTGGCATGTCAGTTAATTAACTCGAATCATTAGTATTTTCTTACCTAAAATTTAATTAATCAACTGGAACCGTACCAACTTTTTGAGTAATGTCGAAGACTTTCGTTCAAAGTTAGTACGTTTAAGTGGCAATGGGCTGGTCATATGTGTTGGAGAACAAGTTTCTGACCTGAAGGTCTCATTATGTGTACTATATGTTTTTGGGGTCGCTAAATCCGCATTAGGGGTCAGTTTCATCCCAGCACGTCTGACATCTAAGAGACTTGAATACGCTCAGAACAACCTAGAATGTTATTTTTTTAATTCGGAATACAACGTTAGACACTGTTTAAATTTATTTAACAAAATCTATCTTCTACTAGCAAACTCCCGCGGCTTCGCCCGCGTGGACCAAGTTTTTGTTTCCCGATGGAACCATTGTTCCAGAGGTAAACATGAGCCTATGTTCAAATAAATGATGTTATGTGTACTAATCAAAAAATTATTGCTATTAGTTTAACAGCCAAGCTGTGAAAGAAACAGATAAATAAACACACAAACACTCTTTAGACTTAATTATATTAAAACTGTTGCCCGCAGATTCGCCTGCTTAAAAAAGGTCTTTGTTTCCAGCTGAAAAAACCCACGGTAAACCAAGCTATCCAACAGTGAAAACCACATTCGAATTCATTTAGTGGTTTTGGAGAAGAAGCTGTTGACATTATCATTATCATAAATTATTTAATCGACGTGTTTACTTATTAATGTTTTCATCGTTTTATACATACAATACAGTTCATCATCATATTTGCCCTGCGGCATATACTGCTGGACATAGGCCTTCCCCAATAAACGTCACCATACCCGGTCCACCGTCTCCGAATCCTGCTGCTTTCGGCCGCCTTGCTCAGGGCGTCAGTCCATCTAGAGGCGGGGCGCCCCCCTTGCGCGCGTGCCTATCCGAGGTCCCTACTCCAGAACTCGTCTACCTCAGCAGCTGTCAGTTCTGCGGCAGATGTGGCCCGCCCCCTGCCATCTCAGCTTTATAATCCTTTTTAGTTTAAATGTATCTATACGTTTGGAGAATACTACTTTTGAACACCATTTCAGCCCCTTAGGGGATGGTTTTTCAAAAACTGTAAAACCCGTGTTCAATTATTACGTTGTTCGAGTACTCCTCCAAAGTTTAGAATTAATAGAAACATCTAATAGTTTTTCTCCATACAAACTTTGAACGCCTATTTTACCACCTTAGGGGTTGAGTTTTGAAAAACCCTTCAATAGTGCATACTGTAGATACATGAGGAATTGTGATATATTTCAAGTTTCTAGAGCAATCGGTTTGGAAACGACAACTTTCGAACTCCATGTCATCCACTTCATCATCATCAGGTTATTTTTGTCTCCACTGCAGGAGCACAACCCTCTCTCATCTGCTAAAGACAGACGGAGGATTTGCCCTACACTCCCCGCGCTGGCCAGACGTCATCCACTTAGGGGTGATTGTTAAAAAAACTGAAAAAACACGTGTTAAATCATTAAATATTTAGAGTACTTACAAAGTTTCGAATTGATTGGTACATCTAATAGTTCTTCTCCATACAAACTTTGAACCCTTATTTGACCAAATTAGGGGTTGAATTTTGAAAACCCTTCGTTAGCGCATACTTGAGCTACATAAGGAACATTTGTGCTTAAATTCCAGTTTCTAGAACAATCGGTTTGGAGACTACTAATTTCGAACTCCATATACACATGTTCAATCATTAAGTTTTTAGAGTACTCCTTGTGTTAAATGTTTCTTTCAATTCCGTACAAAGTTTGGAATTGATAGAAACATTTTATAATTTTTCTCCTTACAAATTTCGATTACTAAAGTCCGATCAGTCGTTTTTAAGTGATGCGTGCACAAACTCACAGACAAACAGACAAGAATTTCAAAAATGATCGAAATGTGTTCTGTTACGTATCCTTAGACCCCCCAATTTTTTTTTGCAAATATCTTCAATGTACAGACACGCGAAGTTTACGATTTTATTTATTAGATTTGCCTTAATTATACGACTGCGGCATAATGAATTGGATGCGTTGTTTTAAATTTCAGACAATGGCGGTTGAAAGGTTAAACAGTTGTACGTCGGTAAAACGTTCATTGCACATTTAAAGCTTG
This sequence comes from Esperia sulphurella, assembly GCA_947086405.1. Taxonomy (NCBI): domain Eukaryota; kingdom Metazoa; phylum Arthropoda; class Insecta; order Lepidoptera; family Oecophoridae; genus Esperia; species Esperia sulphurella. Next base: position 3,215,656 of record OX352266.1, read on the forward strand.
ATAACTAGATTATATTTAAAAAAAATTACTTATAATTATACCTAGTAGGTGCAGTCCCAAATGACCACCACTCAATATGACCACTTCACAAAATTACTTCCTAAAATGACCAATTCCTAAAACTCCACTTCCCGCTTCCAGAAATGTCCCTTTTTTTATTAAGATGGGTCTAACTACAACTGTAAAAACTGACAGACGGACATGACGAAACTATAAGGTTTTCATTGACTCAGTGCAGGGACTGCCACCCCCGTCTAAGAATAAAAATCTTTATCTGAATTATCAGTTCGGTGCAATTACTATTAGTCTTATCATGGGGGAGTTTTGCCCATAATGGCCACGCTGGGCAGACGTGTGGGTGGGTATCTAACTGGTTTCTGATGTACGTAATTTATACGTATTTAACATGTCCCTTGTTAGTAATGCAAAACGTTTACGCACCCTACCTGTTAACCAAACGAAATAAGTACATATTCAAATGTGAAATAATTTCTTTTCAATGAAAAGGAACCATGGCACTATTTTTGACACTACAGGTGAAAATACCAAAATATTTGACCCAAGAACCCAGAATAGATTCTAATAAAATGTATTCCAATTATTTCACTATAATCTGCTTTAGACTTAGAGTTATATATAACAGTCACAAGTCACAATGCATAATAAATTACATCTATCTATACATATAGAATCTAAGTTTAACCTATCATCTTAAATATATTGTATAGCTAAATTATCAAAAATAAGTTACAAGCGTTTTTATTTGAAAAAAGCTACTATAGCATAAATAACTTTCGAAATGATATAATTAATAAAATACAATTAAGTTGCAATGAAGTTTTTAGAAAATAAACATAGGGCTTAATTTGGATTAACATTTAGTTTTTATTTCATGGTAATCGGTCCACTGTATCAAAAGTTATACGAATTTATATTTTTTGAAGAGGGACGGAGGAAAGAAAAGGGGCAAGAAGAGGGGTGAGGGAAATGGAGGGTGAGGGGTGAAAAATGGGGTGAAGGGAGGGGGAAATTGTGCATGAAAAGGAGGACAAAGAACAAGGTTTAGGAGGTGGTTCAGGGGAAGGAAGGGTAAGGACACGGTCGGAGAGAAAAAAATGGGGGAGAAAGGGAGGTGGGGAGCCACGTATTTCTGTGCCCTGCGCGTGTAAAGTCGCGGGCACAGCTAGTTTGTAATATTTGCCATCTGACAGTACGAGTATTAAGTGAGTGAACAACATATGCGAAACACAAAAGATTTGGTTTACTATGAAACAAAATATTATTGGAAAACCATTTTTAAGACATAAAGTTCTGGAAGCTAAAAGGTTGATGGGCGTTTTGGTCCCAGTTACAATTACAACAATAACAACAATAAATGCTACGCCAATGAAAATGTCTTATTAAGTAGAACAAATAGTTGCTATGACGGCTAATCTCAGTTAGCTGTATTTTAGACGTTATCAGCCTTTTATTACCCTCCTACTTACATAAACCAATTACAATACGTGATAAGTATCTTATCTGTTTAAAATTGTAGGAGAACTCGAGAATAACTAGGTAAGGCAGGTCGGCAAATTTACCTAAAGCAGAGAATACTACATATTACTATGTATTAATGGTGTGTACAAAGCTTTGAAATAACTGAATTTAATTACAAATTTTATTGGAATAATGTAGTGTTTTCTGCTTTAGGAAAGTTTGGCGACCTGCTTATCTTAGTTGATTTAATTTTATTTTATCGTTTAAAATACTTTATATTCAAAAAGAAATTAGGTTAGTCATACATTAAATTTTTTACATTCACATGAAAAGCCAGATTAGTTGCTGATGTCTGTGCAAATTTTAAATGCTAATTTAGATCTGCATAACTGCCTAATTCATTGCATTAATTCGGTAGGTTTCTCGTCAATAGCTGTAATTATATCAAACAGTGGGCTGCAGCTACTGAAAAGTAGCAGTTATATTTGTTTCTTTACACCTTATTCCTTAGTTTTTAAACGTAAGTAGTTAAACTAATTTATTATGATAACTATTATGGACTATATATTGTTAATCACTATTTTTATATATAAAAACTCTCTACAACTTAATCGATCATTTTGTTGTCCAGATGATCACCTAAAAATCATCACGCGAATTTCTGGTAATTATCAGATTTGTAAAAGGATGTTTTCCAGCGATTCTCGCTCGCTCCACTTTGGTAGGCGTTGATTCACTATTAAACGGCCAGTCGGTACAGGATTAATCATCAGTAACGGCGTCATAAGCGTGCCAAGCCGTAAATTCAGCTATTTTATCACACGAGCCTGCTTCTGAGCTTCGTGCAGTACCTAGCATGAAACAATCCCGCTTACACGAAGATTCCCGTGTAGAATTTGATGGATATTCACTGAACTATCTACAATATGTGCTGAATTTCATACGAATATATTGACTCGCCTTTCGTTTTCAATAAAAAAAAAAATCAGTTTTTGCACGATTTTTTTTCTATAACAAGTCAAAGTAGGCCGTCAAAGAGTGGCCCCTTTATTCTTCGCCTACCAAAGTTAGTCAACCGCCCTTTATTTCGTTATACCTACAGTTAACAGTAAAAGGATTACCTTGGAAGTGGATTGCATTGCATTGTACAATATTTCTATTAAGCTAGTAAAAAAGTAGAGGAATTTTAATATAAATTATCCTTATTCTTTCTAATCAGTAGTTATTTTAAAACTTCCTAACAAAAGTTTTCCGTAAAACTTAGTGGTCTGGTATGTACCAGATCTCTATTATTCTACTTTGAATTATGTAATACATGACATTTTTAGTTGAATTAATATATTGATATTGATAATTATATTCGGTTTCACGGCTTCCTTTTAGATGGCTCCTACTCCAGAGAACAGCGGTCCAACATTGGCCCCATTCTCAGAGCCTCATCCCGACGATAGAGTCTGTATCACTGGTTTCTCTGGAAGCTTCCCTGGGTCCAACTCTGTACACCATCTTGGAGAGAACCTTTTTAATAAGGTAAAATGATGCAGAATAACAGATATTTTCAAATGCAAAAATGAAATTTAAGTTTTGCCAAAAAATAATAATTGCTAAGCTGTTCTTATTGTATTTATGTCAAATGTCAATAATTCAATTTTTGAAATAACGCCTATGTAACTTCCCAAGGTATCTTACTTTTTAGAGTCTTTAACTTCATGTCTTTTCTCAGTATCACCTTTGCATTTCAAACTTATATTAATATGTATTTTAATGGTATTGGGAGCTTCATAAGTACATATCGACTTAAAGGTCCCTTTACCTAGATGACGTGACATATAAATTGATGCGGAATATTACAAACAGAATACAAAGACTTATTCTGTAATTAATATAAGTTCACTCTATTCATACAAATTCAGAAGCATTAGAAAATCTGTATACCTAAATCTAATATTTGATCATCAGTTGGACCTTGTAACCGACGACACTCTTCGATGGAAAAACAATTATCCTGGAAACCTGCTACGCTCGGGAAAAATCAACAACATTCAGAAGTTCGATGCAGCGTTCTTCGACATTTATTACAAAGAGGCTCACATGATGGACTGTGCGCAGCGGATCATGTTAGAGAAAGCTTACGAATGTATCATAGATGCAGGTAAAGTAAAATTTCATATTTAATTTGATTACTAGTTTTACAAATAATTCTTATCTAATTTGATCTATATGATCAACAATTTTAGCACCATTGTAAAGCACTTTTGAAACGTTTCCTGCAATTGTAGTATCGAACTACTGGAGCTAAGTAAGAGGTGGCCTCGTACACGTAACGCCCCTTCTTCGAGATGAGAAACTATTTGCCAATATTTAATGTAAATGATACAACTCTTCTTCTTTGAAGGGAAATAATGGGGCCCTGTGGTGAAGCTGAATATAGTCCTAATATATCAATGGTGATTGAGGTATATAATAATAATAATAATATGTCAGACATTCACACCAATTATCCAGTCCCATATTAGGCGGAGCCTGTGCTATGGTTACTAGATAACGGATAAACATACTTAAATAAATGCATAAACATCCAAGACTTGGGTACAAACATTCATATTCATCATACGAACATTTGCCCCTAGCGGGATTATATGAATTCGTGTTATTACATTCTTGACATCTGCGATAATACCAATAAGAGTGCATTGAATGCCGTTGACGGAACAGTTTAATTCAATTTACTGAATAAAATGTAAAATTTGGTATTTAAATAAAGATAATTTTGATTACGTATTTAAGTTGCTGCGTCAATAACTTGCGTATGCATAAGGTCATTTTGTCTTTGCATTTTGTCAAGGTTAGTTTCTTGTTCGAAGTTATGGTCGTATTGGTAAGGCCTAATTTGAAGGCAGGTCCGTCAGATAAATTGTGAAGTCTAATGTTCACTGCTAAATATAGTTTTTAGGTTTAGTTTTCTTAGTACATTTTTTCTAACCTTTGCACCTGGTCAGCGTTTATTGGACGTATAAAGATGATTAGGCAGAGTGAGAAGCTTGCTATTTTGTTATATATTACGGTGCAATTTTTTACCCTGTTCATAGTTATAATAAGTTAAATATTATCATATAATATAGACGTCTGCTTTCACCAATTCGTATATTTTTGAGGGCGATTAGGAAAAGACCCGCAATACGGCGTGACCATGAGCGCTTGCAGTACATATAAATTTACATATAGGCACTTTATTTTAGTTAAAATCAGAAATATATCTGCGATATTTAAGTTGCTTTTCATTAATTCGCCTTTACTTAGTTGGTCTCTTTTTGGTATTTAGACTTTATGACTTGCTGATTGATTCCATCATTAATATTTTAATATTCAAATAACGAGAACCAATTTAATTTAATTGATTGATTGATTAAACATGTTGAATGAAAGGAACAATACTGTATACCTACTTTATTGAGCGACAGTACTACATAGTATAGCTGTTATTTTATTTGACCAAATATGTCACATAATTTAGGGTCAGTATGATTTTTTGCAAGATAAATTGTATCCTTTTAAATATGCACTCTAAGACATTCAATAGTATTTTTTCTAAATATTTTAAAAGGTATAATTTTGGTTTCCCTTTAATAGTATTTTTAGAGACTTCTATCACTAGTTAAAGCCTAATTTCTGATTATGTTTTAGGTTATAATCCCGCAGAAATTCGTAATTCCAAGACGGGAGTCTTTATTGGAACATCCTTTTCAGAAGCAGGAAAGGAATTATATTATGAAGATATTTATGCCAGTGACTATGGTAACACTGGGTGTGTATTTTAATCATTGATCTGTACACTGAAATTTATCCAAAAACATGTTAATTATAGTTTTGAGAAAAAAAAACTTAAGTGAAAATTCACCTGAAATCAGATTTCTTAGCACATCCTATAAAGAATAAAAAGTACGCAGTTTCTGGGTAGCGCAGCAGGAGGGAGGGGGGGGGGGGGGAAGGGAGAGAGGGAGCTACCTATTTCAGTGGTCGTGTCGCAGGCACAGCTAGCTTTATATAAAAAAAATACCAAACCAACGAACATGAAGATAATCATACAATATTTAAAATCTAAGGAAGATGTGTATGTTAGACTACAGAAATTTTTAAAAGCATAAGTAATAATACCGGTTAGAACATTATTTAATTACTGATTTAAGGAAGGTAATTTCCTATATTTATCAAAAATAGACCCTACCCTACATGATACAATAAATGATATGAATATGAAGGAGACAGTGTGATGTCCATTCCAAACAGCCATCAAATCTGTATTAGGAAAATATACCAACTGGAGACGCGATCTCAGAAGTGGTTAATATTTTACTTCAATCATTAGATGCGAAATTGCATACTTGTGGCGTTTTTGCGACCTTTCATAAGCTTGCGATTGTGTACATCACGACATACTTATACCTAAACTCGATACTATGGTGTCTTGGGTAAGCATCTAATACTTCTCTGTGAATCACACTCATCATCACGTAAAAAAATTATATACGCTAATAATGCAATTCCAAATGAAAAATATAACAAATATGGAAAACCGCAGGGGTCGATACTGGGTCTCCCTACTCTTTCTCCTAATATCGATGCCATGATGAATAATTAAGGAACAAAAATCGGCATTGTATTGGCAAATTGTCCGGATTCCGTTATTCATTTTTCTTATAATATCTTGGAAAATACAATTCTTATGAGCTTTAAGGTCATTTACATGTAGGTTCCTTTCCAAGTTTCAGCTCAATCTGTTTAGCAGTTACCAAGTGACCCGGCGGACAAACAGACTGACAGAAGGATAAAAGTTTCGTTATAAGGGTCCCTTTTGCCGGAGGCAACGTCTATATTATCTAAGGAAAACGGAGCAATTTAATATTAGTTTTTGTATGCCTTCGAGTGCGGTAGATAATAAATTAAGATAAAAACTACAGACACATTAAGGTTTAACATTAACAGAACACATTGTATAAGATTTCAGCGACTTTATAAAAACATTGTAATGTATCTTTCCGCAGAGCTGCGCCTGGCGCTATAGGCCCCTATATCTCAAAGTTTCTTGGTGTGACCGGTCCGGCGTACGCCGTTGACACTGCCTGCTCCAGTTCCCTCCACGCGTTAGAACATGCAATGAAAGCTATTCAAGATGGAATATGTGACGCTGCTATTGTTGGCGGTGTACAATTATGTCTTAACCCTTTAGTATCTGACAGATTCAACAGGTACAACCACTTTTTACTCACATCAATGCACTGTATAAAAAATCGCTTATGTTTCGTCTTAAAACTTCATATCTCAGTTGTTACAGCATAAAATGAGCTTAAATTTTGCACACGTGTACATTGCTTATAACGTTTCATTAAAATAATTTTGAAGTTTTATTTTATTAAAAAACAGGTAAATTAGGTATTGAAAAGAAAATCATATCTCATTTCAATAAATGTGCACAAACGATTAGGTAGGTATATAGGTACGCATATTAAAAAAATTCAAGTAATGTAGTATTGAATTGTAGTAATATATCGTGTCAAACTCATGTTATAAAACATGAGTTAGGTTTGATGCTTATTGCATCGCCAACAGAATAGAAGAATAAAATATGTTTCAGACTGGGCGTGTTGTCTTCTGATGGCCGTTGTAAAAGCTTCGACAATAGAGCCAATGGTTATGCTCGTTCCGAAGTCCTCTCTACTTGTTTTCTACAGAAAGCAAAAGATTCTAGAAGGTATGATATATCTGATCAGAATTAATTTATGTGGATTTTAATGAGAATACATAGACTCAAATAGTAAGTTAATTAAAAGGACAGTTAAAAGATCATATCTGTTATAGAATTGATGTCCGATTCTTAGTTTTAATGGACGATATTCTAAAGGTTTTTTTTGCGTTCTATGAAAATATTCCTCATACAAAATGATTTTTTTTTCTTTTAAAAAGAACCTTTAAACTTTATGTCTGTACATGTTCCAATTTGGTGATTCATCAGTTTTGCTGTTCCTCTATGGATGTTATGTTAGAGCAACAAGTTTAATGTATTTGTAACTTCACTCAACAAATTTTTTATTGCATATATTATATTGTATACTATATTGTAAATAATCCTGAATGATGTAAAAGTGTTGATAATTTAATTATTTTTTTAGGATATATGCAGAAGTGATTCACTCGAAGACTAATTGTGACGGATTCAAGGAGCACGGAATCACGTACCCGTCAGGTCCTATCCAAAAGCAACTGCTTGATAACTTCTATAAAGAATGTGGTATAGCTCCTTCCACGTTAGAGTTTCTTGAAGCACATGCCACAGGTAGATTGCAGGAAGTTAAAATAAAACTTCAATTAAATATTGAAATTATAGTATAGTCTAACTTAATCAATTTCCTGCATCAAATATATACTTTTTCCATTCTGAGCTGTTTGAGAGCCATCTCAACTTTGTATAGACTGACTTCTGGCAGTTCAGTAGCTATAATATCAGTTGGGTTTCTGGTTGCGAGCCATGCGAAGCGTAACAACGGGAATAAAAATTCCCGTTGACCAGATTAGTCTGACCATCAATCTGACCACTGGGAAAAACCCCGTACAATCGGGTAAATCTTCAATCTCAGCTAATATCTAGTAGTAGTGGGCTTATATGACGGTTCTGCTACTCGAAGTCTTCAGGTGCCTTCTCTGCAGTTTCTGAATGAACACTTTTGATCCCCTGTTCTACAGTTCTAAACACTGCATCTATTTGATCCTATTGATTTCTTAGAACACTACTGATATCGTGTGACTTAAAATCTCTCGGCTCAAATAATGCCATTAATATTTTTGTTCTAGGCACTAGGGTAGGAGATCCTGAGGAACTGAAAGCCATTGATCAGGTTTTCTGTACTGGCCGATCGGAACCACTGTTGATCGGGTCTATCAAGTCTAACTTGGGGCATTCCGAGAGCGCTTCCGGAATGTGTGGTTTAGCCAAGGTGACTGTGTTTCTAAATAATTTAATTTAAAGTTATACGTCACCTTGTGGTGCTTAAATCAGGAATTGTAGGAACTTAGTGCAGAGAACTAGACATTGAAACATTTGTTCGTATTCGACATATTTTGCAGATGGCCTACGAGATAAGTAATATATTGTATAGGTGAATAGATATGCCTAGATCTAAGACCGCATATCGATTTGGTAAATAAGGCATCGACAAAGTACGGGTCTAGCATTGGAATAATATGAAACGTATTATTGATAAATATCATTCACATTATTAGTCAATTACGATTGCATCCAATAACTGATATTACCTACTAAGATAGATATCTACTATTTGTGAGAGTTTATTAACATGTTGAAGGACACTCACTCGGGTCCCATACGATTGGTCTTTACTACAGGACTCCGTACAGCGACACTGTCAATCAACGTATATATTTTTTTCCTTTTCATGAATTTTAGATATGCCTAGCATACCACACAGGTTTTATACCGCCCAACATACACTACTTCACCCCCCGTGAAGGGATTGATGCGCTAATCCAAGGTCGTCTTGAAGTTGTTACGGAGAAGCGCCCTTGGAGTCGAGGCTTGGCAGCTACTAGCAATTTCGGCTTCGGTGGAGCGAATGCACATGTGCTTTTAAGAAATATCTCAAGAGAAAAGGTCAGTAATCAATCACCTCAAATGTCTAGAACAACAAATACCTATATAAACAGAGTAGGTACATATGAATTTGAGTTTAAGATTACTGGTTATTCTGCTAAATGCTAAACTTCTGTCTCAGATTATACTGGGATAACCTCAAATGTTTTAGCATTAGGAACTCGTTGAACCTCGTCACGGATCATTTACAGTCATATCTTTTATCTCAGAACTTAATTGCTAAGAAAATTAACTGCTTGATTAAAACACCTACTATCCTGAAATTTTCTTGACTGCGGAATAAAATTATATTTTTCTGAATAGAATGTTTAACCAAAGTTTGTGTCAGTTTATAATTTGCTTCAGTTTTTGCTGAAGTTTAACTTTTTGATTCTCTTTACCTTATTCTCCTTTCTCACTTAACCCTTACATATTGTTAACAGATTAACAAGGGTTTACCATTGGACGATTTGCCTCGTTTGGTTTGTATATCAGGCCGGATGGAGTCATCCGTAGCCATGGTCCTCGACCATCTGGAGGCAAGCACAGTCGACATAGATGAAGTTAGATTGTGGCATGCTATTCACGAGCAAGATATTCCCAACCACGGCTTTAGAGGATATACTTTGTTAGGTGATATAGTTTTCTTCAATGGTAACTTGTAGTATAATTTATATTTGAAGATTGTATATAATTTTTATCCTTATTCCCAGGTTCAACTCCTAAAAAGAGTATATCGCTCGATCGTAGCATCAAAGCGTTCCCAGGAGGAGGCCATCCGGTTTATTTTCTATATTCAGGCTTTGGGTCACAATGGCCTGCAATTGCTAACCAGCTCATAAGAGTTCCAGTATTCAGTGCTGCTATGCATAAGTAAGGACACTAAGTAACGCTGCGTTGTTATGAACAAGTGTTTTTACATTGCAAATTAACATTATATATTTCTGTACTTTCTGTAGGTGCCACAAGGCATTAGATTCTAAAGGCATTAATTTAACCAAGATCATCACCGAACCCAATCAAGCATTGGACAATATTTTGCACTCTTTCATTGGAATTGCAGCAATCCAGATCGGGCTTACTGATATTCTAAAAGCTGTTGGAATCCAACCAAACCATATAATTGGTAAGTTTCAAAACAGGTGCACAGTATCTCGAAAACTTTTTGTACATTCCTATAATAATACTAAATTCTCGTTTAGGTTATGATATCGGAGAGTTAGGCTGTGCTTACGCAGATGGATGCTTATCTGCGGAGCAGACAATCCTGGCGGCCTATAGTATTGGACAAGCTTTTGTTGAGGCTAAGTTAACTGGTCAAGTTCCTGGTTCTGATAAAGCATATTGTTCACGATATAACTCCGATGTTGGTACGAACTGAAGATCTGTTATTTTGTCAAATATTCCATGAATTGGTCACCTAGTTTACCGTAATTAATATTAATTCTTATTCCCAGCTCCTAAAATTCTGAAGTCCTTAAAGGGTATTATTCAATCACCTAAAACACGTTCCGAGAAATGGATTTCTACATCAGTCCCTCAAGCTTCATGGATAGAGAAAGCAATACTGTCTTCTGCTGAATACCTTACCAATAGTCTACTGGTAAGACTTATAGATGCGAATTATGAAATAATAACATTGTCAAAGGATTTCGTACGAACGCTGAAGACCATCTGTTGTAATTTTTCTTTAAAAGACGTTTTAAAATATCACAATTTGATTAAATCAATCATTTTTTTCTTACTTAAAATAGAATGGTAACCATCCCAAGTAACTTTACATCCAAAATATGTCATAAATTGTTAGGTTTCACGGGCTTCAAAACCTAACTCGAAACTTCTATCGGACACTACCTTCTAATAACCAGCTGTCTTATTATTACAGCGACCTGCTAATTTCAAGGAAACGAAGCGCCTTATTGCATGGAACGCCATTATCATTGAAGTGGCCCCACATGGACTGTTTCAAGATACCCTTAAACACTCTCTTCCAAAGACTATTACAAATGTGGCTCTGGCACAGAAACACGAAAATGGCGTTCAGTTCCTTTTCACTGCTTTAGGAAAGTAAGTATAACTTGATTTAATTTAGAAGAGAGAAAATGCTTAGGGAGTGGCTCTCTCTAATAAAATTTTGAAATTATGCACCATCAATCTTATATTTACAAATTCTGTAGAGTACTCACTTTCTCTTTTTCTCAAATGGCAGTTTCGCTTCTTTAGTGTAAAAAAAAATTGAAAATAAAAATACATAATTAGGAATACATGATATTATTTGATCTTGCCGTGTGGTTTCCTGTAGAGTAGAATAGGATCACTCCAACTCTTCCCGTGGATGTCGTACAAGGCGACTAAGGGAATACATTATAAAACATCAATCAGGCCTCCCCAACCTGTCTGGCCAGCGCGGGGAGTGTAGACTAAATCCTCCGTCTGTCTCCGGCAGATGAGAGAGGGTTGTGCTTCTGTATTGGAGACAAAAATATCCTGATGATGATATTGTTTTGAAGGCGACCCTTTTTGTTTATTGGCATTCTATTGCAGATTGTTCGAAGCTGGACTAAACCCGCACTTGGCCAGCATCTACCCACACGTGGCCTTCCCGGTAGCACAAGGCACTTCAATGCTGGCTCATTTAGTGAAATGGGATCATAGTGAAGATTGGTAATGATATCGTTCATCTTCAGCTTTTGATTTTTTAATGCTACTTCGCTTGGAAAGCCAGATTACTGGCGATTTAGGTGTTATTACTGAACCACTTTGGTGCAGGATCACCCAATGGAAGTGACAAATTGTCCGAAAGTTGAAATTACCTAAGGACTGACATATTATTTCTTTGGACAATCCTTTGTTAATTTACTGAAACTTTAAGTACGAATATGACATATGTAGTTCATAGTTTTGCATCTATTGACGAATATAAACTCTTGTAATATATTTAAGAGTTTTTGGTGGTTAACATAAAGGTAAAAACTTTTGGTGGGCGCCTCCACTAACAACTAATCGCCAACGTTTTACAGGTACATGCCAACATTCCAGTCTCAACATCAAATTTTGGTTCATGAGAGAACAGTTGAGATTAGCTTAAATGGGGAAGATTCAGAATACTTAACCGGTCACTGCATTGACGGTAATGTCTATTTATTTTATTATATACCTACTAGCTTTTGCCCGCGACTTCGTCCGCGTAGGTTTCGATATTTCCTATATCCTATGTCCTGTTCCAGGACCTAACCTATATGTGTGCCAAGTTTCATCCCGATCATCAAAACATCCAAACATCAAAACTTTCGCATAATAGTAGTGGGTTTATTTATTTATTAATTACAGATTTTTTGCTTTATTTATATGTATTGGTACTGGTAAACCATTAACTGGTTTATCTTAGCACCAAACTTCGTGCTCTCCATGACACAAACATGAACACGGGCACATACATGAATTAAGGGTACTTTTGTTTATTTTTTCTTAGAATTGTCGCTTCGTTCGTAGTATCTTGCAACCAGATAGTATGGCATAAATTATATATTATATGGCATGCGATAGTATTATACCTACGATAATCTTGACATAATATATTTACCAACTAAGGGTTATTTTAGTTTATTGCTCGAACGCTTTTCTTCCAGGTCGGATTCTCTATCCTGCTACTGGTTACCTGGTGTTAGTTTGGGAGACATTAGCGATCGCGCAAGGTATTTTCCACGAAGCACTGTCAGTCGTCTTTGAAGACGTATACTTCCATAGAGCTACCACTATGCCGAAGGATGGCGGTATTTTAGAATTGATTATTATGATCCATAAGAAAAGTGGCAATTTTGAGGTTAGTATGATAATTTGCATATTTATATCCGTTTAATTACAAATCCAATGTAAAATTTTCTAATTTCAAATTCAAATTAAAAAAAAAATTCAGACAGTCCATATTTTTGTTAGTAGAATCTTATAAAACTATGTTAGTTGATTTTAAAATTAAATTAAAATTAAGCAAAAAGATAAAATTTTAAAAATTACAATCATTTAAATATCACACCACTTAAAGTTTTAATTATAAATTGCAAAAAAAACTATATTCTTTTATTTATGTGTAATTGGATCGAGTGCCACAATATGGGGCAGTCAACTCAACTTAATACTTAACTTCGACTTGAAGAAGAGCAAATCTCTTTACGAATTATATAACACACCTTAACTATTTAAATTAACTGTAGAGTACTAGTAAATACATAATTATCTCCACCACAAAGCATAACAATATTAAAATGGGTACCAAAAAAAACTTTAGTGCACTTTCAAAACCGATAAAAACGACGTCCAATTCAAATTTTTATATAATGAAATTCGCTAAACTGCTAATTGGCGATGATCCTATTAGTGTTATAGTAGGAATAAACAGATATAAAAAACGTAAAAAAGACGATAGTATAGACAAAAAATACTTCGTTGAGTTGCCTAAGCAAAAAAGAAAACTAAAGTAAGAAGAATTTTTAAGTTTGTGAACATAATATGCGATAACTGAAACATGACAGAAGTCCCGATAAATGTCTTACGTTCCATATGTAGGCAAAAAAAAATACACAAATTAAAATACTGGGTTGTGATTTGTAAATGTCGAATTATCTAATTTGATGAAGTTTTGAAATAGCGGTATGAAATAGAGGTATTTCGCTTGAACTGATTCATGGCTTACAAAAGCGTCATCATAAATGACAAGCTAATAAAAAAAGCATTAATATCTCAGATTAATATGTTTTTCTAGATCGTAGAAAACAGTGTATCTGTTGTGACGGGTCGTGTCTATGGAAAAAAGGGTGTAGGAAAAGAGTTTAGAGCAATCCCGACGTCAGACGAATTTGCTGAACCTGAGGACGAAATCATGATGTATACGAAGGACTTCTACAAGGAACTTAATCTCAGGGGATATCAATATAAGTACGAACTTTTTTACTCCCTTAACGTATTTTTTTTTCTTTAATCATTTACTCCACAAGCAAATTATTGTGAGGGAAACTTAGGCTCTTTTTTTTTTAGATTATATTAGCAGGCGATAATGGTTTTCTTGCTCTCCTGTGTTTCTTGCAAAAAATAAGGTCAAAGATTCGTATCTTTGTAAGTTGGAAAGGATGGAAACTTAACCAAATGTTTTTCTCGTGTTCATTATTTATATGATAATTCTTGTATTCCTGTTCATAATAATTCATCATTATTATTATCTGATTCGTTGTATTATAATTAGCTGATCCAAACTTGCCCCAAACCCGACCCAATCTTGACCCAAACCTTATGTAACCTTGGCCCAACCCAGGCCTATACTTGGTCCAAACCTGACCTAAACCTGGATATATTTTTGAGCAATGTTGACACCTAGTTTTTTTGGCGGATCACCTCATCTCTCAGAGAAAGTCTGTAAAAAAATTTCAAGGTCACAGTCCAGTCTTACCGTCAGTGTCTACGTTTAAATTGACGACTTACTTAATTATGTGTTATATAGAGATCTGTTCCGAGGAGTTATTGGCTGCAACGTGAAAGGTACCCGAGGTCGTCTCCAATGGAATAAAAACTGGGTCACTTTACTGGACACCATGCTTCAACCCCAGATTGTAACGCAGGACACTCGCTCTCTTTATGTACCGACACGGATCGAGAGGATTGCTATCGACGTCGATATACATAACGATTTACTGAAGAAATCTAAAACCTCTGATAACAATTCCTTTGAATTTCGATTATACCCGCATGTTGGAGTAACAAGGTACTTTCACAAACTAGACTCTTACAATGCATACAATATTTAATCCACTGGAAGTCAAAGAGATAAGATTTACCATCTGTAAATCGGTTTTTTCCCTCATTTTATTGTTTGTTATGAGTGTGTTAAAGAGAAATAAAAAATAAAATAAAACAATTAACACTGGGCTAATCTATATGCCACGATTGTTTACTGTTACGTTACTTAGTTTTAAGTATTCTGTAGTTTTCTATACAAACCATGAAATAAAATAAACAGGTAGGTAATATCTACCATTTTAATTTTTTTAACAGAGTTGGTGGTGTGGAGCTTCGTGGAATGCATGTGACAGCTATTGCAAGGAAACCTCCACTTGGCATTGCCGTGTATGAAAAGAATGAATTTATACCCAACCATAGCACTAATGATATGAAGGTAAATTTATTTTCTTTGCTCTCTCTTCCATTGCAAAAGGGTGGTTAGTCACAAATAACTAACGCAACTTTAGTTAGAATAATTCTCTTTATTTTCCGTGTACATCAAGTATATATACTTAAACTACGTGAGAATGTCGGGCATTCTACTGCAGGATTTGACGCATAGATCTAAACGTGACTCTATGCGCCTATCTATATCACACCTCCCCTGAAAACGCCAGACATTCCCTCTCCCTAAAAAAATTCAATTCCCTATTTCTCTTAACTCACATACTTCTTAGTTCTATTCTTATGTATTATCGAGGTTTTATTGTCTACTAAAAACTTTACATTTACACCCATGTCCTTGATAACAACATATGGTCCTTTATATAATTCAAAAAACTTATTTCCTATTTCATTTTTAATCAAAATTAAATCATTGACGTTATAAACAATATTATTTGAATTACAATCAAATTCTACTTTCCATTTTATTTTAGTTTTAATTAAATTTTCTCTTGCTTCTGATTGTGATTTCTGAAGTCTAAATTTCAATTCCAAAGGATAATCATCATATACATACAAAGGATCTATCTTATTAGATAAATTACTTGGCACAGAACATTGTTTTCCAAAAACCAACTCATAAGGGGTATATTTAGTCATGGTATGTATTGAATTGTTATATGCAAAACACCAATATTGAACCCAAGTACTCCAATTATAAGATTGATTTTTGGTTTGTATTCTAAGATAGCTACCCAAATGTTTATGCCAATTTTCTAATGACCCAATACTCTCATGATGATATGGTGTACTATTAATTTTTGTAATATTTAACATTTCACAAACGTTCTTCAAAGTTTTATTTAAAAATTCTGTACCACAATCAGTTGCAATCTCCTTAGGAATTCCAAATCTTAAGATAAAGTTTTCTACAATTGCTCTAGCTACTGAATCTGATGACTTATCTGCTAAAGGGTAAGCTTCCATAAACTTAGACAATTCACATTGTAAGGTTAAAATATACTTATAACCACGTAAATCTACATCTAAAGGACCCACTATATCTAAGTATAATTTCTCAAATGAATTAGTAGCTGTTGAAGTTATTTGCATACTTTCTTTAATATTTTTATTACTATATTTCTGCTTTTGACAATCCTTACATTTTCCTACAAAATCTGCAATATCCTTATAAATTCCTTTTCAATAATATTGTCGCTTAATATTGTTTGTCATTTTATTAATTCCTGCATGACCACTAGTTGGAAGTAAATGGAAGTCATTAAGAATAACCTTAATCATATCTTTATCAGTAATTTTTTAACCGCATGGCGCACTACACATAATCTTGGTAATTTTTCAATCTTAGAAAAATCACTATATCTACTCACAAGTAACTCTACCTTTTCCTTATTTAGTTCATTTTTAATTAACACGATTTCCCCAACATTGATCCGATTATATATTCTACTAGTAAAGAACCTTGATTTAAATAAATCATCATATAATACATTAATTAACTTGTGCACCTCATTACCTGATAAAGATCTCTTTTCAATGTCATAACTTTTCCTATCGCATATGACTAATTCATAACATTCTGCTGGTTTCCTAAGAATATCGACAACCTTAGGTTGACTTGAATCTGACTGTCTAACCTCACATTATGACTCCTTTAATGAATCCCTCGTATTACTCCTAGTAAAAGTATCACTATCTGCTTTTATTGACCCATATCGTGACCGCGTCATAACTCCAACAAATTCTGAATTTAAAGACTTCAATTTATCTGAAGAAATTCTGATCCGCGAAAGTGCATCTGCTGTAACATTTTCGGAACCTTTCACGTACTCTATATCAAAATCGTATTCTTCTAACCACAATCTAAATTTAGTTAATCTACTGCTTGGTTCTACCATTCCAAATAGATGTAGCAAAGGTTTATGATCCGTTAAAATTAAAAATTTCCTGCCATACAGATATGGTCGAAAATGTGTAACACCCCAAACTATGGCTAACAGTTCCTTGTGAATAGTGGGATAATGAATTTCTGCCTTATTCAACTGCCTACTAGCATAAGCAACGGGATTGTTATTGCCATTCGATAATATTGCGGAAATTGCGAATCCTGAGGCATCCGTTTGCAATCTAAATGTATTTTGTTCAGAAAAATCAGGATATTGTAACACAGGAGGTTTTGTCAATGATTCTTGCTATTTGACACTCATGAGTCCACTGAAAATCAACACCTTTCCTATTTAGCAAATTTAATGGATAGACTATGGATGCAAAATTTTTGATAAATTTTCTGTAATAGTTTGCAAATTCTACAAATCTACGCGTTTCATCTGCGGACTTAGGTATTGGGAAATTATTTAAAAACTCCACTTTACTACTGTCAGGTAAAATGCCATTCTCTGTGATAAATGACCCAAATAAAGTATCTCTTTCCTGAGAAATTGACACTTGGAAGGATTTAACTTTAAATTCACTTTTCGTAATCTTTCGAAGATCTCTAACAAATTTTTATTATGATGATTCAAACTTTTCCCTATAACTATTACATAGTCTAAATATAAAAAACATTTATCATAATTTAGACCAGATAAAGCTATGGCCATTAACCTTGAAAATACACTTGGACTTGTTTTTAAACCCATTGGCAACCTTTTGAGTTGATACTGCTTATCTGCCGTAAATGAAGTGAATTTCCTACAATCTGATGATAATCCTAATTG
The DNA here is from genome assembly GCA_947086405.1 of Esperia sulphurella. Classification (NCBI taxonomy): domain Eukaryota; kingdom Metazoa; phylum Arthropoda; class Insecta; order Lepidoptera; family Oecophoridae; genus Esperia; species Esperia sulphurella. The sequence continues at coordinate 3,233,668 of OX352266.1, forward strand.
GAAATACCCAGTACTAAGGTCTAAATGAGAGAAATACACTGACCCCGATAATGAATCTAATATCTCTGTTATATTAGGTAAAGGAAATTTTTCATCTTCAATTCTCTTATTCAATAATCTATAATCAATGACTACTCTCCACTTTTTCTCCCCAATACTATCAACAAAACAAAACAAAACAAAACAAAATTTTTAGGAATCAACAACAAAGGGGATGACCATTCGCTTGTACACTCCTCAATTATATCCTCATCCAATAACTTATGAATTTGTTTCAACAATTCTGCCTTTTGTACTTGTGGTATTCTATATGGCTTTGCATATACTGGTGTGACGTCACTCTTTATAGTAATTGTGTGTTCAAACAAATTCGTTAAAGTTAACTTATCTCCCGGTAAATGAAAAATATCTGCATACTTAGCACATATCTTATCAATTGATTCTTTTTCCTCCATATTTAAATAAGATTTCAAATCAAGTAATTTAAACAATTGCTTCACCCTATCAACTGATTTCTCATTTTGGCCAAATTGACAGATGTCATACTCTGCAGAATTACGTACCTTTGGTGTCAAATTATATATTCTAACTTCGCTTTCCCGTGTATTCAACAACCGAACAGGAATTTTCCCGTTACACGGACGTACTACTGAACTTGCTATATAAACGCCTGGCGAAATTTGCTCAGACAGAATTACACAGTCATCCTTTAAATCGGTTTCTATAAATTTCACTATCTCACTTCTGCTAGGCGCTACAATAAAACTATTTGCTTTTGAATGGAAATTTATGAACACTCTATCCTTATAACAAAAATGCTTTAAACTCAATTGCCTGGACTCATAATCTATAATACCATTATATTTACTAAGAAAATCCTCCCCTATAATACCATCCACTGTACATTGTAAACCCTCGAAAATATAAAACTTGTGTTTGAAAATAATACCTTTATACTCCAAATGCAAAAATGAATAACCTTTTGATCGCAACTCCCCGCAAACACCTTTAATAGTTATTTCACATGGAATTAATTGTACATTGGACCATTCTTTAAACTGTTCATATTTTAATATTGATAATGAAGCCCCTGAATCTGCTAATAAATTTAATTCTTTCCCAAAACAACTCAACTGAACTAAATTCCCGCCATTGTATGTCATAATTTCAATATAATTACTACTATCGTCATTGGTCACGAAAAAACTATAAATCAGCATTTGATGAAGTGTTCCCATCACCCTCAGCTGATTCTGTTACGTAATGAACATTCCGTATGTTATTATTACGCACAAACGTTCGCCCTTGCATAGTTGTCACTTTGCCTCTGGTTGTGCTGACTATAACGATAATTATTACGTGACTTCTCTTGTTGACTGTTTGAGTAATATTGCGGCCTGCTATACCTAACATCCTGAGTATACTTGAAATTTGGATTCCCAGATGTACGATGTAAGTAAGTATTTTGCCTATAGTTGTAACAAGATTGCGATGGCTTTGCTACAGACTCCTCTTCGTCCACTGCTAAATAAATAGCCTCCCTAATAGACATAACTGACCTAGCTGAAACTATTGTGCTGAGTCTCGAATTATTTAAACCATCAGCAAACCTTTTGATAGCCAATTTCTCATTGATTGGTTTAAGGATATCGTATGTCGCACTATTATCATCAGCCTGTGAAATTGTTAAATTAACAAATAATGTTTCTATTTCCTTTCCATAGTCCTCAATTGACCGATTTCCCTGGCTACATTTCTGCAACTGTGACAAAATTGCCATATACGACCGTCTAGGCAATAAATATTTTTTTATGTCACCTAACAATGCATCAACATCACCATAAGTTTGACTAAGTTTAATTTTAGCATTACCAGCTAATCGTGTTTTTAAAATGAACTTAATCAGTAAAACATGATCTTCTTTTTTTAGACATCCCTTATAAAATTCTATCCCATCAATTAATTGTTTTATTTGCTTCTCCTCAGTATCTGCAACTGGCAAAAGAGAAATTGCAGTTTTGATATCAAATGAATCCATTGTTGCTAACTCTGAATTATTGACTATAACTAACGACTCAATTTCAGCAATTAACTTCTCAAAATCTTCCTTAATCTTTATGGCCCTTTGACCAAAAACAGCCTCTACTTCACCAGACACAATGTCATCACTAACGGATACAACAACTTTTTAAACTTATTCTTAATAGCGACTGCTAAGGTTAACTTATTTTTGCCTTGCTCTGTATGTCGTTTTTCCTTACTTAATTTTACTATAGAGTCTCTAATTTCTTTTAACTCCGTATAAAACACACTCAACGACTCCATTCATCACACAAAAAAAATACAACACTTAACTACACATTGCTCGCTGCCCCTATTGCACGCCTATTGGCGCCTTGTTCCGCCAACGTGATGATATAATTTATAGCTTTTCCACAGCATAAGAGCAACAAGCTAGTAACATTATCACTACCATGACTAGCAAGAGTATCTCTGCCAATTCCAATTGACTCGACGCCATCTGACTGCCGCCATTGTTGACAGTGGGCAACTGCTCCACTCCAAATGATTGAAATTAATTTGAAACAGTCCTTAGCGACAGTTAAAAAGCGACATTAAACACCAGCTTTTCTTATCATTAGAGAACATTAACTATCCTTGATGCACAGAGCTAGCCAGAAATGTTTAATCAGTGAATAATCTTAAGATTTTTTTTTAATAGTCTACCTAATAAATTTCTTACTCAAGGCTTTTTTTCCCCCCAGATGGAGGACATTCTTCGCACCGATCTACAATTTGTGTATGAAAATATTAATACGTACAAATTCAAATGCATTGAACTCGTTGATGAAGAATACGACAAGAATGGTTTCGAGCCCGTAATACAGAAAATTGGTGATGTCCTTGCAGACCTGCCCCTAGTGCAAGCTGAACTCCTGGTGATATCGGATAAGGAAAGACAAATGCCAACAAATATTTCGGTTACAAATAAGAAAGTTGCTGGACAGCTAAACACTATTGTGTTTATTGGGGCTAATCTTTGCGGCAGACCTAATGTAAGTTAATCTAACTTAATACTTTTTTATACTATCATTTCAACGTCCTTCCCTGATAAGTAGTATGTGTGAGTTACTAAATAACAGGAAAGATATGTTAAGATTTAAGTTAACATATGTTAACATTAAATTTCATTATTTCATTATCAAACAATGAGAGATTATGTTAATATTTCACTCTTCTCAATATTCTTTGTCACAAAACTGACTTCTACTCCTATTCGTTTACAGTTCACTCAGTCAGTCTCTGGAACTCACTTTCTGTCAGTAGTATATATTATATATGGTAATTGTATGTTTATTGTATTGTATGTATATTTTATTCAAATTATACTGTACTATCAAACGCCCGCGGCTTCGCCCGCGTGGAGCAAGTTTTTATTTCACGAGGGAACCATTATTCCAGAGGTAAACATAAGCCTATAATCATATACATGATGTTATGTGTCATAATCAAAAAATTATGGTGATTAGTTGAATAGTCAAGCCGTGAAAGAAACGGACAAATAAACACACAAACGCTGTTTCGACTTAATTATATTAAAGCTGTTGCCCGCGGCTTCGCCTGCTTAAAAAAGAGTTTGTTTCCAGCCTAAAAAACTCACGGTAAACCAAGCTATCCAACAGTGAAAACCACATTCGAGTCCATTTAGTGGTTTTGGAGAAGAAGCTGATGACGTTATCATTATCATAAATTATTTAATCGACGTGTTTACTTATTAATGTTTTCATCGTTTTATACATATCATCATATTACCCCTGCGGCATCCACTGCTGGACATAGGCCTTCCCCAATAAACGTCACCACACCCGGTCTACCGCCTCCGAATCCTGCTGCTTCCGGCCTCCTTTCTCAGGTCGGTCCGTCTAGTGGCGGGGCGCCGCCACTTGCGCGCTTGCCTATCCGAGTTCTCCACTCCAGAACTCGTCTACCTCAGCGACCGTCGGTTCTACGGCAGATGTGGCCCGCCCACTGGCACTTCAGCTTGTTAATTCTTTATACTTTAAATGAATATGTTTGGAGAATACTACTTTTAAACTCCATTACACCCTCTTAGAGCATTGAAAATGTAAAATTCGCGTGGAATTATTAAATTTACAATTACCCCTACAAAGTTCAGTTTAATCCATACAAATTTGAACTCCATTTTACTTTCATTAGTGGATACCTGAGCTATATAAGGCACCTTGGTGCGATATTTTAGGTTACTGTACCCTCAGATACAGACTAATACTTTTGAACCTACCTTAGGGGATGGTTTTTTCAAAAACTGTAAGACACGTGTTCAATTATTAAGTTTTTAGCGGACTCCTACCAAGTTTCGAACTGATTGAAACATTTTATATTTTTTCTCCATACAAACTTTGAACCCTTATTTTACCTCCTTAAGGGTTAAATTTTGAAAACCCCTTCGTTAGCACATATCTGACCTACATGAGGAACGTTTCTAGAGCAGTCGGTTTGGAGTTTACTAATTTCCATCTCAATTTCAGCCCCTTATGGGGATGGTTTTTCAAAATATGTGTTGAATAATTAGGTTTTTAGAGTATTCCTACAAAGTTTCAAATTGACAGGAACATCTAATAGACGTTCTCCATAAAAACTTTAAACCCCCGTTTGACCCCCTCAGGGGATGAATTTTAAAAAATCCTTCCTTAGTGCTTGCCTGTGCTGTATAAGGAACCTTATAGGAAAATTTCAAGCCTCTAGACTCCGCGGTTTGGGCTGTGCGTTGATATGTCAGTCAGTCAGTTTCTTCTTTTATAGATATAGATTGTACTAGCTGTGCCCGCGGCTCCGCTCACGTGAACTACATAATCCATTACCACTCCCGCTCCCGCTTCCGCTTCCGCTCTCGCTTCCGCTCTCGCTCCCTCTCCCTCTCCCGCTCCCACACCCACTCCCCCTTTCCCACGCCCACGCCCACTCCCACTCCCACTCCCACTCCCACTCCCACTCCCACTCAAATTCCTGCTCGCAGCTCCAAATGTACTCCAAACTCATCGCAATCTGAATAGTACGGAAATACTATTATTTGCAATTAATTGCATACTAACCTTACCTACTAATGTATTTGAAAACTAAAAAGGTCTATAACTTTTGATTGAGTCAGCCGATTACGATGAAATAAAGACTAAATGTTAAGTTAAGTTAAGCCCCATGTTTTTCTGAAAAGTCCATGAAAATCCGTTCAGTAGTTTTTAAGTGATGCGTGACAAAAATTCTAAAAATGATCAACAATCGAGTTTCCCGGCTATTTAAAAATTTCAACGTTATAAACTAACAGCTCGCCTTTCCATTCCACGGCCAGTGAACCTCATAGAAACGTCGGGCTAAGGTATAACAATAGATTTCTTTTGTAAGACCTGTGTATAAAGTAATGTTTAATGTGAAACCTAATGGGAAAGTTTGTACTTACTTTAATAATTTACCATTGACAGGTACTCCAGGATGGTTTCTCAACTTTGAAAGATCAATGCTTTGTAATAAGTCGAGAAGTACTTCCCCCACCAAACAACTTTTCGAAACTTTATGATCTTGTAACAATACATCAAACAGGATTAGAATATTTGGTTCTTTTAAGAAAAAAAGTCATTTCTAAATCCACAAAATATGTCAAAATCGTCACAGCAGATCAAACTTTCTCTTGGATTGACAGAGTAAAGGAAGAAATGAAAGACGCTCAAAAACTAGTACTTTATAGTCAAGATGAGAGCATTAACGGTCTGTTAGGATTGGTCAATTGTTTGAGAAAAGAACCTGGTGGGGAAGTAGTGAATGGACTTTTGATTGATGATCCAACGGCGCCGGAGTTTGATCCAGAATTGAAAATGTATAAAGAACAACTGAACAAGGGCTTATCAATGAACGTTTATAAAAATGTTAGTAACCTACGACCTTTTTTCTAAATTAAATGTTTAATTACAGATTAAAAAGAACTTAATCTTTTTAGGGTTCCGTCAAAACAGACACCCCTATAGCGATGCTCATCTGGCTATCTACCGGATAACTTGAAAACGACTTGAAAAAATGAGTTGAAATTTGGAACATAATGATAGGAAATTTTTTGGAAAGTTTAGGAGTTCTTTTAATTCTTGAGCTATTAGTAATAGCTCAACTATCTTCAAGTATTAAAACCCGCAAATTGTAAAATAGGTACTAATTAATAAAATGTATATCTCAATTTTTCAGGGTAAATGGGGTACCTATCGGCATCTCTTACTTGAAAACCTGGAGGCCGTGCCATGTCCTCACGCATATATAAACACAACAACTGCCGGAGATCTTTCTTCATTGCGATGGCTCGAAGGCCCACTTGCTAACGCTTATGTTCCTACAAACCCTGATCACCATCTTATCCATGTACGTAAACCAACGACGTTAAAGTCTAAATCAAAATCCTACTCATGTATAATAATTGATTCTGATTTTGACGATGAAATGACAATGACTTGCAGGTATACTGTTCAGCACTCAATTTCCATGATGTCATGACGGCAATGGGTCGTGTCACACTGGACGCTGTCGCCTATTCAAGAATTGCGCAAGAGTGTGTACAGGGCATAGAAGTATCCGGCAGAACTTCTAAGTAAGGAATGATATATAAAGATAATCCCAAACTTTATTTACCCACTTCATAGTCGCCTTCCATATCTTACCTATTTCTGTCTGAACACAACAATGTAGCCACAACAATGTTGCATTATTGTATTCCAGTTTGATGCATGTGAGCCAGTGTAATTAGAATGCAGTTTAATGTAGTCACCTCACCTTGATACAAAAACTTTCTCTTTCTTAGTGGATCTCGTGTAATGGCTGTGACTGAGAAGGCCATCAGTAGCCTGGTGCTATCTGACGCCAATGTGATGTGGCCTATTCCCGATGAGTGGACTTTTGAACAAGCGGCCACCGTTCCTGTCGCCTATTGCACTGTATACATGGCTTTGGTAAGAAGTTCATTTAATAATTTAATACAATTTAAACTAACACAGCTGCAATATAATACACTTATATTGTAATAGAGATTGAGAAGCTAATCAACACTGAATTCGGACTCAAGTTGGGTGACAGATGTTAACAACCTGAGCTATGCTGATGATATGGTGTTGATCAGTCCCTCCATGAAAGATTTAAAGAAATTAATATCAAGCTGTGAAAAATATGCACGAAAGCACATCTAGTGTATAACGTAAAGAAAGGGTATGTTATTAAGGCCGTCGAGAGGGCCTGATCGCGTTCCTGAAGTAAGTATAAACGGACAGGTTTTCAAAAACGTTGAGAAATTCAAGTAGGTCATAATAGAACCTATGCTGTGTCGGGGTAACCCCGAACCCATGTTTCTAGATATGTACTCGTAATACAGACAGTTTCTGCTAGCATGGTGCAAAATCCAATAAACAGTCCAATAATACTAAATATTACTACATAAAAAAGCGAAACTCATCAGATGATTTGACTTACCATTATTTGTTTATAGGTAGTGATGGGAAATGCCCGTCGTGGCGAGTCGATACTCATTCACGCTGGGTCTGGTGGCGTTGGTCAGGCTGCCATCAACGTGGCGCAGCACTATGGCCTCGAAGTGTTCACTACAGTCGGTACACCAGCCAAGAGAGAATTTATTAAACAGCTGTTCCCTCAACTTAAAGGTAATTACGTTATTGTGTATACTGGAATTTGGACCGCCAATAAGAGTGCTGCTAAGTTACGAACTACGCCAGCTACTGTCGCGGCACACTCGCTTCACTCGCACGATGTGGTCTACAGCAACCTAACATGATCATCGCTTTGCTTTCCATAACTTATTTCGGCCATTGTCTGCGATGCAAAGTTTAACTATGGCCTTCGGACTGGGACCACCACATATATATCTAGTTAGTTGGTATACGTTAGGATCATCCCAATCTTAAAGAAAACTTGCCAAAGAAATATGGATTATAAAACAACCTGTTTAGATGTTATACAGTACAATTTACGGGTATGTCCAAGGTTTAAAGAACTCCTTTAACTAACAACACATTTTGTTTGCAACAGACAGTCACATCGGCAACTCCCGTGACACTTCCTTTGTGGACATGATCCAACGCGAGACCAACGGTAGGGGTGTAGACCTCGTACTCAACTCTTTGGCAGACGACAAACTACTGGTAAGAGAATACGTTCTTTAAACTTATTTCAGGGCGATTAATTTCCTATGGAAAAGGGTCAATGTATCCTTTAGACAAGACCTTTAGAATGATGCCACATGTTTCCAAAAATGAAGAGTAGAATGGAAATTTTGTTTAAATCTACCATTGATACAAAAACGATTTTTAAGATGGCCTTAACAAACAAACATAAAAAATCTACAATACCGATATCAATTATTTTCAGGCTTCAGTGGCATGCCTCACCCGCCGCGGTCGCTTTCTCGAGATTGGAAAATACGACATCACCAACAACACCTTGATCGAAACCTGTTTCTTGAAAAAAGAAATCTCCTTCCACGGCATCATGTTGGACTATATCAATGAAGATTGCAGCTATAAATTGAGGAAGGTTAGTAATAGTTTCTTACTGTGACATGTCACTTGATATGTTTTGATAACATAATTCTGTTATGGGTACCTAATGAGAATTGACATTACGTGTTTTTCCTTTGCAAGTTCTTCGGCTATCTAAATAGTCAGCGCCAGTTAGCATGTCAATAGCGAACATTGCCCCGACTTTCATTCCGAAGTCGCAATACATTAGCGATCGTTTATTCAAACGAAGCTGTCGAAAAACTGATATTGCTAACAATCATAATACATATACAGGCATAGAAATTGTTGTAACTAAAAAAAGTAGAGATATATCAGTTAAATTACATGTTGAAAATATATAATTAACTTACTTTACGTTATTCTAACGTACTATACAAGATTCAATGAGGTGATCCGCCAGAGAAATAAAGTCTTCGACATAGCTCAAAAAGTTAGTACGCTGATGTGGCAGTGGGCTGGTCACATCTGTCGTAGAAGCGATTACCGCTGGAGTAAACGAGTTCTCGAGTGGAGACTGCGACTGGGCAAGCGTAGTGTGGGACGCCCCCTGGCTAGATGGAGCGACGATCTGCGTAAGGCGGCTGGCAGTGACTGGATGAGAAGAACCGAAGATCGTGTTCAGTGGCGCACCTTGGGAGAGGCCTATGTCCAACAGTGGACTCTTTCGGGCTGATGATGATGATGATGATGATACAAGATAGACTAGGTCTCTCCCAAATCTATACATTTCATGAAACTATGTACTATTCGTGTATGTACATTGTAGATATTTAGATTCCGAGCAGAGTTACGTTCGGATTTCAATGAGTGAGGACTACATTAATAGGGAGGGAGGAACGGAAGGGTCCCTCCTTGAATGGGAGCTTTTTGGTGCCTTTTAATGGTGAATTAACCTTTTTATCAAGATTTTCTTGCCAACAGACTTTACAACAGCTCATGCTTAACGGTATCGTGAGTGGGGCCGTCCGTCCACTCACCTACTGCACGTTTGATAAGTATGATGTCGAGGACGCGTATCGATATATGGCTGCAGGCAAGCACATTGGCAAGGTATGAATCCTACATATCCTACACTGACCTGTATGTATATTGTTAAACTGGACTGGCTCCTATTAAATAACTGTTGTGCCTTCTTTATCCGCCATTTTGGCACTAAAGTGGCTGTTGTCGTCTATTAAGTCAGGGATCTGAATGCTCTGTCTAGAAAGGGGTTGGATATATTCAACTTTTCTCTGACGGAATTCATAGGAGCCGCATTTCGAGTGTTAAGTATAAGGAGGTGACAAAGATATATTCTGCATAAAAACTAATTACCTAGATATAAAATCTAAATATTTAAGAGTGGTTGCTTACAGTGCCAAATAGGTTACCTGTAATGGCACTGTAATGGTATTTCAAATAAATACAATAAAAAAATTACGTGTGTCCATGGAACTAAAAAAAATGGATGCTGATTACTCAGGTGTAGTATCTTGGACAAATGTGGGTGACGCAAATCAGCTCATAAATTAGTTGAAAGTTATATGGGACAGGTAGTACCAACCACTGTAATAGAGATAGGGGTTAGAGATATCATACGGGTAAGTGTACACTTATTAATAAGTTGTGTCTAGATTCGAAGAAACGACTTATTTAAATTGTACATTAAAGTTAATGCATTTGTCTCAGGTTATCATCAAGATTCGTGACGCAGAGCCCAGCGATGAACCAGTGAAACCTAGTCCTTTATATATCAATGCCTTTCATAGGTACGTACGATTAATTTGTATATATATACACTAGTGGTAGGGCAGGTCCTAATCTGTCACCGAATATAATGATCATTAACACAATTAATATTGTCGAGAATCAAATCGCAGAAAACGTAGAGCGAGACATCACCTGAAATGTGGTCAGACGACACGAAAACAATTTTAGAAATAAATGACGAGATGAACTGAAAGTTAAGGACGTCTTGTATCCAAAAGATAACACTAAACGATAGGTCATGGTTCCTACACAACGTACACTTTGCTAACATTGTTATCGTTTCTCTGAACAGGTACACTTGCAACCCAGAACATGTTTATGTGTTGGTGGGAGGACTTGGAGGAATTGGTCTCGAGCTAGTCGACTGGCTCGTTATGAGAGGTGCCAGGAAACTAGTCCTGACTAGTCGGAAAGGACTTTCCAACGGTTATCAGATGTCGAGGATTAGGTAGGTATACAGGTGTAATAACAAAGATATCAGCTAGAGCAAGAGGTTTCTGTACATCGTAACATTAAGATGTACATTTTGCTCACATTTATAACTTTCGACACTACACATCAGCAATTTTTTATAAATGCAAGAGTTCTGGAAGTCACTGTATTGAAATTTTGATACTAGCTAGGACTACTGCCTCTTGCCCGTGACTTCGTCCGCGTGGATAACTTAACATCGCAAATTATTATGTATTTTCCGTAAGAATGAGATATTTTTATCGAGATAAAAACTATCCTATGTCCTACTCCAGGACCTAACCTATATGTGTGCCAAGTTTCATCCAGATCCACTCAGTGGTTCAAGCGTGATGGAGTAACAAACATCAAAGTTTCGCATTTATAATATTAGTGGGATGATCTCATATACACTTACCTCGCATACATTTTTACAATTGCTTGTATATTATTGAATAAATCATATTTTGGGCTGATTATTTTGGCAAATGATCATTTGAAGGATCAGCAATGAAAATACAATAAAATTTAAAACTTTTACCATTTTTCTATCACAGTACTCTTTTCGTAAAGTCTTCAATTTGCTGTTTTAATCATAACAAACGTAACAGCAAAAAGTATTATGTGGATATAAACGCACGTAAAAAAGTTTTTTTTATTGCCACCATCATTTTAATGGATAATAATCTTGGATATGTTTAATATAGATAGGTTCATAAATTAAAAAAAAATAAGTCTTACGGTTGTTATTTTTTGCATTTTACAAGCTTTTATAACTTCACCTGTTAGTAAGTTTGGGTCAAATCTTGCAACTGAATTTTAAACCAGTTTCCCACAGAACACCTACCGTTGTAATTTAATGACAAAAACGCGTTACAGGATATGGACGTCATATGGAACTGATATAAAAATTTCAACTCATGACGTAACAACAGAATCTGGCTGTGAAGAAACACTTAAACTGGCTAACTCTATGGGTCCAGTTGAAGCAATTTTCAATCTTGCGGTTATATTAAAAGATGCAGTTTTCCAAAATCAGACACCAGAGACATTCAAAACATCGTTCGGACCAAAATCTCTTGCTACAATTCATTTGGATAAGCTTTCGAGGAAACTGTGTCCGAAATTAAAGTAAGTATCTTCTTATGGAATAACGAAGTTGCACTAGTTAGGAAAAAGCAGTTTAGTGTTCTTGTAACACATTAGGGTGTCGTAAGAGTAAAGCACTATATCATAGAGTTTTCATTTTATATGAAATCAGGAAAGAAAGTTACGAAGCTACTAGAAGAAAATATAAAAAATGCTATTTAATAGGTGGAAGTCATTTTATAGCAACTGAGAACTTCAATGCACTCTCATACAATAGCAATAAAGACTTCAGAATTTGCATAATTGCGCGAATACTTGAAATGCATCTCAATTCTTAATGCTTTCTTCATCCACAGGGATTTCGTAATATTCTCATCGGTGTCCTGTGGACGTGGCAACGCCGGTCAGACAAATTATGGTTTCTCTAATTCTGTGATGGAAAGAATTTGTGAGGAGAGGAAGAAAGTTGGTCTGCCAGCCTTGGCGATACAGTGGGGAGCTATTGGTGACGTAAGTAAAATCATAATGAAGAGTCACTTTTCAAAATGTTTTTTTTATATTTTTTCATCCCTAAAAGTTCATAAATGATCTCATGAACTCCCACTGCTTAATTCTTCGACCTGCAAGGATCAACTGCTTCACTTTTTCCATACTTCCATCCGTAACAGCTGAAACAAACCTCTCACTATTAGGATCGTCTTCTAAGCTCTCACGGCCATGTTTAAACTTGTACCCCCCCCCCCCCCCCCCACTACCCCCTTATACTTTCTACTTTCTTATTTATTATTTAATTAAATTGAATTTAATATGCAACTAATACTAACCCTACTCTAACCTTTCCCAACTAAACTTGACTCTAATATATTATACGTACCTATTAACTATATATAAAAATCAAATGTCATGTTATTTGCAGGAAAAACTGTGCCGAGACCCAGTTGTATCAATAGTCCCGTTCCGTTGACTGAACAATGCAAATTTCTAGGATTCCTGATAGACCCCAACTTGCATTGGAAACTAAACCTAGAATCTTTGTGTGATAAATTGAGTAGTGCAGCCTATGCGCTTAGAAAGATTCGTCCACTAGTTTCTTACAGTGTACTAAGACAGACATACTTTGCACATTTTCATTCACTTATGTCGTACGGCATTATTCTTTGGGGAAACTCTACAGAGTCGAACCGAGTTTTTATTTTTCAAAAAGAGCACTACGTATAATGTGTGGAGTAAATCCAAAACAAACGTGCAGGGGACTTTTCAAAAATCAAAACATAATGTCTAGGTACTCGTTATATTTATTCGAAGTTATAATGTATGTTAGGCGAAATATGACCAGTTTCGGTCGACGTATAGGCGGAGGGCACGAACTTCGTAACGAAGGTCGATTAAAGACAGTAACGCGCCGCACTGCACTTGCCACCAAAAACCCCCGCGTCATCGGCCCCACTTACTACGAACACCTGCCCGCAGATCTACGTAACGAGACCAATGACGAAACGTTTAGTCGACGACTGAAAAACCTTTTGTTGGAAAATGAATATTATTCCATAAATGAATTTTCTAAAAAATGAAATTGGTGGGCCCTCTGACGTTTAATTTCATTTGTGATAACTTAATACCAAGTTTATTTTTAAATTTTTATTTTAATATTATATACTGACATAGATAGTATGTTATATACTATGACATTATTTGAATTGTTGACATTGTAACTTATACACTATTTTATTTTATGACGATCCCTTTTACCATATTAGAATGACATGTAAAATTGAATTTTTAAGATGTAAAAGTGAAATAAATAAATCTAATGTAATCTAATCTACCTACCTATTAGCTTTGAACATACTATGTATTGGCCGATGTGATCGTCTAGTGCTTATAAAGAAAATAACGGACCTACGTTGTGATTTAAGAATTGTAACCCACGAACTTTGAATGAGATAACACAATACGGTATTCAAAGCCTAATAATAATATACCTATCAATTAAAAACTAAACTTAATTTATCCTTTACATTATTTAATTAGCAGAATAAACGATTTATAGAAACCTGTCGGTTTAAGAGCTAGTCCCTTTCATTTCCCATACGTTACTCTTCTATATAGAACCTACCTAGATAACCTACTATTACTAGAACCGAACTGTAGTAGATATTAAAACAACGTGAAAACGCTAAGACCTGAGACCCATTGTGAAAACCATACAACCTATAGATAACTCTACAAAATATAGTGATAAAATTAAGACTAAATATATCATATAGATAATTTAATGCGGCATAACGGGAGGGGAGGAGAACCACCTTCCAATCCCCATAGAATAACATCAGCCTGCTCAATTGTCTTTCAGGTATTTATCCCAAGACTAAACTGTACTAAAATCATCTGCATTGCATATATTTAACAATTAAATCTGAAGGTTTCCTTTAATCTAAGAGGAACTTAAAAGCCCGTAGGTAATATATGAAAAAGGAAGAACGAAGACTTTATAGTCAAGACAGGAAGACTGAGGTTATTCTAGTTCTCCTCCCTAACCTCCAATCTCCCTCCTGCTATGCCATTATTTATATATTCAATAATTTGGCCTATCTAACAGTCCTTGGACACAACTTATACTTCTCCATCTCGACTATTGCTACAATATCCACTCCGTACATATTCGAGCTTATCTACTCAAAACCAAATATATTTCTTTGGTTCAAGTTCTATGAAGTGTGACTAATTCTTGGTAATTATGGTATTGCAAATTAAGATCAAATTAGATAGGTACCAGGTTTAGTTCTCCAAGCCTTCCAGACATCTGGATGCACATAGGAACAATTGCTGCTAAAGACTAGACCAGTCAGAGACTACTATAGATAATACTCTCCGTTTGGTATAAGTAAATATCTAGGAAATCAATTTTCCGTAATAAAACAAATCTATCTTTAGTGCATGAAGTTGAGACTAAGAAAATATAGTTTGGAAAACCAATTTAGGACTTTAAGGCTTAATATTCAAATTCTGGTAGTACAACATATGAAAACCACCAAGAACCAATCTCACACTATCCAAAACTAATTGTTTATCATTTGTATTTAAAACATCAATTTTGAAATTCTTTAACACACGCATTTACAAGTTAATTTTATCAATTTATCGAATTTATTTATTTCCGAGTTTCTTTAGTTAATTTGCACGAACCTTAGTTTTAGCCTGACTATTTTACACAAACCCTTCCCATTTAATTACTTAATCAATACTTTTATTTAGGCTTTACCTACCTATAGCATTGTCTAAACTTGCGGTCCCTAAGCTGCTAGTAAATGTATTTCAACAACTAGAGACCATAGCCTCGACATTTAACATTAATTTCGTAGGTGTGTTCTGTAGGGTTCCAAGGTGCAATGGAAGCCTTCTAACTATACTATTTCGACAGCTCTACGTGGGGGCCAATCCCAGTGTACCTATCCCTATGGCCTGTGTATTGGTCAATGAGACTGAGGGGTTAGGAAACGCCTCAAAGACCGAGCCCTAATAAACAATGTATATATAAATATATAGATAAGGAACGGCAGTTGCAGACGCTTCTTGGAATCAAACACAACAATCACTGTCTAGACATTGTGAATAATTCGTTTGAATCGCCGTCAAATGACGTGGAGATGTAATCCGCTGTGGAATATAACACGGACCGGCTCTCTCTCCAAGAAACCGTTTAATACCTGATTAGCTAGTGAAGAATCGAGACGTGTGTCGCCACTGTGATGTTCAGGTCCCCGCCTAGACCTTCACTCACCAATCAGAATATTGCCTAAGCACACAAATAAACTAAACTAGATTCCAATTTCTTGCAATCTAGCTCAAAATCAATAATTTTTACAATATCTCACAAACTATGACTCCATTAAAATTTAATCGCGTAAAAATTGGGCAGCGTAACCCCTTACCCCAAAAGACAGTCAATCAAAAGACCCCGTCCCGGCCCCCCCCTTGCCTTTTATATCCTAGCCAATTTTGTTAAACAAAAGAGTCAAAATAGAAAAATCAATAATGCATTCCAATCCTGAAAATAAATATTCTGATTTTGATTTTTTTTACATTCTGGCCTCCTTTCAACGTCATACTCCACTAATGAGATTCGAACATTCCGACTTCAAAGAATAAACCATCTCCTCGAACCCTCTACTACGAGCACAACCCATACTACGGACGACAAACTTGCACCTAATTTCAATAATTTTTAATATTTTATTCGAGTTTGTTACTTGAACCTATTATGAAATCAAATTTCCCCATAGAAATTATCTCTAATATTCCCGAGAGTCAAATACATCATATTTGTGCGACAATTGAATCATTATTAAATATATTTTAATTCAATAATTTGTATTGAAGGATCTTCTTTCTACTATCCATAACTAGATATATATATTATTTTAAATTTGGCTTTGAACGTCTGGCTCGTTACAAACTGCTTCGTTCAAAACTTAACGGTGTAATCTAAGAACACGAATTTCCTTTAACATACGCTTTCTGATCTGTTACGGCGTATGCGCTTTTCTAGTGAGAAACTTAATGACGGCACGATGCTCAATATCGATGATTTTACCTTTTTCTTCAGATATGTTGAAAAAATATTGCGTTTCGCTATTTTTACTGAATTTATTTAATGAATTCCGAATTTATAAAGAACACGACACCCAAATTGTCAGTACTGTTTTTAAAACTTTGTATTTCACTTGATGGATAACTCATCAAGCTATTTATTAATCAGCCACTTCACGTATCTATATAGAATTAGCCGGCAATATTTCGAAAAGATATCGAAATTTCACTCTTCATGTATTATTTACAATCCATATACGTGTTAAACATAGATCCAGTTTGTATTGGCTACTAATATTTGCATACCTTCAGGTGGGTTTAGTAGCCGATATGCAAGAGGATAATATCCAACTTGAAATCGGTGGCACCCTACAACAAAGAATCGTGTCCTGCCTCCAAGCTATGGACGAATTCCTTAAACAGGATAAAGCCGCCATTGTTTCGTCTATCGTGGTGGCAGAAAAGCGGACTGGACAATCAGAGGGTGGCACAAGTGCCGAAGTTATAGCTAATATTTTAGGTAGGAATCAATGTATTAATATTGCAAGATAAGTGTTGAATCCCAAGATAAGTGGTAAAGCCCTTGAGATCAACCACCATAATGCGAGTGCGCATTTCTTTATGAAGCTCACCCAAATTCAGCAACTAGAAAACCATGATAATTGTTAAATTTAATACACAGTAAACTTCCTTATTTTAAATGAATGTTAGCAATATAAGCTACAAAATATGTTTCAAATCAGGTATTAAGGATTTGAAGACCGTATCTCACCAAGCAGTACTGGCTGAAATGGGCATGGACAGTATCATGGCCATAGAAATCAAGCAGACACTCGAAAGAGATTTCGAGATTTTCCTTAGTGCTCAAGAAATCAGGAATTTGACGGTTAGCAAGTAAGTTTTATTTATTTTTATTTATCAATTATAGTCCCAATACAGGTTTGGCACTGGAAGCAACCACTTTTAAATATTTAGATTTTTATCTAGGTAAGTATGCACAATATATAGGTATTTGTCACCTCCTTACACTTAACACTCGAAATGCGGCTCCTGTAAACTCCCGAGACAGCACATTCAGATCTCTGACTGCGCGTGTCACCGGCGCGCACGAGACTATGTTGGTTCGCGCTGCTGGCACGCGCAGCAAGTGCACGCGCCTGAGGCTCAGGTTAAGGTCCGGCACAAACAGCCTCACAGACTCCAGGACTTCCGGATTATGAATCATCCCCCGGAAAACTTTAAAAATATATGTGGCCAGTGCCACTTGCCTTCTAACCTCAAGCTTGTAGTATCCGACCATCCCCAGTACAAAGAGAATCGGATACATCAGCGGGTAAAAGGGATACACTCCATACTGTTTAAAATAGAGGTATCTAATACATTTATTTTGAATTTATTACCAAATAGTTGCACTGCTTTCGAACCTACTTCTCACCAGTGCATTGTACAATTCCCTGACTGTTACCGTACATTGGAAGTCCTTAGATTGGCGTAAAACGCTTTATAAGTTACAAAAGCACCATGACTGACTTGGCGCTAAGTCACGCGCGTACTTCTAATTTTTTTTTATTTATATTTCTCCATAAGTCCCTTTAAAATCTATTTAGATTATATAAACTCTGGAAGCTATTTTTTACTGCATAATTATTATTGTTGAAATTACAAAGAATTTCTAAATACATTACCTGCACTGCACTATATAGGTCTAGTCTTGTCTACGTTCTCAGATGTTGTGTAACCGATTCCTTCTTGCTTTGCTTTAGATTAATGGAGTACGACGCAACTAGAAAAGCAGACGGGGACGTCTCTAAAACGAGTAAAACAGGGCCTGTATCCTTAGCTGGACTTGAAGTCTTCATGAAGAACTTTGGGGATGAGAAATCCGCCTCAAAACCGTTTATCTACATGCCTTCACGAATTAGCGATGAGACAAAAGTAAGTTTTATAAATATAAACAATAAAAATAAATAAATATTACATATTTGTCTAATCCCAAAGTAAGATTTTGGGATGGGACGTGATTAACAAAATTTGAAGGCGTGTAATAAATTAACTATTATTTCAGGATGAATTAACTCAAGGCACGAAACCTATAATGTTCCTGCTGCCAGGCGTAGAGAGTTGTGCCAGTGCATTGGAGACTCTTTGTAGTAAACTTAAGACCAGGGCTTGTGTGTTACAACTTGGCATCAACAGCAAAGGAGACACTTTGGAGACAATGACTAACAGATTGTTCACGGTAAATATAAAAAAAAGTTAAGATAAGAAAGAGAAATAGGAAAGCTAGAAGACTAACAGACTTCATGTTGCAAGAGATTTAATGCTATCTGGTGTATTATATTATAAACGCTACAGCCACACCAGACAATTTTGTTATTAGTCGTTCAACCAATTTTACAATGAAAAATACATTTCATTATAATACAAACAATGATTTCCAAAAAATATGGGGACGTGTTCGTATAATGTGTCTAATCCTGCGCACTGCCTTGCAAGGATTTCTTTTAAACGAACTATTGGTTTGTCAGCCTCTACTGCTTTAATGTTGTGATGTTACGTGGCCAATGGATAGTCAAGATGCTGATGAGACTACCTACTTACAATTTCCTTCACACATTTATCTCGATGACATTATTTCTTCACAGACGGTGAAGTCACAACTACCTCCCGGCGCTCCTTTCTATCTACTTGGTTATAGCTTTGGGACAATACCGATCTTAAATTTAGCTGCTAAACTGGAAAGTGAAGGTAATGAAACACATGCTATGTAAAGTTAAATTATAATACCACATGAAAATGTTAGGAAGTTAAGTATTTTTTCTCTGTAAGTTAAATATTTTATCGCATGGGCATATGCCTTTACCACTCCTCATCCCGCTCACTTTCCCCTTTCCCTCGCCTTAACTTCCCCTCCCCTGCCCCTCCCTTTCGACCTCCCTTTCAATCTCCACTTTATCCTACCCTTCCTCTACACTTTCTCCCAACCGCCTCCCTCACTCCTTCTCCCAACCCCCTATTCACATCTTTCTTCCCAGCCCTCCTACTCCACCCTCTATCCCTTTTCCCGTCCACTTCCCCAATCCCCACCCTCTACCCTTCCCCTTCTCTTCCCTTTCCTCCTATTTCCCCTTACCCCTTCCTTCTCCCATTCCCTCTCCCCTTTCTTCCGTCAGCGTGCTAATATTTTTGCATACTCAACCAGCCCATTGGTGTTCGGTAATCGTACAATGTACAGACTTTTCGCATTTACGATTATATGTATAGACCAGCTGTGCCCGCGGCTCCCCTTGCGTGGACTACAGGTTCCGCTGCCATTCCCACTTTCGCTCCCTATCCCACTTCCACTTCCACTCATACTCTCAATCCCGCTCCCGCCTCCGCTCCCACTTCCCTTTTCCCACACCCACGCCAACGCCCACGCCCACGCCCACTACCAGCTCCAAATGTAGTCCAAACTCATCGCAATCTGAATAGTACGGAAATACTATTATCGTACTAACAGCAATATATTGCGTACTAACCTTACCTACTAATGTATTTGAAAACTAAAAATATCTATAACTTTTGATTGAGTAAACCGATTGCGATGAAATAAAGACTAAATGTTAAGTTAGGTTAAGCCCCATGTTTCTGTGAAAAGTCCATCAAAATCCGTTCAGTAGTTTTTAAATGATGCGTGCACAAACTCAGAGACAAACAGACAAAAATTTCAAAAATGATCGAAATGTGTACTGTTTCTTATCCTTAGACGCCCAAATTTTTTTTGTTGCAAATATTAATGTACAGATACGCGCATTTTACTAGATATATTTATTAGGTAACCGTCTTCATCTAAATTTACGTTCTCAATTTTCTTGTTTTAATATAACGCACAGGTTTATCTATACACAATGTGTTAATCTAATTCATGTTTTTAGGGCACACAGGCTTAGTCATCTGTGTAGATGGCTCACCTGATTTCTTGTACTCATTGGTATCAGCGATGCTCCAGTTTAATCAGGACTATTCGATGCTTAAAAACGCTCTCCTGCAACAAGCCCTCCAATTATTATTGAAAGATAACAAAATAATTGATAGCATTATGGAAGAAGTTATTAAACATGACACACTCGACGAGAAGACCAAGTGCATAAATAAATTAATTCCGGTCGATCTGAATTATTCTTCCAGCTTCTTGGAAGCGATATCGAATGTTACTTACGACCGTCTAAAAGTAATTTTTCAAAAATCGGAATACAAGCTTAACACACTAAAATCCAGAATCGTACTTCTGCGTCCTGAAATGATTCCGCAAGACATTGTATGCGAAGATGATTATGGATTACAAAAATTTAGCGAAAATAATATAAACGTGTATCATTTGGATGCTGATCATGTTAGTATAGTCGAAAATGAGGAGTGCGCCAACATTATAAATAAAATATTAGCAGAATCAAGAGCCGAACAAACAGGCAAAATTGGAACAAATGTTATAACGAATGGTATTGAGAAAATAAAGCAAGCAGCGGAAGTTTAATTTACAAACATTTTTATAGTCGGTTCCGACAAATTAATTGGGGAATATTTCTTTTAAGTGGGACAATATAATACATATATATTTAAAAAAAAAACGAGTTTTATTTCATTATCCTGTTTTGATTAGCCTATATCAACAATGCTGTATCACATAGCACATATAAAGGGAGGAATCATCATGTCAGCCCCTAGAAGCCCACTACTGGACGGGGAGCCTTCCCCTATGAACGCCACCACACCCGGTCTTCCGCCCTCCATATATAGCCGCTACCGGCCACCTTCTTCAGGTCGTCGGTCCACCCGGCGGCGGGGCGTCCCACCCTGCGGGTGTTGATCCGCGGTCTCCATTCCAGAACTCGTCTGCCCCAACGGCCGTTGGTTCTGCGGCATATGTGGCCCGTCCACTGCCACTTCAGCTTACTAATCCTTAAATTGTCTCTTAAAGTAAAAGGCAAAATGTAGAAGATGATAAAACCTGCCATGCTATATGAAATATAGACGAAACAATAGATTTTTAACTACTAGAGAAGAAGAAGAAGGGGAGAATAAGTGCAAAAAAATTCCAAGGCCGATAGCTGGTAGAGATAACGCCGCGAACAACGTTCATCATCAGCAGAAATACGTCCATTGCTGAACATAAGTCTCCCCAATAGAATGTCACTGTGGGCTGTCGATTGGGGCATTTGCCATAAACCACCATGCTTGGCAGGTAGATTGGTGATCCTAGTAATGATCTAAATATACACAGGGGAAAGCTGCTACCCGTCCCTGGTGCAGTCCATTGGTCGCGATGACGACACTTACGTGAAGGTTGGGGATGGTCCTATTCAAAGCCGTGAACCACACGGCTAATGATGAGAAATTGAACTACGTGCAGTAGTAATTTGGATACCACACAAACCCTCTGTATATTATTAATTGCAGCCCGAGATATTTAGGCGCACGAGCGCAGCGAGGGCGCCTATAGTTCGAGGGTGCAATTGATGCTTACACCCGAGCTAACTACTCTGCTTTACATCTCGGTTGTGAGGTAAGTAGAAAAAAAACCGGCATTACAAGAATAAAACATTTTATTAGTTATTTAAAGTAAAAGATTTCTATTCCTGCCTTTTTTCATGATTTTTTTTTAATTATTTTTTTCAAGAACGAAATCGAGCTTCGCCGTTCGATATTTAAAATTGATGACTATTATACTCATATGAAGACAAGGCTGAATAGCGAAGCGACCTCTTTTGTCATTGGGCTGAATGCATGATGTCTATTGCCAGTATGATGGTTAGATGTATGCGAACTTTTTGAAAGAGTGAAGAGGTTTTTTTAATTACTTACCGCCCTAGGGCTTTTCTAGCTACATTATTACCCTAGAGCGCTAATTGGTCACATACAAGCCCCATTTGGGGGTAATAAGGACCTACTTACCGAATATGAGAGATGTAAAGAATATATAATTATATAGGCTATTAATTACCATGGTAAAATCTATTCCCTAGGGTAACAAAACCTTATTCCATGTGAGCGATGTCGCGAGCAACATTACCTTTAACCTTTAAGCATTGTTAATAGGAAGTGACGTCAAAGGGCAAATTAATTAGCAATTATAAAGTTACCTCTTTAATTTTAGTCAATACACATGATTAATATTCATATTGAATGTAACTTCTTTATTTATAACCAGACTGCACGCAATTTCGTTCGCGAGGAATTGAAACAATTTTTTTCCGGGTCCAATTTTGTCATCTGAACCACTTGTACCATTAGTCTGTACCAGTTATACATTGTTTTGTCTCACATGGTAGGTACGATCGACAAATTTAAATTCTGAAAAAGTGTTTTGTCCCGTTATCGCACGATGTTAATGTATGTGTGCGGCATAACAAATTTATTGCTTCTTATTTCTCCCTTTTTGAAAGCTTGTGAAATTTGTTAATAAATTTGTAAATCTTCTGCAAACTTATAGGTATATTGGTAAATAATGATGACAACAAAAACGACATTTGTTGTTTGCCTGAGAGTCTGAATCAGAAACTATTTATTGTTTACTATTAGTGTTCTGGATGTACTGTTTCACAGGCGGGTCGTTGAATAAAAGATGCCAACTGGTGGAGGAGTTTTCTATTTCTCTTTGTCTGGAGACTGATTGTGGAATGAAATTGTTCACGGTGTCTCTTATTGGTTAATAATACGACCAATGAGAAGGCCGAAATTTTGTCCAATAGGGAGCGAGCGGCGTCGGAATTGACGCCTGAGTG
Source organism: Esperia sulphurella (assembly GCA_947086405.1). NCBI lineage: Eukaryota > Metazoa > Arthropoda > Insecta > Lepidoptera > Oecophoridae > Esperia > Esperia sulphurella. Next base: position 3,256,892 of record OX352266.1, read on the forward strand.
GAGCAATACCGACACGAGAGCCGCTTCTACTTCTCGAGGCCCCCTATTGGCCCACCGTGGAGAAATCCCGGTCACTCCTTATACAAATTACAGTTTACTTGTGTTTGTTCACAAAATTAATGAGTAAACTATTTACAATTATTATACTTACGCTTATTATATGTGAACATTAAATTATTTACAGTAATATTTAATTAAACTAAACTTAAATACTAGTTTCGTCGTGAACAATTAGGTTCACATAAACAGCAGATGTTATTGCAGAAAGTAGCTTATCTAATATTTTACCCATTACGGTTAATACAATAATATAGTTTAAATTAATTAAAAATTGACAGATTTAAAATGTCTAAGACAGAATGTCAATAATTTCAAAAGGAAAAAACAGTAATTTAATTTAATTATAATCTAAGACAGAATGTCAATAATTTCAAAAGGAAAAAACAGTAATTTAGACTACTGCTGGCAACCCCAGCAATGTAAACACTGCGAAAGTGAATCTAGGCTATATTTAATTAAAAACAGCTGTTCATAATCATCATACCAGTGATTAAAGTTAAAAGTAAAGTGCACTTAACCTCAACACATCTGAAACCGCAAGTATTGTCTTGATTACAAAGATATTACTGACGTAAATACCTTTCTGGATAATACAACGAAGTCAATTTCCGCCGTTACATTTTGAATTTGTCACTTTCACCGGAATATTTTGAAACTCATTCGTAAACCAATTTCTCTGAACAGCTGACTGACAATCAATATAATGACATTAATGTCACTGTTATGTCAATCAAGAGTGCGTTCGTAATGAACGTTCTGAAGAATCTGTACCGACCATAATCGCCCCCTTACCATAGACTATTGTTATACTGTGATTCTACAATCTGATCTAACAACACACGATCGCCTGAGCGTGAGGTTCTAATTGTGCAATTTGATTCATTACGGTCAATAATATAGGTATATTAATATTAATTTCCTATTTTGTTACGATAACGACTCAACACATCACGATGACTGATATATGTGTTGGATGTAACCATATAATACTAAATAGAGAGTTCTTACTATGCATATTATGCACACAGAAATATCACCTGCCGTGTGCTAATATTACTTCAAAAAGATTCTATTTAATGACTCCAGAAAATAAAAACAATTGGAAATGTAAAATCTGTCGTCATCGAGATGAGTTACCGAAAAAGGGTAAGATAGTTCAAACATCCCCACTCTCGACGGACCCAAATTACTCAGGAAAAGACCCTTATGTCACTATCAGGAGGAAATATAGAAATAGTACAGAAAATTCAATTGAACTATCAGATTACACCGAGGATTCCTTTGCATCGACGAGTTTGATACTGAATAGAAGCTGTCCAGCTATAAATGCAAACAAGTCAGAATTAATAGAGGAACTTAAAGCTAAAATAACTATATTAGAAGAAAAACTAGAAACTGCAGAAAATGAAATTGATAATTTATTGTCAGAAAATCATACCCTATTAAAACAAAACTCTGAGCAGGAACTTAAAATAACTCGACTGACTCGTATATGCAAGTCTACTCCAAAAAAAATACCGACAAGAAGTGTAAAACATAAAAGTCTCAATAAAACAAAATTAGACTTTTCTCGGTTCCATGATGATTCTTTTTCAGCAGTAACTAATGAACCAAGTATCGTGGAGCATATGGATAACAACTTTACTGATACATATACACAAACAGAAAACTACACAGAATCGAAGGATGCACGAAATAAATCAACAGGCTCAGCAACATTGTTTAAAACGGACAAAAACGAAACAACGAAACAACCAATTACTCAATCCAATTCTGTTAATCGTGTAGAGAATGAGACACATCCAATTAGAGACAGTAAAACCAAACTCTGCTATAACACAAACAAAAATTTAAACAAGCTATGCGTAATAAGCAGCGATTCAAAACACACACTATTACCCATAATAGAAAATGAATTTGAACACCACTATCAATTCTGTCACTACGCAATTCCGGGTGCAGGTGCAAAAATCCTCCTTGAAGGAATAGAAAGCAAATTGAAAAACTTTACTAATAAGGATATCTGTGTCATAGTGATTGGGGAGAAAGACTTTGAGATGACAAATAATTACAATCAACTAGTTCTTTATACTCGTGAAAAACTATTGAATCTCACTCATACTAACATCGTCATTTGTTTACCAACATATAAATTTGGGAAAAATATATTTAATATTAGAGTGGAAACATTCAACAATGTTTTAATAAATGATCTACATGAATTCCAGTATGCCTATATGTTGGATTCCAATCTTCATTTAGAGCTAAAAATGTTTTCTAGAAATGGAAATTTAACAAAAATGGGATCAAAGAATATATTTAAATACCTTAAGAACCTATTAATGGTTATTGAAGACTCTAAATGCTGTAATAAACAAACACTAGAAGAGAAGGAACACTCTATTGGAATAACTGACGATGGTTGTACCAAAACTACCGATGACGCTAACAATGAAAAGCAAGATTTTTTTCGTTTATAACAACATCTATGTTTTACATCAAAACATATCTGGACTAATATCGAAGTCAGATAGTTTGTCTGTACATTTAGAAGAAATGGCCAAAAATCAGAAGCTAATAGATGTTATATGTATTACAGAGCATAATATGAAGCAAGGAGATGAAGAACACCTGGAAATCTCTAATTATAAATTAGCAACTACCTACTCGAGAGATAAAAGAAAAGGAGGAGCATGCATTCTTATAAAGCCTGACCATGAGTATAGAATTCTAAGCGATATTTCATCGCTGTCAATTAAAAATGTTATCGAATGTTGTGCGATTGAATTAATCAAACACCAAATTATTGTTGTATGTTTGTATAGGATACCACAAACCAGTGATAGAAATAATTTTTTTGACATATTCTTCAACAAGCTTCATACAATTCTCTATAAACTATGTGTCAACTCAAATAAAAATATCATTCTGTGTGGGGATTACAATATTAACATATTAGAAAACAACCATCTAACTAGAAGATTTAAACAGCTAGTGGCAAGTTACGAGCTGATTTTTCAAATAAATCAACCGACTAGGCTCTGCAGTAATACATGTATAGATAATATAATACATAACATTAGAGGCTGTAAAGGGGAAGTGATTGAACTTGCCTTGTCTGATCATACGGCACAATTAATTAAGTGTCCTGTCAAACGATCTTGCACATTTAAACGATGGCGTAAACGAACCCGCGACTACAGTAAAGAAAATATTCATAAATTTACTACATGCCTCAATTGTCTAACGTTTAATGATGTGTATGATCATAAAGATTCAAATAGTGCCTATAAGAGCTTTATTGACAATTTTAAACTAATTTATGACCTATGCTTTCCTTTTGAAATACGGTATATTAATGTACATAAACGACCAAAATGGATTTCCCGTGGTATCGTCTCTTGTAGCAAAAGAAAGAGAGAGATGCTATGGCAGTATAGAAAAAACCGAACTAGTGCAAATAAAAGTAAGTATATATCTTACTCCAGAAGGCTAAAACGCGTTATAAATCTTACACGGCGCTCACAGAATAACCACTACATCGCGATTGCTGACAATAAGGCTAAAGCTACTTGGCAAATAATAAATAACACAAAATGTAATTTCCCAAAAGAAACCGTGACTCAAATAAAATATAATGGACAAACAATTACGAATCCCCTTGATATAGCCAATTATTTTAACAACTTCTTTATAGACCAAATTAAATCTACTGTCTCAAGTGCGAAGCCATCTCTTAATTTATGTTTAAACAAGCACTCAATGTTTATGACTCCAGCTATACCTAATGACATTGTAAAAATAATAAAATCATTAAGAAACAAAAACAGCACAGGATACGATGAAATCTGTACCACGGTTATAAAGCAAGTAGCAAATCATATAGCTGATCCTTTGAGTTACATCTTCAATATATCAATTGAAAGTGGTGTTTTTCCTGACCAACTAAAAACAGTTATCATCAAACCGCTATTCAAAAACAATAGTAAAGAGGATATGAGTTGTTATAGACCGATTGCTCTCATACCTATATTTTCAAAAATATTTGAAAAATTTATATACACTCAATTATACTCGTTCTTAGAAAAGAATTTAATTTTATGCAAAGAACAATATGGATTTAGAAAAGGTAAACATATAAATTTGGCTATATATGATTTAATGCATACAGTCTTGACCCGGATGGATAAAAGGGTTCCTGTCTGTGCTTTGTTCATGGACATGACAAAAGCGTTCGATCACGTTGACCACAGCATACTATTAAAGAAACTACATTGCTATGGAGTGCGAGGTAACGTGCTTCAACTTCTCAAGACTTATCTGAGCCATAGAAAACAATATACAGAAATAACCAAATTTAATTTAAAAACCAAATCTGAAGAACATTACTTATCACACTGTAGAGAAATACAGTACGGGGTTCCACAAGGAAGTGTTTTGGGACCTCTACTTTTTCTTGTGTATATTAATGATCTTCCTAAACATATCAAGCATCCGTTGGTGCTCTTTGCAGATGATAGCACAGCTATAATAGAAAAAAATAATCATCAGAATTATGAATCTGAAATAAACAAAACTTTAACAGATATAATCGATTGGCTGGATAATAATAACTTAATTATAAATGTAAATAAAACGAAAATAATGCATTTTAGACAAAGAACACCCAAATTAAGCGATCACAATATAAACTACAACGGACAGCAGATTGAAGTTGTAAATACGACGAAGTTTCTAGGGCTTTGGATAGATGAGAAATGCTCATGGACACTACATGTGGATCAGCTGTGTAAAAAGATACGTCAGTTTTCATATGCACTTTATAAATTGTCAAAAGTGGCAAGCACTGATACCCTTTTGACAGCCTATCACGGCTGCGTTGCGTCCAGGCTGCGGTATGGGGTTATTTTTTGGGGAAACTCTTCTCAGCATCACCAAGTATTTATAGCTCAGAAAAGGTGTGTGAGAGCAATCTGCAACCTCAAACCAACAGAAAGTTGCGCACCTTTCTTTGCAAAACTAAAAATACTTACGCTCGCGTCATTGTATATTTACGAAATTTCCGTTTTTGTTAAGACAAACGAGCATTTATTTGACAATGTATCCCAAGTGCATGAACTAAATTTGCGTGATAGAAAGAAACTTTGTCTCCGATCATCAAATACTGCATTGCTACATAAAAGTTTTCTATGTATGGCCCCTAAAATATTTAATAATTTACCTGTGGGAATAAAACAAGCGCCCCTCTCACACTTTAAAATAAAACTTCGAGCTTTATTGCTTGATAAATGTTACTATGACATTAACGAATTCTTTGTAAATGATAGATAATCTATGTAAGACATACGGAATGACATTTTTATTTTTACTGTTTTTACTATTTTTTATTTGATTTTATTATTAACGTTACTTTGACATATTATGATGTAATTATTGTATTGGTCTTTTATATAGTACTTAAATAACCCAATAATTGTTGCACACCAGAAATGGTAGAACATGTACGGCTTCACTATTACCATATAACAAAACTAATGTAAATACCCATGTTACGCAATAAATACAATTTGAATTTGAATTTGAATTTGAATTTGAATTTAATTTAATTATAATTTTAAAAATATAGATTTTTGTCATCTTTCAGTATAACATATCAGAGGCCATAAAATTCATGCATTAATTCTATCACAGAGTGCAATAAGAATAGAATTAAATTGAATTATGCTAATATCAATAGAAATTAAATTGGCCGAGTTTACAACTGGTACTATGTAGTTATTTTGATGCACTTCTAAGCTGGTGATTAAATTTTAGCCATATTTTATTTTTCTGGTTCTTAGTTTTCGTGTAATAATTTTTTACCGTTTTTTTTTTGAGAAATTCAGAGTTTAAAGAGATTTTTGCTGGTGTGTCAGGATCGCGCAAAGTACCGATCCATCGTCTATGCCTACCCCTCTGGGACCAAGGCGTGAGATTTATGTATGTACTTACTCATTTATCCTATGTATAGTACAATATTTTATTATAAAATATCAATACATGCACATTTTTCATCGTCCTTAGGTTTCAGTTTCTCCTACAGTGTTGGCTGGAAGGGATATCTTATAGAGATAAGTCCACATTTGTACACTCATTTTATGTAAGCCCTTTTTGTAATAAAGAATATATAACAAAAGGTCGAGGATAGGTCAGACTTAATAAGAAATTACACTTGCTTACGTTTTTATAAATTTCAATTGCTGATTTCCAACTGCATGCATAACTGCATCACATTGCATTGGCAGCCAATGTTTTCTGCTTCAATTTACATAATTTCAGACTTTAATTATACCTATAATAAATATTAACTTCATTATATTTTTTACAGTGCCAGTAGTGGGCTAGTGCTACTGGAAAGTGGCTGTATTATTTGTTTCTTTAGACCTATTTCTTTAGTTTATCAATAGTAAGTAATTAAAACTGTATATTTATACAATGTGCGTATTTTAAATAACTGAAATTATTACCAAATCGTCCCTCAAGTCCCAATCATTAAAATATTCACACACATCATTACTTATATACGCCACCGTCACGTAGGCCTTGCCTAATAAACGCGTCCGGTCCTCTGCTTCTGAACACGTTCTTCAGGTCGTCGGTCCATGTGGTGGGGCGTTCCACACTGCGCCTTATAGCACTCTCCGCCCTACCGTTACCTACACTGAGAAAAAAATAAGTAGCCCTCCTACTTACATAAGGATAAAATATACCACTATTACGTAAGTTACACCATTTACAATGGAGCTACCTGTTCGGTATTCCCTCAAATATTATATTATATAGCCATGCTCTTTGGTGGAAACTAAAACTAATTGGGTCTCATTTGTCACATCTCTAATGACATGTCAGTTACGAACAATAAGCGGAGAAGTAAACACCGGTATCGCGAGTTATATTAGAAAAGTGCTTCTAATCAAAGAAGTTCGAGTTAAAGGTGAGTGCATGACATTTATTAAAAAATTTGTGTTGATTCCGGCTACCCCTTTAGCAAAGAATATCCCATATATATTCAAAATCCTAATACAGTCCACTTATTTCGAAATGGTACATTTTTTGGCCTCCGAGCCGCATGAATCTATAATCTCTAAAGAAAATATCTTTGAATCTCGTAAAGTTCGACAAAGTGAATCATATTCACATGTTATTTTGTCATTTTTCTCTATAATTTACAATTTATATCTAATTTAGCGGCACTTGGCTCAGTCTATTTCTTGTTGTTCGTAACTCAATATGGCGTTTACAAAAGATCCGATTTTGACAATTTTGATTTTGAAAAAAGAGCAATTATTTGGGAGAGTCCAAAGGTATGATTTGTCAAAAAAGATTAGTGATCAGAAAATAGATTCTATGCCGGCCTTTTTGGTGCAGCATTCAGAATTAAAAGAAGTAGGTAAAGAGTTCGAAAAGGTTGTAATTGATATTATTTTGAATGAAATCGAAGCAGATGCAAAATATAAACCTAGAACATGCGAGTTAAATAGTTTCGATGATTTATATTTCACTTATAAGCTTGTTGGTCTAAAGTACCAAAAATTAGACCAGGAGTCAGTCACTGAAACTCAGCCGAAACAAAATTTACATAGTATCGCGAGTCCTTGCTTGCCTAAACTAACACTATTTCAGTTCGATGGTCAAATCGAGAACTGGCCCACCTTTTATGACACTTTTCTGTCGTTAATACATAATCGCGAGTTTGATAATATCGACAAGTTTCATTATTTCTTGTCCTGTGTAAAGGGGCCAGCGCTCAATTGGTTAAGAATTTACCGATCACTGCTGCCAATTATCCTCTCGTATGGCAGTGCCTGGTGGAAAAGTATCAGCACAACAGGGCACTACTAGGAAGGTACTTAGATAAAAGTTTCGTTTTACTCCTCTAACGCAAGATACTGCAAATGGGCTCACTGCTTTTTTCGAAACATTCGATTATTCACTCAAAGCTATTAAGGCTTTAGAGGTGAGGCATTTGGTAGACTATTTGTTTTGTCACCTAGCTTTACAAGGGCTAGATATTCATACCCGAAAACTTTTTGAAGAAAGTCATGATCAGAAGGAGTTGCCTACCTTTACAGGGCTGATTTGTTTCGTAAACAAACAGATAAAAGTTCTAGAATATACATTTCCAGGTTCTAGTTCCGGAACTCCCACGTCTAAAAATAAATTCAAACATAACTTTAAATCACAATTAGCGTCAAAATCGGTATTTGCCGCCACTCGTTTCTCTCCCAATGAGAACACCAAATAAGTATGTCCTCATTGTAATCTTGAGCACATGATCTATCGCTGTGAGCAGTTTCGTAAACTGTCGATAGATCAGAGAATTGACCGTGTCAATGCTCTCAAGTTATGTACGAATTGTTAAAATCTCACGATGCGACTAATTGTAAAAGTAAGCTGTCTTGTGGTGTATGTGCGTCACCACACCATTACTTACTTCATAGAGACTCTACGCAGTTCATAGAAACACAGACTCGTTATCGACTGTGCCGAAATCACCTTGTCATTCAGACATGCAACGACAAGCACAAGTTCTAGAGTCATCTCGCTCCATGAGTGGGATGACGCCTATGGCACCTCATTCCGTGAGTGGGGTGACGCCTGTGCCGTCTCATTTCGTGAATGAGACCGTGTTGATGTCGCCTCATTTCGTGAGGAGACACATTTGACTTCATACTCCTTGAGTGAGAATGCCTGTGATGAGGTGCCGTCAAGGGATGCGCTTTATTCCGTGAATAAACGCGCAAACTACGAAGTCGTGTTAGTTACAGCGTGTACACGTGTCGCTTATGCATCTGCGAAAGTCAAGATTTTTCAAGACTGCCGTGTAGTTATAGACTCTGGAGCTTAAAGCTCACTTACTGCTCTGGACTGCGCTCAACGTTTGGGTTTATTCGTAATAAGTATCCATTCACTGTCTCCGGATTGTGAGGTGCAGAGGTCGAAAATTATGGGATGGTTTCATGCGTTCTGAAACCACGCCTTGTTGAAAGTCCTACTTTTACAGTCGACATGGTAGTGGTGTCTAAGGTATCATCGGAGGGATACCTAACGTATTAATTTTTGAAGACGTTATTGATAAATATCAGTACTATGATCTAGCAGATCTATTCTTTAATAAAACCGCTCAAGTGGATATATTATTAGAAAATGACACTGTTTCCGAAGAACTACCGAAGCCAGGAATAGTAGAACTAGATACTGGGGGCCCTGGTATTTTTTTGCTACTCATTGGAGCGTTTTGCCCATTATCTTCACACTAATTTCTGGCAATTCCCTTTAGAAAAGGGTTTTCCTGGTTAAAATACTAAAACATTGTTAGCCATGAAGTTAAGAAATAAATGCTATGAATAAATGACCTATTCTATTCTATTCTAAGAAGCTTTCTGGGTAACATAAAAGTATGAATAATTTATTTGCTTTAAAAAAATGTACAGTCAAGCTCTTTATATTAATTTCTTTATTTTCTTTATGCTTTCCCATGTGATCATGGGATAAAACGATTTCACTAAGTTACACCTTGGAATCCATACTACGTGATTCACCGGGTATCATGTGCGCTAAGTAGTGTGATTTATTATGCTTTGTATTGAGTACATGATATTGGAGTTGTTTATGTGTATGTATGCGTGTTACGTATATCATCATCAGCTCTTAGACGTCCACTGCTGGACATGGGCCTTCCCCAATAAACGCCATCACATCTGGTCCTCCGCCCTCCATAGCTATCGAAGCGAGCTTTAGCAAACATGCCTGATGAGCTGCCTCGGCAGCCCCAACAACATCCTGAGCGCGTTATTGTACTGAACGCGCAGGAATACAGCTCTCCCTATTCGGTGCTTTGACGACATACTTACATCATTGTCCTCAGCAACAGTCTGTGCTTACGAGTATCTTTTCTGATCTAGCCTTGTATTATTTTGTGCTAAAGATCGTCTCTATCGAAGATGGATGCTTGACTTAACTATTAATGTGCTGAATGGGTTGATGGCTATAGATTTTTTTTTTTTATTGTTGATGGATTTGCGCTTGACCTCAATCTCATCTAATGGTAAGGAGACGATAGGGTCTAGGGTAGAGCGCGCTTACCCAGAAGATGCCTATTCACTTTTCCTTTAAAAAGATCCAATTTGTCCTTGTCCGGAAATTACCAAGTTGGTAGAGAGTTCCATTCCTTAGCTGTGCGCATTATGAAAGAGGAAGCAAAACGCTTCGTGCGAGAGCGTGGTATGTCTACTACATAAGGATGTATATATACTGCATCTTACTGTCTGGTAAATTCTATCTTTTTCTTATGATATCTACGTTTAGAGATCTAAGTTTTTAATTTTTTTAAAAGACACATTAATCGTATGATCGTGTACTATCACTAAAAGAATATTCACATTAACTCGCTAAACTTTATAAGACAGTTTGTTGGCAGAAATTGCTCTCTTACCTTATACGGTGGTGAATATAACCAAGCGAATTAATAACAGGTAGAATAATAAAATAGCATTGATAAAAAAAAATATATCGTTCAAGATGGCTCCTACACCAGACAACAGCAGTCCAACATTGGCCCCATTCTCAGAGCCGCATCCTGACGATAAAATCTGTATCACCGGTTTCTCTGGAAGTTTCCCTGAGTCCGACTCTGTACAACATCTCGGGGAGAACCTGTTCAATAAGGTAATGTGATATTTTTATACTTTTCAGACGTTGTGTTGTCGTTTTTTATGGTAATCTCACACACATTTGGCAGCTTCACGGCCAGCATATTAAAAAAATAATTCTCCTTGCATTAAATTGTTAACATGGTCATAATTTGGTTTCAAATGATCATAAAAATGATTACTTTAGCTAACATATAGCAACCAAGACAAAATCAGACTTAGTTGACCAGCATTTATTAAGTGTGCCTCTTCATTCCTTAAAAATGATAATTAGTGAGAACTTTGTTAAGAGAGAGATAGTAGCAAATGTTGGTGAGTATAGGAAAGGCAATTCTATCATGTAATAAACAGGGATCCGAATCCCACGGTGTTTTTACCTAAACCTAAACTTCGCATGCATTATGCACTTATTTTGTCCCCCCTCCCCTCGCTCTGCGTTCTCCCTGTAAGGTCAGCAGGTGTTTAGAATACAACATTACCCCCAATTATTGGGGAACCTACATGAATCAGTGCTGAAATAATAATCCGAAGACGGCCAGTATTCATTTAATAAAGGTCAAAATATCTCGACAGATGGCACCGACTACATCATCAAATGTCCAATTATGTGAGAATGTCTCCTACTACTAGAATGGGCCCAGACTAAGTACCAAAAGAGAATAAGCCATAAAACTGTCTAAAAAAAACTACGGACCTTGACGTTTTCTTCTTAGAGTTTTCGACTAATACTGCTGAATTCAATGGAATGCCATCAATTGGCAACATTAGCAACAATTTAGTATCTACTGATAAATCGCTCAGTTGGCTTTAATAACCTTATAACTAACTGTCAATTTACAACTAATTCTAACATTTCATCGACAGCTGGACCTTATAACCGACGACAATCGTCGATGGAAACCGACCAACCCTAAAATCCCGCACCGCACTGGTAAAATCAACAGCATCGAGAAGTTCGATGCCGCGTTTTTCGAAATTTATTACAAAGAGGCTCACATGATGGACTCTCTGCAGCGGATCATGTTGGAGAAAGCTTACGAATGTATCATTGATGCAGGTAAAGTGAAATTTCATATTGATCAACAATTTTAGCAGCCTCGTAAAGCACATTAGCGTAGGTACTATATAACACTAAAGGTTCATCGGGCATAACCGTGCAATCTCAGTTCTGAATCTTTTTTAGTTAGGTTAAGGAATAATGTGTCATATTTCCAATTCAGTAAAGGCTATCGATCCGTCGCGAAATGTCACGGAACTGAACTGACACTCCACTGAAGGACCACTGACGCATATCTCTCGGAATACGGACGCATGACGGATCGATAGTCTTTACTGCATTTGAATATGACACATTATTCCTTAACCTTGCTACAAACTGACTCAGGACTGATAAATATTAATAATTTTTTTTTTTTTTTTTTTTTATTTAATCCACAAGCAGTCGACAGACTTTAATTGGATTTGTTGATGGAGTTAGAAGGGCGTTTGTGGGAGACGAGACCAGTGTCTCGACTGCCCTGTTCATATAACTTGGCCCCTTTTCAGTCTCTTGACCACTTTTGAATTATCCAACAGCTCGGCGGCAAGTGGGTTTGGGTGAGAAGCAAGACGATTTATGTGCTGTTTTTTGAACCTCTCAATTTCCATAGCGACAGTCGGCGCGTTGAGGTATTCGTGTATCTCATCGATTTTAGTGAACCAGGGCGCATTCACAATTGCCCGAAGGATGTAGTTTTGCACTCGTTGCAGACAAAGTATGTTGGTTTTGCTGGCTACACCCCACAGCTGAATGCCATATGTCCATATGGGCTTTAAAATGGAATTATAGATCATGAGTTTATTGTCCACCGAAAGCACTGAATTTCTTCCCATTAACCAGTACAATTGTCTAAACTTGGAATTTATCTCATCTCTTTTATTTTTGATGTGGTCTTTCCATGTTAGGTGCCTGTCTAGATGGAACCCAAGGTACCTAACGCAGAAACAGTGAGGTAGGATATCATTTCCGAGTTTGACAGTTGGGCAGTCTTCTTTCCTTAAGGCGAAAGTGATGTGATTTGATTTCTGTGCACTGGCGCGAATGCGCCATTTTTGGAGCCAATCATCAGTCCTATCTAGGAGCTTCTGCAGCTTGAAGCTTGCTGTAGTAGGATTTTTGTCACATGCTAGGTAGGCAATATCATCAGCGTAGGTTGCAACTGTAACATCGTCAGATGTGGGAAGATCTGAGGTAAAAATATTATATAGTACCGGACCCAGAACTGATCCCTGTGGAACACCAGCCTCAATGTCATGCAGAGCCGATCTAGCGCTTCCCTGTTTCACTTGAAAAGATCTAGAAGAGAGGTAGGACGCTATAATCAGGAACAGTGAGTGTGGTAGTCTCTCCTTGACTTTGCATAATAAGCCTTTGTGCCAGACTCTGTCGAAGGCCTGTTGGACATCGAGGATAGCTGCAGAGCAGTACTGTTTTCGTTCAAAAGATTGGCGGACAGTATGGTAAACACGGTGGACTTGCTCAGTGGTAGAATGGGATTTTCGAAAACCAAACTGATGTGATGGAATGATCTCGCACTTATCCATAGCTGTTTTCAGTCGAATTAGAAATATCCTCTCCCACAGTTTAGACAACACAGGTGTGAGACTTATAGGACGGTATGATGAAGCCTCATGAGCAGGTTTGCCTGGTTTGTGTATCATAATTATCTGGGAAATTTTCCAAAGTTCTGGAAAGTGAGATGTTCTGAGAATGCCATTGAACAAATAGGCCAGAAAGGTGATGCACTTCTTTGGTAGTTCCTTTAGAATTTTGGAGTCAATCAAATCGAAGCCCGGTGCCTTCCTGGGATGGAGACATTTAATTTCCCTCACTATTTCACTAGGCGACATAGGTGTGATTGGTAGGCATAGTTGAAGGTCTTGACTAAGAATTGAGTCAACATTTGATTCATCGGTGGTACCTTCATTAGGTTTAAAGACTAAGGACAGATGATCAGCGAATGCATTAGCCTTTTCTATATCATTCCTTGCCCATGACTCTCGTGATTTAATGGGGGGAAACGATTGCTGGGGTTTGTCCATATTTTTGGTTGCTTTCCACAGAGAACGTTCACCACGACCTGTGGGAGGCATCATTTCTAGGTTATTCTGAAAGCTAGAGTTAGCGGCTTCCTTTAGGGTAGACTTTAGAGCTTTTATGGCTCTGTTGAGTTTAGTTTTGTCGGACGGGTGACGGGACTGTTGCCATACTCTTCTTAAGCGCCGTTTTTCCTCAATTTGTGATTTGATTTCACGCGGTAGTGATGCAGTTGCGTGTGTGTCATTAATGTAGGGTGAGTTAATCCAGGCAGCTACCTGAATTAAGTTTGTTATATGCTTACAGGCTTCCTCAACTTCTTCCTGTGTTTTCAGCGAAACCTTCAGGTCTATGTTTTCGACTATGTATGATCGGAAGCCCTCCCAGTCAGTTTTATGATTGTAAAGGGATTCAGTCTTTTCACGATTTATGATAGTGGCGCTCACGGTTAATATAACTGGGGTGTGGTCTGAGGAACCATCTAGGCAGGATTCGATACCAGTATAGAGGTGGCAGATACCTTTGGTCACAAAAAAGTCTACAAGGCCAGGTAGCTTCCTACTGTCGGTTGGCCAGTATGTAGGCTCACCCGTTGACAACGGTTGGAGGTTGTTCTTATCTACACAAAGTTTCAACTCGCGACCTCTTGTCAATGTGTGGCGAGAACCCCAGAATGTATGTTTCGCATTCCAGTCGCCTCCAGCAATGAATCTGTTTCCCAGGGTCGAAAAGAATTCCGTAAATATGGTCTCCTTTATGGTATGCTTAGGCGGACAATATACCGCAGAGAGAATTATGGAACCCACACAGTCTTCCAGCCTCACTGTATGTGGCTTGAATTTGAGCAGTTGAGTAGGCTGCCATGGGTGAGTGTTTTATATTTGATCTAATCACTAGTGCTGAACCAGTGTGGGCTCCACCATCGGGATGAGGAGTGAAGTAGATGTTGAAACCTTTAATTCGGAAAGAACTTCTTTGAGTGGCATGTGATTCTGATATCAGGATTGCGTCTAGTTTGTTCGATATGATTATAGATTCGAGCTCATGAATATTGGAAGACAATCCATTAATGTTCCAGGTTGCAATGCGCAGTGAAGCCATCACGGGGCTAGTTTGGCGATGACAGTAGTCAGAAGACTTAGCAGGGTGCCCATCTGTTGCAGCAGAGTGTCAGTCTTCTGAATTTGTTGAATTAATAGTTGTTCCACTAAAGACGTTTGTTGAGAGTTGGTGTTATTTTCAGGCATGTTATTTGGGGGATCTAAGCGGCTTGTTGCATGCGCGTAGCTATTTTGAGGATGTCGTTGAGATCGATTCGGTAGCGGAGGAAAGTCTTCGGGTGTTATGATAGGTACTTCATCAGCAGTGGAGACTTTAGGTGTTGTCCGCGATCTCAATCCTTTTCGGGTTGTTTTTCTCGCTAGAATCTCCTTGTAAACCTGACAGCCCTTATAATTTGCTGGGTGATCACACGAGCACAAGGCGCACTTTGCAGGTGTGTTTTTGTCCTTTTTGGTACAGTCTGATGTTTTGTGGCCTTCGCCGCATTTGACGCATCTGAAAGGTCTCATGCAATTGTTTTTAGAGTGGCCGTATTGCTGGCATCTTTGACATTGGACTATTGTTTTAGATTTCCGTGGGTCTTCAATTGTGACTCGTTGATGGTAGATAAAATTGATACCTTTAACCGCTTTATTGTTGTTTCCGGGTTCAATATTCACGAAAAATGTAGAGGAAGGTTTTTTATCTGTTTATTTAATATTAATAATAAAAATCTTTTATTCAAAAAACATTAATAAAGTTACATAAAAACCGCACAAAACTGAATTCTCAGTTTAATGCGGCACGGTTATGTCCGAATATGTTGAACACTGAATATGGACATTTTACGACTTTAATGTAACACTCGGGAGACGAATATTCGGCTCATCTAATACATATACTTAATTTTATTTTATTTTTGTCTTAGGTTACAATCCCGCAGAAATTCGTAATTCCAAGACTGGGGTGTTTACTGCACAGTCTGCGTCAGAATCAATAAAGGAAATATGTTATGATCAGTTGCATGTCAGTGACTATGGTAACAAGGGGTAAGTATGTATTTTTATCCTGTCCTAAATATAATTATATTAAGAAAATTTGTTTAGTTCTTTTTCTTTAACCTATATCATATAGTTCAATGATCGATGCTTGAAATCTGCTATGTATAAACCTGTTTATGATAATAATGGGCTCGATTCTGAAGGCACAATGTTAAAATGTGACAGCACTAAAACCTGTTGCTATCCTTGTCACACAGTATTATAAAGATAAAGATGAAACCAATTCTAGCACTGTCAAATTTTAAATGTGTACCTTCAGAATCGGGCCCAATGAATAAGTAAACGAAATTACCTACTAAAATTCGATTGTAATTGCGAGTCTCGACCGAATATGATGTTGATCCAACAACACGCGAGTAGGTTTTATCTCCGTCACACAGTTCAATTTAAAATTAACCTTACTCCTCTTCGACATTAGCCTAGCCGCTAACTTGTCTTCAATCTTATTAAATATCTATTAAGTTTCAAGTTAAGTGGGGACATTTCAGAC
Organism: Esperia sulphurella; assembly: GCA_947086405.1. NCBI lineage: Eukaryota > Metazoa > Arthropoda > Insecta > Lepidoptera > Oecophoridae > Esperia > Esperia sulphurella. The sequence continues at coordinate 3,273,311 of OX352266.1, forward strand.
ACGGCCACCTGATTCCAAACTAGGCAGAGCCTGTAATATGGGTATCAGACAGCTGATATACATACATAGATACGTAATATAATATATAAATAACATCCAGTCACAAGGCAAACACAAATGCTCATCACACAAATGTTTGCCCTGGGCGGGATTCGAACCCGCGACCCGCAGCTTCGCAGGCAGTATACTACCGACTAGGCTACGGGGCCGACAATAAATAGGCCGAGAATATTATAAATAGACAGTGTATTAAGAGGGTATAAAATCGTGTTTATTAAAGGCTCTCACACAATTGGAATTAAACTTCACTAGATACGGTTAAGTCAGGCCGGAGGTACTCCAGTACTGACGCGGCTGCGAAAGCTCTTCAATCATTCACAACGGAATAATGCCAGAGAAGTGGAGTGGGAGTATAGTGGAATTATTTAAAACAAACGGCTACGTTACGCTCCTCCAAAATTATAGACCGATCTTACTCCTAAGCCACGTCTACAATATATTCACCAGAATCTTTACGAACCGTCTCGCCCCAAGATAGCAAGATAGCCTCCGGAAAAGGATACCTTTAGAAGAGGCTACAGCACCGTAGACCACATCCACATACTGCGGCAGATTGTAGAGGAGACCAAGAAGTATAATCTGCCCTTGTGTTTTACATCTTTGAACTACGAGAAAGGCTTCGTTCGTTCTGGAATCCCTTCAGCGATGCTAAGTCACTAATAAATATGTTCCAATTTTCAGCGCAATCGGTCAAGTAGTTTTTGAGTGACTCGGACGACTTGTGATTGTGATTACGCACAGATTTTTGATATTATTAATTAAATATTAAATTCATTAATTCAATTGTCAAGACTCCATAATTTTTAATAATACGAGTACAATAATACTTACGATTAGGTATTGGTAAGATTCAAATTAAAAACAGAGAAATCAAGATTTAAAAATATAAAATAAATTCAATTAAATTACAATATTATTTCAAAATATTCAATAAAATAAATAAATCAATCTCAATAAAATTAATACATTTATTAAATAAGATAACAGGTGAGTCAACTGTTATCTAATTTAATAACCAATTAATTAGTAGTGTGGGATGCCCCCTGGCTAGATGGAGCGACGATCTGCGTAAGGTGGCTGGCAGTAACTGGATGAGAAGAACCGAGGATCGGGTTCAGTGGCGCATCTTGGGAGAGGCCTATGTCCAACAGTGGACTCTTTCGGGCTGATGATGATGATGATGAACCAATTAGTATCAATCATGAACGTAAAAACTTTTTTGTTGACGCCTCCGCCTTATGAGGTGCGAACCTTATTTTAATTCATGGTATGATCTGTAGCTCTGTTTTGTGGCACTAGTGCATGCAATGCTCACCAGTTCCACAAACGGGCCGTCTATGCGGTCCGCGATCACGTACAGGAGCCCGTTGCTGCTGCCCTGCTAACATCGAGGCCGCCCGCTGGCACATCGTGGCGCGGAAGCAGTTGACTAGCATCCCTGATGCGCTGCAGAAGGGATGCAGGGAACAGAGCCCTGAACGCGTTGTGATATTATTAATAACATTGGCGGAATCTCGCACATTGTGTAAAATTTAGCTAACTTTATAAAAAGGATGTTATATTTTTCACAGAGCTGTAACGGGCGCTTTAGGCCCCTACATCGCAAAATTTCTTGGTGTGACCGGTCCGGCGTACTCAGTCGACACTGCCTGCTCCAGTTCCCTCCATGCCTTCGAACATGCATTAAAAGCCATTCAAGATGGAATATGCGACGCTGCTATTGTTGGTGGTGGGCAGATATGTCTCAGCCCTGTTGTGTCCGACAGATTCAACAAGTATAAAAACTTACTTTTTACTTACCCCAGTAGCCCAGTAGCAGTCCGCCATATTTCCTTATTTTGCATTTAAAAATCATAAGTTAACTACTAAAAAAGCTAATTTAATCCTTTAAAATGTTAATAACTGTTTCTTTGTTCTTTCTGACAACGCAACGGAATCTGCCCGACTGAGCTCTCTCCGGTTTACCATCCCACAGGACGTATCTGTTGTCATTCTGAATGTTGGGTCTAGGTTTGCATTATGAGAGATTAATTTTTCTTCTTTTTCTCTTTGGATCTAGTCTTTTCCTTTTTTTACAGTTAAATTGTTTTATTTTTAATCTATTTAAAATATATATGTTAATAAAACTCAATGTATGTTTTTAGACTGGGCGTGTTGTCTTCTGATGGCAAGTGTAAAAGCTTCGACAATAAAGCCAATGGTTATGCTCGTTCTGAAGCCATCGCTGTCTGTTTTCTACAAAAAGCAAAGGATGCAAGAAGGTACAGTAGAATCAAAGTTAGATTATGTGGATTTTAATGGCATTTCGATACAGTACCATGTTCGTGGACACAGCCCATGTGACGCGCCACTAGATGACGAAACAATACGAAATACGACGTCCGTAGACGTAATGTCATGGTAGGAGCCACTGGTATGACGTCTATTGGCGTAGTATCCACGAACGTGTTAAGAACCTAAACTACATGCATATATAACAAATAGCAAGTTAGTTAAAAGCACAGTTGAAAGTTAACATTAGTTATAGAACCGATGACCGTTAGCAGTTATATGTAGAGACCTTAACGAATGCTTAAATTAACGCCCGTTTCCATGTTACTTGATATTATCTGAGTAAATCTCGTCAATTCAATCATCTATTGTAATTTCGAACCGTAGGCAACTTAAATAAATATGATTTCCCTTTTTGCCAACTGTCTTCCTTCAAAATAAACCAAAATTCAAATGAGAATAAAAATTACAATTTATTAATCTACTGTTTCAACATAATGCGTGCATACAATGCTCGTCTAATGGAATGAAATAATTGATGACATTATTGCAATCTACTTTCTTTCTATGGAATTCCTTGCTTAATTCAATCAGACAGGCAAGTCCCTTAACGTGTTCAAGAGGCGAGGCTAGGAGCGCCTTTTGAATATCTGACGGATCATACTGGCCTTTGCTTTTCACTTTTTGCTTCTTAAGTTTTTTTTTTTTTAAAGTAAATTCTTAACTATTTATATACCCAAAACTTGTGTAGGTATGTATGTATTGTATGTGTAGGTATGTACTTGTGGTATATTTATTAATAATTTGCTATAAGTACCCTTTTTATCATTTAAATTTCCTAATCAGCGCACCCTACCTTTTGCTACCTAGGGTACTTATACCCTTTTTATCATTTAAATTTCCTAATCAGCGCACCCTACCTTTTTCTCTGGCATAATATTTTGTTACCAAGGTTTTTTTTAAAGAAATCGTTTAAAGCGATAAGAATGCCTAAATAGTACAGTTTTTTGTTAAATTTTAAGCCATGTATTTGCATACTTCAAATTTTGTTCAAAACACTCAAAACATAAATAAATCATAAGTATACCATGTAATGCTGATCCATAAACTTAAGCAATCCTGACTAGACAAAAACGTGAAATATAAAACGGTACAAAATCTTGTTGTGCATGTAGGATGGGCGTACCCATAGTTGACCGGCTACCAGTAATTGACCACTCGCATCTTAAGACGTCAATATTAAGAATTCGCGCCACTTTTATAAGTATTTTATGTAGGCAATACGTTTATAGATCAACCAATCGGAATACCGATTGGTTGATCTATAAAAATAATAAATAATTATCAAAATATTGTGTAAATGAGATTAAAAATATAATTTTCCTATTCATTATAAGCCCCACTTGCCTCTTTCACTTGCCGTTTGACCGCTATGCTTATAAGAAATGTGCATCAACAACAAAGATGAAACCCATCAAAATTTGCTTTATTTTGAAAGAAGTTGCATGCGGTTAATCATAATATGAATACTTAAATAACTATTTAGTATTATTTAACGTTAATTTGAGTACAAACACAGGTTTTGTTATGTTTTTGTAACTGGTTTTTGAGTGTACCTACAGTTGACCATTTGGTCAATTTCTGGTCATGCCACTATTTTCTCTTTTTTAATATTTTCTAATGCTTTGGCTTATTATATGATAGATCTATCAATTGCAAAGCGTTAATCAGTCGGGTTCCAGTAGTTGACCAGATGGTTTGCCATTGGTAATGCATACAAAAAATTAAGTTCCGATAATTGACCAGATGATTTTAAATTTATTGAATGATCAGTAATCAGTAAACTTTATTGCATTCCATGGTGTTAGGTTTTTTTTTAAAGTTCATTCTTAACTAAATATTTATATACCCAAAACTTGTGTAGGTATGTATTTATTGTATGTGTAGGTATGTACTTGTGGTATTATCTTTGTAGACTAAAGATGCCAACTTAAATAGTATTTTTTATCATTAAAAGCAGGAATATTTTACAGGGCCATTGAAGAGATAAATTCGCTAAACTGTAATATTTATAAATTTGCTAAAATCATGAAAACCTAGAAAATATAACTTAACCAATAAAGTAATGATAAAACATTTCCCACAATATAACTCTGAAGTGAAAATTTGATCTTAACTGGTTTGAGATTGGTACGTCCAGCATACTGGTGATTAAATTAAAAAAAATTACAAAATTTCCAGGATATATGCAGAAGTGGTTCACGCGAAGACTAATTGTGACGGCTACAAGGACGAGGGAATAACGTACCCGTCAGGTCCGGTCCAAAAGCAACTATTTGATACCTTCTACAAAGAGTGTGGTATAGCTCCTTCCACGTTGGAGTTTCTTGAAGCACACGGCACAGGTAGATTTTAGGAACTTTATCTAATATTGGGCTCGATTCTGAAGGCACAACATTAAAATCGACAGCACTAAAACTGTTGCTATCCTTGTCACACAGTATTATGAAGATAAAGATGAAACCAATTTTAACGCTGTCCAATTTTAAATGTGTGCCTTCAGAATCGGGCCCATTATTTATTTATTAATCGTATTACATTTATGTACGACTACCAAAGTTGTATATACTGTTATCGCCACCCAAAAAAAGCTGGGATGGGGAAACATCGGCCCTGGGATTACAAACACTTGTTATCTCAGATATGTTGCTTTGTCCACGCTCCATTCCTTCACCATTTAGGACCAGTAAATGTACGTAGGTTGCAAACACGCATTGGTACACAACATGATCGGGGATTAAACTACAGCTCTCGACACTGTAGGCCACGTCTATTACGTCAGAGGTCGGACTTTTGATGGGAAAAATTAAATGTCTTACGTTTATTGACTTTTAAAGATATATATCGATTATAAAACTGAATGACACTAATTCTGGCCTACCTTCTATCAATTCATCTATGATTCTTTGTTTTCGTTTTATGATTTTAGATTGTGCAATAAACAATATGAAAGCTTATTGAAAAAACCGAAGATGTCTATCCAATAGTAGTAAGCTTATTAATTACCAGCTGTGCCCGCGGCTCCGATCGCGTGGACTACAGAATCCGCTCCCGTTCCCACTCAGCTCCCGATCCCGAGCCCCCGACCCCGGCGCCCACGCCCACGCCCAAGCCCAAGCCCAAGCCCACGCCCACGCCCACGCCCACGCCCACGCCCAAACCCACGCCCACGCCCACGCCCACGCCCACGCCCACGCCCACGCCCACTCCCACTCCCACTCCCATTCCATTCCCATTCCCACTCCAGCTCCAAATATTGTCCAAACCAATCGCAATCTGAATTCTACCGAACATAATCATTTTACTTCTTTGTTACATTGCATAATATACCTACTAAGTAATGTACGAGTATTACAAAACTAAAAATTCTCATAACTTTTGATTGAGTTAGCCGATTGCGATGAAATAAAGACTAAATGTAAGCCTCATGTTTCTGTGAAAAGTCCATCAAAATGCGTTCAGTAGTTTTTAAGTGATGCGTGCACAAACTCACAGATAAACAGACAAAAATTTCAAAAATGATCAAAATGTCGTCTGTTGCTTATCCTTAGACCCCCAATAATTTTTTTTGCAAATATCTTCAATGTAGAGACACGCGAAGTTTACGACAGCAAAATTGTGTTTAATAGCCATGCAAGCACACTTTTTTTTAATCATTGCCATTTTAATGTTTTTGTTCTAGGCACTTTGGTAGGAGACCCCGAAGAACTGATTGCCATTGATCAGGTTTTCTGTACTGGCCGATCGGAACCACTGTTAATCGGGTCTATCAAGTCTAACCTGGGGCATTCCGAGAGCGCTTCCGGGATGTGTTGTCTAGCCAAGGTGACTGTGTTTCTAAGTAATTTAATTTAAAGTTATACGTCACCTTTTGGTGCTTTGGTAATCAGGAATTGCAGGAACTTAGTGCAGTGAACTAGACATTGAAACATTTGTTCGTATTCGACATATTCTGCAGATGACCTACGAGATAAGTTATATATTGGGCTCGATTCTGAAGGAACAATGTTAAAATTTGACAGCACTAAAACTGTTGCTATCCTTGTCACACAGTATTATGAAGATAAAGACGAAAACAATTTTAGCACTGTCAAATTTTAAATGTGTGCCTTCAGAATCGGGCCCATTGTATAGGTAAATAGATATGCCTAGATCTAAGACCGCATATCTATTTGGTAATTAGGGCAACGATGAATTACGGGTCCAGCATTGGAATAACATTAAACGTGATATTGATAAATATCATTCAACATTATTAGTCAATTACGATTTTAGTGCTTAAATTAGGAGTTACAATAATATGATCCAAGTCGCGACGGTAACGCATTTGCAATGTTGTATAACGTATTTTTAACCTACAAATTCGCCTTTCAAGAAATATCATTAGGTAATTACGTGCAATGTCTGCCTTTCTCCAACTTCAGTATCTTCAATTATTGTCCCATTGACCTTAACTGCCGAATAGTGAACCAAACAATTAATATTGAATATTCATACATCCTACTAATATCATAAATGCGAAAGTTTGTAAGTATGGATGGATGTTTGTTACTCTTTCACGTAAAAACTACTGAATGGATGTTAATGAAACTTTACAATAATATAGCTTATACATCAGAATAACACATAGGCTACAATTTATAAAGATATTGTGTGAATTGATCAAGATATCAAGTAAGTAGGAAAAAATCTACCATCTGCGACCTATTCTGGGGTGCGCTGCCAAAACCGCTAGAGTTACACATCCTACTAATATTATAAATGCGAAAGTTTGGATATTTAGATATTTGGATGTTTGTTACTCAATCACGCTTGAACCACTGGACGGATCGGGATGAAACTTGGCACACATATAGGTTAGGTCCTGAAATAGGACATAGGATAGTTTTTATTCCGAAAAAACATCTCATTCCTACGGGAAATACATAATAATTTGTTATGTTAAGTTGTCCACGCGGACCAAGTCGCGGGCAACAGCTAGTACTCTGCAGATCAACTGACTTAAATATAGATTTGCCCAAATCTAAAACTACATGTAACGCTTGAGAAAGAAAGAAAGAATGAAAGAAAAAACATTTATTCACTACACAATTGGTGTTTGGTAATTAGGACATCGCTGAATTTCGTGTCCATCATTGGAATAATATGAAGCGTCGTCCTATTTAGAAATACAATTAAAATTTATTATGATAATTGCATCCAATAATTGATCTGTTTAGGTACCTATGCTATTATTAGTGAGAGTTAATTAACATTTTTCCTTTTCATTAATTTTAGCTTTGCCTAGCATACCACACTGGTTTTATTCCGCCTAACTTACATTACTTCACCCCCCGTAAAGGGATCGATGCCCTAATCGAAGGTCGCCTTGAAGTTGTCACTGAGAAGCGCCCTTGGCGCCGCGGCTTGGCCGCTACCAGCAATTTCGGCTTTGGTGGAGCGAATGCGCATGTGCTCTTAAGAAACATAGCAAAAGAAAAAGTTAGTAACCACCTCTAATGTATATATAACTCTACACCTATTTAGTAAGTATATAATGAATTAATGTTTAAGATTACTAATTAATCTGCTAGGTATCTTATCTTATCTTCTTAGGGGGCCAGGAAGACCTGGCGACACTTCGACCCTTCAGGATCTTTTGTGCCAAACCCCTGACCACCAACGGTGCCCCAAGCCGATTTGGTGGACTTCACATACGCTTCAGAATTTCTTCTTCGGCATATGCAGGTTTCCTTACGATGTCTTCCTTCACCGAAAAGCCTGTGGTATTATAAATAAACCGTACTTAAGTTTCGTAAAACCCATTGGTATGGGCGGGGTTTGAACCCACGACCTCATGAACGTGAGGCGAGTGCACATCCAACCGGCTACCACGGCTCTTATCTAAATCTGGTTTATAATGGTTTCTACTGGTGGTTTTATCTCAGGTCACTGATCATTCAATCAGATCTTCAATGAACTTTTGTTCAATAATACAAATTAGTGAGTAAGAAAATTACTTCTTTATTTGAAATACCCAACTTCTTACAACTCCCTTGACTGCCGAATGTACTCTTCTTCTGAAAATAATCTATAAAGTTGAATGTTCATTGAAATCCGTATGATTCACTTTACCTTGTTCTTCATATAATCCCTTCTCACTTAACCCTTAATATTGTCAACAGATTAACAAGGGCTTGCCATTGGACGATTTGCCTCGTTTGGTTTGTATATCGGGCCGGATGGAGTCATCCGTAGCCATGGTCCTGGACCATCTGGAGGCAAGCACAGTCGACATAGAGGAAGTCAGATTGTGGCATGCTATTCACGAACAAGATATTCCCAACCACGCCGTTAGAGGATATACTTTGTTAGGTGATTTATACTTTTACCTCAATAGTAACTTGTAGTACAATTTATATAAACGGTGTACTACTTTCCTATTTATGTCCAGGCTCAACTCCTAAAAAGAGTGTATCGCTCGCTCGTAGCATCAAAAGGTTCCCACGAGAAGACCGTCCGGTCTATTTTCTATATTCAGGCTTTGGGTCACAATGGCCTGTAATTGCCAGCCAGCTCATAAGAGTTCCAGTGTTCAGTGCTGCTATACAAAGGTTAGTACACATGATAACATTCCGTTGTTATGAACAAGTGTTTTTTTTATTGCAAATTAACATATACATCTTTCTGCAGGTGCCACAAGGCGTTATTGGATTCGAAATGCATTAATTTAACCAAGATCATCACCGAACCTAATCAAGCATTCGAAAACATCTTGAACACTTACATTGGAATTACAGCAGTCCAGATCGGTCTAACTGATATTTTAAAAACTGTTGGAATCAAGCCAAACCATATAATTGGCAAGTTTCAAAACAGTACAAAATATTTCAAAAAAATTATGTACATACCAATATTAATAATGTCGAATTCTCTTTCAGGTTTTGATGTTGGAGAGTTGGGCTGTGCTTACGCAGATGGATGCTTATCTGCAGAGCAGACGATCTTGGCGGCCTATAGTATGGGCCAGGCTTTTGTTGAGGCTAAGCTGACTTCTCCAGTTCCTTGTTCTGATATAGCATATTATTCACGATTTACCTCCGATGTTGGTACGATCTGAAGACCTGTTATTTTTGTGAAAATATAAATATTAATGAGAGTGATCAAGTAAATAAATTTATTAATTTTTATTTTCCCAGCGCCTAAAATTCTGAAGTCTTTAAAGAGAGTTATTAAATCACCCAAGACACGTTCCGAGAAATGGATTTCCACATCCGTCCCTCAAGCTTTATGGAAGGAGAAATCAAGACTATCTTCTGCTGAATACCACACCAATAGTCTACTGGTAAGACTGAAAAATGATATTTGAAAATTCCCCGGATAAGAAAATGATAAAACTACGTACAGGACCAATAAAGTCGACATAATAGTATCCGATGATAATGTGTTGTATTCTATCGAAATTTCAGCTAAAAATATATTTCGCACGAATGCTGGAAACCATCTTAAATTTTCTATAAGGCGTTCTAAAATATCATAACTTGACAAGCCAATGATCTTTTTACTTATTTATCGTTATTTTAGGAGCAGCATCACAAATATTAGTTAATTTATATAGGGATCTTCTATTATACTGACAGGATGATTCGTCACCATATCTACTCAATTAGCGCTTAACATGTGTGGAAAATTGTCCGGTTTTACTGAGCAGCTCAATAATTACAGCGGCCTGCTGATTTCAAGGGGACAAAGCACCTCATATCATCGAACGCCATTATCATAGAAGTGGCCCCACATGGAATCTTTCAAGATACCCTTAAAAACTCTCTTCCAAAGAAAGTTACCAATGTGGCTCTGGGTCAGAAACACGAAAATAGCGTACAGTTCCTTTTCGCTGCTTTAGGAAAGTAAGTATAACATATTTTAATTTAGGGTAGATGCACTCTCATACACCTAAGATGCTTCTAAGGTGATTCTCATTAAGACATGTTAACGATAAGCTTAAGTTCTGAAGGCAACCCTTTTCGTCTATCGGTATTCTTTTGCAGATTGTTCGAAGCTGGATTGAACCCGCATTTGGCCAGCATCTACCCACACGTGGCCTTCCCGGTGGCACAAGGCACTTCAATGCTGTCACACTTAGTGGAATGGGATCATAGTGAAAATTGGTAATGATATCGTTTATCTTCAGCTTTTGTTTCTGACATGCTCCATCTCTTGCCAGATTTCCAACGATCTAAGTAATATTATTGAACCACTATAGTGCAGATCACCCAATGGAAGTGACAAACTATCCGAAAATAGAAATCGACTAATAATTGATATATTATCTCTTTGAACAGTCCTTTGTCAATGTATTGAAACTTAAAATTCGAGTTCCACATAGTTTCATCTATTGACAAATGTAAAACCGAGTAGTTTGTCATTAACGTTTATTTACAGGTATATGCCATTATGGCAGCATGAACTTAAAATTTTGATACATGAGAGAGCGGTCCAGATCAGCTTAGAAGGGGAGCATTTGGAATACTTGTCCGGTCATTGCATTGACGGTAAGTGTCTATCTATTTTATTATCTCATTACCTATAATCATCATCCACTGCTGGACACAGACCTTCCCCAATGATCGCCACCACACCCGGTCCTCCGCCCTCCGCATCCAGCCGCTACCGGCCACCTTCTTCAGGTCGTCGATCCACCTGACGGCGGGGCGTCTTACCCTGCGAGTGCCGATCCGCGGTCTCCACTCCAGACCTACCTACCTATAGTGATTTTGATATTATTATTATTTACCAACCTTTTCTTCCAGGTCGAATTCTCTATCCTGCTACTGGTTACCTGGTGTTAGTTTGGGAGACATTAGCAATGGTGCAAGGTATTTCCCACGAGGCACTGTCAGTCGTCTTTGAAAACGTATGCTTCCATAGAGCTACCACTATGCCGAAGGATGGCACTATTGTAGAATTTATTATTACTATACATAAGAAAAGCGGCAAGTTTGAGGTAAATACCACTACGTTATATACTAACTTTGGCGTTCATATGAGCAAATCAGTTCGTACATATGATGTAAGAAATCTTATATATTCAACATTACCACCATAGGGTACTAGTAAATAAATAGTTATCACCACTATCAAGTGTAATATTATAAATAGAACAAAATAATGTGAATTTAGTTTAACCAGTCTCCAAATCCAATTTTAGTATAAAAAAACTGGTTCCATTGCTACTTGACGGGGATTCTGTCAGAGATAAGGTAATAATAAACATGAAATAAACGGAAAATGGATTCTATATCAAAACGCTGTCCACGCGGACGAAGTCGCGGGAAACAGCTAGTACTTAATAAGCTGGAGTGATGCGAACAGGACCATCGTAATTATTATGCGCTGGTGGCTCCGTAAGATTGAACTGCTGGGGTTGTGAACATTGTGCGGTATTTGAAAGCCATACAAATTTAGGAATATTTTATCACCGCCTATCAATGATTGCAGAAAAAATACTTAAAAAAAAAAGACGGCACTTCTTTTTGATCTGCAATACTATGATGTCATGGACCTCAAAAAGTGTTATCTTGTTATAGTATTTTATATTGCTTAATATTATATTCCATCATACAGAGTTGTTCAATATATTAACTACATACAGTTTTTCTTATATTCTTTTCTGATTCCGAATTTGCAATAAGAACAAATTTACATCGGTGTGGGTGACAGCGTTTACGCTTTTGGCGTAGATATATAACTAACCTAAACTACCATGTACTCTCACTGTCTCTCCCTCACTCACACACTTTAACAACCCTTGCTAGGGCCCCATCAAAGAAACAGCGCTTCATTTTTTGGTGCAGCAGCACTATGCTCAGTATACATTCATAGCATCCTTTTAACATGTATACATGTCGTGTGATTGATCGTAATCTCTACTAATCAAGTATTTCCGCTTTCATCATCATCATCAGGTTATTTTGGTCTCCACTGCAGGAGCACAACCCTCTCTCGTCTACCGAAGACAGACGGAGGATTTGGCCTATACTCCCCACGCTGGCTAGACGGGTCGGGGAGGCCTGATTGATGTTTTATAATGTATTCCCTTAGTCGCCTTGTACAACATCCACGGGAAGAGTTGGAGTGGTCCTATTCTACTCTACCGGAAACCACACGGCAAATCTGTTTATGCATTGAAAATATATAATAAAATTAGCCTGCCGACAGCGGTTCCGCAAGTTGGACTACAGAATTAGCGTTAATTTTTATAAAGTTGACATTTACTTCATGTTTATCATGAATTAAAAGATTATCATTAAATTATTTATATTTTTTATGTTTTAATATTGTGCAAAAAGTTAGGTGTTTTTATTTTATAAATAAATTATATTTCCCTGGTGATATTCCCCTTTCCCCTCTCCCATTTTCTTTCCCTCCTCATGCCCTTCCCACCACGTTGAAAACCCTTTCCCCCACCCCTTCCCGCTCCCTACCCCTTCCCCTACCCAATCTCGCCCCTTACTGTCTTAAGTAATGTCCGGGCAGAGAATTTTTTTTTACTTCAATGTACAGATTTGCTTTTCTTTTGTTTTTTCTACTCTTTTATTATATGTATAGATTTATATAGATAGTTATAAGTAAATTTAAATTATTCTATTTGCTATTTACACATATATTTTTTTTCACTATTTATTTTCTCTATAATGTGCACTGCTGTCTGCCTATCTACTTTTACCCAAAGGTTTAGTGGAAGAAAACTCTTACAGAGTTAAGTGCGCCTTTGTATCTTGTGTTTAAATGAGTTGTGTGACTTGTATTTGTGTACAATAAAGTATAATAAATAATTTGTGATGTTAAGTTGTCCTCGCGGACGAAGTCGCCGGCAACAGCTAGTTGTATATATATAAAATAAAATACGCATTATAGCCTAAAAAGTGTCGTACTTAAATGTAATATGAACACAGTAAAAAGCAGTACAATGTTTTTTTCTAGATCGTAGAAAATAGTGTGTCAGTAGTAACGGGACGTGTCTACGGTAAAAAGGACGTAGGAAAAGAATTCAGAGCAATCCCGGCGTCGGACGAACCTGCTGAACTTGAAGAAGGAATCATGTATACGAAGGACTTCTACAAAGAACTTAATCTCAGAGGATATCAATATAAGTACGAACTTTAATATTATCTTATCAAATGAAAATAGTCATTTACGATTACATAATTTGTACTTACTCCATAATTAAGTTTAGTTAGCAAAAGATATTAACGTCGTATCATTTGTTGCTTGCGATTAGAGTTTCCTTACTCTCCTGTATTCTTTTCATTTGTGTGTATCTTGCAAAGTTTAGGATTTAAGATTTTTGTGCAGATCATTACTCCGTCTGGATGGAGGGTGAAACACATTACGCCTACTCAGTCGTTATCTTACTTCGGCTTGATAAGTTTTGAGCTATGTTGACAACCATGTCTCTCCAATGTCCAATGACCTTGAAGAATCTTTACGGGCTACGACTTTCTTTGAGAGACAGGATCCGAGATGAGGTGAGCCGCCAGAGACATGGTTGTCAACATAGCTCAAAACTTATCAAGCTGAAGTAAGATAACGACTGAGTAGGCATAATGTGTTTCACCCTCCATCCAGACGGAGTAATGATCTGCACAAAGATCTTAGATCCCAAACTTTGCAAGATACACACAAATGAAATGAATACAGGAGAGTAAGGAAACTCTAATTGTCACACCATCATCAGTGTCCACGTTTGAATTGACGACTAACTTATATGTATGTTGTATATAGAGATTTGTTCCGAGGAGTTATTGGCTGCAACGTGGAAGGTACCAGAGGTCGTCTTCAGTGGAATAACAACTGGGTCACTTTACTGGACACCATGCTTCAACCCATGATTGTAACGCACGACACACGGTCTCTTTATGTACCGACACGGATCGAGAAGATTGCTATCGACGTCGATATACACAACCATTTAGTGAAGAAATCAAAAACCTCTAATAACAATTCCTTTGAATTTCGGTTATATCCACATGTCGGGATAACAAGGTAATTATGCACACTAGATTTTTATAAAGCGTGCAATATTTTAGATATGTCTCAATGAAAATAATATACCTTACTTCCAAAGAAACCAGAATATAAAAGTAAACAGGTAACCTTTTGATTTTTTTAACAGAGTTGGTGGTGTGGAGCTTCGTGGTTTGCATGTGACAGCTATTGCAAGGAAACCTCCACTTGGCATTGCCGTGTATGAAAAGAATGAATTTATCCCCAACCATAGCACTAATAATATGAAGGTAAAGTTATTTTCATTGCTCTGTACCTTTCTCTTCCTTAAATCCATAACGTTCTATTGAGTTCAATAACAACAAAGTCCATAATGTCAAGTTGGTACATTTATTAAAGTATTTAATTCTACACAAATACTTCATACTCTAACCTATTTCTTCCCCAGATGGAGGACGTTCTTCGCGCCGATCTACAACTTGTGTTTGAAAATATTAGTACGTACAAATTCAAATGCATTGAACTCGTTGATGAAGAATACGATAAGAATAGTATCGAACCCGTAATACAGAAAATTGGTGATGTATTATCAGACCTGCCCCTAGTGCAAGCTGAGCTCCTGGTGATATCGACAAAGGAAATACACATGCCAGCAAATATTTCTGTTACAAATAAGAAAGTTGTTGGAGAGCTCAATACTGTTATTTTTATTGGAGCTAATCTTTGCAGCAGACCTAATGTGAGTTAATCTTTCTAACTTAATACTTATTTAAGATCATCCTGTTAACGTCATTTCCTGAAAATATGGATAACAGGAAAGGAGACATCTTGTTAACATTTCATGATGTTGTAACATTTTGATAAAAAAAAACATTTCGGTGGTGTTTGGAAGAAATCTAAAAAGTTATTCTGATTATCCGATTTTTCTCAAGCACCAAAGATTTATTCACTGCCATATAAATGCTATTACCTTTTTTTTCATAGGTCAAAATGTGCAAAATTACATACCTAATGAATTTTATTACACATTATTCACGGATGCTGCACGTGAATATTAATTTATTTACCTTTGCCCGATGTTTCAACCAGATTGCACTGACTGGGAAGACGAGCTGTCAGTGTTGGACGTTCGATTAGTTTCTATATCATTCTTAGTTTTGTATTACTATTAGATAGTCACTACACACAATATTCATTCTATCAATACTTGATTTTATCTTATGGATCACTGGATTCCATGGATTTCATGCAGAGAACAATTAAAAAAGATCTTATCTATTAAAACTTTCAACGTTCAACATTGAGACTGGCCTCTCCAGTCATCTCGTGACCATGGCTAGTGTAACCTGGTCGAGACATCAGGCAAACAAATGTATTATTGCGTTTAGACCCATGTATAATGTATAAATAATGTATGTGTACAAAAGTATTAAATTTACAATTACATAATTTACAGAAACCTGATGGAAAATTTGTTATTATAACAATTATTATATTTTGCCATTGACAGGTGCTTCAGGATGGTTTCTCAACTTTGAAAGAGCAATGCTTTGTAATAAGTAGAGAAGTACTTCCCCCACCAAACAACTTTTCGAAACTTTATGATCTCGTAACAATACATCAAACAGGATTAGAATATTTGGTTCTTTTAAGAAAGAAAGTAATTTCTAAATCTACAAAATATGTCAAAATCGTCACAGCAGATCAAACTTTCTCTTGGATTGACAGGGTTAAGGAAGAAATGAAAGACGCTCAAAAACTAGTACTTTACAGTCAAGATGAGAGCATTAACGGTCTTTTAGGATTAGTCAATTGTTTGAGAAAAGAACCTGGTGGGGAAATAGTGAATGGACTTTTGATTGATGATCCAACAGCGCCGGAGTTTGATCCAGAATTGAAAATATATAAAGAACAGCTGAGCAAGAACTTAGCAATGAACGTTTTTAAAAATGTTAGTATTTATTTAAAAAAATATATATTTAGAAGAACATAATCTTTTAGAATTTAGTATAATTATAATAAGTAATCGTATCTTATCTTCTTATGGGGCAGGAAGACCTGGCGATACTTCGACCCTACAAGATCTTTTGTGCTAAATCCCTGTCCATCAACGGTGCCCCAGGCCGATTTAGTGGACTTCACATACGCCTTAGAATGTATAATAAGTAAGAGCCTTAAGAGCCTTAAGAGCGAAGCTCGTCTGTCAGACATGCTGGATAACTCGAAAACTCCTGGACCGAATGAGTTGAAACTTAGAGCATATTTGTAATTGTCCGGCAATGTTAAGAGCATTTAAAAAAAGTTCAGTTTTTTTATTTTAAAAAAAGTTCAGTTTTTGTTTTTGTTTTTTTATTTTATTTGCATATTATATTAGGAAAACATACAAAAAAATACAGTATATTGTATACGACGTTAATTTTTGCATTTCCATTTGTAAAATGGGTAATTACGAACTAACCAACAATAAACTGTATACCTCAATTTTGCAGGGTAAATGGGGTACCTACCGTCATCTCTTACTTGAAAACCTGGAGACCGCGCCATGTCCTCACGCATATATCAACACAACAACTGCCGGAGATCTTTCTTCATTGAGATGGCTCGAAGGCCGACTTGCTAACGATTATGTTCCTACAAACCCTGATCACCATCTTCTCAATGTAAGTATACAAAGACAAGTATCCAACAATAATGAAGTATTAGACACGTCTAAATAAGTAATACTAATGGTCAAATTCCCGCCACCATGTACCGATGAACAAAAAAAGTTGAAGGTTGATATACCTAATGATGAGAATAAGTCATTGTCAATATTGACCCGCCAGAGAACCAAAGTTCAAATTCAAATTCAAATAGTTTATTATAAATTACCAGACACATAGATTTTTACAGTCATCCTTAAAATTGTATGATTACATTAATTGAGTACGATTAAAATTTAAAAATTCACAGGACAATGCATATTAGAGCTCCCACACTAGACCATGCAGTCTGTATCGGGGAGCCGTTATCGATATTGCTCTAAAATTTAAAGTGACAGTGATATGACGGACAACTGATGACTGTTGGTTGGAGTTTTCAATTTGAGAGGACGACGATTAGTCGGGCATAGTGTAGAACCCGTAGCAGGCGGAAAACCGAAGATCAGTTTCATTGGCGCGCCTTATGGTGCGATCTATTTATATCAATAGACTAGTGTAAGCTAATAGTATGGATGTCTTATGTGATCCCTTCAAGGCATTTGATTGTGTTTATTACACTTAAATTAAAAACGTTCTGGCGTTAAAGACAGATCATCCGAATTGCTTGAATCTCACTTAAAAATAGGGTACAAATGTAGGGTATAAACAGAGTTTGATCATCTGGGTCATATGTGAAAATGGGGGTTCCACGAGGCCTAGTTCTGGGCTATATCTTTTTCTTGTAGGTATTTATGAATGAAACATGATCAAACATAGTATTATTTGCCGATTACACTTCGCCTTTTGTTAAAATTAGCAGACGATAAATTCTCAACTTATTCCTGGCTAAAACTGTAGATTTGTCACTTTAATAAGGACCCCAAATAAATTTACTAGCTAGGAGATTAAGTTCGACAACCTACGCCGTAAGAAAAATTAGACAACTGATGTTGCTACCGCGAGGTTAGTGTAATTTACCTACTTCCTGCCTGCCTGTACTGTATTCCTGATATCATGCCATACGGTATCCTACTGTGGGGTCAAGCACCAGATATAGAGATCCTGTTTATTTTGGAAAATAGAGGCAGTAGTGCAATCTACGAGTATATAATCTACGTTTTAGAGAATCATTAAGAGAAAGTATAAAGCTATTCAATTTTTTTTATATATTATTTTATATGTTTGCATAAATATATCTCTCTTTTTCATGCATTGTGACGATAACATTTATGATATAAGAAATAAAACAAACTTATTTTATCACGAAAAGTCAGTAATTCGTTTACTGGTCAGTGTATACGCCTGTACAACAAGCTACCGGAGAAAGATTTTACTTGCCTTCTGACTTTGAAGATGATGATGACATTGATAATTTGCAGGTATACTCTTCAGCACTCAATTTCCGTGATGTCATGACGGCAATGGGTCGCGTCACACTGGACGCTGTCGCCCGTGGAAGAATTATGCAACAATGTGTACAGGGGATAGAAATATCTGGCAGAACCTTCAAGTAAGCAAATGTATAGGTGTAACGGCAATTACCCACTACAAAACGTTACCCACTACTCACTCCATAGCCACCTTCCTTACCTTACCCATTTCTGCCGCCAAACACCAATTCTGGCATAATTGTATTCCAGTTTGATGGGTACCCAGAGTCAGTGTAAATACAACGCAGTCACTGCAACTCAAGGTCCAAGATATTTGAACAAAATCTTTCTCTTTCTTTAGTGGATCTCGTGTAATGGCTGTGACTGAGAAGGGCATCAGTAACCTGGTGCTTACTGACGCAAGTGTAATGTGGCCCATTCCCGATGAGTGGACTTTTGAACAAGCGGCTACAGTTCCTGTCGCCTATTGCACTGTTTACATGGCTCTGGTGAGAAATTCATTTAATAAACATAACATAGTACATTAGAGGCAATGGACTAACAACGCAGATTCTCCTGGCATGTACGTTTTTTTATCACTAACTTCTGCACGCCAAATAATCATTAATATCAGATTGTCAGTATATCTTGAGATATAATGTATTTTATATTTTATAACTGGTATGCAGTGAATTCGAAGTAGCGCTGTATTATCAAAGGCTTGGTATGGGAAAAGTACCATTTAATAATCATTATCTGTTTGTAGGTAATGATTGGAAAAGTCCGTCGTGGCGAATCAATACTCATTCACGCCGGGTCTGGTGGCGTTGGTCAGGCTGCCATCAACGTGGCGCAGCACTATGGCCTCGAAGTGTTCACTACAGTCGGTACACCAGCCAAGAGAGAAATAATTAAACAGCTCTTCCCTCTACTTAAAGGTATATTGTATTATAAGTAGGTATTTGCTAAAGTTCATGATTTTGCATTATGTTTAGTGCCGCTAAGTTACAAACTACGATGGCTACAGTCGCGGCACGCTTTCTTCGCTCTGTAGTCTACAGCACTTTGACATGCTCGTCGTTTCGCTCTCCACACCTTATTTCGGCCTTTGCCTGCGATCCAATGAATTTGTCATCCAAAGACTATAAATATCGGACTGAGACTACTACTATGTTGTATCCAAATATTTACTTTTTAATGGTACACGTTAGGCTCATCCCGCAGAAATATGTATTACAAAACAATCTATCATGATCTTGCGACTAAATAATGTTGAACTTTTAAATAACTTCTTTAACTAGCAACAGATTTTGTTTAAAACAGACGGTCACATCGGCTACTCCCGTGATACTTCGTTTATGGATATGATCCAACGTGAGACCAACGGTAGGGGCGTAGACCTCGTGCTCAACTCTTTGGCAGATGACAAACTACTGGTAAGAGAATATTACTTCAAATTTATTTCATGGGGATGAACTTTCTTCCCGTAGATGGAAAAAATTCACTGTCGCCATTAGACTACGGTAACATATTCAGAACATCTGCAGAATGTTGCAGATGTTTCCCGAAATGCCATCTTAGAATGATCATTTTCTTTAAATCTACCATTGATATTAGCATGATTTTTGAAGATGACCCTAACCAACAAATAAATAAATTACAATAATAATATCGTCATTTTTAGGCTTCGGTATCATGCCTCGCCCGCCGTGGCCGCTTCCTCGAGATCGGAAAATACGACATCACAAACAATACCTTGATCGAAACCTGTTTCTTGAAAAAAGAGATCTCATTCCACGGCATCATGTTGGACTTTATCAATGACGCTTGCAGCTTTAAATTAAGAAAGGTTAGTCATATGACGCACTGTCTTGATCAACATAATTCCTTTAGCTTTATTAAACTTGAGTATTACACTACCTAATGTGAATTGACCGGTATCTGTTGTTCCTTGGCAAGTTTTCAACTATCTATAGAAGGGTCCACTCCTGGCTAGGCCTCTCCCAAATCTTTACATATCATAACACTGTAAACTCTACTCATCTGTACACTGAAAATGTTATGATCCAGAGCAGAGTTAATTAATATCGGATGGCAACGAGTTAGGACTACATTAGTGGAGATGGAAGAAAGGAAGGAAGGTTAATAGGTGACTTATTTATGCTGTTATTTTTAACGAGATTTCCTTACCAATAGACTTTACAACAGCTCCTGCTTAGCGGTATTGTGAGTGGGGCCGTCCGTCCACTCACCTACTGCACTTTTGAGAAGTGTGACATCGAGGCTGCATATCGGTATATGGCTGCGGGCAAACACATTGGCAAGGTATGAATCCTATATATCTCAAACTGCCCTATGTATGTTACACTGGACTGGCTGCTGTTAAATTACTGTTATCATATCAGCCCTTAGACGTCCACTGCTGGACATAGGCCTTCCCCGATGAACGCCACCACACCCGGTCCTCCGCATCCAGCCGCTTCCGGCCACCTTCTTCAGGTCGTCGGTCCACTTGGCGGCGGGGCGTCCCACCCTGCGTGTGCCGATCCGCGGTCTCCACTCCAAAACCCGTCTGCCCCAACGGCCGTAGGTTCTGCGACATATGTGACCCGCCCACTGCCACTCAGTTTACTAATTCTTTCGGCTATGTTGATCACCCTCGTTCTTCGTCGGATTTCTTCATTACGAATCATATCCTTCACCGCCGCCCCGCCGCCGACGAAAGAACGACTTCGTAAATTGTAATGCATTTGTCTCAGGTTATCATCAAGATTCGTGACGAAGAGCTCAGCGGTGAACTAGTGAAACCTAGACCTTTATATATCGACGCTCTTCATAGGTACGTATGATTGATTGATATTAATATACGCTAGTAGATAGGTCCTACTTGGTCACAGAATATATGGCCATTAGCGAAGACACTAGAAGAATCTATTACCAGAATGACGATGCATCACCACATCTCAGAGACATGAAAATGTTATCAAAAACGAAGCACTGAGTTAGGTGGCGCGGTTTAAGGAAATTATTGACGAATTCCACACGAAGGTGTACACTTTGCTAACTTTGTTTTTGCTGTACAGGTACACTTGCAAACCAGAACATGTTTATGTGTTGGTGGGAGGTTTAGGAGGATTTGGTCTCGAGCTAGTGGATTGGCTGGTTCTGAGAGGTGCCAGGAAAGTACTCCTGACCTCCCGAAAAGGACTTTCTAACGGCTATCAGGCGCTGAGGATTAGGTAGGTTAACAGTTTTTACCAATAAGAATACTATCAGGATTAAGGGGTATCGTAAGTACAACAAACTGAGGATATAATTTTTGGCAGCATTTGACAACCTTTGACACTACACAATTGGTGGTATTATTGAAGTTAGAGTTACTTAAACTTTACTGTTTAAAGAGTTTTTATTCAATTTCAAAATATGGGATTTTTATATTAAACATAACCCACTACTATTTTTTTTTTGTAACCTAAGTTTATATCCAAAAGTGAAATTTTCAAATTTGATATGAAGTGAATAATATTTTACGACATTGATTCTCAACTCTCAACTGTAAAATACCTATCGTATAATAGTATATTAGTTAATAATTAATCAAACGCCTTACAGGATATGGGCGTCATACGGAACTGACGTAAAAATTTCAACATATGACGTAACAACAGAATCTGGCTGTGAGGAAACACTTAAACTGGCTAACTCCATGGGACCAGTTGAAGCAATTTTCAATCTTGCGGTTATATTAAAAGATGCAGTGTTCGAAAATCAGACACCGGAGACATTTAAGATATCGTTCGGACCAAAATCTCTTGCTACAATTCATTTGGACAAGGTTTCTAGGAAGCTATGTCCGAAATTAAAGTAAGTATCTTATAAAGTATCGAAACAGGACTGGTTTGGAATAGCTAAATGTTCTTCTAACACATAAAGGTGTCACAGGAGTCAGGAAAGAAGTAAGTTCGGAAGCAACTGGAAGAAAATAGATCATATGTAAAACAGAACACTTTTATTATAAAAATTACTATTAGGTGGAAATCATATTATATAGCAAATAAGAACTTCAAAACACTCATTTACAATATAGTCTTCAGAATTTGCATAGTTGCATGCATTATTAAAGTGCATTTCAGTTCTTAATGCTAATTTCATCCACAGGGATTTCGTAATATTCTCATCGGTGTCCTGTGGACGTGGCAACGCCGGTCAGACCAATTACGGTTTCTCTAATTCTGTTATGGAAAGAATTTGTGAGGAGAGGAAGAAAGTTGGTCTGCCAGCCTTGGCGATACAGTGGGGAGCTATTGGTGACGTAAGTAAAATCATATGAGGAGTAATTTTTGAAGGAGGATATTTATTTGTATAATAATGTGTTTAATATATACTTACTATATATTAGATACGAAATGTCTAATTTGTGTTAGATGCTAACATTTTCTTACCTGCAGGTGGGTTTAGTAGCCGACATGCAAGAAGATAATATCCAACTTGAAATCGGTGGCACCCTACAACAAAGAATCGTGTCCTGCCTCCAAGCTATGGACGAATTCCTTAAACAGGATAAAGCTGCTATTGTTTCGTCTATTGTGGTGGCAGAGAAGCGGACTGGACCGTCAGAGGGCGGCACGAGTGCCGAAGTTATAGCCAATATTTTGGGTAGGAATCAATTATTATTAATAATATTTAATACTTTATTGTACATACAAAGAACAACACAAAGAAAAGGAAATTATACAAAAGGTTGAGCTTATTTCTAAAGAAATGTAAGAAAAATTAAGAAAGAAGAATCAAAGTATTATTATCGGAAGCTACGGGTTCAATCTCACAAGTGCGCGTCAAGCCGTACAGGAAAAGCGCCTTCAACGAGCCACACCGCGTGCTGTAGGACCCTTAATAAGATTAACCCCTTTTATCCGTTCGCGCTTCTTTATGAAGCTCAAACCCATGATAATGGTTAGATTAAAATAATACCCTGGGAACTTCTTTATGTTATATAAATGCTTGTTAGCAACATACGCTACAAACCATGTATTTTTTTTCTTTTCAAATCAGGTATTAAGGATATGAAGACCGTATCTCACCAATCAGCGCTGTCTGATCTGGGCATGGACAGTATCATGGCCGTGGAAATCAAGCAGACACTCGAAAGAGATTTTGAGATTTTCCTTAGTGTTCAAGAAATCAGGAATTTGACGTTTGGCAAGTATGTTATCTCGTCATCTCTGTTTTTTTTTTATTAATATAGCGTAAACTATGTTTGATTTTGTCGTTAAATTACATCAAATACATTCATTTGCGTTGTTGAGAAGTAAATACGGATATAATCTCTGGAAACTATTTCCTTGATATATTTGATTTAATATATTATTTATTTTAGTTTTCAAATGATTAATAATCTCTAAAAAATGGACAATGGACATACATGACGAGCACTGTTTTATGATAACGTATAATAGTCTAATCTAGTCTTCCCTCCACCTCCCATGGCATTTCGACATCTAGGTCATACAGGCCGAATCACGGGGGAGGTGCCCGGCACTTGCTCAGGTGCTCTTTGTCGGAGCACCCGGCTTGATCCCCCTACAAATAAAATAATACTATCCTTTGTCCTCTGTACGGCAACTCCCCCCATACAAGGGCGCGACACCACGCTTACGACTTCGTCGTCAGACTGCCCAGTTAGTGTCAATAAAGTCAGTTAAATAAATAAATAAATATCGCCTTGCTCCACTCCCATCTCTTTTTTCCCCACTCTTTTTTTTATTTCTCATTTCTCTGTTTATTTTTTGTATTTATTTTTCTTCGCTCTTTTTTTTAAATAAATAAATAAGCTCCTCTCTCTCTCTCCTCTCGTCCCTCTCAAACTTGCTATTCCCGCTCCAAGCGGCTTCGCATCTTGTGCCACCCGTGCGCGTACTCCCGAAGCTTACGGAATTTCGCCTCCGATCTTACGAGATCGCAGTAGTAGACCGGGCCTTCTTCTTCTCGCTCTATCCCATCCATCATCTTCCGCCTGAGCTCTTCTTACAGTGGGCATTTCCAGAGCGCATGATGTATATCCTCTTCTGCTTCACCACTCATCTCGCACAACTTCTAACCTAATCTAGTCTTGTCTATGTTCCCAGATGTTGTGTAAACTATACTTTCTTGCTTTGCATTAGATTAATGGAGTACGACGCAGCTAGAGTATCAGACGGCGAAGTCTCTAAAACCAGCGAAAAGACGCCCGTCGCCTTAGCTGGACTTGAGATCTTCATGAGGAACTTTGGGGATGAGAAATCGGCCTCACATCCATTCATCTACAAGCCTTCACGAATTAGCGACGGGACAAATGTAAGATTTGTATCAGTTTAATTGTCACTTACATCGTCATCTTATATCATCTTATTCTGAACAATCGTAATCCTACTTGACTCCTAAAATCCTAGACTTTATTTGAAGTCCTTTTTACAGTTCTTTGAAATCAGTCAATAGTACTCTTTATAACTCAAAAACTGTCGGATCGATGGAACTAAAATATAAAACAAATATGTATAATGCGTGGCAATGATGGGAACATAATATAGGACGTACTTACGCGTAATGTAGGTTAAGTTTGTTAGATTGAAAGAAAGAAAAAAGAAAGAAAAACATTTATTTACTGCCATAATTGGCACACAAACAATAGAAAAAAATTATCAAAACAATAAAAAGGAAAGAAAATAAAATATTTTTTTCCAAAAAACAAAAACCGACTTCAAGACTATACCTACATGTACAAACTTAAACTAAAAAGTAGAAAATAATATTTTAATTACTTCAAAGCAAAGAGCATTAAAGGACTATCAACGAAATTATTGATACTTACTTATATACCTATTTACAATTTATAATAAGTTATTTTTGGAGTCGGTGCCAGCCAAAGTAAAAAAGTTGCAGTAAAAAGGCAAACGACTCAGCATTTGCCTAGCTAGACCAAGTTGGGTGCTAGGCGCTGATTTTCAGTCGACTGTATCAAATCATGCAAATAATTTTGACCCGTTGTCATATCCTGGAACTTTGAACACATATACTCGTACGTAGCTACTATTTACATTGGAATCAATAGCTAATATACAAATGTGTGCCTTTTATTATAAACTAGCTATTGAGCGCGACTTTGTCTGCGTGGACAACTTAACATCACAAATCATTATGTAATTCCCTTAGGAATGGGATGTTTTTTCGAGATAAAAACTATTCTATGTCCTATTCCAGGACCTTACCTATATGTGTGCCAAGTTTCATCACGATCCATCCAGTGGTTGAAGCGTGATTGAGTAACAAACATCCAAACATCGAAATATCCAAACTTTAGCATTTATAATATTAGTAGGATATGATAAGTCAGGAATCAACCAAACAACTAAGAAAATTCAGCAAAATGGACATTATATACAAGGCTTAGGTCAATTAATGTTTATTTGGATAAAAAAATCCCCGGATACATAGTTGTTCTTGTAATAACAAATGTTTTATTAATAGAACATTAAAAGTATCTAGTAGTATTTTATTACGTTTTAGAGTTTTGCCAGAAGGTTTTTGGGTCTGCATTTTTGGGGTACTCATTTTATCTATAACTACTTATTAAGTTTTGTACCTTTCCAATGTCCAGACTGAATGTTTATTTCTCCGATCTACACTGATTATGTTAAATATCAGGACATTGGGCTCGATTCTGAAGGCACAATGTTAAAATTTGATAGCACTAAAACTGTTGCTATCCTTGTCACACAGTATTATGAAGATAAAGACGAAACCAATTTTAGCGCTGTCAAATTTTAAATGTGTGCCTTCAGAATCGGGCCCATTGTGTATTTATCTTATTGACAAGCTTTTTTTAAAATTAAAGGAAAGTAGGCAAATATGCATTATCATCATGTCAACCCTTAGACGTCTACTGCTGGACATAGGCCTTCTGAAATGAACGCCACATCTCCGCATCCAGCCACCTCCGGGCACCTTCTTCAGGTCGTCAATCCACCTGGCGTACCAATCCGCGGTCTCCACTTCAGAACTCGTCTGCCCTAATGGCCATCTGTTCTGATACATACGTGTCCCGCCCCCTGCCACTTCAGCTTGCTTATCCTTTCGGCTATGTCGACCACCTTCGTCCTTCGTCTGATGTCTTCATTACGAATCTTATCCTTCAAAGAAACCCCGAGCATAGCCCTCTCCATAGTTCGCTGAGCGCCTTGAAAATTGTGGATCAGGCAATTGTGTCCACTTTTCAGCGCCGTAGGTCATAAATGCATTACTATAATACAGTACTAGTACATACAGGAAGGTCAACTTCTTAGTAAAGTTTTTAAACGTTTAATAAATAATTTATTATTTCAGGACGTATTAACTCAAGGCACAAACCCCCTAATGTTCCTGCTGCCAGGTTTAGAGAGTTGTGCCAGTGCATTGGAGACCCTTTGCAGTAAACTTAAGACCAAGGCTTGTGTGTTACAACTTGGCATCGACAGCAAAGGAGACACTTTGGAGACAATGACCAACAGATTGTTCACGGTAAATATGTTTTTATTAAAAAAGCTAAATATTAAAAAGAAAAACAGGAAAACTAAATTATACCGCATAACACCCCAAAATAATATCTGGTCCCGTCTACAAATACGATGGATGAATGCAATAGCCGTGTGGTTTCCAGTAGAGTAGAATAGAACCACTCCAACTCTTCCCGTGGATGTCGTACAAGTCGACTAAGGGAATAAATACATTATAAAACATCAATCAGGCCTCCTCAACCCGTCTGGCCAGCGCGGGGAGTGTAGGCCAAATTCTCTGTCTGTCTCAGGCAGATGAGAGAGGGTTGTGCTCCTGCAGTGGAGACAAAAATAACCTGATGATGAATGCAAATAGGATACTGCAAGAAATGTAACGACACACTGCACAACGCACTAATCGACCTTACACATTTCACAACGAAAAATAAGTATGACCATAACAAAAACAAAGATTAGGTTTCCAAAAAATATGGGAATGTGCTCGTAGAATGCACCTAATCCAGCGCACTTCCTTGCCATGATTTGCTTGAAACGAGACTTTGGTCTGTCAGCCTCTACTGCTCTGATATTGCTACTCACTTACAAATTCCTTTACACAATTAATACATTATTTTTTCACAGACGGTGAAGTCACAACTACCTCCCGGCGCTCCTTTCTATCTACTTGGTTATAGCTTTGGGACAATACCGATGTTGAATTTAGCTGCCAAATTGGAAACTGAAGGTAAAAACTATATGCAACACTAACCTACAGAAAAGTTAAAAAGAAGTCTAGACGACATCTATGTAATCGAGCTCTAAACTAAATGAGAAACAGAGTCACAACTAGTGATATTTAAGATATTATCGAAAGATGACTCACATGTCGACCTAAGACCGGTGATCGTCGATAATGTCAATATCGAAGTTGTTCAGGAGTACGTCTACCTAGGACAGACAATACAGTTGGGTAGGAACAATTTTGATAGGGAAGCTGACAGAAGAATCCAGTTGGGCTCGGAAACGTGGGCTTGATCCACAAGTTCCAGGTCGCTCAGCGAGCTATGCTCGGGGTTTAATTGAAGGATATGATTCATAATGAAGAGATCCGACTAAGAACGAAGGTAACCGACATAGCTGAAAGGATTAGCAAGCTGAAGTGGCAGTGGACGGGCCACATCTGTCGTAGAACCAACGGCCGTTGGGGCAGACGAGTTCTGGAGTGGAGATCGCGGAACGGCACGCGCAGGGTGGGACGCCCCGCCGCCAGATGGGCCGATGACCTGAAGAAGCTGGCCGGAAGCGGCTGGATGCGGAGGACCGGGTGTGGTGGAGTTCATTGGGGAAGGCCTTTTGGGGGTGGACGTCAAAGGGCTGATATGATGAGTTTTGAGAATTATGCAAATTACACGTAAAAAACGATCTTTTTTAATTATCTGTCTTATTATTTGTTGACATCATGTGACAAGGAGTTAACGAATTTTTATGAGATTTTACCTATCATATCCTATATTGTTTTAACTACAAACATATAATATCTGATATTCCATATCAATGTCAAAAAAGAACCATTTGAAACAGTATCACTAACGTGATGACTGACGACACCGCAGGTGCTTTCCTTTAAGGAGTTAACAAATCTGTTCTAACCGGCTTCATATAACTTGTGTTCTGTTACCATAATTCTTGATTTAGTATATAATGCACTCGTTTACCAATTTACAATCTGTTAAGCTAATGTACATTTTTAGGGCACAAAGGCTTGGTCATCTGTATAGATGGCTCACCTGATTTCCTATACGCAATGGCATCAGCGGTGTTCCAGTTTCGTCAAGACGATTCGCTACTAAAAAACGCTCTCATGCAGCAAACGCTTAATATGTTACTGAAAGACAACAACCTCGTTGACAGCATCATGCAAGAAGTTATTAAATACGACACACTCGACGAGAAAGCCAACTGCGCTTCTAAATTGAGTCCAGTCGATCTGGATTATTCTCCAAGCTTCATTGGAGCAATGTCGAATGCTGCCTACGACCGTATAAAAGTAATTATTCAAAAGTCTGGATATAAGCTTAAGATGCTGAAATCCAAAATCATTCTTCTGCGTCCTAAAGTTTTTCCGCTAAACATTGTATGCGAAGACGATTATGGATTACATAAATTTAGCGAGAACAATGTAAAGGTGCATTATTTGGATGCTGATCATGTCAGTATAGTCGAAACTGAGGAGTGCGCTAACATTATAAACAACATCATAGCAGATTCAAGAGCCGAACAAACAGACAAAACTGGAACAAATATTATCACGAATATGATTGAGGGGACCAATCGAACGGTGCAAATATAATTAAGAAATATATTTATTGTTCGATTCGTGATAATTGCTTAAATGGTGAATAATTATTTTATGTGGAAACAATATACTCGTGTCAAAAACAAATAAAAAAAGGCGTTTTATTTCATTATCCTGTATTGGTTAGCTAATACAAGGTTGTATCACTATCACATAGGAAGTTATACTAATTTTATTTCAACCTTTTGGAACATTGAGAGCTCTAGGCTAAGTCGATATTATTCTGTTCACATTTTGTTTTATATTTATTTTACCAGTTTCTACATTATACAATTAAGCTGCGGTAAAGTGCCATTGTAAAAAACACTACATAAAATTATAAAATATATCAATATATATGCCTTAGTATCAGCTGTGACAGATGGCATTGTCAACATATATATAATTAAAATACAACATAAAAAAATCATAACTATGTCCGTTGGTAAGCATGGGTCAAAAAGTGGTAGTGTAGAAAGAATTGTATTGTCAGTTTCTCATGTCAAATATCAATAGATAAACATTATCAGCTGCTGTATATCCTATGCTACTAATACAAGCGAAAGGTTTTTTTAAGTGTACAGCTTTTCATTCCCTTTTTTTGGGTATGTCAAACGAATTTGTCCCTTAAACCTAAACTTTATGGTCCGTTTGTCTGACTGCCTGTCTATGCGGTGGATAACTCAAAAATTAGATTGAGCTGAAATATGAAACAGGCTGTAGAAGTATAAAACATTAAAAAATTGCACCGACTAATAATAATGCCTGTTAAAAGCTTGTTTTAGCTTTTCCCACAGTGGAGGTTGGCTAGAAGAGATCTCTTGTAGATATAAGTCCACCTTTGTACACTTTTAAGCCCTTTTTTTTGTAAAATTTATGTGCAAGAAAAAATATAGTTAGGACCACTCCAACTCTACCCCGTGGATATTGCTGTGTGATTTCCGGTAGAGTAGAATAGGACCACTCCAACTCTTCCCGTGGATGTCGTACAAGGCGACTAAGGGAATACATTACAAAACATCAATCAGGCCTCCCCAACCCGTCTGGCCAGCGCGGAGAGTGTAGGCCAAATCCTCCGTTTGTCTCCGGCAGAGATGAGAGCGGGTGGTGCTCCTGCAGTGGAGACAAAAATAACCTGATGATAATGATGAATAAAGAATATATAATAATAAATGCCACCACAAGCTAATATTATAATTGGGAAAGTGTAAGTGCGTTTATTTCACCACGCGGAAAAAGTCGCGGGTAAACGTTAGTAGTTTATATAAGCTGTCCGAACGCCCTTTGTGTCCATATTAGTCGCCCACACCACTTGAGCACCGAGAAATAGGCCAACTACAATACACGTCTCGTATCCTTATTATCCTCGACGTCTAAGGGTTGAACCCCATTATCGCGCCATAAGACACTTTGCCTATACAAAACGAATGTATCGTATAAGACAGCATCTTCCCTCTCCCCTCATCAAGCCACACCGGCGACGAATGAGGCAGACGCGTCCACGTGCGGTCGCATCGTCAAAAATTCTAACTTAATAGTTAGCTTGTCGTGTCGCTTCTTTACGTACTAATGTACGTAAAGAAGCGACACAGACCTCC
The DNA here is from genome assembly GCA_947086405.1 of Esperia sulphurella. Taxonomy (NCBI): domain Eukaryota; kingdom Metazoa; phylum Arthropoda; class Insecta; order Lepidoptera; family Oecophoridae; genus Esperia; species Esperia sulphurella. The sequence goes on from OX352266.1 coordinate 3,304,178, forward strand.
AATAAGTTTTAATTAATCCGCAAAGTACAGCTAAGACTACGCACTACATGACCATTCGCGGCTTACGCCTGTGCTTACGCGTGTGAATTGTAATATTTGTCAATCTACTGTTTTAAATACCGCGCTGCCGTTCAACTGGTGAACATACGAGTACGTTTGAGAAATATCGCATTTCAAAATTGTATTTATTATTTACTAGCTGTTGCCCGCGACTTCGTTCGCGTGGACAACTTAACATCACAAATTATTATGTATTTCCCGTAGGATTGAGATTTTTTTTTCGGAATAACAACTGTCCTGTGTCCGATTCCAGGACCTAACCTATATGTGTGCCAAGTTTCATCCCGATTAGTTAAAAGTTGAAGCGTGATTGAGTATAACGTGAAGGTCAAATGCCTTAAAAATTTGCGCTTGCGTGTGTAGCTCAACCCTTACGCTTGGCAGATATGCAGACTTTAATACACACATCAAACTTAATATTATAAATGCGAATGTCTCAATGTTTGTTGGTCGCTCAATCACGCCGTAACAGCTGAGCAGATTTTGATGAAACTTCTTACTGCAACAGTTTATATCCTGGATTAACAATAAGTTACATTTTGAAGAGTGTGCCCAGGAATTACACGATTTGATTCCCCCATGCCCCTTTCCTTCAGCGGACTACCAAGAGGGGTGAGGTACTTCATCCTTATGTAGTAGACATACCACGCTCTCGCACGAAGCGTTTTGCTTCCTCTTTCATGATGCGAACTGCTAAGGAATGGAACTCCCTACCAGCTTGAATATTTCCGGACAAGTACAATTTGGATCTTTTTAAAGAAGTAAGCGCGCTTACCCAGAAGATGCCTATTCACTAATAGGCATCTTCTGTGTAAGTGCGCTCCACCTTAGGCCTCATCATCACTTACCATCAGGTGAGACTGAGGTCAAGCGCAAACCCATCAACAGAAAAAAACTTAAAAACTACCTATTTATTTACAGGTACTATGCCCTCCCCTCAAGGGAAATGGGCATAATGCATCTATGGGATAAAGCAAAGAGCTGGAGTTTATAATAGCGTTTATTAATCATTATAAATTCTAAATATATATTTTTTCAAACACTACGTCAGGTCCGTGGCCCGTTCTTTTGCCATGTAATTTAAGTTTTCACCAGTCATGAAAAAAAAAAACCACGAATCTGACACGAAGAATGCTTCTCCCAGGAATGACCCAACACATATAGGATACTTTTAATTACGGAAACCTGACTGAAATTATCAAAAGTCATACAGCGGCCAGCATTCAACAGCGACCCGCCGAAAGAACGACGGATCCTCATTCAAGCCTTTATTGTTTTGAATGTGATCTCGCGAGGGGTTTAATCCGCTCTAATCATAGAGCGGATTAAACTATATATGTCTCTATTCAGAGGTCGTTGAGTGAAGGATATAGGTAGTGATATGTCACTCGTCCTCTTCCGCTTATAAACGAATCAAATGCGGACGAAGTCGCGGATGTACGCTAGTTCTATAGATTGTACAAATGACCAGCCCATCGACATTAAGATGCTATTGTATTTCAAAAGCACAAGAAAATCAGGGCATATTTAAATTATTGTTATATAACTTATTCTGAGACTACAAAAGGTCTAAAAAACTTTGTTAGTAATACTTATGGGAATGAGGTAGGAACTTCAAATGTACGCATCTCATAGAGTACCTATAGTTTCATTCCAAATCAATAGTCATATGAAAACAAACGTATTTGCGTTTCGGAAACTAAATAAATAATAGATGGTCTTCCTAAGTGGGCCGCAAAGTTTACATGGTAATAAAAACTTGTTTTTGCAGCTGGTTTTGCAAAGAGTCACACGTGAGCTCTACCAGCAAAAGAAAAAAACCCGGTAACAAATGAACAATATGGGCCTGGGGCGCGATTCCGACTTTACATACTTACCTATCCACATCAAAAATTACACCCTCAATATATACTCACATCCGAATCTAAAGTGGAACAGTATAATATCCATTTCGTTAACCTATATGTCATATCCTAGCATGCAAGCAACGTAGGGGTGAAAGGTCGTGACCGATGGTCGTTTGGTTTGTGGCAGGTATAGTGAGTGACTAGTGACTACGCACCCGTATCCACCTATACAAATACAGGAGAGACTATCGTCTACTGCTTTGCTATGCATATCATCATTACAAATCTAGTAGTAGATCTAAGTAGTCTCTGAAGGAACTAAGCTCTACCTAGCGTGTGTGTGTAAATTCCCAGTTAGATTTAACGATGATAGAGATGGTAATGAATAGGCTGGGGATAATGACGTGTAAGGCAATGGTAATGACAATAGGACGATCTTTGACCCACGATAGAAAATGTCAGAGAGTTTAATTCTGATTTCGAATTTGCAACAAAAGGGTTTGGGTTACAGTGTTTCCGATTTATGCATCGATAGATTAGATTAGATTCATTTATTTCACTTTTACATCTTAAAAATTCAATTTTACATGTCATTCTAATATGGTAAAAGAATATGCTTTGTAAGTAGGTATATTGTATATTTGAGATCACATGCATAATAACCCGTTTTAAGGTAATCTTTAAAGATTGTTAGTCTTAGTTGTTTTAATTCATATCACTAAAACAATTCTGGTCAACTAACAAACAAAACAAAACAACTTGCGTAATCATAAAACTGATTACTTCAACTAACATAGGTACATGTTAGTTGAAGTAATCAGTTTTTGATTATTTGAAACCAAACAATGATCAAGTTATCAAGTTGAGTTAGTGCAAGGGGCCAAGAGTTAGTTTAAGGGAACAAGATCTTGGTGAGTAAAATGATGGTGATTCCGGCTAAATCTTTAGCAAAAGAATATCCATCATTCCATAATCATTTAAATATACAGTCCACTATATCAATTCGACATTCACGATTAACAATCTTGTTCAAATCAACAATTCCTTTTTTCAGTGCACTCTTTCTTTTTCCGTTTTCATAACTATTTTCAGGACCTTCTATGAATAACAAGTATTTTTCTCATGTAGTAACTAACAAATAGTAATAAACCTTGCTTCCGTAACTTTATATAACTGATTATGAAAAAGGATACTTTTCTTATTATTTCGCTGAGCTAGCATCTTAACGTACGTTCACATTTTATTGAACCCCCGACATAACAAATTTTTGGCGAGACCTTTCAGGCCCGAAATCATTAGTTTACCTGTTTCAAAAATTTTGTAAACCAGTCTATACCTCATACCACGAAGCAAAATAATTTTTCGTAGCTCATAGTTTCACCTCAAAGTGTTTTCCTTCATGACTGACACTAATTGATTATTAAATTAGATTAAATTAGATAACAGATGCACTATCTAATTTAATAATCAATTAGTGTCAGTCATGAAGGAAAACACTTTGAGGTGAAACTATGAGCTACGAAAAATTATTTTGCTTCATGATATTAGGTATAGATGTATATAAATCAGTCTCGACGTTTAACGCCGATAGGTCTATTAGAATCGGATATTAGAGTGATTTATTGACAACAGACAGAAAGCGTTGCCGTCTTTATATTAGTAGAAATTAACCGCCAGTTGCGGCAGTGTCCGCGACAATCGCACGGGCGTCGCACGTCCACTCCGTGTCTTATAAAAAAAAACTTTAATTCTAACCTGTGCATAAAATGACCAAGGATTAACAACGAAGGACACAGCAGTATTCTCCAAACTAACAGTGTCGTGCTAAGTAAGTGTTTTATTATTACAGTAAATACTATGTTATAAAACTAAATTTGTTATCAAAATATTGCAGGGGCATTAATAATGAAAACAATGAAGTTTTTATTTAAATCACTCGTGCAGAAACAATCCATTGTATAGATTTAAACGTGTTTAGAACATTTACTGTTATCGCGATGGCTGCACTGAAAAAAAATATATTGGCAATAAATATATTGTTAATGGTGACAGTGAGAAACATGATAAAAGTGAAAATTATGTGATATAAGATTAACATTTAAATAATTCAAATGCATATTATATTGTTTGAAATATCAAAATGACTAATTAAAAGTTAGTATCAAACATTAACAATAGAATATGTATTGATTGAATGAATTTTCATAACTTTGATATTACTAATCATTTTTTTGTAATAATCCAAAAGGAATTCCTTTGACTTAATGTTTTCCCTTTGCACAATTGCATGCAATGAAGATTACAAATAAAGTGAAAGTTCTGGAAAAAAATTCAAAATATTTACTCGCAACAAAAATAACGACGTGATAATAATGAACACAGAAATAGATCAACGTCGCGTTGCGACATCATACTACTGGAGCCAGCTGATGGCTCATCAATGGGAATTCGAACAATATTTTTGATAAACCACTCAGAGTACTATTTGGACACAGTCCAGATATAAAAATACAATACCTAGCCGTCGTCTCGATTAGAGTCTGCCTGGGAACCGGGACCCAGCTAATTCACCCATCCGGGACCGTTGATAAGTTTAAAAATAAAAATAGATTACAATGAAGATGAAAGAATGTTAATCTTCATATCGATTCTGGAAAGATCGCTTAGACGCCACTTTGGAAACTTTACAGAAATTTTTAAATGAAAAAAAAGATATATGAGTCTCGTCTTCATGGAACTCGAAATAAAAACCTTAGAACATGCCGTCCAATCGTCTATTAAAACCAAATCACCCAGTCCAATTTAACTGTAAATATTATAGAAAAATAATAAGATATTATAGAAATTATAATCAACTTTTTATTTAATTGTCAGTTTGTACGGACAGCACACAAAAGGTAGAATGATTTTTTATGAATTTCACGATATTGAATTACTAAAGTCTATGATTTTTCTTGATACGGAGTCAGGGGGCTGAGTCTACTCATTTAAAGCTAGCATTCAATATTATTTATTTCAGATAACTTGAATACACTTTTGTTAGTAACAATGACACTTTATATAACTCTTAGTAATATACTAAATCCTGAGAAATAAACATTAAAACAATATCTGAAATGACTGTGTTTTAAGAAGAAGATATTCCAAAGTCTCAAAGGCCATTGGGTTATTCTCTCCCCCCCTTAAAACGACAAATTTTTATCAGCAATTATTCTTCACGATGCTGTTACAATTACAACATTGTGACCTTTTCTGTTCCTTATGGAAGCAATTTCAGAAGCTACTTTTCACGCATTATTGCGTGAAATCCGTTAAATACGTCAACGCGTACTTCAGTAAACCTATTATATGAACTGCAGTTTTATAATAAAAGTAATATTATTATTTAAGATGCTGTTGGTACTGCCACACATTCTGTTCCATATGGAATCAATTTCAGATGCTACTTTTCATATATTTTTACGCACTGCAGTTTTAATTTTTGGTTCAGTTGACATTTGCGTTTGCGAAACTGAGACAACGTGGGGTTACTATAACGTGAAAACAAATAAAAGAATATATAGAAACATATATTAGGTAATAATGTTTTGGCAAGCAATGACATTCGCTTGGCTAGCGTTGAACTTTTGATGCAATACCCGAATTCCATAGTGCCAAATTCTCTTATATAATATGCATTATGCAGGTCTTTATATATTATTACGTCTGGTAAATTATAATGCACTAGACTCCTATCAAATCGTTTATTCGCTTATGACTTGAAAATCACTGATAAAACTATCTTTACCACACTTTATCATTATCATAAATTGTTAAGTTTCTTTAACTTGTTTTAGCTTTTCCCACAGTGGAGGTTGGCTGGAAAATATCTCTTATAGAGATAAGTCCACCTTTGTACACTTTTATGTTATGCCCTCTTTTTGTAAAATTTATGTGCAATAAAGAATATAATAATAATAATAAAGTTAATAACTAAAAAAAATTATATTACTTTAAAAGAAGTCAATAGAGATTTACAGAGCGAATGTGGAATTAAATACAGCTAGAGCCCGTCCTACGAGGACTTTCAAGGATCAAATTGGTAACGTCTTCTCGTAAAGGCTGGGGTTTGCGGTGAGATGAATAAAATGAGGTGAATGAAAAGGTTGATGGATGTGAGTGAGGCTAGTGAGGTGTGTCAGGATCGCGCGATAGGTAGTCGCTGCCTATCCCTTAGACAACAGGGCGTGAACATTATGTATATATGTAAAATTTTAAACTCAGTTATGTCTGCTGGATTTAAATTAAATAGCTTATAGTCACCGACTAGATACTAGCAGTTGGTTATCGTTCACTGAACCCTGTTATATTTTATGGTCGTGTTAGTAACAGTGTTTAAAATAAAATAATAAACTGTCCACCTCATAGGCTAAGATGTTCAGGTATTTGTCCCAAACACCAATGAACATGCGTTCAATTGTAAATCCGTACAATAAAAGTCATCATCAGGTTATTTTTGTCTCCACTGCAGGAGCACAACCCTCTCTCATCTGCCGGACACAGACGGAGGATTTGGCCTACACTCCCCGCGCTGGCCAGACGGGTTGGGGAGGCAATAAAAGTATCCGTACATATTGCTACATATTAAAGCATGTCGTGTATTTACGCGTACAAAGTTCAATAGAATCGGCATTTTCATATTAAAGACTAGCTGTTGCCCGCGACTTCGTCCGCGTGGACAACTTAACATCACAAATTATTATGTATTTCCTACTTACTTGATATTTTGGACAATTCACACAATATCTTTATAAATTGTAGCTTATGTGTTATTCTGATGTATAAGCTATATTATTGTTAAGTTTCATTAAAATCCACTCAGTAGTTTTTACGTGAAAGAGTAACAAACATCCATCCATACTTACAAACTTTCGCCGCAAAAAAGCCGAAATACGTCCACTGCTTGCATACGTACATAAGCCTCTTCAATAGAATACCACTTTTGGTGGGCTGTCCATTGGGAATTTTCCATATTCAACACGCTTGGCTGGCGGATCCCTTAGTGATAACGACACCCATATGAAGATCGGCTATTCTAAGCCGGGCCTTGACTCTCAACAACTCTCTTCATAAAATCTCTTTATGACCGATATCCTCTGTACCCAGAACACTCAACATGGGCACGATGTTCAGAAGCGAGGAGATGGTGCTGTGCCAACTCTTCGTTCAGCCAGAAGCAGCCTACGTCTCCATGTACGAACTGGGAGAAGCTGGCGTGGCCCAGTTCAGAGACGTGAGTACATATTTCTAACTAGATGATCCCGCAGCTCCATTCCCTCCCCCCCCTTACCATATACTACCATTGCCCCAATCGCTCTTTCCCTCATACCCTCGCTACGTAGTCCTAACTCATCTCAATCTGAATTCCGCCGAACATTACTTCTTTATTACAATACTAATGTAAATTTTGAGAGTTTTTGTAAACTATAAATTCGAATAACTTTTTAATGGGTTTATTGCTATGAAATAAAGATTAAACGTTATTCCAAATGTAGCCCTATATTTTTCCTACGTCGTCGCTAACGTTGATAGCTTGGCTGGCGCCGCCGCGGCCTGCCCAGTAGTACGTACTGCTAGGCGTGCTCTGTTTTGCAGGCATCGATTCTCTTTTGGATGGGGGGGGGGGGGGGGGGGTGAGTTTCGCTTCTTTACTAATGAAATAAAAAGAACATTTATACAAATAATACATAATACGAGTACATTTATGTACAAGTACACAATGTATATAATGATAAACAACTCGATAACGTCGACAATATTGTTGGTCCTCCTCTCTCCTACTTGCTGTGCCCAAATGGGTCCATGAGAACTCTGTTAACACCATGGAATGCAATAAAGTTTACTGATTACTGATTAATATTTAGTATTCTCGGCCTAACGAAATAAGCAGCTATAGCAATAGCAACTTATGTTGTTCGTCCTAAAATAAACAAGTAATAACTTACTTTGGTACATGGTTCTCTTGGTGGAGTTTGGATACCCTGGGGGTTAAATATCACGAGCAACCAAGGCCTTGTGCCCTGGTAACCAAGGTTCGTTGACTTGCTTAATATTAATTAGTAACATGACTCAGACTTGCCGCAGGACATTAAAGCCCATTTAAAGTTCGAGGAGTGGTTGGTGGTTGAACTCAGGTTCATATATACTGTGCTAGTGGGCTCGATTCTGAAGGCACAATGTTAAAATTTGACAGCACTAAAACTGTTGCTATCCTTGTCACACAGTATTACGAAGATAAAGACGAAACCAATTTTAGCGCTGTCAAATTTCTTCGCTTCAGAATCGGGCCCAGTATCTAGTTTAAAATATAAAAGAGCTACGAGTATGTTACATTCCCATGCGCATCAGCCGAAATACGTCCACTGCCGACATACATTATAAAACATCAATCAGGCCTCCCCAACCCGTCTGGCCAGCGCGGGCAGTGTAGGCCAAATCCTCCGTCTGTCTCCGGCAGATGAGAGAGGGTTGTGCTCCTGCAGTGGAGACAAAAATAACCTGATGATGAAATAATAATAATAGTGTATAAGAACGTTATCTAATAAATAAAATCGTAAACTTGGCGTGTCTGTACATTGAAGATATTTGCAAAAAAAAAATTGGGGGGTCTAAGGATAAGCAACAGAACACATTTCAATCATTTTTGAAATTTTTGTCTGTTTATCTGTTTGTCTGTTTGTCTGTTTATCTGTTTGTCTGTTTGTCTGTGAGTTTGTGCACGCATCACTTAAAAACTACTGATCGGACTTTAATGGACTTTTCACAGAAACATGGGGCTTAATTTGGTGTAACATATAGGCTTTATTTCATTGCAATCGGTGCAGTCAATCAAAAGTTATGCGAATTTATAGTTTCCGAATACTTGCATACGCTGCGATGAGTGTAGGGTGTAAATGCTCGATTGAATTCGTGAGCGGTAGCGGGAGCGGGTATCGTACCAATGTAATGTGAGATTTTGAAAACTATAAATTACGATGAAAAATCTGGAGCTGGAGCTGGATCTAGAACTGGATCTGGAGCTGGACCTGGGCCTGGACCTGGACCTGGACCTGGACCTGGGCCTGGACCTGGACCTGGATCTGGACCTGGACCTGGACCTGGACCTGGACCTGGACCTGGACCTGGACCTGGACCTGGACCTGGACCTGGACCTGGACCTGGACCTGGACCTTTACCTGGACCTGGACCTGGACCTGGACCTGGACCTGGACCTGGACCTGGACCTGGACCTGGACCTGGACCTGGACCTGGACCTGGACCTGGACCTGGACCTGGACCTGGACCTGGACCTGGACCTGGACCTGGACCTGGACCTGGACCTGGACCTGGACCTGGACCTGGACCTGGACCTGGACCTGGACCTGGACCTGGACCTGGACCTGGACCTGGACCTGGACCTGGACCTGGACCTGGACCTGGACCTGGACCTGGACCTGGACCTGGACCTGGGTGGAAGTGGGATAGGGAGCGGAAGTGGGAATGGGAGCGGATCCTGTAGTCCACGCGAGCGGAGCCGCGGGCACAGCTAGTATTTTAATATAATATTTGTGACATTATGCTAGATTTTGCTGCTCATTGATGCACTGTCAATAAAAATAAGTCTTACCATCAGACGAGATTGAGATCAAACGTAAATACGAGTACATCAGGAATAAAAAAAGTGTTTAAGAAATTTAGGACGTTCCCAAATTTATGATGAAGTTAAGGGAGACATATTATTGTAGTTATTTAATACCTATTACTACCAAACAATTTGTAAATATTTATGAACTTTTAGATGTTTCCATATAATTGGTAACGTTGACGTATAAATCATACGAGATATTTTGGTGTAAACATATTTTTACCCTTGACTGTACTTGCAGTATACTTAATGCAAAGGGTCGCAGTATGCGGGGAAAAATTATATCTTTGGTATGGGAAGTTCCGTCTCACTCTCGCATCTTAATTGAATGTGAATTATGACGTGTCGGAAATTTCATATACTGAGATATTATTGACGCTGACTGTACAACTTGAATATATTCCTCTAAATCTACACGGAATAAGATAAGTAGTGGAATGAGGTATTTATTATAGACCGTTAAGTAAACATTACAAAATAAATGGTTTGTACAGTTGTCCGTTTACACTATCGGTCATCAATTAACTTATCAGCGCCCGTATTTACTCTAAATAAAAATTATAGCTTCAACTATAATAAACACACTGAGCGACGAGATAGAGACATCAGAAACCATGGAAAGGAATGAGATAGAATTGTGAAGTAACCGCGACACGCGTACCAACAATTTGCAATATATTGCAAAAACTGACAAACGGTTACCGCTCGGCCACGACTTTTGGCTTAGCGGGACGCGGCGCGGTGAGCGGCGTGGTTTCGGCAGGCGTAGGGTTGGCCGCTGATTGCGGCGCCTCGTGGCGTGCTGCTAACATTTTTGTACATTTGTTCTCGCCGCTCGCCGCCCCGCTCCTAACTGCTGCTGGTCAATGTCGGGTAAACACCGACAAAATATCTGCAAAAGTGCCATATTGCCCGTTTTCAAACTGCTTAACTGTATCTCCTCACTAGAAACGTGACCACGAGGCAAGAAGTGCGCGGGAAGGGCGCGCTGTGTCCGAAAATCGACACGCGCGAGACTGAAGTACACAAGTGATTTATCCCTTCTTCCTATATCCGTTTATGTGCCAGAAACATTATTATTTCTGCTTCAAACAGCAATGTATGCATGCAGAGGCAGTGTGGTTACAGGACCACGTAGTTGGTTGTGCACTCACGTTCAGGAAGCCGTGAACTCAAACCCCGCCAGTATCAACAAGTTTTTCTAAACTTAAGTACGATGTACTATCCACAATCACACTCCCATCTCTCTGACCCTTCTAATAATATTATCATCTTTTTCTATCAATATCTATTCTGTCCACAGTTATAATGTACTGGAATCTCAGGCTCCCCGGTACAGACCGCACGGTCTAGTGTGGGAGCTCCAATATGTATTGTCCTATTAATTTTATTGTTTTAGTCGTACTCAATTTATGTAATTACTAACTGTTGCCCGCGACTTCGTGTGGACAACTTAATATCACAAATTATTATGTTTTTCCCGTAGGAATGGGATGTTTTTTCGGGATAAAAAATATCCTATGCCTATTCTAGGAACTAACCTATATGTGTGCCAAGTTCCATCGCGATCCGTCCAGTGGTTGAAGCGTGATTCAGTAATAACCATCCAAATATCCATACTTTCACATCTAATAAATAAAATCGTAAACATCGCGTGTCTGTACATTGAAGATATTTGCAAAAAAAAAATTGGGGGGTCTAAGGATAAGCAACAGAACACATTTCGATCATTTTTGAAATTTTTGTCTGTTTGTCTGTTTGTCTGTTTATCTGTTTGTCTGTGAGTTTGTGCACGCATCACTTAAAAACCACTGAACGGATTTTTATGGACTTTTCACAAAAACTTGGGGCTTAACTTAACTTAACATTTAGTCTTTATTTCATCGCAATCGGCTAACTCAATCAAAAGTTATAGACATTTTTAGTTTTCAAATACATTAGTTAGGTAAGGTTATTATGCAATATATTGCTTAAAGTAGTATTTCCGTACCTACTATTCAGATTGCGATGAGTTTGGATTACATTTGGAGCTGCGAGTAGGAATTGGAGTGGGAGTGGGAGTGGGAGTGGGAGTGGGAGTGGGAGTGGGAGTGGGAGTGGGCGTGGGCGTGGGGGGTGGGATTGAGAGCGGAATCGGAAGCGGGAGGGGAGCGGGAGCGGAACCGGGAGGGGAGCGGGAGCGGAACCGGGAGGGGAGCGGAACCGGGAGGGGAGCGGAACCGGGAGGGGAGCGGGAGCGGAACCGGGAGGGGAGCGGGAGCGGAACCGGGAGGGGAGCGGGAGCGGAACCGGAGCTGGACGGGAGCGGGAGCGGGTACGGTACCAGTGTAATCTGAGTGTATGAAAATTCGCATAACTTTTGACTGAGTTACCTACCCGATTACGATGAATTTGTGGTATAGGTATGCAACAAAGTAATTTTGGTCGGAATTTGGACTGCGATGGATTAGTTACGAGGACTACATTTGAAGAGACGAGGGAAAAAAGTTTGAGGGCAGGATTGAAGGGAGAGCTGAGGGGAGGGTTCAGGGGAGTGTTGAGGGAAGGGTTGAGAGGAGGTTGAGGGGAGGGTTGAGGGGAGATTTGAGGATTTGGATCTGGACCTGGAACTGGAACTAAGCCTGGGCCTGGGCCTGGGCCTGGGCCTGGGCCTGGCCTGGACCTGGACCTGGACTAGACTTCAACCTGGACCTGGACCTCGACCTGGGTCTGAGCTTGGCCTGTACCTGGACCTGGCCTTAACTTGTACCTGGACCTGGACCTCGACCTGGGTCTGGGCTTGGCCTGTACCTGGACCTGGCCTTGGTTTTGGACCTGGACCTGGACCTGGATGTGGACCTAGACCTAGACCTGGAGCTGGAGCTGGACCTGAACCTGGACCTGAACCTGGACCTGGAGCTGGACCTGGACCTGGACCTGGACCTGGACCTGGACCTGGACCTGGACCTGGACCTGGACCTGGACCTGGACCTGGACCTGGACCTGGACCTGAACCTGGACCTGGACCTGGACTTGGACCTGGACCTGGATTTGTAGTCTGAGTGGAAGTGGGATAGGGAGCGAAAGTGGGAATGGGAGCGGATCCTGTAGTCCACGCGAGCGGAGCCGCGGGCACAGCTAGTTTATAATATTAGTAGGATAGGATTCTCTGCCCACGGCAAGATTGGGGGTGGTTCTATTCTAAACAAGGAACCACACGGCATACACAGATAGAAATCGTGGTCATCGTGGTCCTATATCTTATGTTCTTAAATGGCCAGGAAGACCTGGTGACACTTCGACCCTTCAGGATCTTTTCTGCCAAACCCCTTACCAATTTGGTGGACTTCACATACGCCTTAGAATTTCTTCTTTGGCATATGCAAGATATCGATACCACGCCCCCCCCCCCTCCGGGCAGTTAAACGTCGCCCGCAAAATGGAGCACGGCTGGCAGTATGCACTACTTGGCGCCTACTCCGTATCCGAAATATTCATCAGCGACATATTCTAATAAGGTTTGGCGTCTAATTATCGTAATTAACGCTTGTCAGAATTTATCACGTGAACCTGGGTGGAGACCTGACGCATCCGAATGCTGCTCCAAAGGAACGACAAAGCAGGACAGCAATCGTTGTTTCATTAACACTCGTAACCAAATAGCTTCCTTATCACAAACAGGAGCCGACCACTTTCGAGATAGGGTATTGGGCTGGGGCACAGCGATAAGCTTCTAAATATTTGTCAACATCACTATGCCCCGGAGCATCTGTGGGGGAAAGGTCATCGTTGAGAGAGATATTGTGTTCCTATATATTTGACTCTACTACGTTTGTTTGTGGTTTTTACTCTCATTACCACCAAATTACAGAAGAGTACAGTATCTTCTTAATACTTATTGATGTTTACTTAATGATAACGTGAAGATAAGACCGAATATATGACGTGCTTCTCTTCTACTCGTCCTTCAGTTCAATCAAATATATTGCACAAACAATGTACATAATAGACGAAAAATATCTTTTTAGACAATATTGGCGTAGTAGTACGCCATTTCGTACACGTTTGTATATGCGCGTAAATAATTGTAGGACTGGATGCTGCACCGACCGCGATTCAGAAAGGGACAACGCTATACGACAACAAGTTTTCTCTTTCTAACTTAAAGCGTAGATCTCTCGGCGCCGGCGGGCAGCGGCAACCCAGTAGTGCCTATTGCCAGCCGTACTTCATTTTAGGGGAGGCGAGTGCCGCTTCTTTATGTAGTAATATTTAGTATTCTCTGTCTAAATTCTACTTAAACGAAGTCGTGAGCAAAAGTTACTGCACTATAAAGTATCACGCAAAAACTGTCGGTAACCTATTTCCCCGCCTTCATATAAATAGGCTATTATTTATACTCGCGGTGGTTTCCCCTGATTTCGCGTGCCACCATCATTATGCAGGCTGGCAGGGAGTGTCGTGCCGTGACCCCACTGTCCTATCGATTCTACACCTGGCCGGCCTGTGTTTTGTTTAATTCAGGCCATGCCTCAAGGTTTCTTTATGAGAATGAAATGGTTAATGTGAAGTGTAGTAAACTATTATGGTGTTTGAGAATGTTGTACAACTCTAAACCGATAGTACCGCGTTTTAAATATGGGAGCAATCAAGCAATTTTTGCATATGATATAGTAAAAAATGTTTTGTAAATCATAAATTAAGTTATATGCATCATTCATTACTGTATTTATAAGTTCGAATTTAAAGAAAATGTATGATGTATTTACTAGAATATCTAAACTACGCCTAATAATAGAATGCATACCTATACCAACCCTCCGAATACGATTACCATACATACGCACAGACAATAATAACCTATTTTTGTAACCTTTTACCTTGAGGGTGTGGCGGTATAACCTTCAGCTAAAATACACATATAACATTACAAAAAGTATAATATGTTCTGTCAACTTTAACCCCTTGTGGTGCAGAACAGTGTTTATAAGAATTATTTTAAGAAGTTCAGAAAAACTATAAAGAAGAATGCTGACACAGAACCAATGGCTGCTGGAACTGACGAGTGCTGGATAAGACGATTTGGATCGGATATGATGACTGGCGCGTATTGATGAAGACCTGGAGCAGTAGGGGACCTCAAAAAATGGATGCTGTTGATATCGATTACACCTTCTTCGACCCTGAACATTAACCTGTTGAATAACAAGTCAAAATATATTGAACTTTTTGTTTATTTGAGATATAAATTATTTTGGATACCACGAGGTGCTCTCCGTTGTAATAGAAAAAATGGAAGGGTTTGAAACATGGCAGTGTTGCCAATTGAATGAAAACATAGAAAAACGTTTCGTTACACACAAACTCTTCATATATGTAATCCACTTGATAACAATTTATAATGTATAAATAATAATTATTTATGTTTATTATGTATTAAACAAACCGATATACCTACTTCTGACTGACTTTAAAAACAAAACCTAGAACGTATAGTCTTTCTCAGTCTAATGGGAAAGGGTAAAAAAGCTATAAGATTTCTTCAACTGGGATTAATCAAACAATTCTGTTAATGGTGCCTCCAAAAAGGCAGACAAACGAACAGACAGGACAAAAAAGCCTCGCAATTAAAAAGGAAAACACAGGCTCAACTGCTAATCGAGTGCTAAAGAACATTATTCTATGAAGAATTTGAGTTGACCTTCAAAACTGGATATTTTATTGACTTTAATTAAAGCTAACACGACTAATTTAGTCCGTATTAGGTATTACGTCATGAATTCTTTAACAATGCGTTGTTAGTCACAACTCACAATAAACGACAGATAGGGTTATAAATCAGCCTGTCAACTTTCACTGTAGGCAGTAGGCCTATAGGCCTATAGGCCTATAGGCCTACTGCCTACAATACTATTCCTTGTATACCTAAAATCTGAAAGTAGTTTGGTCAGAATCTCCAGGAGAGTCGATTGTGACTAAAAAAATAGTTATTCTTTTCCCAAATTGTACCTAATATTAAGAAATCATTTGCAACATTATAAAACATCAATCAGGTCTCCCCAACCCGTCTGGCCAGCGTGGGAAGTATAGGTCAAATCCTCCGTCTGTCTCCGGCAGATGAGAGAGGGTTGTGCTCCTGCAGTGGAGACAAAAATAACCTGATGATGATTTGCAACCACTTATGACTGAAGCTACTTATTGTGACACCCTACCCTAATTTAACGTTGGCACATTGCGTATTACGTAGGAAAATGGGTATCACATTTTACTTAGGAAAATGGGATTCTAAATGTTACTGCTTTTGTTAAAAAAAGCTGTGATATTATTTTTATTTCTTCGCCTACAACTGTATAAGGGTGTATCAGCTTTTTAGTATACTATGACCCTTGTATATGTAAAATAGGCCGGCTATATATAAATAACATCAAAAACTAAGTATTAAAATGTGATATAAAAAAGGTTTGCGTAAACATTCTTCTTCCTAAAACGGCTTTCCTTAGGATTTTGCCAGTGCCAAGTGTATATAAATATAAATATGTTGGGACATTTCACACACGGCCACCTGATCCCAAACTAGGCAGAGTCTGTAATATTATATTATAGGACGAACAAAAACATGGAAACCAAGCTTTAATGGAGTAAAGCTGTGGGTTATGCCACTAGAGCACCGAGGTAGTGTCGCTCAGATCAAAGGATATTAACTATAACCTTTGATCTACTCACGTGGATTCCCGTAGAAAAGCCCTACAGCTGCAGAAGTACAAAGCAAATTGCAGTTGCACGAAGTTATTTGAATTATCGATAAACTATACACAAACTGTGGTGATCGCAACGATCTCTATGTACTGCTAGATGGAGCGTTCCAAACAATCGCTCTGTTCCACGCAAGTAGCCACAACTCTTTCACATTCACAATGAAACTTGTGCAGTTACTACGCAGAATATTTAATTATTACTAAATATTGACGCTACAGTTAAATAATGTCAATATTTAGTAAATAACTAAATGTTCTAAGTACATACATACATACATACATACATACATACATACATACATACATACATACATACATACATACATACATACATACATACATACATACATACATACATACATACATACATACATACATACATACATACATACATACATACATAAGGTTAATGTTTCTTTAAATGTCCTAAGTAGTAAACAAACCACTCACCTCTACAAAATCTCAAATTTGCGAGCCAATCACACAATAAAACTGACCCAAAATCCTCATATACCTCAAACAAGCACTTGCACGATATCCACTCACAAAACTAATAGAATTAATCATCGTAAACCTTAGTTTTTAGCAAAATTATCAACAAATCGCTTTAACCTTAAATCATATTGAGACGGGTTATCTCTATATTGTCTTTGGATTTTAGAGATGGGGTATGTCACGCATTCAATTACGCAATTCAATTATTCATTCGGAATACTTGTAACTAATTGAATCTATAGAAATAAGTAGGCGAGGAGAAAAAAGGATTAGACAAATAAGTTGGACATCCACTGAACCAAAAAAGATAGACAATTGATATTCTATTAATTTTAACGGAATATTGGCACAGATAATCGTAATCGGCATCGCATCGGTAAAATCGATGTTTGTTACTCATTATCGTTTGCACTTTTCTAAAATATTAAGTTTGATGCCGGTGCATTGTTTTATACATACTTAATATTATTGTTATTACAATGATTTGTATTTTGTA
Organism: Esperia sulphurella; assembly: GCA_947086405.1. Taxonomy (NCBI): domain Eukaryota; kingdom Metazoa; phylum Arthropoda; class Insecta; order Lepidoptera; family Oecophoridae; genus Esperia; species Esperia sulphurella. The sequence continues at coordinate 3,321,473 of OX352266.1, forward strand.
CCTTAAAGAATAAAAATGTTTCTGCAATATGTTGTATTTATTTTTGAAACTTTGATGGATATATGTTCCCTTAGACATGTAAGAGTCCAAAAACCAAAAACTAAACAATGTGCTTGCGTGTCCGTTTGTCTGCAGTCGTATGCTAGGTCCAAAGTAATGATCCGATGTGGATGAAATTTTGTATTTCAAAACAGAATATCCATGGGAGTAACCAATAAATAAATAAATATTCCTAAACTTATAATCACTGAGAATAATATAGAATTAATCACAAATTCAATTAAATTCAATTGAATCAATTAATTCTATTATTTGACAACACTATTTTATATCTATGGTCACCTTGGCGCCATGTTTGTTTATCAAATTAGACATTTAAAGAAAAACACACCTTACATACATACATACATACATACATACATACATACATACATACATACATACATGTTTCTAACATATTTAGGTTCAGTATCAGTTACATAGTCACCTATTTGAATATACAAAATAACAGCGTGTATATTAAATCGGGGAATGCCACGTGATATTTATTTAGACCCTCTACGTGACCCTAAATGACACTTGAGTTGACGACACACCCCTAATTAGCGTCACGTTATTAATGAACGCTCCTTAACAACATGAAACTTGGAGATTGGCAGGCGGATTATATTTCAGTACTGCAATCTTTAATTATATTTAGAAAATAATGATAAAAACAATTTATTATTTGACTAAATCGTTATTAATAGTAGATTAGTAGCCAAGGGCTGTAAGGCATCAATTGCAGCCCGAGATATTTAGGCGCACGAGCGCAGCGAGGGCGCCTATAGTTCGAGGGTGCAATTGATGCTTACACCCGAGCTAACTACTCCGCTTTACATCTCGATTGTGAGGTAAGTAGAAAAAAAACCGGCATTACAAGAATAAAACATTTTATTAGTTATTTAAAGTAAAAGATTTCTATTCCCGCCTTTTTCATCTTTATTTTATTATTATTTTCAAGAACAAAATTGAGCTTCGCTATTCGATATTTAAAATTGATGACTATTATACTCATACGAACACAAGGCTGAATAGCGAAGCGACCTCTTTTGTCATTGGGCTGAATGCATGATGTCTATTACCAGTAGGTATGATGGTTAGATGTACGCGAACTTTTTGAAAGAGTGAAGAGTTTTTTTTTTAAATTACTTACCGCCCTAGGGCTTTTCTAGCTACATTATTACCCTAGAGCGCTAATTGGTCACCTACAAGCCCCATTTGGGGGTAATAAGGACCTACTTACCGAATATGAGAGATGTAAAGTTTAATAATGCCATGTTCTCACTGGATAATTGTAGATCTGACCAAAGTATTGAAATTTCATATATACTAATTGCGTAATGTTTCGAAAAAAGAAACGCCGAAGACGCGCTTTTATTCGTGCTAGAATGATGTCTATATCTAATGATTACTGATTATAATAATAATAACTAGGTCCTACATTTTTGTCCTCAGTTTGTAGGTACATGGATCTTATGCCAAATAAGGCATGAACACCCGTCTTAGCCTTAAAAATTATAGCCGATAGAAAGGACAGTCCTCTGGTGTGGATACTCACCCAGAGGACTAAATCACTTTTAGTTATTAAATACTAACCTAGTTTAAGTCTTTACTAAAACTAATGGATCAATGTTGTCTCTAAAATAAATAAATTAAATTAAATTAGCCACCCCCGCCCGGTCCGTAACAACAGGCAATATAAACTTAGACTGCCTCGAGTACAGTCACGGATTCTAATTTGGGACCCATCGAATGTTAAATACTCTAAAGTAGGCTTATACCGATAAGAGCGAACGCCTCAGTTGACATTCTGAGTTGTCTATGCGATGCACAACTGAAAACTTTCTATGTTCCTTCTCTCTCACATCGGATATAAATAAATATAAATAAATATCTCAGACGATCACACCAATTATCCAGTCCCAAACTAGGCAAAGCCAGTGCTATGGTTACTAGATAACGGTTAGATATACTTAAAGAATTATATAAACACCCAAGACTTGGGTACAAACATTCATATTCATCATACGAACATTTGCCCCTAGCGGGATTCGAACCCGCAACCTCCGACTTTATGACTCTATGATAACCATTTGCATCTTAATCGTGTGTCAGTGTCACATAAGCTATTTTAAATGACAACATTGTCTGATGTTTTGTGCGAAGTAGAACCTGTGGTAGAACATAAAAATAATAGTATTATGTTTTTCTACTACTAGTATTGAAGATTTTCCTGATTTGACGAAATTGAAACTTTTTACCATATACTTATAATTACTTATTTTACCCGTACCAATTCAATCTCTTTGCTAGACTCGCAATTTGATTGAAAATTTCGACCTTATTGCAAATGAGTGTTCTAAAAACTTTTCTTTAAAAAGGGTCCCAAATTAACATTCGCGGCTGTACCGCGTGTCAAAAACTGTCATAGTCACATAGAACGAGTGGAGGTGGCTCATTGCCGTTTCAATTAAAAACAATATAATTCCGCTCGCGACAGAACGAGCGCAACTGGGTGATATATGAGCGCAGATTAAGGGTCACGGAAAGCGGCGGATGGGCAGTTTGAGCGACTCTGGAATATACCAGTTCGTTTTGATGTGAATTCCTTGAATCGATTTTTATGAAAAATGAATACATGTTAATTTAGTTCCTGATGCCACCGCATTAGGTATATTTTAAGAAGTTTCTTAAATTTCGCGGAACTGAACTGACATTGCACTGAAGGACCATTGACGCGTAACTGTCGGAATACGGACGCACGACGGATCAATAACCTTTACTGCATTTGAAATGTGACACAATATTCCTTAACCTAACTAAAAAGACTGACTCAGTACTGAGGCGGCTCTGATAGGTCCGAATAAACCTTAACCCGGTCCCCCAGTGTGCATTGTCGGCAAGCACTCTGTATGTGAACAATTCTTGGACGAGTCGGAAGAAGAGAATACGGTCTAAGACTGCAAACTACTAGGAAATTATTTACAAAGAATAAATTCAATGGATTTTTTCGAACGTTACAACAGGTGACACATAGCGCCATCATTTTGGGGCAAGAAAACCGCGACTCGTCTGTCGTAAACTGAGACTAAGTACCTAAATCTAAGATCGTAAACCTGTTTTATCTCTGGGCTGTGGAACGTAGGGAGGGACGGAGGAAGGGACGGTGAGAGGGACGGAAGGAGCGATAAAGACGTTTCATGTAAACGCACCTCCTGCGCTTGTTTTTTCAGAACATTACACAAAAACATCAAAACATGCCGTGGACTACACATTTTTTTATACTTACACAACGATCTCTATGTACTACTAGATGGAGAGTACCAAACAATCGCTCTGTTCCACGCAAGTAGCCACAACTCTTTTACATTCACTTTGAAACTTGTGCAGTTACTACGCAGAACTTTTAATTATTTACTAAATATTGACATTATTCAACCGTAGCGTCAGGACGTATTTCAGCTGATGCTGATGCACTCTTTGTACCTACTTGTTTGATCACTCGTTAAACTATATTGCTCGTATCGATGACAGATACAATACATTACGCCTTTCCCATGATGGCGTCACAGAAAGACATAAGATATATGATCTGATAGAAATAAAAACAAGAGGGCCCATAAAACAGAAGGAGGTGAATTCGGACACAAGGAGGATGGCCAATTGCTAGGTTATTTTTGGCCGTAAGTGGCGGCGGCGGTAATAAAACTCGCGCGGTTTATCGCTACTTATGTCAATTGCGACATTCGATGCATTATATGTCCTTTAATACCTATTTTGTAGTTAGGTGTCTTTGTTGTAAGTTACGATCTTTAATCTTTGTACTATTAACTTATAATACCTATTATATATTATGTATATTTTAATTGGTAGGTACATAATTGATTGAATATGAGTATAAAATACAAGCTGAAAATTAATAAATATGAAACACATCTAATTTAAATAAAAAATTTCGCGTCTATCCATTTAAAATAAAATAAATAAATAAATTAACTTTTTAATGTTGTTAATTGCCCACGACTTCGTATCACAAATTATTATGTACTTCCCGTAGGAATGGCATGTTTTTTCGGGATAAAAACTATCGTATGTCCTATTTGCAGGACCTGACATAGGTCAGGTCCTGCAAATAGGACATATAGATGTATGCCAAGTTTCATCACGCTTATGCTGAAAAGGATGTAACTAAAAAATCTCTTAAAACAAATTACCAGAACAAACGAACTAAACAGCTGTCGAAATCGATCCATTAGTTTAGGTTCCACGAAGGAACGAGTCCACATCTATACACACTTATGCAGAATATGTGTACTGGTATATGTATTTCATTTCAAATTATTAGTCACTAGCTGTTGCCCGCGACTTCGTCCGCATGGACAACTTAACATCACAAATTATTATGTATTTGCCGTAGGAATGAGATGTTTTTATGTTCTATGTCCCATTCAAGGACCTAACCTATATGTGTGCCAAGTTTCATCCCGATCCGTCCAGGTTGAAGCTTAATTGAGTAACAAACATCCAAACGTCCAAACTTTCGCATTTATAATATTAGTAGGATGTGTAACTCTAGCGGTTTTGGCAGCGCACGCCAGAATAGCTCGCAGATGGCATATTGTGGACAATTCACACAATATCTTTAGAAATTGTAGCCTATGTGTTATTCTGATGTATAAGCTATATTATTGTAAAGTTTCATTAAAATCCATTCAGTAGTTTTTACGCAAACTTTCGCGTTTATAATATTAGTAGGATATATAAAACAAACTCATTTGCGTCTCTAAAATAAAATAAATAATAGATGGTGTTACCAAAGATAATATATACGTGTTACTAAGTGGGCACGATTTGATTCCCCCATTCCATCAACGTACTACCAGGCGTAGTGAGGGACTATATCCTTATGTAGTAGACATACCACGCTCTCGCACGAAGCGTTTTGCTCCCTCTTTCATGATGCGAACTGCTATGGAATGGAACTCCCTGCCAGCTTGGGTATTTCCGGACAAGTACAATTTGGATCTTTTTAAAGGAAGAGTGAATAGGCATCTTCTGGGTAAGCGCGCTCCACCTTGGGCCTCATCATCACTTACCATCAGGTGAGATTGAGGTCAAGCGCAAACCCATCAACAATAAAAAAAATGAATCTATAGCCATCAGCCCAATCAGCACTATATATTAGTTAAGTCAAGCATCCATCTTCGATGGAGACGATCTTTAGCACAAAATAAGACAAGGCTAGATCAGAGAAGATACTCGTAAGCACAGACTGTTGCAGAAGACAATGATGTAAGTAGGTTGTCAAAGCACCGAATAGGGAGAGCTGTATTCCTGCGCGTTCAGTGCAATAATAACGCGCTCAGGATGTCAAATGGACCGCAAAGTTTTCATGGTAACACAAACCTGTTTTTGCTGCTGGTAACCTAATGTACATGTTATCAAGACGCAAATAGCTTAGGTTTTCGTATGACTATTGGTTTGAAATGAAAAGTATGTGAACTTGTTCCCTTATTTACTTACTTGATCGATTTTGCCAAGCCGGGTTATCATTGAATTCGCCTTGGATTTACTTTGCGAGTGTCATCATAGGTGAAAAGTATTATGAAGTGACCGAAATTGAATTGATGACTCGTGATAACATAAACCATGCGAAACAAACGATCAGTTACGAAACTAATTACTAACAATGGCCTTTAAAACGTTAAATTATTTCAACGACTTGACTGTTTAACGTTTTAATTATTTTATGAGTTGGGAACTATTAAATATGTCGTGCAAACGCATATACTAATTAATACCCCTTAGGTATGACTTTACTATTTAGGAGATACCCTGTATATAATACTGCATTACCTTTTTGAAAGGTAAAAAAGGAATACCTTTATTTTTTTTAGACTTTCATCATCAGGTTATATTTGACTCCACTGCAGGAGCACAACCCTCTCTCATCTGCCGGAGACAGACAGAGGAGACATCCACGAGAAAAGTTGGAGTGGTCCTATTCTACTCTACGGCAAACTTTGTTTTTACTTTATTTAATTTTAGTTTTATATTGAAAACTAGCTTTTGCCCGCGACCGCGTCCTCGTAGGTTTTGATATTTACACATCTTCACTACTTTAAACGATTAATTTGGTTTACCGTAGGAATGAGATGTTTATTCAGAATAAAAACTATCCTATGTCCTATTCCAGGACCTAATCTAGTTTTATACCGATCCGTCCAGTAGTTGAAGCGTGATTTAGCAACAAATATCCAAACGTCCAAACTTTCGCATTTATAATATTAGTGGGATTACTTTATGTTTTAAGTGCCATATTATTAGCAACATACTCCCACTTGTTAGATTTATTTTATTTAAAAAAAAAAACTATATCCCAGACAATACATGCTATTATTCGATATCGGTAGAAAAATTAGAGCGTCCTATTTTTGCAATGAAAAGTCCGACCTATTATCATTTATCACCGTTTTCACTATATTTATTTAATTTTGTTGTTTTAATAAATGGTTTTATCTTCTACAGCTGAATCCTCACGTGAACGACTTCCAGCGTCGGTACGTGTCCGAAGTGAGGAGATGCAGCGAGATGGAACGCAAGCTGCGCTGGGTGGGCGGAGAGCTGCCAGAGCCACCTCCTCCGCCGAAGCCCTCGCCGCAGAGTCTTAGTCCCAGGGAGATCAACATACTGGAGGTAAGGCTGGAAGGTGAAGCTGAAGAATTGATAGAACATGATCCTGAGGATGACTCACTCACATCACAGACGAACAAAGACTATCTTACAGTAACATAGCCGTATACCCCTAGTTCGTCGTACACTCGCCTCACGTTCATGGTCTCAAGGCCATGGGATTAAACCCCCCCCCTTCCCCCCCCCCCCGTTTCTCCCGTTTCTCGAAACTTAAGTACGGTTTATTTATAACAAGCTGTTGCCCGCGACTTCGGCCGCGTGAACAACTTAACATAACTTGATACAAACTAACATATGTTCTATTCCAGGACTTAACCTATATGTGTGCCAAGTTTTATCACCTTCCGTTTAGTGGTTGAAACAAACATCCAAATATCCAAACTTTCGCATTTATAATATTAGTAGGATACCACAGACTTTTCAGTGTAGAAAGACTTTCATTCCATGTTGGAAACTACTAAATACTACTAACCCCGGAGTAGGGGTCTAAGTATTTTGTGAAAATAAATAAAATAAAAATAACGAACTTTATCGTATAGCTTTTATTTTGAACCGTTAAATCCAAAGTTCTGCCATAGAACACCACTGGAACGTGGTGAAATATCGGCTCAACGATTTCACACGGTGATTACTACTATCACAAAGACGTGTGTGTTTCTGTACAATATATACTATGCATGTATGCATTCCTGGTGCGTTTCAAATTACTGTTGACGCCTTTAAAGACTAACCTTGTATACACTGTCATCATATTAGCCCTTAGACGTCCACTACTGGACCAATGACTACCTTCTCCAATGAACGCCACCACTTTTGTCTTAAAACATTGTGGAATATGCGACGTGAAGACTTGTTGCAGTTTTCCGAATGCTGCCCAGCCCAACTGGATTCTTCTGTCAGCTTCCCTATCGAAATTGTTCCTACCCATTTATAAATATAATATAAATATAAATATGTGGGGACATTTCACACACGGCCACCTGATCCGAAACTAGGCAGTCTGTAATATGGGTATCAGACAGCTGATATACATACATAGATACATAATATAATATATAAATAACATCCAGTCACAAGGCAAACACAAGTGCTCATCACACGAATATGTGCCCTGGGCGGAATTCGAACCCGCGACCCCGAGCTTCGCAGGCAGGTGTACTACCAACTAGGCTACGGAGCCGACTGATTTATGTCCTAGGTAGACGCACGTACCTTGTATCATAAAATTAAAATGTAATCATTTTATTTCCAGGAAAGAATTGATTACATCGAATCAGAGATCCAAGAAATAACGCGCAACGCCAGAAACCTGAAGGCCGACTATCTTTCACTGAAAGAACTGAAGCTGCTAATAGAAAAGACACAGACGTTCTTCCAGGATCACAGCGCTCACAGAAAGATTTCGGCGTCAGTGCAAGTGTACAACAATGAAGCTGTGATAGGACATCTGGGGTTCATCGCTGGAGTGGTAGCCACAGCAAGAGTTCCATCGTTTGAGAAGATGCTGTGGCGGATATCGCATGGAAATATCTTCTTCAAGCAAGCGCAGATTGATATTCCTTTGAAGGACCCTATAACGGTAAAGTACCATTATTTTATTACCAGTGTTAGTTATTATAGATCACAGATCTACATTTACAACGATGGAGTTCAGTTTACAGTTCACCGCTTATTTACATATACATTGACAGCCCTCTAAGCACAATTTCTAAACTAAATCTGTGAAGTCACTTGACCTGGTGCTGACAGAATACCAGCGCTGGAATTCGCGTAGCGTGCTGCAGCATTATGCTGAGTCAGCGCCATTTTGTTGCTGCGATACATAGGTACCTTGATTATTTTTAAATTGTAATTTATTAATTCTGTTTTATTTATTTCTCATGTATGTATGTGTCGTAGCTATGAATAAATGACCTATTCTATTCTATTCTATTTAACTTCATCATCAGCCTATATATAATAATAAAATAATAATGTTTTTATTAAAAGCGTAAAAAACCCATAGAACATACAATACAAAAACAAAACACACAATTACAATTAAAGTAAAACATTAAATAAAATGCCTACCAAAATGTGTAGGTGGTCAATACGTCAAGACTGTCTATTTCCTGTTCACCCCTATAGATCGGGCTATCCATGTCACAGCAGACGGTTTTAAGTATGCTGTCATGAGAGCGACACAGCCTTTACCAAAACGAAGCTATACGTCCTATATACGTCCACTGCTGAACATAAGCCTCCTCAATGGAATGCCTCTTTTGGTGGGCTTTCCATTGGGGGATTTGCCATAATCACCACGCTTGGCTGACGGATCGCAGTAATGATCTTAATATACACAGGAGAACGCTGCTGCCCGTCCCTGGTACATTTAGTTAGTTATTTAGCTTATGAAACGTCAATCATCGTGTGCCATTTCATATTCACGTATTATCGCATGATTGTATTATATTTATAATACAGTCAATTTAACGTGATGGCCTACCTGCTAAACATTCCCTTTCCTCGAGTGTACAACCTGTTTTTCTGACGATATTTCCATCACCGAAAAGTGTATATTTAGTATAAGTGTATTATTATTAGTACTCTCAGTTTGTGTACCACTATTTTATTTTAGAATCTGAATTGATGTAATTGATACAAACGCAATCTTTGCAACTTTGGGAAGAATGATCATAAGGGGTGTTGATAACTGGCCGTTTAGTTCTCCTTTTTTATTATTTGCTGTTTTGTTTTATATATGTCATGTCATTAACGTCAGAAAGAAAATACAGAAAATTATCGCTCACAGCCTATTTAATTTCGCTCCCTAATAGGGGGGAACTAAGGTTGGATCTGGGTCCAGTCTCATTGACCCTGGCCTCCTACTCGCACTTTTCCGTCTTTTTGTTCTCCTAACTATTTTCTTCACTGTGGTCAGGACAATGAGGTCATATTGGAATGAAGAAACAAATACTTTATTCCATTCTAACAGTATTAGATCTGAAAATTTTCACGAAACTGGCGTGAAACTGCAGATGCGAAATAAAGTAACATTTAAATACAGTAACGCTTGAAGATTTCTTCAGCGGCTCAAACAATTCTCAATTCCACTCAATTTGGGTTAAATTGCGCGTAAACGAGTTTACACAGCTTGCCAAACAAAATGACAGCTTACAGGAGGCCTCGATAGAATTGACATTATGGTCAAGAGAGTTTATTCTACGATAAAAAATACACAATAATATCCTTATATTTCATGATACAGGAGTCGCTTTTCGAGCAAGTAACACTTTAGCAATTTTACTTTTCCACTATCAATAATTAGTAGAAGTATATTTTATATTATATTTTATTTTATAAATTTCTATCTAATTTTTTTTTCTATACCCTCCTACTTTTGTCTACTTTTATTACCCTATGCAAAAATGTTTTTGTTTATATATTAGAAATCTGTTAATGGCTAATGTTTAATTTATATTATACTGTATTATATATTGTTGTAAATTAGCTGTAGGTTTTAGAATAAATAAATAAAATAAAAAAAAAATATGCATCAGGCGTCAGTGGAATATAGGCCATTCTTTGTATTAAAATTACTACCTAAGTGTAGTGTATGCTTCAAGAGGCGGAGATATGGTGACCTATACCACAGGTCGCAACTCGCGACCAAATTACAGGCACCAGTTTATTAAATAATACAAAATATCACGATAAATCCATACATTGTCATTTGACCACTGAACTTCATTTGAAATCATGATCATATCACTGTTTAGCAAGCAATGGATACTCGTTTCCGTTTCCATTATCACATATTTTACATGCAATATTTACCATTTATAAAAGTTTTATATATATGAACACAACCTGGGCTGACCTGCCCTGGGTATACCCATATCCACTTGATATAAGAACAATAAGATAATCTTCGGAGTCAGCATTTCCATTTGGTTTTTAAGACCACTATGTAACTGATTTTTGTAACCAATTACGAAATGGGAAATCTTTGATCCAGGTGGAGACTGCTATTTCAAAACAAAAATATACCTTCTGTGTAATAAAAATAATGATTCATAATGAAAAATGTACTTATGGAAAACAAAATAATTGTCATATTTTTAACCGAAACTGGCTTAAAACTAACATTTTCCACTTCGAAACTGGCTACAAACCAGTTACAAATGAAACGGATAATTCCCAACCGAATCTGGGTTTTAACTGCAGCAAACCATATCACACTTCCTTTCGTCCCATTTGATAACCTTTCGTAACTATTTCATCATCATCATCAGGTTATTTTTGTCTCCACTGCGGGAGCACAACCCCCTCTCATCTGCCGGAGACAGACGGAGGATTTGGCCTACACTCCCCGCGCTGGCCAGACGGGTTGGGGAGGCCTGATTGATGTTTTATAATGTATTCCCTCGGTCGCCTTGTACGACATCCACGGAAAGAGTTGGAGTGGTCCTATTCTACTCTACCGGAAACCACACGGCAAATACGGAACGCATAATAATATATGGTAATCCTAAGTGGGCTGCAAAGTTTACATGGTAATGCAAACCTGTTTTTGCTGTTGATGAGCTGATGTACATATTACCGAGACACATATAGCGTTGGTTTTCGTATGACTACCGGTTTTGTCATAACGTCCAATGACTATAATCAGCTAACCATTACCCAAGATTGGTCGACTGCAATTAAAATGAAATCAGTGCCGGAGTTACTGAAAGTTTTAAACCTGCAACAAGTTACCAGCTTGTTCTCAAATGTATATTATATAAAAGGAAACTACTAGTGCTAGGCGGGTAATGACCTCTGCATATATATTGATTTTTCTACTCGTTAACCGCATTGAAGCTTTCGTAAGTTTTATAACAGAAGATTTCAGGGTTTAAAAATACCAAGAACAGAAATTAATTATGCTCAGATAGGTGTCATCATCATCATCATCATCAGGTTATTTTTGTCTCCACTGCAGGAGCACAACCCTTTCTCATCTGCCGGAGACAAGATGGAGGTATAAAACATCAATCAGGCCTCCCCAACCCGTCTGGCCAGCGCGGGGAGTGTAGGCCAAATCCTCCGTCTGTCTCCGGCAGATGAGAGAGGCTTGTGCTTCCATAGTGGAGACAAAAATAACCTGATGATCATGATAGTACCTAAATGTTTAATGTATTGCTATGAAAGTTATTCATCATTTTAATATTTAATGTTTGCTTCATTAATATCATCATCAGAATCAATCTAGCAGACAAAGATCGTGATCCCATTCCGCGTTCTAGTATACTACAGTTCAATCTGTAGTGACGTCCAACCACTTGAGTCTCTGAAGTCAATCAATCGTAGTTCGTTGCAAATACTTTAGAGTACTCTATGTATTAATTTTAGCGATAAGACTAGGTACGTGTGTTATGTATGAAATTATTTACTGTGATCGTTAAAATGTATACTTTACTATACATGTATACATACATATAGAAGAGCACATAAAGGATAAAGCCCAAAAGTGGGTCTAAGATGCATCTTCACCATTCATGTACCAAAAATATTGGTCTGAATTATGAATCCCTTCAATTTTTTTTAATGCCAATGGAATAGGGAATTTAAAAATAACATATAATAAAAACGTTAATTGATTTCCGCCGGCCGACCGGCATCTTTTCAACTAGAGTAGTGAAAGTAGAATTGTAATCGATATTTGTCAACAATATTTGATACTGCCTTTCAGTTACTGGCGCGATAATCTACCTATCATAATTTTTATTTACTGACTGGAAATACGCTATTTATATTGATTTGAATTGATACACTCGTTCTTAAAAGATATTTATGAAAATATTGTTAAGTAACCGAAATATCGATTACTTATTCAATTTGTTAAATCGATGTAGTAGAACCTCACTATTGATATGCTCTGTGGTTTCGTATTGTGACATCCGATATCATGTCAACACCTGTTTTGTCTCGGTTTATTTACATTGTGTATTTGGGTGAATAAATCTATTTTAACGAGCCTAATCGTAACGTCGAACGCAATATACCGTCGTCGACTAATAACCACACTATAAAATCAAGATCTGGAGCGGTTAATCGTGCCCATATATCCACTGTGTAGTGAAAACTGTGCGCCAACGAAGATTTAATTCCAAGTAAGATTATTCAATTTTCCCATCAAGTAGTTTAACGATTTTCTTTTTATAATAATCCTTAGTACTTTGCCTGTATATTGACGATAATTTGATCCAGACGCAAGGTTCAAAGTTCAAGGCCCATTCTCCTTTACAAAAAAAGGCATAACATAAAAGTGTACAAAGGTGGACTTATCTCTATAAGAGATCACTTCCAGCCAACCTCACTTTGGGAAAAGCTTAAACAAGCGGTAGATCAAATAAAATATGCAAATTGAAATATACATATATAACTAATTGAATAATGACTAATTGTTAAAGTATCTATGTCTATGGTCTTTAGTACATACAGTGTGCTAAGATAAATGACCAAGTTCATTCTAATTTTAACTTTATCATCATTGCATAAAGGTGCTAGGGTTGTTCACTTAATTCGGAATGTGGTTGCACTCATACAAATCTGAATTTGAAATCTTACTCTGCGAGTTGTCTTGGAAATTTTGTCATTATCTTTTATGATTTAGGTGCACAGTTCAACCGCCAGACAACGATGTGACATGATTTGTTATCTAATAAATAAAATCGTAAACTTCGCGTGTCTGTACATCGAAGATATTTGCCAAAAAAAAATGGGTGGTCTAAGCAACAGAACACATTTCAATCATTTTTGAAATGTTTGTATATTTATCTGTGAGTTTGTGCACGCATCATTTAAAAACTACAGAACGGATTTTGATGGACTTTTCACAGAAACATGGGGCTTAACTTAACATTTAGTCTTTATTTTATCGCAATCGGTTAACTCAATTAAAAATTACGGACATTTTTAGTTTTCAAGTACATTAGTAGGTAAGGTTAGTATGCAATATATTCATTCAACTCTTCCCGTGGATGTCGTACAAGGCGACTAAGGGAATACATTATAAAACATCAATCAGGCCTCCCCAACCCGTCTGGCCTGCGTGATGGGGAATGTAGGCCAAGTCCACTGTCTGTCTCCGGTAGATGAGATAGGGTTGTGCACCTGAAGTGGAGACAAAAATAACCTGATGATGATGATATTGCACATAATAGTATTTCGGTGCTATTCAGATTGCGATGAGTTTTGACTAAGTACATTTGGAGCTGGAAGTGGTAGTGGGAGCAGGAGCGGGAGCGAGAGCGAGAGCGGGAGCGGGGGCGGGAGCGGGGGCGGGAGCGGGGGCGGATTCTATAGTTCACGCGGGCGGAGCCGCGGGCACAGCTAGTACGATAATATTTAACCGCAATACTATCTTTAACAAATTAGCACGGGACATTCAATACATCTATTTCAGTCGATGAAGGTTACGCGTGTAACAAATTGGTTATTGAAATCATGTGGTAGTTAATGCAAATAGTGTCTGCGACATTAGAAGTCCGTGTCAATGTCAAAAGTTTATTTAGTTACGTAGTAGAGCACTACTGTATGAGTCTGTAGGAGAACTTCGTGTGTTCGGTGAAGTATCAAATATATTGTGCACTAGCTGTTGCCCGCGGTCGTCTGCGTGGACAACTTAACATCACAAATTATTATGTTTCCCGTAGAAATGAGATATTTTTTCGGGATAAAAACTATCCTGTGTCCTATTTTAGGACCTAACCTATATGTGTGCCAAGTTTCATCCCGATCTGTCCAGTGGTTGAAGCGTGATGGAATAACAAACATCCAAATATCCGAACTTTCGCATTTATAATATTAGTAGGATTCCCGTAGAAATGGGATGTTTTTCGGGATAAAATTATGCTATGTCTTATTCCAGGACCTAACCTATATGTGTGCCAAGTTTCATTACGATCCGTCCAGTGGTTGAAGCATCGTGGAGTAACAAACATCCAAACATCCAAATATCCCAACTTTCGCATTTATAATATTAGTAGGATAACATCCAAACCAGGACCAACTTGTACAAAGTTGTCAGTCTTATAGGAATCCACTCACCACGACTACTGGCGCTTTATCATCATCGGGTTATTTTTGTCTCCACTGCAGGAGCACAACCCTCTCCCATCTGCCGGAGACAGACGGAGGATTTGGCCTACACTCCCCGCGCTGGCCAGACGGGTTGGGGAGGCCTGATTGATGTTTTATAATGTATTCACTTAGTCGCCTTGTACCACATCCACGGGAAGAGTTGGAGTGGTCCTATCTGGCGCTTGAGTCATATAAAAAAAGTTTAGGCAGTCATTTATTTATTTGAAACATTGCAACATTACAGAGTACTCCATTGCGTTACAGTATTTTTATGCTGAAGACGAAACGAGTATTCATCTCTCTAGCATTCCATTGCATTCAGTCATCATATGTCATGTCGAACAGTCACAGTGTGGAGCCTCGACGAGCAGTAACATAAATCAAACGAACTAGGTGTAAACAGAACTTGTCTACATCAATCTATAAAGTTAGGAGTATATCTGTCTACCCTAATATTACCTAGGTACCTGATAAATGCTTAGGACCGGGTGGCGTTCATTGGGGAAGGCCTAAGTCCAGCAGTGGACGTCTAAGGCCTGACATTATGATGATGATGATCTGATAAAGAAGGAGCTAGGGTTAGAGCCGTTACATTTTAGTATGTACCTTCAAAATCACTTACCAATTATATTCATTTCCTCAGGGTCACGACCTCCTAAAGACTGTATTCGTGGTGTTCTTCCACGGCGAACAGATCAAGCTGCGCGTGAAGAAGGTCTGCCACGGGTTCCAGGCCACGCTGTACCCGTGCCCTGCCACGTACAAGGAACAGCAGGAGATGCTGGCCGGCGTGGTGATGAGGATCAAGGATTTGGAAATGGTATGGAATGATACAGAGGACGTATGCTGCTGATGATGGTATGGCTTATTTTAATGCCTTAGGTATTACTCAGTCGACAAGTTTGTAAACGTCAAAGATTTTTTTTTAAACAATTAATAAATTAATATGTCAGATATTCACACCAATTATCCAGTCCCAAACTAGGCAGAGCCTGTGCAGAGGCAGATGGTTACTAGATAACGGATACAGATAACATCAATGACTTGGGTACAAACATTAAAATTTATCATACGAACATTTGCCTGTAGCGGGATTCGAACCCGCAACCTCCGGCATGGCAGTCCGAGAGCTACCCCGTTCCGCCGCGGCGGTCGTATAAATTGTACATTATTACTTATTACGAAATGTACATGACATTGATTAAATCGCGTGTTAACCGTGGTCCCAACGTTGTATTCAACATTGTAACTTGTCAATATTACCAATAACTATGGTTATGATTAGTATAAAGGTGCTAGAAAATTCTCTGCTCTAGGTGTTGTGATATGCCGTAGAAGAAAATTGATGTGTAGTAGTTGATATACATAGAAATAATAATAATGCAACTACCATGGGATTTCTTAAAGATGAATTTTAGATGTAACATTATACTTCTACGTCGATGATGGAAATTATTTTGATGAAAGCTTAATGAAAATATTTAAAGAAACAAGATATTTAAATCCTCTATCCTGGACTTTACTAGTCTAGAATAGAAAATTAAACACGCTCAAGCTGTTAATCATAAAAAAGGTGGATTTGCTGACCATGAATCAAACATCTTATTTTAAAATTATAGGTACTGGAACAGACTGAACAGCACAGGCGCTTAGTTTTGACGAATATAGCGAAGGACTTCAGTACCTGGATGATGGCTGTAAGGAAAGAGAAGGCCATCTACCACACCCTGAACATGTTCAGTATGGACATTGTGAAGAAATGCCTGATAGCAGAATGCTGGGTGCCGAGGAGAGACTTATATATAGTACAGAAGGCATTGGAAAATGGGGTGGTAAGTTAGGTGGTTTTCTAGAAACACGTCGTTTAAGAACTAAATCAGACGATACTCTAGTAATTCTTCTGTACTTCAAATATTGATCGCCTCGTTGGCTTACCGACTTGGTCAATGAACTCTAACCCCTTCTATTCTTAACGGACATATAAGTTATTACAATTTGTACAACTTGGTCCCGTTCTTGGGTGTTATATTTATGAGTTGTACTGTCCTTGTGTAATGTATTCATATCTTTAAATTCCAAAAGTGCATCATTCTTCGCAACTTAAATAAATCTTCCCTTAAGTAATAAATAGTCTGAAATTTCCTAATCTATATCCAATCAACTGAGTAAATTAGCCAAGTTCAAAAGTTTCTCTAACTTTATTATCGTTAATTTTTGTACAATAAAGAGTTTACATACATACTTACAAACATACACTTTTACAGAAGGCGAGTGGCATGCCAATACCGTCGATCCTGAACCAGGTGCCAACTAAGGAGACGCCGCCGACTTTCAACAGGACAAACAAGTTCACTAGGGGCTTCCAGAACCTCATTGATTCCTATGGAATCGCCAGCTATAGAGAAGTTAATCCAGGTTAATCCAATTTCTATATCCACTTAATAATTTGACTAATTAAACAGAAAGATTACAAATAGTTACGTTAATAAAGAGGGAATACTTTCGTATCAATCGAAACATCTAGAGACTCTCGTCGGCTAAAAATGTAAGCCTGCCAACTGCATTTTGACTAATATACAATTATATACCTAACATTCACAAAATAGCTTTCGTAATGCAATAACAGCTAAAATGGAGTTGGCAGGTTTACGTGTTTAGTCGAAGAAATATTTCTGAAACTTCAAAAGATTAATGAATATTACAAATTAGTTTCGGCTTACTGACATTTTATGTTGACATATCATAAAGTATGGAATTACAAGAACTCTTGACCCGAGATTCATGTGTTCTCTTTTTAGGAAAGAAATTGAAAATTTTACAGAACATTATTGTGAATTTACCTTTCAAAGGTATTAAAAAGAAGATGGATGTCCGAGCCCGATATATTAATTATCATTATCTAAGAACTGTTAACTATGAGTCTTGTACGTTTACACATATTTGCATACTCCATATTGATAATACACCTTGACGATTGTGATATCTTCTGCTTCTAATAATGTCTAACCCAATACCGTTTGTTTCAGCTTTGTATACGATCGTTACATTCCCATTCCTGTTCGCTGTGATGTTCGGTGACGTCGGACATGGACTCATCATGACGATATTCGCTGCCATCCTTGTAATCTACGAAAAGAAATTCGCCAAAAAGAAGATCGACAACGAAATCTGGAACATTTTCTTCGGTGGCCGCTATATAATATTGCTCATGGGAATATTTTCCATTTACACTGGATTAATATACAACGATGTTTTTTCAAAGTCGTTGAACATATTTGGAAGTAGCTGGAAAAATGTATACGACAATGAAACTTTATTCAGAAATAAATTTCTAGAATTAAATCCGGCTACAGCGTACACTCAAACGCCATATCCGTTTGGATTGGACCCCGCGTGGCAGGTACTTGATAAATCAAATACTACCTAACCTCAAACCTAATAATAATTATTCAAATTCCTCTCTTATTAGAAATTAGACAATGTCATGTCTTTTCTAAATTTATAGGCCAAAGGCAAATCAGTCGCTTAAATCCTTTAACCAATAGTGTTTACTTCTGCTAGGCCATGTCTGCCCACAGTCTTCCCCTGGCTAATAAATAAGTTGCAGAACTCTGCTTGGCGTTCCTTATTACGCGGCCAAAGGATGACAGATTTCTTTGCTTTACGTATTTCCCAAACTCCACCTGCTTACCCATTGTCTGATGCTTCCTGACTACAGACGATTTTTATTTTTTTTCACGGTACAAATTTTTCAATTTAAATGTACTTAATTGTACTCTTAGAGTTATAGCGTTTTTAAATGTGGTGTTATTTTCAGTTTGCAGCAAACAACATAATCTTCCTGAACTCATTCAAAATGAAGCTGTCGATAATATTTGGAGTAATACACATGGTCTTCGGTGTAACAATGAGTGTGGTAAACTTCAAGTAATTACTGTATTCATAGAATTAGATTACATAGAGTGAATTAATCATTTATACATTTGAAATCATTTAATAACAATTGATATTTCCTCGACAGTTTCTTCCGGAAGCCCGAGATGATATTTCTGCAATACATACCGCAGATACTGTTCTTGTTGTTGTTATTTTGGTACCTGTGTTTGCTCATGTTTATGAAATGGACCATGTATTCCGCAGTTTCCGAAGGCGAGTTTTTTATATAAAGCACATTCATATTCATATCATTTATTGTTTCATGTAGTTAATACGCTTGTCTAATACCAATTTGTCCTTAAATATTTCAAATAATGGAATTCCAAACCAGGATTTTCTCATGTAGGTACTTTGAGAATTAAGAAAAAGACAATTTACAAATGTTACATCTAGACCGACTTGTACAAACTGAACAAAATTGTCTTTGTCCTATAGGAATCGAATCACAGCCTTTGGCGCTCCAATAAACAAAACATTATCGTCATTACATGATAAACATGTGTTAAATTCAAACATATCCGAAATTAATTTAATTGGCGCATATAAATATTTTCCAGACTTTGGTGGGGCTTTTGAAAGACATATTATAGATCAAATTAAAATATTACGTTTACTGATGACCTTATTATTTTATCTATTAATTTTTTAAAAATATTTGTTTAATATGTCTTTCGTCCCATTTAGTAACTTAATTTAGTAACTGGCAACAAAATACCCATTCCGTAATCGATTTCGGCATGGGAAATGCGTCGTCCCATAAGTCTGAAAATCATTTTTTGAATCTATGAAAAGTTCACCTTGTACGACGATGATATTTTATTTGAATGCCTCATTGACTAAGTGGCTTGTTCCTTCGACTCGAGCTTTAGATATCGTGGGTTTGATTCGTACTAAATACTACAAATAACTATCTACAAACTTCTTATCTAATAAATTAAAACGTAAACTTCGCGTTTCAATACATTGAAAATATTTACAACAAAAAAAATGGGTCGTCTAAGGATAAGTAACAGAACATATTTCAATCACTTTTGAAATGTTTGTCTGTTAATTTGTGCACGCATCAATTAAAAACTACTGAACCGATTGTGATGGTCTTTTACACAGAAACAGGGCTTAACTCGGAGTAACATATAGGTTTTATTTCATCGCAATCGGTTTGCTCATTCAAAAGTTATGGACATTTTTAGTTTTCAAATACATTAGTAGGTAAGGTTAGTATGCAATGTAACAAAAAAGTATAACTTTAATGTTCGGTACTATTCAGATTGCGATGAGTTTGGACCGCGGGCACAGATAGTCACTAATAACGTATTTCTTAATTATTTTACAGATGTAGCATATGGAACGTCATGCGCTCCCTCAGTTCTCATTCTCTTCATCAACATGATGCTGCTAAAGAAATCTGACAAGAAAAATGATGACGACTGCAAACCGTTCATGTATGATGGTCAAGATGCATTGCAAAAAGCCTTTCTGGCACTTGCTTTCCTTTGCATACCAGTCATGCTGTTCGGAAAGCCGATATATCAAATGATACAAGACCGGAAACGAAGGGTATGATATTATTATAACCTGTATTTAATACAGTGAGAGCTACTAAGCTCAAACTGTAGGCGAGAGTTTACATGACTTTTATGCCCGAGCCGTACGCGAGCTAAGATAATAGATAAGCCGAGATATAAATAATTAACTGAGCACCCATTTCATAGGACTATTTTCAATGCATTTATAAGTATAAATAAAAATACATGACAATTCAAATCTAAATTGATGTACCTATTGAAGTTTTCAATTTTCATATGGACGCGCAGGATTCATAAGAAAAAAAAGGCAATGACAACATCGCACTGAATAGCCAAAACCAAAGAGATTCTATCTGATTCGTATCAGATCCCAAATCAGTTAAATACAAACTTCTTGGTCTGTTATTTTAAGGAAATGAAACGAACAACAATCTTCATGCTTCTGGCACAACATTCTAAAATTCACATGTGTATAATGATAATGAATAACATAGGGGCAAGGATCAAGTTGTTCAATACTTGATCCTAGAATAGGAGAACGTCCATTGTCTATGTAACAGAGCTTGTACGAATAAGTGTATTGTGAATAGGATTTAGACAGTATATTCATCACTATGAATTGATCAATAATGTATCTAATTTTACAGCAATACCAACATGGAGTGGAGAGTGGTGATATCTTAGAAGAAGTAAAGCCTAACCGTGAAGGCATGGGTGAAGTAATGATAACGCAGGCAATACACACAATCGAATACGTGCTGGGGACCGTATCGCATACAGCCTCCTACTTGCGATTGTGGGCGTTATCGCTGGCTCATGCGCGTGAGTAGAAATATGAGTTCCTAGTAAGTTTGTAAGTAGATGAAACTTTTGTATAGTTGAGGATACTTGTATAGTTGAGGGTACTTTTTTTAGTTTTTAATTGAACGCTTTGTGCAACTTAAGTTACCAAATTAGATTAACAGTATTCCAGCTGGAAGAAAATTTCCTTAGTTATAATTTATCAAGTTTTATACTATCAAAAGGGAACAAATTGCAGACAGTGGGAACATTTCGGTGCATTTTCATTTATTATTGTTGAAGTTTGGCCATTTTACTTGGATTATATTCCAAAACAGGTATATTTTTGGTTCCCCAGAGCTATCAGCAGTCCTCTGGCAGCGGGTCCTCAAGATGGGGCTCAGTGGAGGGTCCGCCCTGAATGCATTGACTCTTTACGTGATCTTCGCCGTTTGGGCGTTCTTCACCTTCGCCATCCTCGTACTCATGGAGGGATTGTCTGCTTTCCTCCACACGCTGAGATTACACTGGTGGGTATTTGATGAAATGAACCTACTTGATGAGACAAGACGCGTGCCCAAGGGGAAAGGGAGGAGGGAGATGATATAAAATTCTGTTTAGACTACCACTCAGGTAGCAAGTTACGAAATTTTATTACGAAATAGGACGTAAAAGTATCCAAAAAAATTTACAAGTTTCAACGTATAATTATTAAATTAAACTCACAAATTCATTACCTAAACGTTTAATTTTAGGACTGCGATTATTCAAAAATTGTGCTCAGATAAATTTAAAAAATAACAATTTTTTCGTCTCCTAGCACCATTCATGAGCGACCACCTATTAAATTTCTTGAGTAGGTACTAAGGTTTGGAACTGCTTGTTTATGAAACAACGCACTTCAATGTAATTACGGATTTAATTATATTTTTGATTAATAATAAATTTAATTTTTTTGCTTGTAAATACTTATTTACCTTCATTGGTAACTGCAAAAGTTTGCGATATAATTATTTGCTAAAATACATTTCGTCCCATTTAGTAACAAAATTTCGTAACTGGCTACAAAATGGGAAATGTTCGAAGCCAGTCACAAAAAATATGTTCAAACTCACCAAATGCCATGCAATATCCAAACAACCACTTGGACAATTGTAAGTTGAGACAAACAGCTGCATCACAAGTCGCAAGATATTTTTAGCAGCGAATCATTTCCTGGCAAGAACTATTTTCGTAAATGGTCTACTTCTAAAAATATTAACCCACCTTCGGTTGTGTTCTGGGACGATAGTTTATGTTGTCTGTAGCCATTCAGTTACAGTTGTAACGTTATATATAGAGCTAGTCTAGATGGTTGTGCATTCGCCTCACGTTCATGAGGTCGTGGGTTCAAAGTTTGTCGCCCGCCCGTACCAATGAGTTTTTCTAATCTTATGTACTTCTTCTCGCGGTGCCTCTAGAAGTTACCCTTTATCTCCGCATACTAAAGTGATACTTTTCCAGGGTGGAGTTCATGAGCAAGTTCTACGAAGGTCACGGGTACCCCTTCGTTCCGTTCTCGTTCTCCGTCATCCTGGAGCAAGACGATGAGGACCTGAAGGCGGACACCAACGGTGGACCGCCCGAGTGACACTCGGATTCGCGTGACAACGAAGACAACGTCACTTCCGTGTTTAGAGTATGGACTTGTTCGAAGTAATATAGTTGAAATCAGATAGTAAAACAAGCGAATTATGATAGATAATCGAAAGCGGAAGGGAAAGTAGGGTGTAAGTGAAAAAAGAAGAGTTAAGCATTGTGCTTGTGAACATTTTCAAGAGAATCGTAAAAATTCAAGACCGACAATGAAAACGAACGATTT
Source organism: Esperia sulphurella (assembly GCA_947086405.1). Taxonomy (NCBI): domain Eukaryota; kingdom Metazoa; phylum Arthropoda; class Insecta; order Lepidoptera; family Oecophoridae; genus Esperia; species Esperia sulphurella. The sequence goes on from OX352266.1 coordinate 3,344,417, forward strand.
TGTTCTAGAAAGACATATGAAGTAATTACAATAAAATTATTAAATCAAATGTTTGCAAAAAAATCTGTTACTATTAACCATAAGAAGACGCCATTACATTTCACACCACTATATTGACTTGCACCTTGTACAAATGTATGCATAATTGTACCTTTTTATTAATTGTAATAAGGTCGAAACTCGTGTGTAACAATTTATATGGAAAAATCTAGGAATATTACTGAAAGAGATATTATTGTCAGTGTGATCATTGCGTGAGTTCGTTACTTATAGGATTATTAATATATTATTATTACGGTTCGTCCATGTATTGCTCCTAAAGTACTTCCCCTAGGAGCAATAAAAATATCCATTTATTACTACTAATGTCAATATAATGTCATTGAGGCTAACACAAATAAAAGTGTCACATAATATATAATAATAGGATGTATATCGAGTACTCATTATCTCCTCTAGATGTTGACGAAGTGGCATTGTCGACGCGACTGTTCAAAACTACTAAGGGTGTTTGGATAATGTAGTAGAAATACATGGATATGTATTGCTGCTAGGGGAAATACTTTAGGAGCAATAGATAGGCTAACCGTATTATTATACACTTGAAATATAAGGACATTCAATTATCATAAGTTATATATTAGATATACTTAGTAATTTTGTTATATTTGGTTTTTGATGCTCTATTGATTGTTTACTTTGTCATCTTTGACACTATATTTGATAGTTTGATAAATAATAGAAGTTCATAGTTTTCGTAGTGCCTTCTGAATTAATTTTTGGTTTTAATTATCCCTTGATAACTTTTAGGCAAAGACAATGAATTAATATTATACAATTAAAACATACGTAATTAGCAAAAAAAAAACAATTTCAGAATTATTTCTATCGTTTAACGATAAACAGTTTGTAAAAGGAGAATTTTATTATTTTGTTCTATTTTTAATACATTTTACATATTCTGAAATAAATACTTGATGATCCTTTTAAAAATAATATGAAACTTATACGTCTCTAATATGTCTTTATTAAGTATCTCAAAAAGTGGTAAAGAGCTAGAAATATAAAATTAAAATTATAGAAAACATATAGTTGTAAATGGACCAAAATTTGAGGCCTTAATAAAATACAGAATATAAAAGTAGTGTCGAAAATCGACGATATTGTAATATGGACATGGTTAAATTGCAAAAGGTACTGTGACAATGAGTGGGCATCCGATACCTACGATCCCACCATAATGTCAAACTACCCTCCTGTCCCGTACTCCGGCGACCGCCGTCTCATCGCCGCAGTGCGCACCGAGCCGCGAGCGATATACGACACGATTACGGACTGCAGTGATTATCTATTGTGAATTCCCAGTTCTCTAGTGAGTGACTCTAGCCACCGTTGACACTGGCTAGATCATCATATATGGACAATAACGGGCCCGTACGTCGAAGGAGCTGCGACAATAGCTGTGAGTACCTCCTCATCTCCTTTGTGACCCCTACCCCCCTATTCATTGTCACAGTACAACCACCCCATTCATTTTCACGCCTCAAAATGAAAATTTTAGGTAGTTTTCATCACGCCTTCAAATATACTTTAGGTATGTTTGTCACGCCTCAAAATGAAGATTTTAGGTAGTTTTTGTCACGCCTTCAAATATACTTTAGGTATATTTTATCACGCCTACAAAACTGAATATTACAGGTATCTCTCGACACGCCGTCATTGTCAAGAGCATCACCGGTGGGATCACTTAATCTTACGTGTACTATGCAGTTAATCTACCTCAATTCTTCAAGATTTATTAAATTTTGTAGGCGTGACAAAACATACCTAATTTTACGTGACGAATTATTATCGATTCCGGGAACAAGTAGCAGCTCAATATACCTACATACCAATTTTATTTTAAAAAAAATTATAATAACCGACACTACTTTTATTACCTACATAGGTACTGTATTGTATCATAATTCTTATATCTTGTTACATATCATTTAATGTCATCAAAATAAAACTACTGTAGCAAACCCTTAAACCTTTATTTAACTTTGTATCTACATAGTCCAACAGCACAATACGTCATATATTTCAATACACTGAAATATTATTGCAAAATGCAAAAGACAAAAAAAATACACATTTTACGCCATGCCTTAAATAAATGAATTATACTCCAAACTGCGTGTTATTTTATGTTTTACCAACTCATATATCCCTTTTTCTATACATATATTAAAAAACGAAAAAAAAAGTAATAGACGAATGCAATAAAAATAAAATAAATTGATGATAGATTTATAAACTTTAATAAAATTACATCTGATTCTATTATGTATTGTATTATTTCTATTGGTATATTTATAATCACTGAGTTCAAGTAATACATCGAAACTATTTTTAAAGTTTTTCTTGTTAATATAATAATTATAACAATAATGTTTTTCATAATATAAAACTACAAAATGTGCCTAATAAGAGGCCATATTTGGACGAAGTGGCCTCAATTTAAATAAAAACCACAAACTTTAGAATATTTGCTAGCAATTCTGAAATAGTTCAAATCGGACACTGCACATTTTCTTTAGAAAGTCAATGTTTATTTTTTTAGCCCGACATATATAGACATCCACACATACTCAAACGTAGACAGAAGAGTAATGCAGAAATTATATCAATGGGTCAGTTCAATAGAAGAACAACTCGAGAAACACTGTTCTGAAGAGGAAACTTTTAAGTGTTTTAGTGTCATAAAAAATAGGGTAGTTTTCTTATGGTTTTAGTATGTAATATGTATTGTATGGTAATAGATGTTTAAGATTGTGTCTTACTGAAGTGGTAAAAGCTGGCTATGGCGAGGCGATGGCATTAATTAAAACATTCTTTGAGTTATTTGTACTGACCCATTGATACAGAAGTGCGACAATACGAGTCAAGTGTCTTTGATATGGTTTTCGGAACTCCGTTTCTATTTTAAACACTTGCACGCACTCGACAACTTGTTCAATTTCTGCTGCTAATCCTTCTTTCAAGTCACACTACAAAGAGCTGACTTTCCGCTGAGTACCGTCGATTGTTGCAGGTGATCTTCAGGACTCTCGCATCCGCTTGAGAAGCGCCCGCAGCGCTTTGGCTCGCCGCTAGGAGCAACCGTGCTTCTGCATCCAGTTGGTGTACTTAGCGACGTCGGCTGTCGTCACCGTGCGACGAGTCTTGTCCACCGCGACGTTTAGGTCGTCCTTGGAGACGGGTGCTTCGAGCTCGGACCTCTTGATGCCCCGGATTTCTTCTGGACTCTTTCCGGCGATCTTGCGACGCATCGTCATCATGGCTGCGTCTCTGATCAGCAAAGAAACAAAATGTAAACATACATAATTGCAACTCAACAAGGCGGCGATGTTGTTCGCAATACATCCCGTGAAGGGGTATCACGGGGCGAAAAGTGGGTGAAGGAAAGCCGTTTGCGATATTAGATTGCGCAAAGTGGCAATACATCGTCTCTGCCTACCCCTCTGGGACCAAGGCGTGAGCATTATGTATGTATGTACATAATTGGAACGTTCAGTCTCCTAGGCGGAAAAAAATCACAGTAGAAATAAATGATCATGAATATCATAAATACCGGGTAGTATGGGAAATGCAATAACTATAAGAGATCGAGTAATTTTTCGAAAAATTACTCGATCACGATCGAAAAATTTGGAGGAACAATGACGTAGACTTTTGAAGGTCCGAAAAACTGCATTTATAGATTTTTATATTGAATCCCTCGCTACGTTCAGGATTCTACTAAAGAATCCTCACTTCCCTCTGGATTCAAAAAAGCGCCCTCGCCGTATAAATATTATTTTGCTCCCTTATGATACAATCTACTATTTCATCCCGGGGGATCTACTTATTACCTACTAACTTCTGCACACTTTTCTGTTTCATTACACTAAAAGTTATTTAATCTGGTAACCTTAGGTAAACTCAGTAACACCCGAATACCTTCAAATTTATATAAACGACTAAAGTGCATCATCATCAGAAATGATGATTCATCACCTGCAAAGGTTGCAGATGTCGGAGCCGCTGTAGCCGTCTAGCTTGGCCGCCAGATCTGACAGCAACACGTCATCGGCCAACGCCACGTCACTGAGACACAGTTTCAGGAGCTTCACACGTGTGGACTCTGTAACAGAACACCCGCTTCATTTTTTATATATTCTTCTTCTCTGTCGTTCCCTCACTGCTGAGGATCGCGACCGTATAAAATGCGCCTCCAAACATAGCGGTCATTGGCCAGCCGCACCGCTCCACCTCGTCGGAGCTCGTCCTCTGGCACGCCTGCCCTCCACTTGTCCCAGGATCATGAGCTTCTCCAGGTCGTGCTTGGGAAACCGCCAATGTGGCCAAAGACATCCTCATGGCTGTCCATTGTCCAAAAATACAATAATGACTTCCTAATATTAAAAACCTACTTGGTATGTCCAAGTAGGTTTTTAATATTAGGAAGTAATTATTGTATTTTTATGATTTTTAACCTAATCTTCATATGTATTTTCTAAGCACTTAATATGAACATTAAGATTTTGTTTTAAAATCTTCCTCACTATTATTTATATTATCTTTATCTATCACAATGGAGTCCGCCTTTCATTTTCTCTAAATATCAACTTAGAAAAATTAAGTCTAAACTACGTCAGAATATCATCTTCACCAGATAATACTTATCTATCAATATCTTCATACTTTTCAATTAATCCGATGTTAAGTCAGTTGGTTAAAAATCAGTGTGAAATTAAAACAATGAATCCTCACCATCAGGAAGACCGATATAAACCCTCTTCTCAAACCTTCTTCTGAAAGCCTCGTCGATATCCCAAGGATGGTTTGTGGCTGCCAGTACCATTATGACCTTGTCTTTGTTACTGAAACACAAAACTGTTGAATACACATTCTATCACACGATATAATGCACTATTATATATGCTCTATCTCGGAGTTGTTACTCTGTCGACGGTTAGCGCAAGACTATCCACTCTCTAGGCACGCTGCAGTATTTATCAGTTTTGTTACACTGTCCACGCTTAGCACAAGACTATCCACTCTCTAGGCACGCTGCAGTATTTATCAGTTAGTCGTTACTCTGTCGACGCTTAGCGCAAGACTATCCACTCACTAGGCACACTACAGTATTTATCAGTTAGTTGTTACTCTGTCCACGGTTAGCGCAAGACTATCCACTCTCTAGGCACACTACAGTATTTATCAGTTAGTTGTTACACTGTCGACGGTTAGCGCAAGACTATCTACTCTCTAGGCACGCTGCAGTATTTATCAGTTAGTTGTTACTCTGTCGACGGTTAGAGCAAGACTATCCACTCTCCTGCGTTAGTTTTAGCGGTGCCAGTGAGGACAGCAGGAATAGAGATTCACATTAGTTACTACGCTCAGCTCACCTGATGCTTACACTGCATGTAAAGGTCAAAGGTAAATATTTCAGAGTTGGATATTGATGAGAAAATACCAGTTCATCGCTCAGTGAAAAAAATGTGGCATTTTGTCGCTTTATGTTAGATAAAGTAACATTCTCATGATCCTAATGAAATCGTGATCAAGAGTACAAGTTGAATTTAGTGCAGTTAGTTAAAGGAAACAAGATTTTGACGCGCTTGTATGAAATTAAGACGGTTGTTCACTATATTAACAACATCTTATTCAATCTCGTTCGCTGGCAGGATGTATGTATCAGTTGTCTTTGAAATGATTGCTGGTGTAACTTTCAACGCCGTTCCCTTACTACTCTATTACCACTGGCGTCAATAAAATGTCTTACAAGGCAGCTGCCAGTCCATCCATTTGTATGAGCAGCTCCGCTTTGAATCTCCTTGAAGCCTCATGTTCTGAGTCGGCCCCTCGCACTGCGCAGAGCGAGTCAACCTCGTCGAGGAATATCGTGCTGGGTGCATAGAAAGCTGCCTGCAACACAATTGAACTAGGGAAGACCAATCACGGAACATTACCAAGTCCACAGTCCAGAGGCTTTTCGGTGAAGAAATACATTGTGAGAAAATCTGCATCACTGAAGAAGGTATTCCATCTAATATGTATGCGAATTCAATCAACCGGCACTGGGACCATGCGTAGTGGACATGTAAGACCTCGTTGGGAGGCATGACATATTAATAGGGTGTTGAACGAGGTGCTCACCACCACTACCATCAATACCACCACTTTAGGCAATAAGGAGAATATTAGTAGGTTTCCAATGGTACAAAAAAGTATTCAAATATTTCGGTAGTCGCATCTAGCGATGACGCACACAGCGCCATCTAGTATCATTCGGTTATACTAAAAGCTATTATGACTTATTGGTAGATGGTTAAACAAGTGTTTTCTTATCCCTATCAGTAAAATGCTGCATCAGCAACAGTAATTTAAGGTGATAGCTATATCTATATCATCATCAGCCGAAATACGTCCACTACTGAACCATAAGCCTTCCAATAGAATGCCACTTTTGATAGGTAATCCACTGAATAGAATAGAATAGAATAGAAAAACATATATTTTAACACTGGGGCATTTGCCATAATCATCACGCTTAGCAAGCGGACTGGTGATCACAATAATGATCTTATTATACGCTGCTGCCCGAGAGGAAGATTGGCGTGGCCCTATTCTAAGCCGGGAACCGAACGGCGGCGAGAATATCTCTTGCCTCTAAAATGTTAAGCATAGGAATCCGTTTCTATATTCTATTACATTTCTTAGTGTCCTTTAATCTTTCCATTCACCACGTGCCACCACTGATTAAATAGTTTCTACAAAGGGATGAGTACTCAAGATACGATACACTAGTTGTTACCCGCGACATCGTCCACATTAAAAAATATACTACGCATCTACAGGATATAAGCTATCACTATACCAATATTCATTAAAATCGGTTCAGCCTATTTCGCGTTATAAACAAATAAACAAACATTAACACTTCCGCATTTGTAATATTAATTGGGTTCCCAGTATACAAACCATATCAAAGAGAAGTCTGACAAGCTTCTCCGAGTCGCCTCGGTACTTTGAAGTGAGGGTCGCAGATGAGACGTTGAAAAATGTAGTCCGACACTCAGTGGCCACTGCTCTCGCCAGTAAAGTTTTCCCTGTCCCTGGAGGGCCAGTTAACAAAACTCCCTTCCAAGGTCGTCTGATACCCTGAATTTAAAAAGTCATTCTTGAAACCATAGTCAAAAACACAGTCAAGGCAGACATACTTATATACAGCATGGAAATATACCTAACGCCACCTGGAGGGTACTCTACCCAAGTGGCATTCGGGGTTCTATATAAGATGTATAGTGGTTCACATGTACTCCACAAGCTGTGTAAGTCAGCTGTATAAGAGCTGTATAGCTTGCTATACAGCTCTTATAGAACCAGTTTGGGCACAAATTAGACAGCCTTAAGTTCACTATGGCTGTACATTAGCGTTATATTAGCAGTTTAAGTAGTAACATCGGGCTTAAAGGCTGACTTACGGCGCTATATGGGACACATGTGAACCATACAACGTCCATGAGCGTAATAAAGAGTAACAAGTGGCTAAATACACAGCCTTCACAGTTATAAAATCCCACAAAAGTACTCCAGTGCTACCTAAAGTTCACGTGTGTCCTAAATTATTTCTTTTATTTATTAATTTTCCTCATTTAGTTTGGTTTTGTGTGTACGCCCGGCCATCAGAAACATTAACTCCGGCGGATATCAATTGGATAAAAATTTATGATAACACGCGGTAAGTATACCTGTTTTAAATACTTAATAATGTTAAATGCCATGGGAATGCAACTTTATCGTGAAATGTATACATATTTACAGCTAAAATATTCACGCGCCTCTGTAAAAACGCGATATTCATTTTAAAATATTTAAAACTGGCTGAGAGGAAATCTACAATTTTCAGTTTTTGATATTATATTGGCATTATAATTATACTACGGTAATTAATTAAAACATGAAACCAAAACTCGTTCGCTCTATCTGCGTATTTTGTGATAAATCTGCATGATAATTTTGGAGATTTATATGGTAAATATTTTAGGTTACGTGAACAAAATGGTGGAAATGAAATACGGCTAGAGCGTATATAGGTTCACATGTGTTCTGTTAGAATGCTGTTGGCTATATAAAGTCCCACATTTGTACCACTACAGAACCAATGTCTATAAATGTATTCTAATGTGAACTTATGTACAGCTTTAAGATGTAATTCAGGTCAATTGTGATCATCGTTTTATTCTTTTATTATTTCATACTGAAATTTTAGAGATCCGCAATAATAATTATTATCCGTTAAATCGCCTAGCCCAGGTACTAAGTCAAGTATGAATACCTAAAGTACAAATTTTGTAACAAACTAACAAAAAACACTTTTTGTTTTCGTGTGAGCCACACAGTTTGGTGTCAGAGTATTTACACTTACAAAGACACTACGTTGTTCAAGGAGGTATTTAAAAGAATGTAAACAAACTAGATAAAGAGGGACGAATTTGCGAATATTCTTTTGCAATTTTTCTTCTTATTCTACCGGTTCTCGCTCTTATTTTCCAAGATTTTTTATTCATTTTCACAAATTTTTGCACGCGACGTAATAAACACAATACACGTCAACTTGACCGACCACAAACAACTCCTACTACAGCTACTAGCTGTATAACAGTCTAAAACAAGTAAACATAACAGCCTTTGGCTGTATAAATGACCACGTGTGTTCTATTAATATGCTAGCTGTATAACATCGTACAAGTAGACCGTTTAACAGCGATTGCCGTATCTCTACCCTCCTATACGGCTCTTAGTCAGACGGCTGACTAATGGACAGTTGTTAGAGTATTATAACACCAACAACCGTATAAAAGTATAACTCTACACTCCTATAAGTCCCTTAGACAGGTATAGGTGGTGTTAATCGCAATAATGCAGCTTATACATCACGAGTGAACTGTAATAATGCTTTAAGTTCACATTGGAACTAAATGTGTACTCTTAAATGGAGTAAAATGCTACTTGGGTAAATATTAAAGGTAGCGAAATTTACTCAAAAGAAACATTCATTTAGTTTTGAAAGTAAGTAAAACTGCAAAAATGTATAACAGCCTGTACTTTTATGGCACCAATCTATAGAAACAACCATAGGGTTCGATCTCTCTAATAAACATTGAATCTTAAACTTTCGAAAGATCATGAAACTATCGCCTCTAACAGACACCTCTTCTTGTCTTTTTGGGATCCAAAGATCAAATGTCGATCTGATTATTAATTACTACCCCATGTCACAGAATACTTAATCCCATGTAATAAGTAGTTATATTTCACGATTTTCCTTAAATTTGAGATGCAATGTTTATTAGGGAGATTTAAATTAAATTAAACTTTATTTCAGAACTAGTCCATAGTTTTGTTAAAGTTTTAGGTATCAATAGTGCTTAGCTATATAAGTTAGTATCGTTATTTTTATTTCAATACATGTACCTATTTATATTTATTTACTTTTCAACATTCTTCAGACCCTATGACTGTCTCAATCTAATGTCTCTGGAAGGGACAGTCCGGTCTGGTGACTATCATTTTCAGAATGCTGTTGATCCTTATGATTGACTCTATTAATTAGTTTATTGGAGAGCTTTTTAACTTCGTGTAGAGGTAGAGGTTTCAGAAGGGTTAGAATTTGTCTATTTTTTCAAAAATTGGCACACTCATGTCCTGATCATAAATAAAGATGTAACTAACTATATGTCTTACTACTAAAACAATTCTAACACAAAGGAACATGGCTAAAGTATTTGCCATGTTTCTTTGTCAGTAGGTACCCACATAATAATTCTGCCATGAAATTGTAGAGGCTTAACTTGAATGGCCAAAGGGTAACCAACGGTCTGATAACATCACTCACGCAACACACCTATTATAAGTAGGTGCCTAGGTTAGAATAAATTGGTCAGGTAAACACTCAAACGACAAGTACCCCAGTGCTGTTTATAATAACAAACAACTACATTAAATAATAAATTGAAAAATTCATTAAAGCATAGGATTTAAACTTGTGATCTAGCCATTCCGGGGCATGTTCTTCTCCTAAATAAGAAGAACATGCCCCAGAATGGCTGGATATACTACATCTAACGAATTTCTCAACTGCTATCGTAGGAAGGGACATTTATATAATCAACGACTAAGGTTAGGCCAAACCAAAGCGTCCTGCTTGCATCCGTGTGCACGTCCGCGACGACTACCTACCTACTCTGTGTCTCGTTCAAGGCCGCGTGTAACTCAATGTTCTGTCATCACCGTCAAATGATTCAATTTGACATTTCAATGAAGAGATTGTTAAATATTTTTATCCTTGATATCTATGCGAGTCTCTTTGAAACGTTATCGCTGCGTCTGAACGCTGAACTCAGCGTTCGGCGTGAATTTCAGTTACAAGCTAATGGGAAATAACTGATCGCCACCGCTGACTTGCACCGTGTTAATTTGATCTAAACTTAATATGTGTAAACATTAATATTTCAAATAGAATGCATACTGGTTTCTTACCACAAATAGTCTGATTTGTTACCATGTAACTTTCTGTGGGTACATACTTATAAATACAATTACATGTGAGTGTAACCTTTATAATTCTGTATTGTTTTAGTCGGCTTACGTCCGACATATCCCATGAAGTCGTTTGGTTCTCTTTTACAAAGGCCTCCACTTTGTATAAGAGAACCAAACGACTTCACTGCTACACGAGAGAAGTGAAGTGCTAGCTAGCTATATCGTTTAGGTACTCAACAATTACCTTAAAATAATCAGGCATCACAAGCGGCAAAACCATGGCTTCTTGTAAAACAGATTTCGCATCATCTAACCCAATGACATCCTTCCATCGTACGTTAGGATTCTTCTGCAATATATCTCTTTCTAACGTCTCTACTAGGTGTATCTCGTATCCTGTGGCATCGAATACTTTCTCGTCCTTTTCTAATAACGTTACATCTGGCCCTTCGGATGGTATGTCTTTCTGCACAGGTTTTATTGGTATCAATCGTCTGCCTCTAGCTCTAGCTACCCTTTCCATGGATCTACTTTTTCTTGCGCTGCCCACTGAAGCTGTTGATGAAGGCTTTCGAGATACTATTGAAGGTAACGTCGGCTGAATGTCTGGATGACGACGACGTAATGTCCCCATCCATTTTTCTGTGGTTGGATCCACCTGCTTGGCTTGGTCTATTGGATTTTCTGTAAATGTGTTCGCTTGCGTGGGTTTGACAACTGAAACCAAAAGTGTATGCCAACCATAACCATTAGCATTAAGAAATATTGTCTATACATTTACTAACTACTTTCAAACGGTGAAAGAAAACATCTTGAGCCCAACCCCCAGCTTTAGGCCGCTGTGTAATTGAGTTTTTTATTTGTTGCAGTTTGAAGCCAGTTTCGGTTAAAAATATAGTTAATTTTATTTTGTTTGCTTTTCTATAAGTAATGGTTAATTTTTTTCATGAATAATATTGAGTAGGAAATTAATTTTGTTTTATAGTTTCAATAATTGTTCAGTAGTTATTTTTGGTATCATTCGCGTAGAAAATAGCAGTTTCCAACTGAAACGATAACTTCGTAGTTGACTATCAATAGGGAAACAGTGGAATTACATAACGAGTCATCATAAGTATCCTAATACATAACTTGGTTTCCAACTGGAACAAATATTTCCCACTTCGTGACTGGTTACAAATCAGTTACATAGTTGACCAAAAAGAACTCCCCTACACGTGGTCCCCTTGGTGTTGAAACAGTGCATCCGTACTGTCCTTCTAAACCTCACGGTTCATAAATAAATGCCAAACAATAAATAAATAAAATAAATGGTAAGTAAAGGTGCGCTTCCCAGCTAGGCTAGGGCCACCCCAATCTTTCCGTGGGTGTCGCCAAGGCTACTAAGGGATTGCACCAGGAACGGGAAGAAGCGTTCTCCTGTGTGTTAAGATCATTACTGCGATCACCAATCCGCCTGTCAAGCGTGGACAGCGCACCAAAAGTGGCATTCTATTAAGGAGGCTTGTGTTCAGCAGTGGACGTATGTCGGCTGGTGATGATGAAAGGTGAAATTCTCCCTCCAGTAATAGTAATGTAGTTGAAGAAAAGTGACTTGTAGATAGTTCTTCAACTCAAATCGTCACGTCACCTTGTGTAGGAAGATGCCGCGTACCGTTAGCGGCATGGGTGTTCACAGTTTGATTCTTGGCTCTGTCCCTTCGCGTTTCGCTCTTCTCAGTGCGGAGTCCGTCGCGAGGAGGCGCCTGGTCATCACCTCGCTTGTCTCCGCTGCGGCGGGTGGTCATCCTCGCGAAGCCGAAGGGTTGCAGACTGTCGTTCATCATTCGATCCATCATCCTGGCCATGTGGTGGAAGCCAGATGATGGACTGCAACAAATACTGTCTATTAACGATACAATTAAGCACATTAAGGGTCCGAGTTCATTGTGATAGTTATCTTATAGTGTGGTGCGATACGTAGGTATCCAACTCCTGCGTCATTCCCCAAAGTACTATATAATAGGGTTGTAAGGTCGAAGTTCCCATAAACCACTTGACCCGATAAGGGAGGTCCTGAAGCTAATTTAAGCTACGGAGGAAGGGAAAGGGGGAGGGGAGATTTGGGGAAGAATGGGGAGGAGGAGGGGGTGATCATAAATTAAGTATAATCATTCTGTAACAGTATCCCTTATAGATTCGATATCAATATTAAGTTTGTTACAATTGCTTATCCATTTATAATAAGTTGGGTATTAGATGATTCAGTATTTGAGTTGGTCATGCATGGCAGTCGTCACTCACGCAAAGCGCAAAGATTCGTGTAGAGATTATCATACGAGAACTTCTTAGGTATTTGCATGATCGGCGAATATTCGCACATCCATTTACACCAATTGATATTGAAGTTGAAGAGTGTAGGCCAAATCCTCCGTCTGTCTCCGGCAGATGAGAGAGGGTTGTGCTCCTGCAGTGGAGACAAAAATAACCTGATGATGATGATATTGAAGTTATTAACAGATACTATACTGTCGTATTTTCTGACTGACAGGATGATCTTTACCTCATCCAAGATAGATTGATAAATAAACTCTTGATTGCGGACAGATTAAGAATAACGATGAGGGTAGGATAGAGTACTGCAGATGGTCTAACGGATATGTAATGCCAGCTGATACTTGATAATCTTTAATCTTCTGCTGCTTTCTGAGACTGCAAAGATTACTTACGTGTAGAAGTGATCATTGTCAAAGTACTGCCTTATTCCCCTAACATTAGGGTACAAGAAGTCACCGAAACCAAAATTCATCCTTCGTCTGAGTACTTTTAATACATTTACTAAGAACATATGTGTTTTCTTTAAAGTAACATTTACTTAAATGGAGGTCACTGCGGGTCACGAAAACATAATTTCTTAGCTATAAGTGCGGAAAGTGTGTCATTAGGTACTTTTGTAGAACCGGGTTGGAAAATATCGTGGGCTATTTGACAGGTTTGTTTGTGTTGCGTTGTCATGGCAACGGGTTTGCGGAAACCGAGGATTGACCGCAAGGATTGCGTGAGGAGCTAGATACAGTCCGGACACTAGACTCTAATCAGGATCTCAGAGAAAATGGAGATGCGCTTACTTTACAGCAGTGTCTACGTCAGAGCTTCTAACTCAGAAGTCACAAAAGTTAAGTCAAAAGCTAAAACGAATATCATTATAAGAAGCTATTTTCGTCAGTCTGTATGTCTGATAGGTAACTTAAAAGCTTTGTACCGATTGAGCCGAAAATTTGAAAATAGATATGTTTCCAAAAATATTTTCACATATGTCGATGTAGCTTTGCTGACTTTGTATTAATATTTTAAATTGATATGTCTAGTCGTTTATCCAGTTTTGGTTTTCCTGTATTTTTTCTTGGTTTTACCTTCCTTGACCTACTAAGAGTATTATAATTTATTCAAAGATGAGCCATATTTTATTTTGTATAGATACCAAATATTTAAAATAAAGAATATGTACCATGTAGAAAATTAAAAAATCGTATGTGGCTTGCCAGGAAGCATCACAAACAAATATGCCTGTGGATATGTTTATTATCAACATTGAAGTGGTCAGATTGAGAAGGGCCCTTTTTATACTTTTTACTAATGCTGTTTTCGATTAGATAATTTTTTAATCCTTATATAAAATACACGATTTTTTTCTCAATACAGATTGACAAGGTATATAAGAAGCGTTATAAAATCAAATAGATTTGTTTTATTTAAAATATAAAGTTTTTGTTTCCTATCTGTATAATTTTATTCTCATTCTGACCACTTTGCCACTCATTGTTCGACAGTCCTCCTACTGTATCCTTCTTTACACTGTTCTGCAAGATTGACCTCCTATGGCATGTCAAATTTAATTTTTCCGTACTATCAGCAAATTGTAGTCAAAGGATTTTGTGCCTTATCGCTCAAGAAATAAATCTACCATGTAAAATAATGGCGTACTAATAACATTACTAATGGATTTTGTTTGGGTGTTTGAGGGTCCTTGACTGGTCCAGTTTTTGGTGCACGTCATCCACTATTTAGCCCGTGTAATAAATGTAATCTATATTTATAGCTACTAGTTAAGAAAATGTGGTTTCATTTAAATTAAATGAATCATTTCGGTCTATATCTATGGGTGCAACTACCGAAACTGTACACTTTTCGATTTTCGATCGATTTTATAAAAGATCTCTAAACGCCTTAGCCGCACTATCTACCTCTCCCTACAACCTACCTTTTTTATGACTCATAAAATGGTGGGTAGTCGTCAAGGCGACTAAGGGATTGCACCAGGAAAGGACAACAGCGATCTACTGTGTATATTAAGATCATTACCACGATCACCAATCCGCCTGTCAAGCGTGGTGATTATGGCAAATCCCCGGATCTCAGACCAAAAATCTAAGCCCCGGATGGACAGCCCACCAAAAGTGACATACTATTGGTATGTTCAGCAGTGGACGTATTTCGGCTAATGATATATAATTTTTTTATTAATATGTTTTACGGCTCTGGAAGTTTAGAGCCAAATATAACCAACCCATTAAGGACTAGTATAAGCATAGGTTACGCTCGATACCTTGTCAAAATTTGTTAATTTCAATAAAAACTCAAATTGACCAAAACTCATTTTCAAACATATACATATTCAATAATGTAATTATTTTTAATATAGGTAATAATTACATTTTCCACATTAAT
Source organism: Esperia sulphurella (assembly GCA_947086405.1). Lineage (NCBI taxonomy): Eukaryota > Metazoa > Arthropoda > Insecta > Lepidoptera > Oecophoridae > Esperia > Esperia sulphurella. The sequence goes on from OX352266.1 coordinate 3,359,702, forward strand.
ATCTGGCAATTATTTAATAGTAAATTGTTCTAACCTGTGCTCTCTGGGTAGAGAAAAGGACTGATTACGCTCGTCACAGAATCAGATCCTGCTCACGTGTGTTCCTGGTTTAATATTCACTGTTTCGTTAAAATCATGACATATGTACTGCAACTTAACTGAATTTTCTTATACCAAACTACTGCAACTGCTTTTAAAATCGTCGCTAGTTTGATTTGTTTACTTCCCCGTCTGAAATAGAGGTCGGGCTTTAACCCTTTTTCTAGTCTGTTGTATCGAGTGTGTCAAAGGTCGTTGAATCTTTGCATCGTTCGTTTTTTTTTAAGTTTATTACTCACCCCTACGGCATCGTCATCATTGCTAGTGATAAGGGAGGATACTAAATCCGAAAATCGGTGATTTCTAATTGTAAGTGGAATTTTTACATGAAGAACTAAATTTAGAAGTTTCTTTCGAAAAGAACTGCAAAGTTAAGTTTGTCATGTAATAGTTTAATTCTATGGTTATTTATATAAACAAGTCATTTATATACGGACTTTAAAACAAGTATATGCCTATACCGCGGTATGGGTATATGAGAAAGATTTGCAGAAGCTGCGAAAATTGCCTTTAGTAATATACTTAATGTGTCTGAATTTGTGTCTGGGTTGTTATCGTTTTTTTTATTGCGAATTTCCAAAATTTGTTTAACGAAAGTTGTTCAATTCCGGGTGACACCAACTTTTTAACACCCCTATAGAAATGGTTTATTACAAAGTCTAAGGTTCCTCCACTATAAAGATATTATTTGGCATGGTATTATGTATAATTTTTTTTAAACTTATTAATTCATGCGCTGTACAATTTAACTGATATTTTTTTAATTCTACCAATAAATATGAGAATGATAATAACGGTACGGAACCCTCAGTTGTCAATCTTTTTCCAGTTCTATTTATTTTTAGTGTTCTTTGTTCCTTTACTTTCTCTTATTCCTTCTTTATTTCATTTGTGGTGTAATTAATATTCGCTTTTGAGAAAATCTTGACTGACGAGCGTCTCCAAATCCGGTCCTCCGCTTTCCTTATCCAACCGCTCTGCACTCTACTAATGTTTAGTGGTGAGCGTGTCAAAGTTCAACGAAATTATGTCGTTACGTTTCAGTTTATTACTTTGCCCATACAACAATTATTGGTAATTAGGAGCAGCTACATACCTCAGAAATCTTGAAACTTTATCGTCTACGTGCCAGCTTCATCTGCATTAAAGTACATTGACCCCGTCTGTAGCAAGAAGTCGAATTTGCGATACTTATGCAAATTTCACTGAGTTAACAACGCGGTTCATTATTTATTCGTTATTTTTCTTCTTTGTAGAGGTAGGGTCAGTGTACTTTTATGCATAAATATCTACTAAGGGGCCTTTGTTGCTAGACCTTACATACGTCTTAGGATTTCAGGTGATCTGGCGAATTAATTGAAAAGTTATATAGTGTGACAACTTATCATAACGCACTTAATAATTATATCAAGTCAGATTAGGTCAGTAACACCTATCAAGAATTCTATATCTCCTAGGCTGTTTACCATCGCATATAAGTAGATCTTTCTATGATCATATCATCATCGCCCAAAGGTTGATTGTAAGAAATCGCTGAAAGCGATAAGGCCGCCGTTGTACACTAAATTCATCCTTCTATGTAAGTTTTGTTTTTATTAAAAATGTATATGTTTTGGTGCACAATAAAGAATATTTGATTTGATTTGATTTGATCATCCTATCCTTCCTACTAATATTATAAATGTGAGAGTTTGGATATTTGGATGTTTGTTGCTCAATCACGCTTCAACCACTGGACGGATCGTGACGAAATTTACCACACATATAGGTTAGGTTCTGGAATAGGACATAGGATAGTTTTGATCCTGAGAAAACACCCATTCCTACTGGAAATACATAATAATTGGTGATGTTAAGTTGTCCACGCGGACGAAGTCGCGGGCTACAGCTATATAAAACTCGACAAACTAAGCTGAAATTCCCATGGTGCAAATTTCGCCCATGCAACGCAAGATTGCATAAGGTAAATGAACCTGTTGTTTACCCTCCACGAAAGGAGGGTAAACTTGACAGCCATTAGAGAATGTGTGCCAAAGGTCGTTGACTAGACACTTGCCGTACGGCGGGGTCATCGAACTGAACTACATTCCATTCATTTGTAATTCAATCGATGACGGCTACGGACAGACAGTCATTAATAATTTCGCTGTGAGACTCATCATCATAAGCTACCTGCGACGAGTTTGAAAGTTTCATTTACTTCACTTTTGTAACCATTTTCGTACTCAAATTATAACTTAAATTATATATATTTAATATTATTATGAACACCAATACATTGACAGCCCTCTAAGCACAATTTAAAAACTAAATCTGTGAAGTCACTTGACCTGGTGCTGACAGAATACCAGCGCTGGAGTTCGCGTAGCGTGCTGCAGCATTATGCTGAGTCAGCGCCATTTTATTGCTGCGACACATAGGTACCTTGATTATTTTTAAATTGTAATTTATTAATTTATGTTCTGTTTATTTCTCATGTATGTGTGTGTCGTAGCTATGAATAAATGACCTATTCTATTCTATTCTATTCTATTCTACTCCGTAACGAAAATGAAAGCAATCGTCTATTTTAGAAACTGGTTACGAAATTGATGTTCTTGTCTCTATTTTCGGAACTGATTACAAAATTGGATCATCATCAGCCGAATTACGTCCACTGCTGAACATAAGACTGCCCATCAGAATGCCACTTTTGGTGGGCCGTCCATTGGAGGATTTGCCATAATCTCCACGCTTGGCAACGGGATTGGTGATTGCCATAGAATCGATATAGAACGGTTATAGCCATTTATTTATATCAGTCTCGCGCGTGCCGATTTTTGGACACAGCCCCTCTCGCGCATCCTTTATGCCTTGCGGTCTTGTTTCCAGTGGGAAGATACAGTTAGAAACCGCACAATATGGCACTTTTGCAGAATTTTTGTCTATGTTTACCAGACCTTAATTCGGCGTGAAACTAGTAAGCGTTTGATAGTTTATGCAATATATTACAAATTGTTGGCACGGGTGTCGCGCCTACTTAACCTTCTATATTGATAGGATTTCTATGGTGATCGCAGCACTGATCTTAATACAAACAGGAGAACGCTTCTGCCCATCCCTGGTCCCCTGAGAGCTCGGCCGTATATAGAGATTGCATTAACCAGTTATTTTTGTTCCTGCAAAACCTTTATTTTCTTGACATCCGGCCCGACAATATGTAGTGAACGTCGACAGGCTGAGCATGATGATGATGAATCATATACATTTCATTATCGTGCTTGATCAGCTCAATTGTATAATGAGGTGCGAGTAACACGTTATCCGTACAATAAGACACGTGGCAGTTGTTTCATTGAAACGACCTGCGTAGGCGCCATCCTTGCGAATCACATCAGAATAATAATGTTGATAAATGAAAAGGCAGTCAGAGCAATGCTAGGCTTTATTCACTTTTAAGGTCAGAGTTTGATGATCAGCAGACTTTTTTTATGTATATTATCAACTACGAGATATCGACGATACCTTTACTTATATTATAAACTAGCTGCGCTACTACAGAATTATTCCCCGCTTCGTCTCCCGCTTCGTCTCCCGCTTCCGCTTATGAAATACGTCCGCCCTTCTCATCCAGCCAAAGCCCACACTGCGCCCACCAGAACGCGGTCTTCACTCGTTTTGCAGTTGCATCGTCAGCTCCGTCGGCTATCAGTTCTACGATAAATGTTACCAGCTTAGGGAACGTACCCATACTACGTACCCATCCGGGGGGGGGGGGGGGGGGGGAGGGGTTCATCAAAATGTCACACTTGGTCTTAGTTTTCGTCACGTAGTCAATATCCTCTAGAGATATCTCACGCTTTTTCGAGCTATATTGAAATATGGCACGCAGCGTTTAGCGCTTTTTAAACTCAACTTGCTGAGTGTAGTCTGACACTACGCTAACACCAATGCAAGCGCAGCACATTGCCGACCTCATCGTCATTACGTAGTACAACAAAATCAGTAAAGTAATGCAGATTACTGATAATATACAAACAGACATCGTCAAGTATCCGATATGAGGTGATCCGCCAGAGAACTAAAGACTTCGACATAGCTCAAAAAGCTAGTACGCTGAAGTGGCAGTGGGCTGGTCACATCTGTCGGAGAACCGATTACCGCTTGGGCAAACGAGTTCACGGGTGGAGACCGCGACTGGGCAAGCGTAGTGTAGGACGCCCCTGGCTAGATGGAGCGACGATCTGCGTAAGGCGGCTGGCAGTGACTGAATGAGAAGAACCGAAGATCGGATTCAGTGGCGCACCTTTTCAGTGGAGAGGCCTATGTCCAACAGTGGACTCTTTCGGGCTGATGATGATGATGAGACATGGTCACATTTTATCAACTCCAGTTTAAGCAGATAGAATGGGATGAGTACTACGATTGTGACACACATCTTTCCCCTTTTTCTTCATGACTATCTTTATTAGACGTAGTGTTATAGAGTTTGTCGATTACCTTAGTTAGTGTGGTCATTAGGTCCAAGCCGACAAAGATCGTCATTCCTATATTCTACGTCAATACAATAGGTTATTGATCATTATATCTAAATTATTGATTTATGCCTGGTCTAGACTTTGTATTGGCTTGACGATTAGTCACGCATAATGGATACGGCGGACATGCAAACACAATTTTAGATGGTAGGTCACGTTAACAAAAATATTGAATTTTTTACTTACTTTTAATAAAATATTGAAATACTGACGTTTTAAGGGCGTCTTACAAGGGCGTTGCGATGCCAAATGAGAATTCGAAAGAAACTCCTTGTGAATGCAGGTACCAGGATAATTTGCGAGTAAGGACATAGCATTTGATTTATGAACCTGATTTTGTATTTGTAACCGATATTTTCTGTATGCTTAAGAGATTATTTTAATTTTTTTGAATCTATCTAACCCTTAGTCTAAGAATAGTCTGTCAAAGAGTATATAACTTACTAGCTGACCCGTGCCCACTTCGTTGGGTGATAAACAACTTTTAATTTTTCGGGTTAATATATAGCTTATGACACTCTCAAATAACGTGACTTTCTATTGGTAAAAGAATTCTCAAAATCGGTTCAGTATATCCAGAGATTACCTGCTCACAAACGTTACCTCTTTGTGATATTAGTATAAGACCAGTGATCGTCAATAAGGTCAATATCGAAGTTGTTCAGAAGTGCGTCTACCTAGAACAGACAATACAGTTGGGTAGGAACAATTTTGATAGAGAAGCTGACAGAAGAATCCAGTTGGGCTGGGCAGCATTTGGAAAATTGCGTCAAGTCTTCACTTTGCCTATTCCTCAATGTTTAAAGACAAAAGTCTTTAATCAGTGCGTCCTGCCTGTCGTGACCTACGTTGCAGAAACGTGGACACTGACGGTGGGCCTGATCCACAAGTTTCAAGTCGCTCAGCGATCTATGGAGAGGGCTATGCTCGGGGTTTCTTTGAAGGATATGATTCATAATGAAGAGATCCGACGAAGAACGACGGTGACCGACATAGCTGATAGGATTAACAAGCTGAAGTGGCAGTGGGCGGGCCACATCTGTCGCAGAACCGACGGCCGTTGGGGTAGACGAGTTCTGGAGTAGATACCACGGATTGACACGCGCAGGGTGGGACGCCCCGCCGCCAGATGGACCGACGACCTAAAGAAGGTGGCCGGAAGCGGCTGAATGCGGAGAGCGGAAGACCGGGTGTGGTGGCGTTCATTGGGGAAGGCCTATGTCCAGCAGTGGACGTCTAAAGGCTAACATATGAATATTAGTATAGATTTTGACGGCGTTTGTTCCGAACGTGCTTCTAAGACAAAAGATTTTGTCTAATTTATGACATACAGATACGAATAGTTGTCCAATGTCCGGCCGGATACCGAATAACAGTCCGACATCCGTCGGATACCGGATTTTAATTAAAATTTCCTTAAATTTACGCTGATTTATGGAAAGGAGAATGCCCAAAAGTGGGCCTAAGATGCGTCTTCACCATTCACGTAACAAAAATATTGGTGTGAATTATAAAGCCCTTAAATTTTTTTTAAAGCCAATGGAATAGGGAGTTTTAAAATAACATATGTATAATAAAAACGTTGATTGATTTCCGCCGGCCGACCGGCATCTTTTCAACTAGAGTAGTGAAAGCAGAATTAAAATCGATATATATTTATAATCGATATTTGTCAACAATATTTGATACTGCCTTTCAGTTACTAGCACGATAACCCACCCATATTTCATTTAATATTGTTCATTTACTGACTGGAAATACGCTATTCATACTGATTTAAAGTGATACACATGTTCTTAAAAGATATTTATGAAAATATTGTTAAGTAACCGAAATATCGAATATTCAATTTGTTAAATTGTCGTGGGGTTTCCGGTAGAGTAGAATAGGACCACTCAAACTCTTCCCGTGGATGTCGTACAAGGCTACTAAGGGAATACATTATAAAATATCAATCAGGCCTCCCCAACCCGTTTGGCCAGTGCGGGGAGTGTAGGCCAAATCCTCCGTCTGTCTCCGGCAGATGAGAGAGGGTTGTGCTCCTGCAGTGGAGACAAAAATAATCTGACGATGATGATGAATTTGTTAAATCGATATAGTAGAACTTCACTATTGATATGCACTATGGTTTCGTACTGTGACGTCATATCCGATATCATGTCAACACCTGCTTTGTCTCGGTTTGTTTTCATTGTGTATTTGGGTGAAAAAATCTATTTTAACGAGTCTAACCCAAGTAGCAATCAAGAATAGTGATTAAATCTTACATGTCTATACTTTATCTAAAATTGGATTTTGCTAAATCAAAATGGTTTTCGTTAAGTCATTTTATTCTTTAAGACTAAATAGTTTTATACAACCGCTACTTTAGCAAGTTCAGAATACCCAAAACCAAGTTAAGTATTCTCAAAACTATTTTGTATTAAATATGCCTACAGTTAAATCTTAAAATCTTTTTTTTACTGTACTCAGATTATTTGAAGGCTCACTTAAAACAAAATTAATTAATTGGGGAATTGGTTTAGTATTGCAAAGTAAAATTTGATTTTGTAGATAAACTAAAGATAATTGTGACACCAAGTTCTGGAAACTGTCTTTCTGAAGAATATGTTATTCCTTTATTACTCAAATTAATAAGTTTAGAGTAAAAATACATTTAACGGGACGTTTTCATCAAAATAGACCCAAGTACCTAACTGAAAAATTAAAAAAGGTCTGGTGCTTTTCATCGGCAAGTTGTAAAATACAGAAAACTAGCTTTTGCCCGAGACTTCGTCCACGTAGGTTTCAATATTTACATACTACTTTAACGATTTATTTCGTTTCCCGTAGGAATGACATGTTTTTCGGGATAAAAAACTATGTTATGTCCTATTCCAGGAGCTAACCTGTATGCCAAGTTTTATCCCGATCCGTCCATTGGTTGAAGCGTGATTGAGTAACAAACATCCAAACTTTCGCATTTATAATATTAGTGGGATTCTCGAGCGAGAGCTGTCATAACGTTTTTCTTATACCTACCTACATACGGAATTTCTCAATACAATTTTTATTTAGTAGTATACATTTAGTTGCATAATATATTTATTTATCAAATAAAAAAAAATATTATTTATAAATTAATAGTTTTTAGTTGCATAAACTCTTTTCCAGCACAAAATAAACAAGAACAATGAAATGATAAACTAAAGATTAACTTAATACTAAAAAGTATTAAGTAGTAATTCACCAATACGGTTTTTTAGTATAAGTTAAGTATAATATCTCTTAACTTGCACTATTTCAAATGTAACTTGTCTTTATTTTTGCTAAACTAGCCTTACAAGTCAGTATTGTCTAAACTCTTACTTCGTTAGGAAAAATTAGATTTAACGCCATTTTGCACTTTAAATGAAAAAAAAAATTATAAATTTTCCGATACCACATCATGAAAAACTAGAACACATTGATATTAAAGTAATTCTAACTTCATTAATAACTCATTTATTTATATAAAATGTAATATTCTGCACTTTATGCCGCAAAATTTTTCATTTGCAATATAATTATTCAAAATTTTATTGTTCTTTTTCCACTATTTTAAAGGCCCGTCTGTTTTATAGCACTATCTATCGATTTTACACGAGAAACAATCATGCGTTTTAAATTTCCAATGCATACAACGACATAATACAGCATTTTCTAGACATTAAAATTAGTTGTTTAACCGCCATTATCATAAGCCTTCATACTGTTTTTGTATTAAGTATAAAAGTTCACCATATTTCCTAAAATATTATTACTTAGAGTAAAAATAGTTTTAAATTTTACTTCATTAAGTTATGATGGAATCTGTGCAATTCAGTATTGATAGTCTTAACTAGGTATTGTAGATATCTTCAAGTCTATTTCTTGGTCTAAAGTCAACCTACAAGATATCTTGAAATCCATTTTATAGGGCTCTGCACAACCACTCTCTTAAGTAGGGTTAAAGTTTGTCTAAACAGTAGTCTTAACTCTGTCTTAAATTTGTCCTAAATGCTGTGCCCATTTGTACTTAACTGTATCTTGAGGGATATCTTCAGGGATATCTTGAGGGACGTAATAGGTTTAGCCAAGACAAGAGCTAGAATACGTCTACTTGCCTTCAAGATATCTACAATACCCTTTTAAGACATTCGATTGCTACTTGGGAAGGTAGTGATATACCGTCGTCGACTAATAACCACACTATGACATCAATATCTGGTTAATCGTGGCCATATACCCACAGTGTTGTGAAAACTGTGCGCCAACGAAGATTTCATTCCAAGTAAGATTATTCAATTTTCCTATCAAATAGTTAAAAGATTTTCTTTTTATAATAATCCTTAATATTTTGCCTGTATTTTGACGACAATTTGATCCAGACGCCAGGTTCAAAGTTCAAGGCCCAACTTCCATACAACTTTGGGCATTCTCCTTTACATTAAAACCACATAATTAAACTATTTTTATTTTCGAGCGTAGCAAGGTGTGTCGTCATGTTTTTGTTTTTCCAAAAATTTCTCAATCACCAATATATCTCAAAAAAACAAAAAATCCCAAGAATTCCTGTCAGTCCATTGGTCACGTTTTGCCTAGCGACCCAGTAGTGTGTACTGCCAGCCGTGCTCTGTTGTGCGGGCGACGTTAATTATGCGGGGGAGGTAAGTGTCGCTTCTTTAAGTAGTAATATTTATGTCTGCTTAAACTACAGTAAAACTACATTTATTTTTATAAGAGCAAAATTTTTGAAGTTAATTCCAGAACGGCGTTTTTCGAGTTATTCCCCCATTGATATATCTTTCAACCCTACCATAGCTCAGTCAAAGTCCAAAGCCTTGGTAGGTATGTAATAAAATAATCGTTAGGTTATCACGAGTCTGCGATCGGTAAGGCTTTGCGCGCCAAACAGGTCACGAAGTCCGGCAAGTGCTAAATTATACTAATTACATAGGATTGTAGAAATTACAATAAAGTGTAAATAAGGTATAGTACACGCGTTGCTTTAGGTCATTTAGATAAATAATTCATATACACTTGTCTGATTCTTGTCTAAACCAGCACAAGGTATTAATTCTAAACAAGGGTTTCTTTGTGTTATTTGATTTTATATTAGTATTAAATACATAAGTGACTGTCAAAATAAACACCCATGCCCTCATCATCATCATCAGCCTGCAACAGTCCACTGTTGGACATAGGCCTCGCCCACGGAGCGCCACTGAACCAGATACTCGGTTCTTCTCATCCAGTCACTGCCAGCCGCCTTACGCAGATCGTCGCTCCATCTAGTCAGGAAGCGTCACACAATATACGCCTGCCCAGTCGCAGTCTTCTCTCCACGACTCGTTTACGGTTCTCCGGCAGATGTGACCAACCCACTGTTACTTCAACGTATCTACTACTCTTTAAACTTTGTGAAGACTTTAGTTCTCCGGCGGATCACCTCATTTCGGATCCCGTCCCTTAGAGAAACTCCGTGCATAGCTCTTTCCGTAGCCCGCTGAACGACTTTGACTTTTCGGACAATTCCCACTGTCAGTGTCCACGTTTCGGCGCCGTATATCATTACGGCCACTACCCAGGCTTTGACCAAATTTAATTCAACATAAACTCAAAATAATAAATGAGAACATACTGTGAGCATTCATTTAATACCGATAATGTGACAGTAGAAAGTGTATTGCAAATGATAATTTATAAATTAAAAAAAAAACATTTGCGAAAATGTATTTTGTTTACACAATGGTAACCGTAACCTGGAACTTCCTGCTAGATTCGCTATTTCCGGACAAGTACCTACAACTTGGATATTTCTAAAGGAAAAGTGAATAGGCAACTTTTAGGTAAAGGGTAAACCCATGAGGAATAATAAAAAAAATTACCAAGCAAGGTCCCAAGCTGAGTGAAACGCGGGGTGAGCAGCCATGGCCCCCAGAGGTACTCCGAAGCCAAACTCAATCTTCACATTATCAGACTTCCGCGGCCAGGACCCTCGTGCGGTGGACTCCCGAGCATCAGAGCCACCAGGTTTCATGTCGTTCGTCATTGTAACTAACTTCAAATGAAGAGGTCCAACTCGATAATTTTTTAAACACGATAAAAAATTAAAATTTGAATAATTTTGAAGGTAAGTTTAATTTATGTTTTAATTCAGTCTTTTTTTTATTTAAAACGGTGATTGATTACGTTTACTTGATAATTCATAAACAAATTTTAAGTGATAATCAAATAGTTATTCGTAAAAATAACGTAGTCAATAATTTTCACTTTAAAAACATAATCATCATGAAAACTTGAAGGATTATGACTAACACAAATATCTTTGATTCTTACTAGTAAACTTTTGCAAACTGTCCAGATAATAAATAACGTCCTGTTATTATATAAACTTACAAAAGTTATTTGCAAATAAATTACGTAAATCGGTACAAATACACAACTTTATAAAAAATGCTTTGTTCGACGGAGTCGTAGACGGTCTACGAAGCTACGCGGCTACGGCCGCGCGGGCTGACCACGCAACGAACACTGGGCGGGCGGTACCGTCACTACGGCCGCGGACGATGACCGTCAATACCGCCGTTAGTCATTACCATTTTATTAGCGGCGCTAAACTGACGCCGCCTTTAAAAATAAACTATACGTATGATACCTACCTACTTAATAATTTCGAGATGGTAAAAACAGCAGGGTCTATTTCACAGACTTCTTTAGTGTTTTTTTTACAGGTGGCTTCGCTAATAACTTACTAATGTCATATAATCCTATCCTACTAATATTATAAATGCGAAAGTTTGGATGTTTGGATGTTGGTTACTCAATCCCGCTTCAACCACTGGACGGATCGTGGTGAAACTTGGCACACACATAGGATAGTTTTTTATCCCGAAAAGACATCCCATTCCTACGAGAAATTTATTTATTTATTTATTATAACCTCTTTATTCCTTAATATAACAATATAATTAATTACAATATAATCATCTTAACAAATTTCATTTTAAACAATAGGTATATATTACTGTATGTCAATTTACAATTTATTTATGTCAATTTTCATTATGCCATTAAAATAGGTAATAATGTCATCTCATTAAAAAATAATAATAATTGCTACATAACTATAATGTCCTCTTCATTAAATAATTCAACTAAAAAAAAGATATTAAATGCAATAGTAATATTAAATAGATACAATGTCAATTGATAGATATAATTAAAATATTTAGATATTTATCTTTGTATAGAACGTCATTTTTTTTTTAATTGAGAAAATTAATGTCAAATTACAGTAATAAAAAGGAAACCATATAATTAAAAGGCAGTGACATTTCATCAAATTAATAACATATTTTTAAAAATTCTAAATTTACAACAGTTAATTAAGGACCCCTCTTTGGGTAAAGGTCTCCTCCATTTTTTTCCAATATTCTCTATCTGCAGCTTTCTTAAGCCAGTCGTTTCCAGAAAACTTTTTTATTTCATCAGCCCAGCGTTCATTTGGCCTGCCTCGTCCTCGCTTGCCTGTAGGCCCTTTCCATGTTGTGGCCAGTTTGGTCCACCTTCGGTCTGTGGTGCGTGCAACATGGCCCGCCCACTTCCATTTCATCTGTTGCGCGTGATGTAAAGCGTCTAGAACCTTGGTTTTCTTGCGTATGATAGTATTTCTTTGCCTGTGTCTAAGTTTTATTTTTAGGATACTCCGTTCCATAGCTCTTTGGGTGGTTTCAATTTTTCGTCTGGTAGTTTTGTTAAATATCCAGGTTTGGCTTGCATATGTGAGGCAAGGCAGCAGGCATGTATCCATAATTTTTTTCTTAATTTTCATTGGAAGTTTAGATTTTAGCACTTCTTTGTAGCTCCAGAATTTATTCCAAGTTGCACAAGTTCGTCTGCAGATTTCATCTTCATTTCTGGTGTTTCTGAAAGATATCTGTTTTCCAAGGTATATGTAGGTCTCTACGTACTCCACTGGGGTTCCATTTACTAAAACCGGGTCTTGGATACTGTTTGTCATAAGTTTTGTTTTTGATGTATTTAATTCCAGACCTATACTTTTGCTAATATTATTCAATTTATTGATCATATTTTCCATCTGTTTTGGTGACTCTGAAAAAATAATGATATCGTCCGCAAACCGAAGGTTGCTCAAGTATTTGCCATCGATAAATATTCCTTTTTCTGACCAGTTTAAGTCTTGCATAATGTTTTGAAGTACAGAGATAAATAATTTAGGTGACAGCGGATCTCCCTGTTTAACGCCTCTACAAATTTTTATTTCTGGTCCCATTTTGTCTAGCTTTACTCTGCTTGTGCTTTTGCTGTATATTTCTTTTAATGTTCTTATGTAGACTTCTGGGATATTTTGTGACGCGAGAGCTGTCCATATACTTTCGTGCGAAATTGAATCAAAAGCTTTTGCGTAGTCAATAAAAGCTAGATATAAGGGTTTCCTGTACTCTATATATTTTTCTATAACTTGGTCTAGAACGTGTATATGATCTATGGTACTGAACCCTTTGCGGAAACCAGCTTGCTCTACTGGTTGTTGTCCTTCAATTAATGCCTCTATCCTTTTTTCTATGCAAGATGCGAATAATTTATAAACAGTAGGTAGTAGGCTTATTGGGCGATAGTTACCGACATCTGATGGGTCTCCCTTTTTGTATAAGAGTATGATATTGGATTCTGTCCAGTGTTTGGGTACTTTATTTTCCTCCAGGATCTTATTAAAAAGGGTCGTCAGTGAGGTAGCCAGAAGGAATTTGCCGGTTTTTAAGGCTTCATTTGTTATACTGTCGGGACCGGGACTTTTGTCATTTTTTAACTTTTCAATTCTTTTTATTATCTCTACCTCGTCAAATTGTTTAATAGCACTGGTTGTTGTTGAAGGAATCCATTTATTTTCAGTGGTTGCTGGGCATTCGTAGAGCTTCTTGTAGAAATCCGTTGCAATGTTAACAATTTCGGTTCTTGTTTGTGTTTGTTTTGTGCTGGTATTTGAGGTTAAGTGGGGTACCCAAATTTTTTCCTTATTTAATTCTTTATAACCTTTCTTGAGACTATTGGTAGCTGTAAGATGTTTTTCTAAGGTTCTCATTCTATAATCGAGGTAGTCTTTCTTTATTTGTTTGTTTGTTTCTTTGTATAGAGATGTGAGTTCTTTCTTTTGGTGTTTGGTAATGGATTTACAGTTTTGTAGTTCGTAGCGTCTTCTTATCAGATTTTTGCTTTCCTCGGTTAGAATATTTTGTTTGTTCGTTGTCTTAGGTCTTTTAGCGGAAATTGAGCTTTGTGTTATAATTTTTTCTATTTTTTGGTAGTAGGACTCTATATTGTCAACTTCTTCCCATATTAAGTTCTTTAATCCGTCTTTCAACGAAAGTAGATATATATTTACTTCAGATGAGTCCTTTAAACTACTTGATGCGGTTTTGAAATTCGCTCTACTTTTCTTTGGCTTTGTTATTGTTATGGTTCCTCTCACTAGTCTATGGTCACTGGGATAAATATTTTTGTTGATGATTTCAATATTTGTGAAGTGTTTCGGAATGTTCGTTAAGATGAGGTCAATCTGGTTTCTAGTTTTTTTATTTGGGGCGATCCATGTCCACTGGTTCTTAGTCTTTTTCTTATAAACTGAGTTCATGATTGTAAGTTTATGTTCCAGGGCATATTCAAGTAATAGTTCGCCTCGTTTGTTACGTTTCCCATAGCAGTAGGGCCCCATTATCATGTTTTCAGAAGGTTTTCTTTGGCCAAGTTTTGAATTAAAATCTCCCATTAGTATTACATTTTTACTTGCTTGGCTTTGCGCTTCGTAGAGTTGTTGGTAGAATGTCTTTACATCTTGTTTAGGAGCATCATTAGTTGGAGCATAAGCTTGAATTATCGAAAGATGGAATTTGTCAAATTTCATGTTTAGTGTACAAACTCTCTCCGACAAACCGACGTAGCTTTCTATGTTGAGTTTATACTTTTTCTTTATTAGGAAGCCCACTCCGTGAAGGCCCGGAGTTTCGCCCGTGTAGCAGAATATGTGGTTACTGTCTTCCGTAATACTATTTCCCGTTCTACGGACTTCCGATAGTCCTATGATGTCGTATTTTATATTAGCTAAAGCTTCTTGTAATAATATCATTCTTTCAGGTGATGTGAGGGATCGTACATTGTAGGTGCAGATATGGAGTTTTAATTTTGGAGGGTTGTAGTCTTTATCTCCCGCGGTGACAAGCCGTATTGGGAGATTTGGAGGGGTCACTGGTCGTTGCTATTCTTTATTATTGGTTTTTGATGACTGAGTTATATAGTTCATCATATCGACTTTGTTTCTCTTTGTAGGCTGTTTTCTGTTGCTATGTTCTGTGGTAGTATTTTTTTCAGTTATTTCTGGGGATGCAGATAGGTTTCGCTTGTTAGCACCTGTGCGCCGGTTCTTGTCTTCTCTCTTATCTGGAAGTATGATAATTTTATCGTAATTTAATACAGCGTTTTTGCCTTCTTTGCGTTCTTTTTCCAGCTGTTCTTTTAATTCCATGCGTTTTTTTAGAACTTCAGGTGGAAAATCTTCTTTTATGTAATAGTCTGTATTGTCCAGGGTTTTCTTGTTCTTCAACAATTCAATTTTTTTCCCCATTGTAGAAAGAGTTACCACCACTGGTCTTATTTTTTCTCCTTTCTTACCTAGTCTTCTGACTGACTCTAACTGGTTACTGTCACAGGTTGTCTGCATCTTCGTATTAATAATGTTTAGAACGAGTTTTTCTAGTTCTATATAACCACGCTCGTTTTCCTCAACCCCAAAAAATAAAAGATTTTTTCGTCTTATGTGCCTTTCAAAATTGTCTATTGCTGTTTTCTGTTGTTCAACTTTTTCTTCCAGCTTCATATTTCTAATCTCGATATTGTGGAATTTTTCATTTAAATTTTCGGTTATAGTTTTAGTTATACTTTCCTTCATTTCACGTATTTCTTCTTTTTGTCGGGCTATTTCTTCTTTTATTTCGTTTTTTTGTTGAACCATTTCCATCTGGATTTTTTCTAAAAGCATAGTGATTTTCTCCATTTCTTAAAAGCGCCGTCTATTGTTGGGAAGCGAAACTGAAGCCTTAGTCGAAATTAGGTTTTTCTGCTACTCCTCTCTAGATGGCGGTTTAACATTGAACATAACGCCCTCTGTAGCGATTTCCTATTACTACGTTGTAGGTTCAAGCACAACGCCCTCTAGCTTCTGTCTAAGGTACCTTATATTACTCGGTTGGTAAAGTAGGGTTCGAACGAGCACTTCGATCTCCGGAAGATGGCGTTGGTGGTCAAGCAATGATTAAACCATTTCAAATAATAACGGATATAAATATGAGTTTCTTGTTTATGTGTATTTTATGCACTTAAATCACTTTTATTGTATTTATGGGTTGTCAAAATAATTTGATCACAGCACCGTTAATTTATTTCACAGCTGTCTTTGTTTATTTTTGATGGAATATCGAATTGTTTGTTGACACTGTTATTTTGCAATAAATCACTTTTTATTCACTGTATCACACAAAATCCATATTTCACATTCGAGACACTATACAATATTTACGTTGTTGGTCTTTTCAGGCACTATTTCTCACTGTTTATATTTTAAAACATTTAATATACACAGAGCTGATGTTGGTACGAGCACTGCAGCGCCCTCTCCAATTATTATGAGAAATACATAATAATTAAGTTGTCCACGCATGCGCATTTATAATATTAGTAGGAAAGATTATTATTTATTTATATTATATTACATATTGCCGTGTGGTTACCGGTAGAGTAGAATAGGACCACTCCAACTCTTCCCGTGGATTTCGTACAAGGCGACTAAGGGAATACATTATAAAACATCAATCAGGCCTCCCCAACCCGTCTGGCCAGCGCGGGGAGTGTAGGCCAAATCCCCCGTCTGTCTCCGGCAGACGAGAGAGGGTTGTGCTCCTGCAGTGGAGACAAAAATAACCTGATGATGATGATGATATTACATATGTACTTTTTCCTAAGCCATCCGACTCAAAGCACTGGGTTTATTTGTAGGATAGTTAGCACAACAACAAAGTATAATAAAGTGAATTTAAAATGACAATCGTTGTTGAAGACCCTGACACCTAAAGTAGATAAACTGTTATTCTTCCTGCAGATCCCGTAAGGGCTTAAACATATCGAGATATTTGACCGCCTCCTTAGCCTAGTGGCTTGGTCCTTACACTCGAGCGCCAGAAGTCGTGAGTTCGAATCCCACAGGGACAGACCACTTTGTTCAAGTTGGTGAAATGGCTATCCTTGTTTAATTCTTGCAGTACAGGAGAAAATCTTAGTTTGGGAATAGACAAGTGAATGTCTCATCACCAGCCGAAATACGTCCACTGCTGAACATAAGCCTCCCCAATAGAATGCCACTTTTAATGGGATGTCCATTAGGGGATTTGCCGTAATCACCAAGCTTGGCAGGCGGATTGGTGATCGCAGGCATAAATCTTAATATAGACAGGAGAACCCTGCTGCCCGGCCCTGGTGCAATACCTTAGTCGCCTTGACGACATCCACGGAAAAATTAGAGGTGGCCATGTATGTATATGTTAATTTATTTGCAAAATGACAATCGCAATGATATAGTTTGCGATTTACGTTGCGACAGTCCTGCATTTGCCAATAGGCTGTATGTTGATCAAGATAGGGAGGAGCAAGCTCTTGAGGTACTGCGACTTGCATGATGTTGATGCGCACAGATCTATTATGATCAATTAACCACTGATCATGACAGATCAGCAACGCATTAAAACTCACTCTGATGCATGATATTAATGTAGGAGTGAATTAGTAATAGATGGGATCGAAGACAACAATGTACATTATAAACTTTATTCATTTTACAATGACAATCACATAAACCATAAAAATAAACCTAACACCAATACACATTAAATACAAAACGATATAAATAAAATAACCGATGGGCAAAAAACATTAGCTTCGCTAGCGGCGCTCTTCAAAATGTTATTTTTATATTCCTTCAAATAAGGCATATAACGCATTACCATACTGAACATGGTGGATTTATCATCTGTCCTATTTCCTCCGTCGTCGAGGAATGAATTATTTCTCTCATCTCTTTCTTGTCTTGATTCAGGTTTGTCTAGTGGTGGAATATTTTCTCCAACGATATCATTGTTGTCAACATCAGTGTCTTTAGAATATTCTCTTAGTTCTCGGCGGACCTGCAGGTTAAAACTTCGCGTATATACCTAGTCATTGGAGCTTTAGCCACAGTAAAAGTATCAGTCATCATGATCAGCCGAAATGCTAAAACAATGCCTCCCCAATATAAATTTTAGTGGGCTGTCCATTGGGGGATTTGCCATAATCACTACGAATGGCAGATTGCTGCTACCCGTCTCTGATGCAGTCCCTTAGTCGCCTTGAAGGGAAGATTAGGGGTGGCCCTATGCCGGGAACTACACAGCTCACTTATATAATTTGGCTTACTATTTAGAACTTATATAATT
Source organism: Esperia sulphurella (assembly GCA_947086405.1). Classification (NCBI taxonomy): domain Eukaryota; kingdom Metazoa; phylum Arthropoda; class Insecta; order Lepidoptera; family Oecophoridae; genus Esperia; species Esperia sulphurella. Next base: position 3,377,856 of record OX352266.1, read on the forward strand.
TATTCCAAATAATTTCTTATACTATAATAGCAAATCAAGACAATGCCAACAAAATCTATGAATTTACTTGGATACTTCCTTCATACTAAGAGTAGGCGTGAAATAAAAAGATCATCGACATCATCGATCAATTAGTAGATACGATAGCCGTTAGAGCAGACAATATCCACGGTACCTACTAAAAACCGCAGCGTCAGGCCCCGGAACTATGTAACAAAGGTAGTGTGAAGACTGGATGAAGGGAAGAATTTCGTTTGATGGCACGCATTCTGATGACTGACAGTGGATTACACATTAATTGTTACCTTGCCTGATGTAGACAGTGGTGTAGACAACGCATTCTCCATGCGATCTAGTTCCTCTTGTATCTGACGAACTGTTTCCGCTGCGAGAGTAATGATAACTTAGTTAAGTTTAATATATTTACTAGGTCTAGGTACTAAAGAAACAACACAAATGTTTATAAAACAGACCATGCTTTTAACAATAAAAACGCATTTGTTAGAGATACAAATAATTGAAGCGCAGCGTTTTCTTATTATTAAACCGTTTTTTTTTAAACTGTGATTACCTAATACTTGATTAATTTTTGTAAGTTACTAGCACATTCTATGCCAACTTACGATCTGAAAGGTAATCCTCAATAGATTTGTCGTTAATACTAGTAGTTCCGTTTGTTGTTTCATTGCTTAAGCCCAAGCTAGTAGTCGTTTTATTAACAGATTTCACTATAGTGCCAGAAGTCGTAATTCCTGCTAATGTTTCTGTGATGTTACCACTTGATAAAGCTTCTTCCGTGATATTCTCTGCGAAATTATCATGGAGTTAGTACAATTATTTTCATGTTCTTTACAGTCACTCTGATACACACCATTGATAGCAACTGTAGGATCTGAATGTGTTGCTGATGAGATTTCTTCTAGATATTCTGAGAATTCATACTCAACATATACATCTCTCTCATTATTTAGCATGTCTTGAATAGATTCTGACATATTGAGATGATCTGCAACACACCAAACATTTCATTGAATTACGACTGCTTATTTGAAATATACTTCATTATTTGGAGCTGCTAACTTACTGTTTAGTATCTGGTCACCTCCAATCTCATTTAGCTCATCCATTTTGTACGACTTTGGTCTTCCGACTACGCTACCTTTCTTTGTTAGTTTAAAAATTTGAGTACTAGTTTCTTCATATTTTGTTACATTTGCTGTCATATTACGTTCTTGTACAGAAACATTTTTAATTATTTCATATATGTTAATGTCTTGATCAAGCTGATCATTCTTTTCGATAACATCCCTTCTATGAACAGAATTGTACAAAGAAGTTGTTACTGCATTGATCATAGTTGCTATTGCAAGTTGAGTCAAATATAACTCGTCGAGACCTCCGAGGTAATTCAGTGATTCATTCCGCTCAATATTAAGTACTGAGTTCAGAAATATATGTTCCTCTAACGACATGGCATTGTCGTCGTCGAGTGACTCATCCAAATCGTGTTCTGCAATTAGCAAATTAGTTTTTAATACAGACCCATTACGAGTCATTTTTTATCCGTTTTTGCTGTAAATGAATGTCTGGAGGATATTTCATGGAATAAACAATAAGTTCATGTTGTGTGATATATATTTACGCTCCATTCTGTTGGTTTATTGTCATTTTACTGAAGTATCTAAAGAAAACTTTATAGCGGTTGCACCTTTTCACATACACAATTTTCGATTACCTATTTGTTTTTATAATGTTCATGTGACCTGGGTCAGAGATATTTTATATGCGGTTTACTATTTTATATTGATTCCTCGAGCTACATCGTGGTTATGTATGAAATGTAGCGTATAGATATATTTTTCTATGTTCTTCTTTGTCCTCACGCAAATTAATCAAGTAACAGACGGCGCATGCGGTTGGCGTGCCTAGTCCCTTTATAATGCCGCGATCACTGATCGTAGCCATACTGATATCAGTTTGCAGTCAGCTATATCATCATCATCATCATCATCAGGTTATTTTTGTCTCCACTGCAGGAGCACAACCCTCTCTCATCTGCCGGAGACAGATGGAGGATTTGGCCTACACTCCCCGCGCTGGCCAGACGGGTTGGGGAGGCCTGATTGATGTTTTATAATGTATTCCCTCAGTCGCCTTGTACGACATCCACGGGAAGAGTTGGAGTGGTCCTATTCTACTCTACCGGAAACCACACGGCATGCTCAGTCAGCTATATAATATTTTTAAAATAAAAATACTAACGGAATGTACAAAGTGCGGGTAGATCCGGGTCGGGGAGCGAGCGCGGGGGGCAGAGTGCGGTGGGCGCGGCCGGCGTCCACAGCGCTCGTCCATACGCCGGCCCGCGCGGCGCGAAGTTACAAACGAGCCGCTCGACGCTGCGCAATCGGCCGTACCACGACGTCTGGTCGGACAAGAAGCAAAATTAACTGAGGTAAGAATTGACTGGGTAAGTGCTGGGTAATGCTAGTCGCATTACTTTTCCTTTTTGACTTCAATAATAAGTTTATCAAGTTCTAATTCATAAGCGCTCCCATTATACAATTCATAATGGCCCTTGACTGGCACAAATGTCTGTGTTTATGTTCGAAATATGCTACCTTTGTGTCCACTGTTGGACATAGGCCTCTCCCAAACACCCCACTGAAACCGATCCTTGGCACTTCTCATCCAGTCACTGCCAGCCGCCTTACGCAGATCGTCGCTCGGATTACGATCTAATCAGAGAGCGTCTCACACTACGCTTACCCAGTCGCGGCCGAACTCGAGAACTCGTTTACTCCAACGGTAATCGGTTCTCCGCCAGATATGACCAGCCTACTGGCACTGCAACGTACAACTTCTTATGTCGAAGACTTTAGTACTCTGGCAAATCACATCCTAGCGGAATGAGCTGAATAAACTTTCTGCTATATTCAGGAGACCTAATAACTCATTCTATATTGCATTTACACGTACCATGAATCGACTTCGAGCGCATCCCACCAAGTAAGTGTTAGCCCATAATATTTGCGCGAAGTCACCGTAGTAACCATCGTTGAGTTTAGGTCTGAAACCAAGTACAGTAGTGCTATTCTGTAAAATACAAACTCACGTGCGAGTCTCATTCAAGTGATTTTACTCACTTCAAAACCTCATCCACTGGCATTCTATAAACATTTTAGAGCACTGTCGACGTGAAGTGAGTTCTTTGTTCACTTCTCGTCGACAGTGCTCTTGAATGTTTACGGAAATACCAATGGATTAGGTTTCAAAGAGAGTGAAGTCACTCGAGTGAGACTCGCACGTGAGTTTGTATTTTATAGAATAGCACTACAGATCGTTTTAGGGGGTCGGAAGCGTGGTTTAATCAATGTGTGAGTAATGTTTCAAAGAGACTTTATGAAATGTCACTCAGTGTGGCCAGTAGAAAGGAATTTCATATTTATATCCTTTTTACAGTAATCTCAAGTTTTCCTGTCATATTACAGGACTTATAAAACAATGAAATAATTACATATACAACACTTCTCTAATCACAAACTAGGATATTCTCCTGTGCTATGGGAATTAAACCAAGGATAGGATAATCCGCGAATATAATATCCAGACCGGGACCAAATTGTACGAAGCTGTCTGTCCCCATTGGGAATCGAACTTACGACCTCTGACGCACGAGTCCAATGACCAAATGACCAAGGCACTAGGCCAACGAGACGATCAAATTAGACAAGGACAGTTTACACCCGGACCACGACTAACTTGTACAATTGGTCTATCCCTAATCTAAATCGAACCCACGGCCTCTGACGCTGGAGTCCAATGGACAGACGCGTAGAGACCTTCATAAAATAATTGGAAGAAGAAAGACTTACGCTTCATAAGCTGTTACGTTGGCCTTGTAATGCATACTCTGCATGTACCACATGTCCACCATGGACTCGGGGCGGAGCCCTGGCGCTTCGCCCACTACTGAAGCCACGCATTGTCCCACGGATATCGAATCTAATTACAAATTAGTTAAATCAGCTCAGCTTCATATACTTGTCTTTTTACTTATGTTTGTGGCTTGTAGGACGGTCATTTTATATAGTAGTCAAATTACGAGTTGAGTGACCGTGATGATAAAGTGAAAACTAAAACGAACTATGGTATCATAGAGCACTTACTGGAGCGATAAAACTTGGTATAAAAGTAACCTATTGCAAAAGTTTGATGTCTACTTAAATGATAAAAGTCCATGGAGTGCTTGATGGCTCAGCATAGGTAGACTTATGATTGTAATGAATAAGATAAATCAAAGGTAGGGGCCCTGTGCCGTTGGGTTTGTTTTCACTTCTTCCCCTCGGTTATACAGGTGGAAGTGGAGTAGTTTTAGGCAGAATTTGACGTCAAAAAGAGAATAATGTATTCCAATTTTGAAAAAAATAATATTTTGATTTTTTTGATTTTGATCTCACCTATTTTGCACCGCAATCAAGCAGTTAGATAGAAGAAAAAAAAAGAAAAAAAAGTAAATGTTACATAAGTCTCGGCATACGTCGTGCTCTTCAGGCGAGGTCGGGGGGCGACACTGGTCTGCCCAGAATTGAGCCTCCCGCGCCAATTCTTCTATCCAACGCTGCAAAAAACTCAATACAATTTATTTTAACCATTTTTGTCAGCTGTTGACAACCCAAAATTAAAGCAAATCATAAAAATTACACTACAATACATGAGATTCCATCGGAGATACCACGTGAAGGCGTGAGCAGAGAATACTAAATATTACTAAGTAAAGAAGCGACAGTCACCTCCCTCCGCCCCAGTTTACCGTCGCCCGTAAAATAGAGCATAGCTGGCAGTAAGAACTATTGGACAGCCGCGCCGTTATGCACACACACACAAACGTCTACGAACAGGCTGGTGCACCTGTGGTAATTAATTCTTGTAGGTAGTGCTACGCAGATGACATGGTACTGCTTAACTCTTCCATTGTGACTTTGTAAAGCGAATGATTGAGTGTAATATGATGCAATGGTAGTAATCATCGTACCAACTTGAGCATATTCCCAGCAGTAGGCAGGCCGCGCAGTCGCCCACTCGCCGCAGCGCTTCGTCGCTGATTCAGTCGCCCCAGTATGCGAGACTTATCCTCTAACGACAGCTGGGCTTCCATGTGACCTTTGCAGCTGAAGCCAGGTCCTTCCTAAAGCGAATAAAGGCAGTAAAAGTGATAAAGATGAATATTGCCAGAAGACAAACGGAGGAGTGGTTGGATTCTATTCAGTGACTCCTATATAAAAATGCGAAAGTTCCGCCATATGTATGTTTTCTGACCCCAGCGGTCCGTCGTGGACATTTACCTTCATTATTTCTTGTCAAATAATATCCTATAAACATCATATAAAATACTTAGGAGACTTGATTTTCTCAATGGAACAACGGAAGTATTGCTGTTCCGAAAGGATTGATTGTTCCTAGTACCAGAAAATACTAAATATTACTACGTAAAGCAGCGAACCCCCTCCCCCCCCCCCCTCCCCCCACCCTCCCCCCTATTTTAATCATCATCATCACCAGGTTATTTTTGTCTCCACTGCAGGAGCACAACCCTCTCTTATCTGCCGGAGACAGACGGAGGATTTGGCCTACACTCCCCGCGCTGGCCAGACGGGTTGGGGAGGCCTGATTGATGTTTTATAATGTATTCCCTTAGTCGCCTTGTACGACGTCCACGGGAAGAGTTGGAGTGGTCCTATTCTACTCTACCGGAAACCACACGGTCTATTTTAATGTCGCCCGCAAAATGGAGCACGACTAACAGTACGCACTACTGGCATAAAATACTACGGTACCTATAACGCTGTTTCACTCTTGTTGGGATATGCTCGTACGCTCTCGGTGCATCACCCGTACAAAGTTTACGCTATAGGTTGGCTCCTGTAGTTACTAGTAGGTGTTAAAATCTATTCGCTTGTACAAAGTGTCGGCAGTGTGCCAATACACTCCGTCGATAACTTAGCCAAATCACTTACAGCAAACTGACAGAATGTATGAGTATTTTCATGCTCACACATCCTGGCGCCACAGTAGTTGACGCGTCCCGTGACCAGAACGAAAACATTAAACAACACAAGCAGAATAATCCGCATTCTCACACCTTTCTACATATTTTTTGTTATCATTTTGAAGAATTTAATGGGATTCTAATACATGCATTCTCTATGAAATTTTGACACAAAATGTCAGACAATGTATGACAGGATATGGCAAAAAATTTCAAAGAGTATTGTATCTTCTTCATTATAAAGAAGATGGAGTACCGAGTGGCGTTCGTTGAGAAAACTTATGTCCAGATGTAGACGTCAAATATGATTCATCATCGTCATGTCAGCCCTTAGCCGTCCACTACTGGACATAGACCTTCCCCAATGAACGCCATCACACCCAGTCCTACGCCCTCTGCATCCAGCCGCAAATATGATGGTTAAAAAGATTACATTATCTTCCTAAAAAGTATCTTGTAGCTTCATCGATCTTACGAAATAGAACCTCTTGAGCATTTTGCGTAGTCGATTCATTTAAATATTAATAAATAACTCGAGTAATTACTTTGGTTGGGAGTTACTGCGTTTTCCCTGTATAACGATTTAGTTAATATAACATATTGGCTACATGCTGATGAGCCATGATGATGATTATAAAAAAGACTGTGAATATTAGTTGTTTGTATTTGTTTTATGAAGAAAAAAAAATAATTAGGGGGATTTCTGGAATTTTTTCCAGAAATCCCCTTAGCGTTTCCTTTGAGCATCGGCAGGGGATTTCTGGACAAAAATTCCAGAAATCCCCTTAAGGGGATTTTTGCAGGGGATTATTGGAATAAGCCTAATAAAAGTAGTCTGTAGCCAATATGTTATATTAACTAAATCGTTATACAGGGAAAACGTCTACTGCGGAACATAAGCCTCCCCAATAGAATGCCACTTTGTTATATAATGATTTACTTAAAACACAAATACATTTCTTTTACATCTTTATAACTCAACAAACGAGATTTACAACAGAGAGACGAGAGACGACCGCCTCGTTGGTCTAGTGACTTGGTCATTGGTCTCGAGCGCTTGAGGTCGTGGGTTCGATTCCCACTGGGGACAGACAACTTTGTACAATTTGTCTTCCGGTCTTGATGTTATATTTGTGAATTGTCCTATCCTTGTTTAATTCCCATCATCATCATCAGGTTATTTTTGTCTCCACTGCAGGAGCACAACCCTCTCTCGTCTGCCGGATACAGACGGGGGATTTGGCCTACACTCCCCGTGCTGGCCGGACGGGTTGGGGAGGCCTGATTGATGTTTTATAATGTAACTCCCATAGCACATGAGAAAATCCTAGTTTGGAATTAGACAAGTGTATGTATATTATATAGGTAATATTTATTTATTATATTTATTTTCTAGTACTTAATCTTTTTTAAACAGTTTTATGGAATTGCTCTACGTGTTTCGCGAGCATTTTAAGTGTACTCTGATATTTGATAATACGGTCAGTGTCATCAAAAGAGTAATTTAGTAAAACTTTTTTTTTAATTAAAGAGGTACTGGGTAATCGCTCATTATTATGCATGTTCGAGATACTTGTTACAGGTCATACAGGCTACAATCTGAATAGCCGTGAGTAACAAATATCGCGGAAAGAAGCATTTGAGTCATAATAAAAAATCTTTTACAAAAATAACACTTATAATTACTAAAAAAAAATACAACAGTCAATAGGTATTACAACCTAAAAATGATACATATAGATATTGAGTACGATTCTGAAGTCACAACTTTAAAATTAGATAACACTAAAACTGTTGCTATCTCTTTCACACAATATTATGAAGATAAAGACAAAACTAATTTTAGAGCTGTCAAATTTTGAATATTAGTTCAGAATCGGGCCTAATATAAATATAAAACCCCTATAAACATTGTTATAATGTAGTAATGTTACAATTTGTTTTTCTACTATATTTTGGAAGGGAATTTCACTGCTGATGTGACTAACAACAATCAATAGTACTTAATTTTATATTATTAAAATATATTTCTTAAGTTTTTTACTTTCAAGATAGAGGTACACGCGACTACTGCCTCTCCATAATCCCTTGTCTTCACCGCAGGTTAGCTGGAAGAAATTTCTTTAGAAATAAGCTTATCCTTTTGTATAATTTTCTTTTCTTTGTGTTGTTCTTTGTATATTTGTGTGTACAATAAACTATTAAATAAAAAATAAAAAATAGAGTAACTCACATTCTATCTTCGAAAGTAACTTATATATGGAATAAAATACAGCGTATAGTAACTAAATGTTAAACGACTTCAAAATAATTATGTAGTTATACGAAATAATTAAACTATACAAAATTATTCGTCAAGCAGTTTCATTAATGCTAGATTTGGTAGACAAATAATTTCTTACACCCTTGTAAATAAATTGAATAAATAAAAAACAAGGAATAAAATTGTAAAAAAAATATAGCAGATATTCAAATTAATTAGTAATAAAGTTAGTAATGTGATGTTTGATTCCTATGAAGTTATCGTAATTATTACATCATATAATTCCACTATAAAACATACAAAAATTACATTAAGACTTCAGTTCAAATATATGATTTCAGTTTTACAACCGCAAAAGTCACGCCCTCTAACTCCTTTTGATAAAGGTCTCCGGACTAAACCAAGACATGTTGGTCTCCAGAGGAGATCAGTGGTTAAGTATTTAAAACAACATTGGAAGAAATTGCTTAAACATTTGCTAAACACATTTATCTATAAACATTTGTCTTAGATTTTTACGACAATATCAGCTGCCAATACAAATTGGTTGAAAATGTAAAGTAAAAATTAAAACCTCACCAAAAACCGTATATTATTATAAAATAGGTATGTTCTAACTATCATGGCACTGAAATCAAGGCAAGTAATTCAGTAAACATTTTAGCCCTAGTTCACAAATCTGTAAAACAAATCGAAATAAAGATAGTATGTCTGACATTTAATACTAATAATAAAAATTACGAATTTAGGAAATTAAAACATAAAATCTTATTACCAATCAAGCAGCACTAACTATATAATATATTATAATCAATTGCCATATGAAAACAAACGCATTTGCGTTTCAAAAACAAAATAAATAATAGATGAAGTTCAAAAGTGGTCTGCAAAGTTTATCTATATTTGTAATAAAACTGTAACTGGTCTATATCTGTACATGGGAGATATTGTACAAAAATGTGTATGAGGGGTATTTATAGGGCCAATAGAAGCCACAGTAACTGTTTTTAGAATTGTTGTCTGTATGTCTGTCTATATGTATGTTTGTTACCTCATCACGCAAAAACTACTGAATGAAATTTGATGCAGTTTTCACAGTTGTCTTGCTAGAGGTCTAACTTAAAACCTGGTGCATGTTTCATCTTGATACGCCACTTAGAACCTGAGATATTGACCTGGGAGCGGGAGTAGGAACGGGAGCAGATTCTGTAGTCTACGCGAGCGGAGCCACGGGCACAGCTAGCATTGTAATACAAATCTAACTTTGCTGCCGGTGACCCTTTAGTGTACATGTTACCCAGACGGAAATAGCGTTGGTTTTCGTATGACTATTGGTTTGGAATGAAATATATGTTAAAATGCACCGTGAGCCTGTATTTACAGTTAGATCCTGGTCACACACCAACTGTAACTACCTTTTTTTTTTTTTTAATAATACTCTGTAACTATAGCTTGTACAATTTTGGGAAGGCTTATGTCCAGCAGTGGACGTCTAAAGGCTGACATGATGATGATGATGATGATGAAATGCTTTGACTTAATATACATATATATAGTCTTGCTGATTATTCTTCATATTTTCATATAAACCCTCTCGAGTTTTGTATACTTTTAAAAACAGTGACGTATATTTAAATATATTAAAATTATAATAAATAAATAATAATTGATTTATTTGTTATATGTATAAATGAATTATCTAATAAATAAAATCGTAAACTTCGCGTGTCTGTACATTGAAGATATTTGCAAAAAAAAAATTGGGGGGTCTAAGGATAAGCAACAGAACACATTTCGATCATTTTTGAAATTTTTGTCTGTTTGTCTGTTTGTCTGTTTATCTGTTTGTCTGTTTGTCTGTTTGTCTGTGAGTTTGTGCACGCATCACTTAAAAACTACTGAACGGATTTTGATGGACTTTTCACAAAAACATGGGGCTTAACTTAACTTAACATTTAGTCTTTATTTCATCGCAATCGGCTAACTCAATCAAAAGTTATAGACATTTTTAGTTTTCAAATACATTAAGTAGGTAAGGTTATTATGCAATATATTGCCTAAAGTAGTATTTCCGTACTATTCAGATTGCGATGAGTTTTGATTACATTACGCGAGAGCGGGAGGGGAGCGGGAGCGAGAGCGGGAGCGGAACCGGAGCTGGACCGAAGCGGGAGCGGGAGCGGGTATGGTACCAGTGTAATTTGAGTGTTTGAAAATTCGCATACTTTTGACTGAGTTACCCGATTACGATGAATTTGTGGTATACTTATGCAACAAAGTAATGTTGGTCGGAATTTGGACTGCGATGGATTAGTTACGAGGACTATTTGGACATTTGGAGAGACGAGGGAAAGAGGTTTGAGGGGAGGGTTGAGGGGAGAGCTGAGGGGAGGGTTGAGAGGAGGGTTGAGTGGAGTGTTGATGGAAGGGTTGAGAGGAGTGTTGAGAGGAGGGTTGAGGGGAGGGTTGAGGGGAGAGTTGAAGATCTGGATCTGGAACTGGATCTGGGCCTGGGCCTGGGCCTGAGCCTGGGCCGGGGCATGGGCCTGAGCATGGGCCGGGGCTTGGGCCTAGACCTGGACCTGGACCTGGACCTGGACCTGGACCTGGACCTGGACCTGGACCTGGACCTGGACCTGGACCTGGACCTGGACCTGGACCTGGACCTGGACATGGACCTGGACCTGGACCTGGACCGGACCGGACTGGATTTGAAGTCTGAGTGGAAGTGGGATATTGAGCGGAAGTGGGAATGGGAGCGGATCCTGTAGTCCACGCGAGCGGAGCCGCGGGCACAGCTAGTTTACAATAAAAGCTGCCAGTCTGTACAACTATTTAAATTTTTTATTTCATTATGGTTGATTATTGGAATCAAGCGACAGAGGTAGGTTCGATTCCTACTGAAAACAGATGAATTTAGACCAGTTTATCTTGGTCTGGGTATTACATTTGTGAATTGGTTTCCTTGTCTATTTCCCAAAGTACAGGAGAAAATCCCATTTTGGGATTAGACACGAGTATGTGTATTTGGAATTATTTATTATGTATTTTATTTAACGGCACGTATCGAAACGGTAATGATAGCTGCAGTATACGGAGTCCGAGTTCTATTCCCAGTCATGCATGCACAGACAGTATAAGCTCTGAAAATCCCACAGAATACTTTTAGGGTTTAAACAGACGTAGGTATTGTATTTAGACTGCAATTCAGTTGCAAACTGCATGGTAGCTGCAGTATTAATATACATATGAATAAAAGTGTGATTATAAGCTTATTATAGTTGATATAAGTATTTAAAATTATATAATAAAATAATTGAAGTATATTTCTTTTATTTACAGCTTAATATTTTATCACTGCAGTTAGCATGCCGCCAGCGTGCAGTTTGCTGATGTATTGCTTTCCAAATTCCATGGCCGTCTGTCTACATTCTCACCCACTCACACCTACGTAATATTGGGTACACACAAGCACCAATTAAGTATATCTACGCGTCCTCTGGTTTCGGGAGGTAGTACATTGAATCGATGAATAGTTTAGTTATGTCTGACACTAGACTTCTATCCGAGATCTCCTGAGCTACGCCGTAAATCGCCATCTGGAAAAAAAATGCATGAAGTTAGAATAACACTCGATATAAATAAAAGTAAATAATAATAATAAAATAAAAGTCAAGATAAAAGATAAAAAAAAAATGACGTGTATAAATGTACCAAGTGTACTCATATGCAATAAATGATTTTGACTTTGACTTGACTTTGACACTATTTTAACTTAACGCTTAGGAAGAGAGAGATAAATTATTTGTTGCACACAAATCTTAAGTAAAACTATTTTAATAAACGACTTGTTTTTAATTTAATTGTACAATTAAATACAAAACCAGTCAGCAAAGTGCACACAACAAATTCAAATTTCAAATATCTTTATTTACTCTAATAAAAATTGTGAAGTCTGGTGCCTGAAATACAGGTCGCCAGGCTCCACCTCTGCACCGTGTAACATGTGGTACAATTCCAATTCCAATCCCAAATATAGCCTATGTTACTCAGGAATAATGTAGCATTCTAATGGTGAATTTTTTTTTAAATCCATCCAGTAGTTTTGAGTTTATTCGTTACAATGTTTGTAATCTTTCCTCTTTATAATATTAGTGTAGACAAAATTGTTTTATAATGTGATTGTATCAGATGTTGCACGTGTCATAACCATGAAGCAAAATAATTTTTCGCATCTCATAAGTCACTTCAAAGTTTTTACCTTCACGACTGACACTAATTGGTTATTAAATTAGATAACAGATGACGTCTGCTACCTAATTTAATCATCAGCTAGTGCCAGTCATAAAGATAAAAACTTTGAGGTGACTTTTAAGGTGCGAAAAACTATTTTGCTTCATGGTATGAGGTGTAGAAGGTGTAGGTGTAGAGCTAGCTACCTTCCCCTGCGCCGGGTGTCCGTCGCGCGCGCAGGCCGCGGCGGCGGCGCGCACGTCCGCCACGAAGCGCTCGGCCACGCCCGCCTGCGTGTGCGCGTGCGTCACGCATATGTGCACTCTGACGACAACACAACACACATTTCATAATAATCATACAATACAATACAGTTACACGTTATACAAGTTACAAATAGTACAATTTAGGCGGTCTTATCGCTTTAAGCGATTTCTTCCTCATCATCATCATCATGAACCTAAAAGAGTCCCCTTCTGGACATAGGCCTCTCCCAAGATACGTCACTGAACCCAAACCCCTGCTATTCTCATACAGTCACTGTCGCTACATCTAGTCAGGGGGCGTCCCACACTACCCAGTCGCGAACTCGAGAACTCATTTACCCCCCCCCAACCCCCCCCCCCCCCCAATCCCCCCCCCCCCCCAACGGTAATTGGCTCTCCGACAGATGTGACCAGCCCTTTTGCGATAGGGGTCATTATAAGAAGTATAGTATGCCGTGTGGTTTCCGGTAGAGTAGAATAGGACCACTCCAACTCTTCCCGTGGATGTCGTACAAGGCGACTAAGGGAATACATTATAAAACATCAATCAGGCCTCCCCAATCCTCCGTCTGTCTCCGGCAGATGAGAGGGTTGTGCTCCTGCAGTGGAGACAAAAATAACCTGATGATGAAAGTAATTGAAGTCATGTAGAAATTGTAAAAAAAAAAGTATCATTATTTTGTTTATCTTTGCCATGAGATGAGTAAAAATAATTTTTTTTATATAATAGAATAGAATAGAATAGATTATTTCATTTGCATAAATACTGCCCTGTATTACATATGTTAGATCTTATAACTACCAGCTTATTTAGCTATTCTTATAACAGCAAGCAAATGTACTGTAATCCCTTGTCTTCACCGCAGATTAGCGGTTAGAAATAAGCTTATCCTTTTGTATAATATTCTTTTCTTTGTGTTATTCTTTGTATATTTGTGTGTACAATAAACCATTAAAATAAATAATAGGATGGTTGGAGCCATGGCGCATTTACATCGGTTCGTCTTCTCTAGTCCTCGACACATGTCTAACTATGGAGGTAGCACTCACCCTGAGGGGAACTGCAACGCGTTCAAGCTCCAACCCTTCTTCTGAAGCAGCTCGGCCAGCTTGAATATGTCGAACTGCTTCGAGCCGAACGCGACCACCGTCGTCGCCGGCTTGCCGAATATGAACAGACCCTCCACCTTGCGCAGTCTGTGGAATTTAGTGACATTTCACAAACTGACATCTAATAAATCAAATCGTAAACATCGCATGTCTGTACATTGAAGAAAATTGCAAAAAAAAATTGAGGGGTCTAAGGATAAGTAATGGAACACTTATGATGATGTTTACGATTTTATTTATTAGATATTGATCGCCACACATCTCGTCAAGTGGTAACGCGGAGCGAAAAGTGGACGAAGGAAAGTCGCTTTGCGACGTTGGATCGCGCAAAGTAGATATGCATCGTCTCTGCTTACCCCTCTAGGACCAGGGCGTCAGCATTATGTATGTATGTATGCAAAATAATGTTATATACTAGGCCCGATTCTGAAGGCAAACATTAAAAATTTAACGACATTAAACAGGTAGATATAACTTTCTACAATTTGTCTGGATGTATATTGTTTGAATTTTCCTATCCATTATTTCAGCACAGGAGAAGTGTATGTAATATTATTTACTGATATGTCTAAGTACTCACTCTGCCTCTATATACTTGGTGGTGGTGATGATCTCATTCGTCATCTGCACGTAGCGCGCCCGGCCCACGAACATCATGGTCGCCCAACACGCCGCGATCAGCCCCCCCGCTCGACTGCCTGGAGACAGTAAACGACGTTGCCATAACAATATTAATCATAACACAAAACGGTTCCAGTGCGACTTAATGGACTTCACATGCACCTTCGGCGCATGTAGATTTTCTTACGATGTTTTCTTCACCGAAAATCCGGTAGTAAGTTGTTTAAAATGTTCTATAATTACCTCTAAAAATAAAAAATAAGCTTAAATTTTACAGATTTTTATCTCGCATTATCATTATTTTAGTTGTTATCTAACAGACAGACAGACATAAAATACGAAAAAGTTACGCTACAAGGGTACTACGGAACTTTAACATAAAACTATCATTTACATTCATTACATAATTGATAGCATGTAGCAAATTTTAATAATCTTAATATTGTAAGCATTGATGACGAAAAGAACAAACATACATAGAGACACACATTCCTACAATCTTCACTATTATCTAAACTTCCACTACTAGACGGATAGACCTGTGACTATCACAATGCAGTATAAAATACAACCTCCCGTCTCGCCCCCATCCTACCTCACCTCCCACTCCCACCCTCTCTTATCCAGCCTACCCATTCCCCCTATCAAACCCCCAGCCTACCCCCCCCCCCCCCCCCCCCTCCCTTCAATTATCCCCTGACAAAAATCCCCTTAAGGGGATATAGAGACCATTTTCAAATTCAAATATTTTTTATTGTGCACCAAGACATATACAATTTGATAAAAAAAAATACATAGAAGGATGAATTTAGTGTATAACGGCGAATTATTCCGAGGTTTGTTTTATTATTGTAGGTAATCTATGAGAGATTGCATGTATAATGTAAAAATTGTTTTGATTTATCAGTAATAATTATCACTACTAGCACTTATAGTATTTTTGACATAATAATAGGTTTAATTGTTCAATATTATTGTACAAATCTGTGATAATGGAACTTAGTTATTTGACAATAACTATTAAGATGTGATTTTCTGTGATATTTTAATCAACGCAAGATTTTGTCTATTACTGTAAACATATGAAAGATTTTATGTCCACAATGGTAAAGATTGTTCTACAAACATTTGTATTTGTTTTATACAGAAAAAAAATTAAAATAAATAGATAAGGGGATTTCTGGATTTTTTTTTCCATAAATCCCCTTAGCATTTCCTTTGAGCACCGGCAGGGTTTTTCTGGACAAAAATTCCAGAAATCCCCTTCAGGGGATTATTGGAATAAGTATTTTCAACCAACAATTATAAAGTACATACCATTGACAGTAGGTGAGCCGTAGACGCCGCCGGGCCACTCTGTGGTGACGGTGTACTGGAAGTGCCTGTATTCCGGCTTCCGGTACAGTACCACGGACGTGCCCTTCGGAGCGAAGCCGTACTGCCAAAAAAAAACAAGCCGTTTTCATTGCTATTTATGCGATGAAAATGAAACATTCATCAAGCAGACTGAAAGATAACATTTAAAAGAAAGAACTAATGCCAGTAAATAAAATATAATCAATAGTCTGTATATAGAAAGATGATAATCAAATAAACTATTTGGATAAAAATCAACAAGCCCGGGTTTGACTACGTATTTGGGTTCGTCTACGCGTGACACTAAGAGAGACACTTGGAGCTGCCCTATATTTGTATGAGACTCACTGTAATCGACATCAATTGTAAGTATAAGAGAATAACTGTAAGTTTTCCACAAGTGTGGTGGTCCCTCTGGGGCCGTTTGGTCAGCTGCATATCGTCTCGTTTACTCCATCAACCCTCATCCCTATTCACTCCCACCATGGTAAAATAAGTGAAACTAGCGTGTATAACACTGTAATTAGATATAACTGTGAGCGACACTAACTGTAAGTGTATTGTATGTGTGTTGTAACTGTAATTGAAACTAGCGTATATTACTCTAACTGTAATTACTTATACTTTGAGCGACACAAATGTGAGTGGAGCTAGCATGTATGAAACGAAACTTGAGTGGAACTAACGTTTGTGGCACTAAGTGTGAGTGCACTAAGTGTAAATGAAACTAGCGTGTATGAAACTAACTGTAATTTGCGTAACTAGCATGTATGACACTAACTGTGAGTGGCACTGACATTCATGACACTAAGTATAAGTGGAATCGTGTATGACACTAACTGTAATTGGCAGAAGTGTGAGTGGAACTAACGTGTATGGCAGTAAGTGTGAGTGGAACTAACGTATTTGGCACCAAGTGTGAGTGTCACTGTATGTGTGTGTGTGCGTACCTTGTGCGTGTCGGCGGACATGCTGGCCACTCCCGGCAGCCGGAAGTCGAAGACGGGCACGTGGTGGCCCGCCGCCGGCATGAAGCCCGCCACGAAACCGCCCAGGCACGCGTCCACGTGTAGGGGCACGTCCGCCTCCAGCGCCACCTGCGACAGCCCGCTGATGTCGTCCATCGTGCCGTAAGGGTAGTTCGGCGCCGACCCTACGATCTGCAAATATAATATGTAGGGGATAGGTGATGATGTAAACTAAAATTGATAGGGTGAAACTGTGTAGGCGGTTAAAATGAAAATCCGAATTATGACCGACAAATTAGAAAGCCTAAGTTGCGCGTGCGCTCCTGTCAACGGTGTGGCGGGAACTAGAGGTCACTGCGAGCGACAATCAATATGAGATTTAATTAGATTAGATTTATTTATTTCACTTTTACATCTTAAAAATTCAATTTTACATGTCATTCTAATATGGTAAAAGGGATCGTCATAAAAAAAACTAATGTACAAAATATAAATTACAATGTCAACAATTCAAATAATGTCACAATATATAACATACTATCTATGTCAGTATATAATATTAAAATAAAAATTTCATAATACACGTGGTATTAAATTATCACAAATTAAATTATACGTCAGAGGGCCCACCAATTAATTTTTTTAGAAAGTTCATTTATGGAATAATATTCATTTTCCAACAAAAGGTTTTTCAGTCGTCGACTAAACGTGTCGTTGGTCTCGTTTCGTAGATCTGCGGGCAGGTGTACGTAGTACGTGGGGCCGATGACGCGGGGGTTTTTGGTGGCAAGTGCAGTGCAGATGGATGTCTTAGGACTGATATGATAATGATGAACTATATTATATGTATAAAACAATGAAAACATGACTTTATATTGTACATTATTTTATTTTATGACGATCCCTTTTACCATATTAGAATGACATGTAAAATTGAATTTTTAAGATGCAAAAGTGAAATAAATAAATCTAATCTAATATAAGTTAACACGTTGTTTCAATAATTTATGATAATGATAACGTCATCAGCATCTTCTCCAAAACCACTAAATGGATTCGAATGTGGTTTTCACTATTAGATAGCTCGGTTTACCGTGAGGTTTTCAGAATTAAAATCAACGCTTTTTTTAAGCAGGCGAAGCTCCGGGCAACAGCTTTAATATAATTAAGTCAAAAGAGTGTGTGTTTAGATATTTGTGTTTCTTTCAACACTGATCACCATACATTTTTGATTAGTACACATAAAATCATGTATATGAACGTATGCTCATGTTTCCCTCGGGGAATAAACACTTGCTCCACGCGGGCGAAGCCGCGGGCGTTTGCTAGTATAACATAAATTTGCATGACATACTTAAATAAATATCAAAAGACACATACATAATTAAGTCTAGGGTTACAGATAGACACTCACCAAGCAAGTCCTGCTGCCGATCGCCCTCCTAACAGCTTCCACGTCCACCGTCATGGTCTCCGGGTCCACCGGGATAGTCTTCACTGACAGGTTGAGGTACTGCGCTGCCTTGTCGAACGCGGAGTGGACTGTGGAAGGCACCACGATCTGAGGGTTGGTTATCCCTTTGCTGTATGCGAGGTCCCTGAACGCCTTGCATGCCATTATTATTGACTCCGTGCCGCCGGTTGTGACCTGGAATAGAAATTGCGTTGGTTAAGATTTAGACCGTTGCGTAAATATGGTGCTTTTGCGATAGGGGTCATTATAAGAAGTATAGTATGCCGTGTGGTTTCCGGTAGAGTAGAATAGGACCACTCCAACTCTTCCCGTGGATGTCGTACAAGGCAACTAAGGGAATACATTATAAAACATCAATCAGGCCTCCCCAACCCGTCTGGCCAGCGCGGGGAGTGTAGGCCAAATCCTCCGTCTGTCTCCGGCAGATGAGAGAGGGCTGTGCTCCTGCAGTGGAGACAATAATCTGATGATGTATAAGAAGTAGACAATTGATTTGGGCTGTGAAGCAAAGAAATTCATCAGAAAATTGGAACGACGGTTGAGGGAGCGAGGGGGCAATCAGCGCCGGGTATTTCCTCTCGCCATCCAGCGAGGAACCTACTGGCATCATGGGGACGTTTGGGCGGGAGGCGGTAGGACTAATATTATGATGATAATTAACATTAAGGCGGCTGGCAGAAACTGGATGAGAAGAACCGAAGAACGGGTTCAGTGGCGCGCCTTGGGAGAGGCCTATGTCCAGCAGTGGGCTCTTGCAGGCTGATGATTATTATTATTATTAAGATTGATATTACGTTATTTTGACTTTATTGTAAATTACGTAAAAAATTTACTATATAAATATAGAAAGTTCTTATAACATCAAAGGCTACATAAAAAAAGGTTTCTGCTCTACCTGACAAATATAATGAAGATTGTCGGATTTGACATTAAACCTTATTCTTCATGAGTTTTTAATTTATGAGAAATTTTGCCATTTACGGTAATAAATAATTTTTTTATGAGGTTCACTTTAAATCTGCTATGTATTACCAAAGATAATATATACATAATAGAGTGTATTACTAATTTATTCCAATAGCTTTGGATCATATAAATATAGTTCTCAAACGTCAAACATCATTACCGTGCCGCAGCATTCGTCATCCCCATGAAACAGGTTGGCAGCCATCCTCACAATCTCGGCCTCCATTTTGTTCACACCCGGGAACACATCAGCGTGGAGAGGGTTGGTGTACGCCGTAAGGGTGTACGCCTCGCAAGCCACTTTGGCAATGTCTTGGTTCACGTGGTAGACGGCGCCGGAGACATTGCCTGCCTTCCAGTCGTAAACACCTGGGAGATAGAAAAATATTCACTGCATACAAATTAGCACAATTTTTTTTTTATTAATTTGTCTTTGTATTAGCGCAGCAGCGGCGCAGATGAAAGTGGGCCTAATCCACAAGTTTCAAGTCGCTCAGCGAGAGGTCTATTCTCGGATTCTGATTCATAATGAGGAGATCTGACGACGAACGAAGGTCACCGACATAGCCTAGAATTAGCGAGCAGAACCGATGCGACGGCCGTTGGGGAAGACGAGTTCTGTAGTGGGACGCCCCGCCGCCAGGTGGACCAACGACCTGAAAAGGTGGCCGGAAGTTGCTGGATGCGGAGGGCGGAGGAACGGATGTAGTGGCGTTAATTAGGGCAGGCCTATTTCCAGCAGTAGACGTCTAAGGGCTGATATGATTGATGATGGTGATACAAATTGGGAAATAGCAAGTACAAATTGAATAAAATGAATCATCATCATCATTAGGTTATTTTTGTCTCCACTGCAGGAGCACAACCCTCTCTCATCTGCCGGAGACAGACGGAGGATTTGGACTACACTCCCCGCGCTGGCCAGACGGGTTGGGGAGGCCTGAATGATGTTTTATAATCTTAGTCGCCTTGTACGACATCCACGGAAAGAGTCGGAGTGGTCCTATTCTACTCTACCGGAAACCACACGGTAATAAAATGAATCACCGTCTTATATAGGTATCATCATGACCGGTCAGTATGGGGAAGTCAGAAACTATAAGAGATACAGTATATTGTTCTAAGGAACAATTACTTGCGTTGTTCTGCACACTATGTCAGTTAATTTCTTGTATAATCTCAGAATCGATGTGACCACATCAGGATTATGGTCAATTTATTTATTTATACTACTAGCTGTTACCCGCGACTTCGTCCGCGTGGACAACTTAACATCACAAATATTTATGTATTTCCAGTAGGAATATAATGTTTTTTCGGGATAAAACTATTCTATGTCCTATTCCAGGGCCTAACCTATATGTGTACCAAGTTTCATCCCGATCCGTCCAGTGGTTGAAGCTTGATTGAGTAACAAACATCCAAACATCCAAATGCCCAAACTTTCGAAATTATAATATTAGTGGGATATCCACACAAAGTAAATAAGTATGGATGGATACATATCTCTGCCTACCCCTCTGGGACCAAGGCGTGAGCATTATGTATGTATGTATGTACATATCTATATACGGTATTAGCAGTAGACAATTATAATAGTGTTACTGATAAAACAATGTTATCAACTTTTATTGTCAAGGTAATTTTAGAATGGTTGTAAAACTATTCAATGAACTGTGTTGATAAGGAAAGAGAGGAGTTTGAAGACAGAAAGTACGTATGAAATATAACAAAGAAGTATAATTATGTTCCGTGCAATTCAGATTGCGATGAGAAGCTGGCGTGGGTGTGAGGGCTGTAGTGGGTGTGGGAGCGGGGAATAATTCTATAGACCACGCGAGCGGAGCCGCGGGCATAGCTTGTCTAACATATTTCTGTCAGATGCGTTGCAGTCTGAAGGGTAAAGACGAACAAGTAATTGCCCTTAGATGCATAAGTACGAACCATCTATTGTAATCTCTATGTATCCTTAGGGCGCAACGCAATATGAGTAACAGAAGGTACTACTTATATTTGAATGAATAAATATACTTTCATCATCAGTATCATCGGGTTGGGGAGGCCTGATTGACATTTTATAATGTATTCCCTTAGTCGCCTTGTACGACATCCACGGGAAGAGTTGAAGTGGTCATATTCTACTCTACCGGAAACCACACGGCAATGTTTCTATTGTATCAAGCCTATTATGCCTATTACGCATGTTGAATATGAATGTTTGTACCCAAGTCTTGGATGTTTATATATTTATTTAAGTATGTCTATCCGTTATCTAGTAACCATAGCACAGGCTGTGCCTAGTTTGGGACTGGATAATTCGTGTGAATGTCTGACGTATTTATTTATTACTAGCTGTGCCCGCGGCTCCGCTCGCGTGAACTACAGAATCGCTCCCACTCCCGCTCCCGCTTCCGCTCCCGCTTCCGCTCCCGCTCCCGCTCTCGCTCTCGCTCTCACTCTCGCTCCCGCTTCCGCTTCCGCTTCCGCTCCCGCTCCCGCTCCCGCTCCCACACCCACTCCCCTTTTCCCACGCCCACTCCCACTCCAATTCCCACTCGCAGCTCAAAATGTAATCCAAACACTTTAGTATATATTATCTTTGTCCAAACTCATCGCAATATGAATAGTACGGAAATACTATTATGTGCAATATATTGCATACTAACCTTACCTACTAATGTATTTGAAATCTAAAAATGTCTATAACTTTTGATTGAGTTAGCCGATTGTGATGAAATAAAGACTAAATGTTAAGTTAAGTTAAGCCCCATGTTTCTGTGAAAAGTCCATAAAAATCCGTTCAGTAGTTTTTAAGTGATGCGTGCACAAACTCACAGACAAACAGACAAACAGACAAAAATTCCAAAAATGATTGAAATGTGTTTTATTACTTATCCTTAGACCCCTCAATTTTTTTTTGCAAATATCTTCAATGTACAGACACGTGATGTTTACGATTTTATTTATAAGATTTATTTATGTCCCCAACCAGAACCAGATTGTACAAAGTTGTCTGTACCCAGTGGGAATCGAACCCACGGACGCTGGCGCTTTAGTCTAATGACCGAGCTACTAGGAAAACAAAGCTGTCAGATATGATATTATAGAAATTGTATTTAGTAGAGTAAAATACCTAAACTGAGATGATCTTTAACTTCCTCAGCTATTTGCTCCTCCGTCAGCCCCGTCTCCGGAAGCTGACGTCTGACGGTGACGCCGGCCAGTCTCTTAGCGACGTCCTTTCGGAAGTCTCCTTTAATTTCCGCCATCTTCTCCTCGATCTTTCTCCTCACAATCGGAACACAGCGCAGCCATCGAAAAAACTCTTTGCGTAATCTTGTGGTCACACCTGAGAGACAATTAAAATTCGATCATTAAAATGTGAAGGTAGTTTATTTCATCGCAATCGGCTAACTCAATCAAAAGCGAATTCATAGTTTTCCAAAACTCTCATACATCATTAATACCTACATATGTATACACTATATACCAAAGAAGTGCAATATTCGGCGAAATTCTGATAGCGATGAGTTAGGACTACGTTTGGAGCGAGAGTAGGAGTTGGTGGCAGTTGGAGCAGTAACAGGAGCGGGGAATCAAAAAGTTTAATTTTGTAGTCCACGCGAGCGAAGCCGCGGGCACAGCTAGTAATATAATACTAACAGCATAATACCACAAAGTAATCTTTAATAGTACCTAACTGTCATGAGTACAAGTTTTATGGGCGAGTGTCTTCTCAGTCTGATAGAGCACATATTGTAGCGGTACAAAGTCCACAATGCGCTTGTGTAAATATGCAGTCCAAATGCGATAGAATGTATAATGTGATCTTAACTACGAGGTAAGCCAGTAAAGACGTAGCCAGTATCAAGATACGAAGAACTGATCAAGGTTGCAGTCATTCTAATTAGATGGTCAATGTCCAATAAGATTGCATTGAAATAAGCAAGAGATTAAGAAAATAATAAAAAGGTGATACAGGTTTCTAAAACACATACACGAATCACTCACAAAGTTTTTATGACTGTGTTAAGCTGGTGTTTTTTTTTTCTTTTTATCTGTAACTATAATCTTTGTGTAGAGAAAATAAAAACATGTATAGTTTTTTATAGGCAAATTATTAAAAATTAAAAAATATATATGAGCTAAGCAGAGCTGGAGATCTTTAATCTGTAGGGTCGCCCCTCGCATTTTGTAGTGTACATAACAAACTGTATATGAATATATATTTTTTTATAATCTCTGTTACTCTCAAAGTACATGTACAATATAGAAAATCATTACATATAAGGTGAATATGTTGTAAAAGAAATACACTTTAGAATTATTATTTTCATAACTTCCAAATATTGAATTTAGAATGTCTAACAAATCATTTTCTAAAGAATTTCTTTAAAATATTAATGATGATACAATTCAATCACTCTTTATTGCATGATAAATTGATAATACACAGATTCAATAATAAGCAATAAGCTTACATTTGCATCTACACTGGTTCCTGACACACAAGACATCCCATTTTGGATGCTAGCATATTCAATGTATTGTTTCTGTCCAATAAATATTTAATTATTACTAGCTGTTGCCCGCGAATTCGTCCTCATGGACAACTTAACATCACTAATTATTATGTATTTACTGTAGGAATGGGATGTTTTTCGGGATAAAAACTATCCTATGTCCTATTCCAGGGCCTAACCTATATGTATGCAAAGTTTCATCATGATCTTTCCAGTGTTTGAAGCGTGATTGGGTAACAAACATCCAAATATCCAAATGTCCACACATCCAAATATCCAAATGTCCAAACATCCAAATATCCAAACTTTCACATTTATAATTAGTAGGATTATTTGTATTATTAAATGGTAGATTTTTCTTAAGAGGATAAGAATAGCAGAGAAGAGTAAAAATTATTCAGTTAAGCTACGAGCATAGTTTCAGAAAACAAGTAATAGTGTGGTTTTTATTTTAATCATGAAGCAAATTACCTAGCGTCTATGCTAGGGCCTCTTCGTTTTTGGATTTAAAACATTTGTTTCATTGATTTATTTTAATTCTAATAAAACTATTATTGATTGATGTATACTCACTCTCTCTCCCATTATAGAGACTGTGTGCCCATACTACAGCCAGAATGGAGGAGGCAGTCATTGTGACGATCTGCCATGGCTCCCTCCCCTCAAACATCTTGTTTACGGCTTTCAAGGGCTGCGGGCGCTCACTCATGGCTAAAAATAATAATTAGAAATATTTGCATTTTTTTCTATTATTATTTATTAAGTTTGCCTCTAAATCTTGTGTATGTAAAGAATAAAAAATAATTGGCCTTATTTCAATAAATTTCTTAGTGAAATATTACAACACATACACTTCTCTAACCAGAATTTTCTAACTAGAATTTTCTTCTGTACTATGGAAATTGAACAAAGCTAGGACAATTCACAAATAACATCCAGACCAGGACCAACTTAACCAAATTATACAAAGTTGCTAATTCCTATTGGGAATCGAAACCCATGACCTCTAGCACTCAAATCCCATTACCAAGCTAGTAAGGCCAATGAAGTGGTCAAAATAGAATCATTTAATAGTTGGCCTAAAGGCAATTTAGAGCCCTTTAATATAAGAAGGTTTATGAAGCCACATAGTATCAAAAGACCTACCTACCTAACTGAATTTACAAAAGAAGATTCTCAATCATTCCATCTTCTTCACTTCACATCTTCACACTAAGCACATATTTGATAAGAGTTCAAAGCATTTCTCTATACACTCATGTACAAAAGGCACTATAAAAATATTGTACTTTTTGGGGTGAAAATTTGTCTGAGGCATTGTTAGTAATAGGGGGAACTTAGATTTCATTTCCCTGCGAGTGATGTCATTATAATACCCCACTTCACCCCTTTTTGTAGACCCTAACCCTCAAATGCTAAAACCAGTCTTAATTTTAAATAAAGTGTACAAGAACTTTATTGATTGAATACATTTTATTAGTTTAAAGTGTAGGAAAGGGGGCACTGAGAAAAACGTCATCAGTAAACTTGTAGGTTGGCAGGAGCACCGCATACGCCGAGTGAGCGAAGCGAATGTGCCGCAGTGGGGGCCGGCGAGTGCCAGTTTTTTCATAGTTCACCCTTTCGTACATACTTATAAAAAGCAAAAATTTAAAAAACTTAGTTACCTTACCTATTATTTTTTAGTCAATGACCAAGCAGCTACTCACCTGGCAATCAAAGTCGAATAATAGGAAAAATAACAAATCTTATCACAAATTAGCCCTCAATCAATTCTGTTGTCAAGTCCATAATCACTATTTGATAAAAAAAATGATTAGACTTACAAGAAGTACTTTTGCTCAGTAATTATCTATAACAAAGTGTTTACAGATGAATTAGAGTCACAATAATTAAAACAAAGGCCAAAGTACTACACGGAACAACCAGTGTACTATCAGACAGAACAGAACTGTCAATAACAAGGAGCGGTTATGGTGACTGACAAAGCCGAAGCGATTTGTGGCGAAACGCCAAGATCAAGCTGCTCAACTCGTCAGGGAACGACGAGCTGAGCCTACCAACTCCATACATCCCAAAGATTAATTCATTTAGATAAGCGGTAGCGATTGCGATTGAAAAATCGCCTAAAATTACTCTTTACGAACAACTTGCAATATCCAATAGGGATATGATATATTATTATTATGATTATTACTTATCATTAATGTTCCTCGAATAAAGTATTAGTATAAAGAAAGTATGTTTTCGTTATTCGGACCCGTTACTCTTTAACAACCCGAAATACAGCTGTTTCACATTTTATCAACTTCACCGACACGTAAAAACTTTTCAATACACTTCACAATAATAATATGTAAAACGCATACAAGAAATAAGGGGAAAACAGGAGACTGAGAATAAATTAGCATTAAACGTATATTATATGTATACGGTTCATGTCCCTGGGTTGAACCTGATAATACATTTCCAGCCTCATCCAGGGGATCATCAGCTGTCGACGTATAGGTACCTAATCACTGCAATTTTGAAGATCTTCTGTTCATCTTTTAGATTCGAGTCATAATTAGGAATTCATAAGGAATGGAAGTGATACTGTGACTGTGAACTACTGTGCTTTCCGTTCCCGCTAAAGCTTTGCTAATGTAGCCATGCCCTTAGAGCGAAGTGATAACCAAATGTCAAATGTTACAAAATATCATCGCTAGATGTCACTGATTTGAAGGTCAATGACATAAAGGAGCGCTCTCATGTTGCAATCCACTCAATTTGATAAGACTGATATCGGATGCATGGCATCACTATTTAAACAGGAAACTCCTCGTCGAAAACCACCTTGACGATTTTTTTTAAACTAGAATGACTGTTCACGTAGTGAGAGCACTCGAGAAAATGATCTGTAACAAAAACATTTCATCGTTGCTTGGTGTTCGGATCGTAAGTCGTATAATGTAAATGACCCTTAAGACTGACGTTAGTAAAGTCGTTCAGAAATTGTATTGTACTTTTAATTTAAATGCATAAATGTTTTAATATTTCGGATGCTTAGAACTAAAAAACATATTGCGAATAAACAATGTTAGTTTTAATTACTTTTCAGAGGTTTCGCAATTAATCAATAACTGAGTTGGCCGGAGCGGGGGCGGGGAAAGAGGAGGGAGAGACGTAAACCAAAATATAGCTGTCATAATGAGTCATCCTCCAGTTTCCTGTATTCCAAACACTGGCAAAATGTCGAAGGCTAAAAAAGTTATCGAAGAAGCGAAAGAAATCAACAATCCCGAAATAGATTTGGTCGATAAAGGTATCTCGAGCCTCGACGAAATCCCAGGACTATGTAAGTTACTGCCTTGCAGTTGTTTTTCCTTTTACGGAACAAGTTTTGAAACTCGTTTCGAAATCGATCCTCCCTTCTCTTCTCTGTGATTTGATCAATGAACTTTGCATTCGTATGTCTTAATTAAATTACTTTTTCAAAGCTAAATTAAATTATGCGGGAGAGTAAACCTTTGGAATCAGCTGTTTTGGTTTTTTAGCAAATCTGATGATATTATTTCGACCACTCCCACGGCTGGCTCGAAATTGGCAGAATTCTAATAAAGAGAGGCCATCAAATAAATAAGGATAAAGGATATAATTTTGCAGTCTGTTCTTGAATTGCCTCATCACCTATATTTATTATCAGTAAGACAAATATCGGAAATATTGCCCCAAATACCACTTAACACAAAGGCAGTATCAAAAATAGCACAGGCATACCACCTACTACCATTTCACACCTAAGCGTAAAGACTTGAGCGATGAGATATGGTTAAAACGCGCAGTTTATGTTTCTAAAGTAAAATTAACACCTACACAGTTGTTTAATTTATTGTGAAATGACTTGTTGGGCCAATTCATACCCAAATGGTTATTAGGTACCTACAAAATCATTGTAACAGTAACACAATACTATCTAAATCTTGCTTTACTCTGTACTCCATTAAAACAAGAACAATTAATTCCTTACTAACAGAACTTAATCTAATGCATGTAGCACTAATATACTCACAGCTATATATTTTACCATTAATAAGTATTTGGGATGCTGTTTTCCATAATTAAATATGGAACCATTGCATATTGTTTTGTTAGTAAAATTCTCCTGTTTTAATGAGGTACAGTGGCATAGTATTGTAATCTCGTAGCCATAGATAATAGGAACTTGTACAGCACTGATTTACAAATTAATTACTGTCAGGCTGTTCTCGTTGTCCAAAAATTCCGTTATTTTACTTTCGTAGGGGTGCTGGAAATGTCTGGGACGGACAACATGAGGTTCAGTGGACATACACTCGACAAGACCACAAAGGCCAAACTCACTTTGGAAAACTTCTATACGAATCTCATTACCCAACATTACGAGAGGAAACAGAGGTTAGAAAAGCTTGAGGAGTCATTGAAGGATGAGAGTTTAACTGATAGTGAGAGGCAAGAGAAACGACAGCAGCATGCGCAGAGGGAGACTGAGTTCCTGAGGCTGAAGAGATCCAGGCTCAGTGTTGATGATTTTGACCCACTAAAGGTAATAGGAAGAGGTGCATTTGGCGAAGTGCGGCTAGTGCAGAAAAAGGATACAGGCCATGTTTATGCAATGAAAATACTCAGGAAAGCAGATATGTTAGAAAAAGAGCAGGTTGCTCACGTCAGAGCAGAACGTGATATTCTTGTTGAAGCCGACCACCAGTGGGTAGTAAAGATGTTCTACAGCTTTCAGGACCCTTTGAACCTCTATTTAATAATGGAATTCCTTCCAGGAGGTGACATGATGACGCTACTCATGAAAAAGGATACTCTGAGCGAAGAGTGTGCACAGTTTTACATAGTCGAGACTGCTTTAGCCATTGATAGTATACATAAGCTTGGGTTTATTCACAGAGATATAAAACCAGACAACTTGTTGCTGGATGCGCGCGGGCATATAAAGTTGAGCGACTTCGGGCTCTGCACTGGTCTCAAGAAAAGTCACCGCACCGACTTCTACCGTGACCTTTCGCGCGCTACACCTTTCGACTTCATAGCAACATCCTCATCATCAGCATCGGCGATGGACTCGAAGCGCCGCGCGGAGTCGTGGAAGCGTAACAGACGAGCGCTAGCATATTCAACTGTTGGCACACCGGATTACATAGCGCCTGAGGTGTTCTTGCAGACAGGCTATGGACCACAGGCTGACTGGTGGAGTCTCGGGGTAATCATGTATGAAATGTTGATTGGCTATCCGCCGTTCTGTTCGGAATCACCTCAAGAGACTTACCGTAAAGTAATGTCATGGCGGGAAACACTAATCTTTCCACCCGAAATTCCAATAAGTGAAGAAGCAAGGGAGACCATTGTGCGATTTTGTTCGGAGTCTGAACGAAGGCTGGGCGCACAGGGTGGCTTTGAAGATGTCAAGTCGGCGTCGTTTTTCCGCGGCGTGGATTGGTCGCATGTACGGGAGCGGCCGGCCGCTATACCTATCGACGTGCGCTCCATAGACGACACATCTAATTTCGATGATTTCCCTGATGTCAAACTAGAAATTGAGGCCCCCACAATTCCACAAGACCAAGAAGGCGAGGTAGCTTACAAAGACTGGGTATTTATGAATTATACCTTTAGGAGATTTGAAACACTCGCCCAGCGCTTTGCTACTTTAAAGAAGTAAGGTACACTGCCCCTTTAGCTACCAATTAGTGTAAATGAACATTTTACGAAAGTATTCTCAAGTATTTTCTAGTTGAATGAAATGAGTGGATGAAATTTTCTGTAATAGTTGTTGTACTTGGTGTCTGTAATGAAACAATGTATTGAAGATAGTTTATGTAACATTTAACAAAGTTATTGTTGCTTTTAATAGTGCTGTCAAGTTCCTGAACACAGTTACATGGATTATGTTATTAATTACCGTCCTGTCCTGACCTGTAGGCATGACAAAGACGGCGTACTCATAGCATAATAATAGTGAGAGGCTAGTTTTTAAGATTTATACAGCATGAAATCGAAATCTAAAGATTTTAACAGGTTCATTTACGCATGAGTCAATTGGAAACAATCTGACTTGCATACCATTAAATCCACTGGTTAGAAAAATTGCACGCGATTTACACGTTAAAGGTCGGCCTTTTCTAAAGCACGTCCCCACCTTCGGTCCTCTGCCCATTCAAATCCTCAAGTTGCTTTCAAACACCTTTTTTAAATTGTCAGTTGTCGTCGACTGTGGATAGAATAGCGAGACGATAAAGCACTTGCTGTGCGAATGCAATGCATTAGCTGCAAGGCGAATGAGTGTCTTGGGTGTGGCTTACCCTGAACCCAAGGGCTACAGGTTTGTGCCCCTCAGCTGCATAGAAGTTTTTATGCAGCGGACTGTGCGGATGGAAGCACAGTATAGGCAGAGGGGCTAACACATAACACCCCACAGGGTCGACGTGTCGCCGGTACACCTGGCCCCCTATTAAAAGTTAAGTCGTCAGCACATCCATTCTGCAATTAATAGGAATTTATTTGCTCTTTTTTTGGATAAAGCTTAACACTCACCATACTAATCCGCTACAGCGGGGGACCGATTTAAAGGACCATCTGAGAATTGTGTCAGTTACATATAGCAGCACTGCAATTGGAAGTTTGACATTAGGTGTTCTATAGGTTGTTGCTCCCTCTCCCTTACCGCATCTTATTCCCCGAAATCCTATAACTCAATCCTCGGTTAAGGTGTACAAAAGGGGGCGCCGGAAAATTCACACCAATCAGAGGTTTTTTTCCTTAGCGCCCCCTTTTGTACACTCTTGACCCAATCCTCCAT
Source organism: Esperia sulphurella (assembly GCA_947086405.1). Classification (NCBI taxonomy): domain Eukaryota; kingdom Metazoa; phylum Arthropoda; class Insecta; order Lepidoptera; family Oecophoridae; genus Esperia; species Esperia sulphurella. The sequence continues at coordinate 3,408,511 of OX352266.1, forward strand.
TATCGATGACAACAAAAAAAATTTCACGTATTTTTATGAGGCTATAAAGACTTAATAATATTTCTGTAAGATATTTTTCTTACAAATGGCTTATTATGTAACGCATATTGTTATTATGTCAGCTACCTGTTAATATCTATGTGATTTCATTTCCTTTTGTATAAGGGTCATGACACATTGATCGACGACCTTTCGCTGTTTGCCGATTTAAAAAGTTACTTACATGCCGAATCACCGCTTACGGAGCCGTACGGAGGCGTACGCAGCTGTACGGACGCGTACGCAGATCCCCGTCGATGACCGATCGCGTTTCAGTTCAGTCGGCCTCCTTTGCGCGTACGTCACGAAAATGCGAAAGGATGCGTACGCTGTCCCACACTTTGTGATCGTTTTGTATGGACAAACCGTCGAACGTCGTCGTCGATCAATGTGTCGTGACCCTAATTATCGCATAATACTAATATAGGATTTATTTATTTGTACCACCGATCTCTATGTACTTACTAGATGGAGAGTGCCAAACAATCGCTCTGTTCCACGCAACTGCGGCTCGGGGAGCCGCAACTCGTTCACATACACTTTGAACTTTTGCAGTTACTACGTAGAACATTTAATTATTTACTAAATATTTACGCTATTTATCCGTAGCGTAAATATGTAGTAATAATTAAATCTTCTGCGTAGTAACTGCACAAGTGTCAAAGGGAATGTGAACGAATTGCGGCTCCCGGAGCCGCAGTTGCGTGGAACAGAGCGATTGTTTGGAACGCTCCATCTAGTAAGTACATAGAGAGCGGTGATTTATACGTAACAACCCTTTACCACGCGGTGTGGTTGAAAAAATCGCTGGCTTACCGCATTATTACCGCATAGCTCCTGCTTAGGTGTGATTGTGTGTAGGTAGCATTACAAACCTGTACGACTGTCTGTCCTTTACCTCATAATAATATTTAATTATTGTAGTATTAAGTACTGCAAGCTACTTGCTACTTTTCTGAGGCACGACATACGACAGAATATGTATTCTCGGTAGCAAAAACAAGTATGGAAGCCGACCCGCAAATAAATTAACTTACAACTACACTAATATAAAGAGGAAGATTTGTATGTTTGTAACGAATAAACTCAAAACTACTGGACCGATTTCAAAAAGTCCATCAAAATCGGTTCAGTAGTTTTTACGTGATGCGTGCACAAACAAACAGAAAATTTTTATTTATATATGTTCTGTTACCTATCCAAATCTTTTTGCAAATATTAAATGTACAGACACTCGAAGTTTACGTTATTATTTATTAGATTCCCCGAGAGAGTATAAAATGCTCAGTTTTTGCTTCCAAGTCTATTTATTCGACCTAATCTCATTTTATTCAATGTAATTCTGATATAGTAGTGACATCGTTTTGACTAAGTTCCGGCTAAAATTTGTCACAATTTGCAATTTCATAACATACCACCAACGATCTCTATGTGCTTACTAGATGGAGCGTTCCAAACAATCGCTCTGTTCCACGCAACTGCGGCTCCGGGAGCCGCAATTCGTTCACATTCACTTTGACACTTGTGCAGTTACTACGCAGAACGTTGAATTATTATTACTAAATATTAATGCTACGGGTGCCGTATTTAGAAGCCGTGTGGTTTCCGGTAGAGTAGAATGTATGTATATATGTAAACGCTTTATTGTACCAAAAATAACAACAACAACAATAATAAAATAGGAATTAAACTGTGTACAAAGGCGGACTTGTCCCACTTAGGGATCTCTTCCAGTCAACCTTAGAGTAACCGAAAGGACAAGTATAATGCGTTTAGTACCAAATTTGATAAAGAAATGTACCACACAAATGTACACACAGTAGAATAGGACCACTCCAACTTCTCCCGTGGATGTCGTACAAGGCGACTAAGGGAATACATTATAAAACATCAATCAGGCCTCCCCAACCCGTCTGGCCAGCGCGGGGAGTGTAGGCCGATACCTCCGTCTGTCTCCGGCAGATGAGAGAGGGTTGAGCTCCTGCAGTGGAGACAAAAATAACCTGATGATGATGATGAATGCTACGGGTAAATAGCGTGAATATTTAGTAAATAGTTAAATGTTCATAGTAACTGCACAAGTTTCATTGTGTGAACGAGTTGCGGCTACCGGGGCCGCAGTTGCGTGGAACAGAGCGATTGTTTGGTTCGCTCCATCCAGTAAGTACTTAGAGATCGTTGCATACCAATGTAGTCCATAAGCCATTCCTTAGCCAATAGTTCTAAGTCAGTGATTGTATGACTTTCAAAATTTACAATTATTTTAAATACAACACATCAAAACTATTGGGTTTGTGTATTTTTTCCTTTTCATCTTTATTATTGAGACCAACGAATCTATATATATTAGTAAGCCGTGTGGTTCCCGGCTTAGATATGGTCACCCACAATCTTCAATTCAAATCAATTGAAATATTCTTTTTTGTGCACCAAAACATATTCATTTTTTTATAAAAACAAAACTTACATAGAAGGGTGAATTTAGTGTACAACGGCGGCCTTATCGCTTTCAGCGATTCCTTACAGGCAATCTTCCCGTGGATGTCGTCAAGGCGACTAAGGGATTGCACTAAGGACGGGCAGAAGCGTTTTCCTGTGTGTATATTAAGATCATTACTGCGATTACCAATCCGCCTGCCAAGCTGGTGATTATGGCAAATCCCCCATTGGACAGCCCTCCAAAATGGGGAAGCTTATGTTCAGCAGTGGACGTATTTCGGCTGATGATGATAATTCTGTGCAAGGGCTCCAGGGTTCGATATCCAGCTGTACAAATATATTTACTGTTTTGTCGCTTAATAGAATACAGGATTATTCTAGTTTGGGTCATTATGTTAACAATTCTCGTAGCTCTAAAATTAGCTCTTGGTCTCTGTCAAATAATAGGTACTAATAGTTAATTGTTATTATTTTAATGCATTTTAAAGAAAGTAAAATTATTTTTAAAATTACAATCTTTAACAATTTTGTGACAAATTAATCCTGCATAAAGATATCGCCTCGTTGGCCTAATGGATTGGTTATTAGGCTCGTTCGCCAGCGGCCGTGAGTTCGATTCCCACTGGGAACATATACAACTGTACAAGTTGGTCCCGGTCTAGATGTTATATTTGTGAACTGTCCTATCCTTGTTTACAATACAATATACTTTATTGCGAAAACAAATACAGTTACACGTTATAAAAGTTACAAATAGTACAATGTAAGCGGTCTTATCGCTTTAAGCGATATCTTCCAGACAACCTTTGGGTAGAAAATATTATGCCAGAAAAATTGTAGGTAGCGTTGATTAGGAAATTTAAATGATAAATAGGTACTTATATGTTTAATTCCCATAGCATAGGAGAAAATCTTAATTTGGGATTAGACGAGTGTATTTATACGTATATATGTAATAATAATAATTTATTTCGTTTTTCATAACAATTCTTACAACTCATTACAATTAGTACATAAAGTATTTCAGAAACTATCAGATACATCTAGACCTCACACTAGGGTACCCTGTGTTGTGCGGCTAGACTCTTTGCATTTGATTTAGCAATGTGTGTGTGTCGATCAATGGGTGTGTGTTTGGTTGTGTGTGGATGTGGGGGGGTGTGTTTGTGTGTGTGTGGGGGGGGGGATGTATTTATATATATGTAATATTATATAATACAGTATTATGTACTACATATCATATTTATATCATGTTCATGGTGTAAGTTCATTTGTTTAGACATCCGTTGCCATTATATTTTCAGTGTTATCATAATCCAAAGTAAAGAGCCAAGTGAACAAAACTTTCTTGCATTTTGATTTAATTAGGTTTATTATATTAAGCATATCAGGTCAGGAATATACGTAATAATAAGTACTAAACACATAAAGAAAAAACCGTAGGCCGTACGTTTAAACCTAATTAGGACCGTACTGTAGTAAGTCTGTTTATCATTTATGTTTGCAGTCAGCCTATCGAACATAACTCGCCTATCCCTGAGCCACAACAAGATACAAGTGGTACCCGCGGGTTTGGCCAACCTACTCAACTTGGAGATACTGAACCTCGCCAACAACTTCATAGAAGAGCTCCCCGTCAGTCTGTCCTCTCTGCCCAAACTCCGGATCTTGAATGTGTCGCTCAACAGGCTTTACGGCCTGCCCAGAGGTTTTGGCGCCTTCCCAGTGTTGGAGATATTGGACCTGACATACAACAATTTGAATGAGAAGACGCTGCCTGGGAATTTCTTTATGATCGGTTTGTATAAATTTGTTCTCAATCAAAAACTACGTTTCTATCAAACATAACATACAAGTGAACATATTTAATTACCTACAACTACTATAGAAGCATCAGACGTCCTACGAGTTTGCGTGTGTGCGTAAATTATTGTAGGGCTGTTGCACCTAGCTTACGAGCATAACGGATCGAGAGAGGGACAACGTTATACGTCAACTATAATAGTGCTTCTCTTTCTAACGTCAATCTCCTCGGCGCGGTCGATATCACACTGGATACAGACAGGCGCGGCGCGAACCGAAACGCAGGCCAGTAGCATACTGCCAGCCGTGTTCTTTTCCTGGCGACGTTAACCTGGCAGCGATTGATTACGTAGTAATCCCACTAATATTATAAATGCGAAAGTGTGGATATTTGGATGTTTGTTACTGAATCACGCTCCAACCACTGGACGGATCGGGATGAATCTTTGCACACATATAGGTTAGGTCCAGGAATAGGACATAGGACAGTTTTTATCCGGAAAAAACATCTCATTCCTACGGGAAATACATAATGATTTCTGATGTTAAGTTGTCCACGCGGACGAAGTCGCGGGCAATAGCTAGTAATATTATAAATGCGAAAGTTTGGATGTTTGTTACTCAATCACGCTTCAACCACTGGACGGATCGTGATGAAACTTGGCACACATATACGTTAGGTCCTGGAATAGGACGTAGGATAGTTTTTATCCCGAAAAAACATGTCATTCCTACGGGAAATACATAACAATTTGTTATTTGTGTAGCTTCCACCAGCATATTTAAAAATAAATTAAAAAAAAATCTTATTTCTAAGGCATATTACTCAGTTGACGAATTCCTGAAAGATGTTTTAAAGTATATTACTTGACATTTGTGAATTTATGACATTATTTATTAATTATTATCTGTTACATATGTGACATTAATTGTTAAAAACATTTTTGACTTGTAATTTTTGTTACCAATAGCTATGATTATGATTATGATGTTATTGGGCCCGATTCTGAAGGCACACACTTAAAATTTGACAGCCTAAAATTGGTTTCGTCTTTATCTTCATAATACTATGTGACAAGGATAGCAACAGTTTTAGTGCTGTCAAATTTTAACGTTGTGCCTTCAGAATCGAGCCCATTATTAATTTAAAATGATTAATTCCGATGCCTGGTGATAACTACTAACCGATACAAACTACTTTGCAGAGAGTCTTCGTGCCTTATACCTGGGCGACAATGACTTCGAGTACTTGCCGCCGCAGATTGCGAATCTGAAAAATTTGCAAATTGTAAGTGTATGCAGTCTTTGCACTTTCATAAACTCAATCGATACCCTTTTTTGCCCGTAGTCCTACATGGTAGTAAAAATCCTTCCCGTAGTACTACCAAGCAGTCTAATCTGTGGTATAACATTCAATAGGTACACTAGAGTCATACATACATAATGCTCACGCCTTAGTCCCAGAGGTATAGGCAGAGACGATTTATCGCCACTGCGCAATATTGACGTGATGTGTTGCGAACAACATCGCCGCCTCCGTGTTGAGGTACCACGTTTATCTAGAGAAATAATTGTAAATAAAAATAATCGATTCAAATCACAAAACTCTAAAAACTTCTTGTTTTTTTTTGTTCTCAAAATTCAGGGAGCATAATAATTATGATGACTCGATTTTGATAAAAACCAAATTGAGCCAAATGTTCCTTGACGTAGTCTACCTTGGAGGTATCACGATCTGTGTTTACAGCCCTCCGGAGCGATCGGTCTACTTTCCCCATCGGTCTACTTGTCCAAATGGTCAACTTTCCTTATCTAAATAAAAAATAAAAATAAATGTGTGGGGACATTTCACACACGGCCACCTGATCCCAAACTAGGCAGAGCCTGTAATATGGGTATCAGACAGCTGATATACATACATAGATACATAGTATAATATAGTCTGTCCACTAGTTTTTCCCCATTCGTCTAATTCCCGATCGGTCCACTTTCCCCACCGGTCTACTTTCCCAAACTGTCAGTAGGATGTTTACCGAAATAACTATTTTAATGGTCACACATTATTTATACGCTTTTAATTTCAATTATCCCTATGCCTGCGTCATGCTCATTAATTTATTGTTTGATTTGCACAGGGCGAACTGAGTTAGAGCTTTTACGATGACGTCACTTCCGTTTTTGAAACTATTTCACTGAAATTGCTGTATCGTTATTTTTGATCCGATTTCAATATTTTTTTCATAGTATTTATTGAGTTTTTTAGCGTTAAATAACAAAAAATTACTGATCCCCATTAGGCATGCTTATTTGCATGCTACCTTTATAGTCAGACAATAGCAATTAGTGGATATTGAACCTTATTTGCCGTGTGGTTCCCGGCTTAGAATAGGGTCACTACTCTCTTTCTCGTGGGTGTCGTCAAGGCGACTAAGGGATTGCGCCAGGGACGAGCAGCAGCGTTCTCCTGTGTGTGTATGTTAAAATTATTACTGCAATCACCAATCCGCCTGCCAAGCGTAGTGATTATGGCAAATCCCCAAATGGACAACTTACCAAAAGTGATATTCTATTTTGGAGGCCTATGTCCAGCAGTGGACGTGTTTAGGCTGATGATGAACCTTATTACGCTTGTTTCAGTTGTCAATGCGTGAGAACGACATAATAGAGGTGCCCCGCGAGCTGGGGCAGATGCCCCGGCTGCGTGAGTTGCACCTGCAGGGCAACCGGCTCGTTGTGCTGCCGCCGGAAATCGGTAATTATATATCTCTATGATGTACGGTAATAATATTTGTTATGTAAATTTAATTGGGTAGTAAGTATTTTTATAAACATAAATTTAAATTTCTTTTACTTTACCTGCAATACTCTGTCGCTGTGTCTTTCTTATTTTCCTTCTGAAAGGTTGCCTGGATGATATCGATTTTAGTAATAAATGGTTTGTACAAAGGCGAGCTTATCTCTAAAAGAGATCTCTTTCAGCCAACTTTACAGGGTGTGAGACAAGGCAGAAAGAGCTCTAGATACTCTCTCTAAAGAAACAATATTGTTCACTTGACGCAGGGTCACTGGACCTGGCTAGCAACAAGTCAGTGCTGCGACTGGAGGGTAACTTCTGGGTGCCCCCCATCGAGGACCAGCTCAAGTTGGGGCCCTCGCACGTCCTCGACTATCTGCGCTCGGAGACCTATAGAGTGTGAGTAATTAACTGGCTTTTTATCCTAACTTTCCCGTAGAAAGACCGTATTATTTCGTGGTAAAATCTGCATTGAGAGAAGTTTTAGAATCGGTTGAGAGTACCTAAGATTACTCGATGTTACAATGATTTTTATACGGGGACTTTTATTACAAGTAAAAAATCTACTTTTAATATACATGAGTTGCCAGAGTTACAAAAGTTGCCATACCAAAAGTAGTCCAGTAATTTACATTTTTTGGTATCCAGTAAAATTTAAGTTTTTTGGAATCCTCGATTACAGAAAAAATTAGATACAGCAATTCATATCTGAAATGGGTATGGTTGTGTGCGTCCCAACTACCACATATAACATAATATAGCTATAAAATAGGTCCATAGTAAGGGTATATCGGTGTTAGGATCAGGGATGGGCAAAATCATTATTTTTTCAAAAAATCCAATTATTATTTTCCAAAAAGTCGTAATTAATCACGATTTTTTTTATTTTATGATATAGTTTTAACATAACATAGCTATAAAATAGGTCCATAGTAGGGGTATAATATCGGTTAGGATCAGGGATGGACAAAATCATAACTTTTTCAAAAAATCCAATAAATCATGTATTTTCCAAAAAGTCGTAATTAATCACGATTTCTTTTATTTTTATCGTAAAGAGACAACTATTGCGAGCGATAGCCTCTACAGCTTCAGTTGAGTTTTTTCTACATTTGGCATTGTTCATACTAAATTACGAAATAGATTGGCAACAGAAAAGGCTAGGAAATTAGTTTTTTTGTTTAAATATTATAATAATGATATTGATATACCAGAGGCAGATTTAGATAGTACGTACATGTGATTTATATATAAGACCCTTAATTTTTAAGTTTAATTCTTTGAAAGATTATTGATAATTCTTAATGATATAATTATGCCAACCCTGCCTACTATTGATCTATTAAGCTATAAAAAGGCTGCATATGTCAGTGTGCTAGTTGGGGTATCGCGTGATACACAACCGATTGTTAATACCAATTAATTGGTATTAATATATATGCCGTGTGGTTTCCGGTAGAGTAGAATAGGACCACTCCAACTCTTCCCGTGAATGTCGTACAAGGCGACTAAGGGAATACATTATAAAACATCAATCAGGCCTCCCCAACCCGTCTGGCCAGCGCGGGGAGTGTAGGCCAAATCCTGTCTGTCTCCGGCAGATGAGAGAGGGTTGTGCTCCTGCAGTCGAGACAAAAATAACCTGATGATGATGATGAATATTAAATACCAATCGGTTGGAGATCGCTAGCTTGTGTTTGTGGAAAAGAAATAACTTTCCTTTTCTTTCACAGCTTGTACAGCCGCCACATGTCTGCCAAGCCGCCGCCGCCGCCGCAGACGCTGGACAAGAGCAAGAAAGCGAGCCGCGCCAGATCCTAAACTCACTAACTTTACAGGCGGATTTTTATAAGAGGGTTTTGAATGTAGAGCTTGTAACGACCAGAGAACCACATTCAAGTGGTTGCAGTGTATAGATAAACATTGGGCTCGATTCTGAAGGCACAACGTTAAAAATTTACAGCACTAAAACTGTTGCTATCCTTTTCACACAGTATTATGAATATAAAGACGAAACCAATGTTAGCGCTGTCAAATTTTAAATGTGTGCCTTCAGAATCGGGCCCATTATCATATTTAATATCTGTTTGGTCTTGAAACCACTAGGGTGAACACAGGCTGCATTTGAACCAGCCAACTGCAAAATGGCAGGCCGCAATCCGCTGGCAGCATTCCTAATGCTGTTGGAGCAACTGCATAATCACAGAACCACCACTCCGCCCGCGCCACTCCCGCACAAGTGACTGAGATCGCTGGAGTACGCCCGTCAAATGTCATATTGATATACGTGCATCCTTTCATTCCTTTCTTTTTTTCACAAGATTCATCGAATTCACGAAAAGTTCGGTAGTAACTCAAACTTCTACCAACCCCCATTTTTTTGTCAACCGATCATGGAGTCTCTTTTTAAATATTCACATCTAGCTCCAAACGTATTCCTAACTCATCGCAATCTTAATTAGCATTACACTTCTTTGTTGTAAAGTGTATACTTACACGAAAGTAATGTTAGTTTATGAAAACTATAAATTCGCATAACTTTTGATTGAGTAAGTCGTTTGCGATGCGATGAAAAAGGCTTAATGTTACTCCGAACCAAGCCCTTTTTCTCTGAAAACTGCATCAGAATCGGTTCAGTAGTTTTTACGTGGCGCGTGCACAAATTAACAAACAGACAAAAAATCCAAAAATGTTCTTAATGTGTTCTATTACTTATCCTTAGACCCCAATTTTTTTTTGAGAAATATATTCAATGTAAGATTTTATTTATGTTCTCAGCTCTCCGTTTTATGTTGCACACACTGAAAGTCCTCTTATAAAAATCTGGTTTAAGTTTACGTGCCATAATACTTTATTAACCGTCAAATTGCAGAAAGGTTTATCCTTAGGTTAATGTTTGTCACAACGTCAACGTTTAAACATTCTGACAAAAATCGTTTTGGCAGACTTGGCGGATATTGAAACTGCGTCATTAAGTTAACAATTTGACAATAATAACATATATACAAAACAGTACAAAGGGCATACATAATGTCAATATCGCATTATATACCAGTTGACCTTTATATAAATATATATTTTTTATCTTCTCTACGGTGAAATCCTTCCTTGGCATTTCAGCAACTTTTCCTAAGCAGCGACGAATATAAAGAAAAATCTTGAGATATTATAATTAATTACTGCCTGAAACGAACTTCCTGAAGTAGATATGTCCAAAATATTGATTATGCCTATTCCCATATATTTACTAAGGGCACGTCACTAATCTTTTAATACATTAAAATAGTCGAGTGGCGCCCTCTACCGTTACTCAACCGCAACTCAAGTAAATCTTTCTGCAATGTCACGTCAAACTTCGTAATGCGCTAACATTCAAGGATTAATGTTTTAATATTAGTCTCTAAGGCAGTATTATTTAACTAAAGTATCGAGAGTTGTGCAAAAAGCAACTTTATTCCATTACACAATCTTATATGAAAATAAAATGTCACACAAAAACAACCATAAACAAAAAAGTCTTAATTATATACTAAGTTCGACTCAACTACACAGTAGTTACAATAATTTGTTATTCTCACTTCGTCCCTTAGTCGCGAATGCTATTTCGTTCTTTTCTATAGTGAGGGAAAGAGATAGCTGACGTGAAAAAGAGGTTGGGTACTACAGAATGTGACGTCACAGCTTCGTAGAAAGTCCCTTTCGCAAGCGGTCACTTACGGAAAAAGTCCCATTCGCAAATATCCCTTTTGCAAATTGTCCTTTAATGTTTTTGTATGGTTAATTCTTTGTATGCAACGATCTCTATGTACTACCAGGTGGAGCGTTCCAAACAATCGCTCTGTTCCACGCCAGTTAAATAACGCCGCACGCTACGGTTAAATAATGTCAATATTTAGTAAATAATTAAATGTTCTGAGTAGTAACTGCACAAGTTTCAAAGTGAATGTGAAAGAGTTGTGGCTACTGGCGTGGAACAGAGCGATTGTTTGGAACGCTCCATCTAGTAGTTGTAAGCAATTTTCTTAACCCCTAAATTCGACGACGCGGTTCCTTCTCATACTGAGACCCATTTAGATAACGCACTGTGTATATTTTTTTATATAATCGTATAAATATGTATGTCTGTGTGGACGACTGGGACATTTAGCGAATGGTACCTTGCGAACGGTACCTTAAACGCCTAAATCGTATATTTTTTGCGGCCTAATGTTTTTTCTACAATACTAGTCTGCCAGTGGTATAACAGCATGACGTGGGTTAACTTCCGATCGCCTCTCGTACTATAAATAATGAATCATTATTAATTATGTATCCTAGTTACCCACGTTTACATCAAATTTAACCCACTGCTAGGCAGAGGGCTTTTCCAATGACGCTGTATGAAATCTGAAGGTGCCTTTTATACAGTTAGTTAAAAATATTGGTGCTATAACTACAAAAAAAAATTAATACATCATTAAAACGTTTAATATTATTTTTACAAAAATATATATATGTGTAAGATTAAATTATTATTACTAACAAGTAACGTTTTTTATTTATTTAATGACTACCTACCTACTCAGTTCCAAAGTTACGTTCAGTCTGACCGCTTCGTTAGCCTAGTGGATTAGTCTTTAGACTGGAGCGCCAGAGGTCGTGGGTTCCATCCTACCAGCGACAGCTTTGTACAATTGTACAAGTTGGTCAATAGATCATTCATAAATAAATATTTCATACATGCATATCGCATATACATAAATTCTCTTATCAAAAAAAAATGACACTTTTTACAATTTTCATCTGGATAAATTGGTCTGAATATTATATTTGTAAATTGTTCTATCCTTGTCTAATACCCATCATAAAGGAGAAAAAAATGTTAGTTACATCTATTCCCTAAGTGTTTGTGTGCTGGTTTTCTAGACTTCTATGACTGATGAGTGCTAATTCTTCAATTGTCGAAAAACACTAAAGTAGTTAGCTTAAAGTCTAGAAAACCAGTTCCATCCTTTTTTGACAATTCCCAAAAGGCTGCCGAAGCACTTAAAGGCCTTCTTGAGTAGCACTGGACCGATCGAGCTGAAATTTCTAAGTAATTTTTATTAATTTATTTTTTGGGATATTTATGACATAACTAAACGGCTTAACTAACCCAGACCACAACAATGTTTTTCTTACATAATACAGTTTCATTACCTCGCTAACATATTCAAATACACTCCCGGTAAAAAGTATGGATTCGGGACCTTTTTCATACATTCTAGGGCATTTTGAGATTAATTGATCAAAGATGGTATGTTAGGCGTTTTGGACCTAATCCATCCATACTCCCGACAGCCAGCATCAGGAGTCACCAAAGTCGATCCTCGTTGGAGATCCAAGGCCTTAAAATGACTTCTGATGTATAAAAAGGATGTATTTATATTGTTTACCGGAAGTGTATATATCGGATGATAAGAACATGACTGTTGATACTTGAGTACATGCTCTGTAATGAAAAAAAATCTTCGTCCGCGTAGACGACTTAACATGACAAATTATTATGTATTTCCCGTAGGAATGGGATGTTTTTCGGGATAAAAACAATCCTATGACCTATTCTAGGACCTAACCTATGTGTGCCAAGTTTCATCACGATCCGTCAAGTAGTTGAAGCTTGATTGAGTAACACACATCCAAATATCCAAACATTCACATTTATAATATTAGTAGGATACATCGCGCGCGCGCGGAGTTAGATAACCGGCGACACCTCTCCGCTACCCGTCGTTATCTGCAGCTGACTAGTGAGCATATGTTTGATATCGCGTTATAAATATCGCATTTTATTCATATAATTGATTTTTTTTTAATTTTATTTCTTAATGTGATACTGAGTTACTGGAAAAAATATTAACAGTCATTTTATTATCACCCAGTGGGACCGATTCTGTAGGCACACATTTAAAATTTGACAGCGCTAAAATTAGTTTCGTCTTTATCTTCATAATACCGTGTGACAAGTATAGCAACAGTTTTAGTACTGTCAAATTTTAACATGGTGCTTCAGAATCGAGCCCACTATATACTTAAAAACAGTATAACAACTATACATTAAAATGACAGTTTGTTAAGCAGAGATCATTACCATTTTATATACAAACTTTCGCCTCTAATTTATTCAGTTGCTAAAACATTACACTTGTTTAACAGATGGTTCGTTCAGTTTATGAAGTCCGCTGGTTTTGTTGTCCTTGCGGTAACATCGAAAGCTTGAGTGATGTTTTCTTAGGATAGTAATTTGTTCTCAAAATGTTTAACAGATGGCGACACTAGATGATTACACATCACACACGAGTCTGTTTACATGATAATATAAATACTAGCCTATTTTACCCTGATATATTTCTCAGGATTATAATGGACGTCGCCATCTATGTAAAATGTACCATCTGCGAAATTTACACAATCTAAAGTTTAATATAATAAATAACATAAGACTCTAATTATATCACATGATTAATACTATATAAGTATTTTTGTATTTGTGGTATTGCATTTTGTACTGTCCGCTCTTTTCTGGTGATAGATAAATAAACTCTTTATTGCACACAAATTAAGAATAACAATAAGTACAAATTTTGGTGATATTCTGGCGCCAAAATTTAACTGTTATTGATGACGTAATTACCTTATAACCGGCTGGATTGCAAGACAGCAAAAGCCATAAAAAAGTGTTACATCAATGTCCATTTTAGATTGTGCTAATTTGAGAGATGGTACATGTTTACTGGACGGGTAATGTACGCCTCTGTGATTCATAGTTCTGATTACATTCGGTCAGCGCTTCAGGGGCTTCTTAAAATGAACAAGCAAGAACGGATTATTACTACCTTACAATTATTTTCAGTAAAACAAGAATCAGAACATACCATAACTAGGATGTCTAGGAACTATACATGATCACGGTCACATTAACATATTTAAAAAAATTGTAAATTTAACTTGGGTACAATTTTTTATAAATCGGGCGCCATTTTACTTAAACATAATCAAACTCAAGGCAAAAAACCTTGGTGCCACTATTGGCAACGCAAAGACTCACCAGCGCCCCTAGCGGCAGAAAATCGAATCTCCTTCAGCATTAATTTGACAGTTCGTAAGTAGATATGTGAAGTTACCGCAAGAACGTCACACTTAATTCTCAAGTGTAGTCTCTTTTTAGGTAGCTTTCAATTGTCTTTTGGGCGCACGAGTAATCTTTACGTCCCCATTGGTATATTCTGATTCTTGACAAATTGCATAAAATTATGCAAATAAGGCCACTGTGATTAAAAATACAGTTACATCGTATTTATTGCAAATCTCTTGTATGTAGGCGATAATGCATATTAGAAATGAGCAATTACCGATTACTTTCTTTAAATAATAACGACCTCCGTGGCGGAAGAGGTAGCTCTTGGACTGCCACGCCGGAGGTTGCGGGTTCGAATCCCGCTAGGGGCAAATGTTCGTATGATGAATATGAATGTTTGTACCCAAGTCTTGGATGTTTATATATTTATTTAAGTATGTCTATCCGTTATCTAGTAACCATACCACAGGCTCTGCCTAGTTTGGGACTGGATAATTGGTGTGAATGTCTGAGATATTTATTTATTTAATTAATTACAAAATTGCAATTTTTCGTTCTAAAAAAACAAGGTAGTATCAGATCGAACAATTCACGACGGCAGCCCCGTTACTTTTCGCGAGGGGTGAGCGCGGGAAGTCGGAAGTTAATCCGAACCTATCCGAAGGTCAGTATCTTAGTGTATGTATGCACACATGATGATTAGTGCGTAATGATAGAACTAACACAGTAACAATATAACGCATAGAATGAAATGTAAGCGATTTAGAGAAGTGGGGCGTGCCTTCCTAAACTGTACAATCCATACCAATAAGATTGCTACAGGGAGACCCTCTCTATAGCAGCAAAAATATAGTCTCAAGTCATATTTCAGTCATCTTTAGCCAGTCAAACGTCCCAGGTATTACAGTACTCAAGATGCAGTGACAACGCAGTCAACCTCTGAGCGTATAATAATTGCTATTATTGTCGTCTACTGAAATAAATTTCAATACTAAATTAATTTAAAATAATTGAAATTTGTTGCCCGTGACTTCGTCCGCGTGGACAACTTAACAAATTATTATGTATTTCCCGTAGGAATGGGATGTTTTTTCGGGATAAAAACTATCCCATGTCCTATTCCAGGACCTAACCTACATGTGTGCCAACTTTCATCACGATTCGTGCAGTGGTTGAAGCGTGATTGAGTAACAAACATCCAAATATACGAACTTTCACATTTATAATTTTAGTACGATAATAACTGTTTGTAGTTTTTTTTTGTGATTTTTACATCTGTATGTGGGACGTTTCAGTGGTTATCACCCCTTAGAGATTTGCAATAAAATCTATGAGTTGTAGCCGTCTATACCATAAGTTCCGAACTCCATCAAAGCTAAGCGGAGGCATGTGCGTAATCAACTAGGCTTTCATTTCCGCCGATCCTTAGGCTCACTCCCTAGTAAAAACTGTGTTTAGGTTCAAAACTTAGCTACAAACACCTCTTCCAGAGACTGTAACAATGGGTGTTGAAATTAATAAATAAAATATTATACATATTATTCTAAATAAAAATGAATATATTTGTAAATAAAATATTCATAAATTTTCTCTAATTTAAATAGTTGACAGTATTCATCCAATACCACTGGGTATTTAGGGTTAAACTCTAGTGATTTACCCCACTAAACATGAAATTGGACCAATAAAAAAAAATTGGTTATACAGTAGGTTAGAAAATATGTAGGGAGGATTTGCAGCTCGTAAATGATTATAAAAGCAGTTTTATTGAAAGTCCCTTTCAAAACCTATAAAATACTGGAGCGTAGCAACTTTTCTTATTCTTAACAGACTAGAGGAATCTAGCGCTTTATCAAGCGAAATTAGCGCCTAGCGCTTGCATACCTAATATTCATAGGGGGGGGGGGGGGGGGGGCTGTAGCTATGGGTAGGCCTGTACCACTTCGCATAAATATACAATAGGTAGAAAAATAGGCGAATCGCGTACGACTATCAATGTCAACGTCATTTAGCGGTTCAGCGTAACACTGACCTTCTTCCATGCGTATAGGATTCAAATTTGGCTTGCATTGATTTTTTTTCTGAGAAATTAAACTTTCTTAGGGAGTGCTTCTTCTCTACGTGTTATTACTTATTCTATTATTTGTAAGCTTTAAATGGGCACACAAAAACTTCTGTCGTGTAAAAGGCCTCTCCGGAAATGTAAATAGAGTTCAATATCAATTACACACATCTCCCCGCTGAGCTATGGAGCAACAACTACCTTTAAAGGTCGTCTTCTGTATCCGAGGAGTCGTCATCGGATATCTCCAGGTGGTTGCTGGTGGAGCTGCCTACGGGGGTGGGCTTCCTCTTCCTGTCCATGGAGAACGCGTAGGACTCGTAGTCCATGACCTCGTCGTCGCTGAGATGCGAGTTCCCCTCGACGAAGCTCGCGAACCTGATTTGGGAAGAGCTGTGCTGTCATTATATAATGGCCAAGAGAATTAACTGAGTTTTTATAAATACACTGTAAAAATGAATATACAGGATGTAATAGTTAAGTGTCGCCAGGGGATTCTTTTGTAAATACATATAAACGGGCAAACTCTGCAACTAGGCAAAAACCACTTCAAGAACGAAGCCGACAGGAGGATTAGGCTAGGCTGGACAGCATTTGGGAAATTACGTCATATCTCCTCGTCGCGTATACCACAGTGCATGAAGACGAAAGTTTTCAACCAGTGCGTTCTACTAGCAATGACCTTAAAGGCGCTGGAACGTGGACACTGACAGTGGGACATACTTGGGCACTTCGCGCGATCCTGACACACCTCACTAGCCTCACTCACATTCATCAATCTTTTCATGCACCTCCTTTTATTCTTCTCACTGCGGACCCCAGCCTTTCTGAGGACGTTACTAATTTGATCCTTGAATGTCCTCCTAGGACGACCTCTAGCTGTAGTTCCTTCCACATTCGCACTGTATATTACTTTTGTCAATCTTCTTTCACTCATACGCTCTAAATGTCCAAACCAACGCAACAAAGGACTAGTCCAAAAACTCAAGGTCGCTCAGCGAGCTATGGAAAGAGCTATGCTCGGAGTTTCTCTAAGGGACAGGATCCGAAATGAGGTGATCCGCTAGAGAACTAGTCTTCTACATAGATGTTGCGCGCCATCTATCAACATTGTTAGACGCACAGCGCCATCTATTGTTGACCGTTGAACTAAATCAATTGTAGACGTCACTGTCCATGAACTGTCAAATGTCATTGTCTTCTTTCATATCATTGCAAATAAATTACTTGAGCAAGGAATCCGCATGTTTGAAGTGGCAGTGGGCTGGCTACATTGGTGTTATGGGGTAAACGATTTCTCGAGTGCAGATCGCGACTGGACAGGCATAATGTGGGACGTCCCCGGCTAGATGGAGCGACGATCTGCGTAAGTCGACTGGCAGTGACTGGATGAGAAGAGCCAAATATCGGGTTCAGTGGCGCGCCTCAGGAGAGGCATATGTCCAGCAGCGGGCTATTGCAGGCTGATGATGATGCTCGGTCCAAGATAACGGAAGGACGTTGACGCGCATCTTTGAATATGCCATACCTTTTGGAGTCGTTCAGTTTGAGCATGATGTTCCACTGCGCGCAGTCCGGGCTGGCGCAGTGCTTGCGCAGCTCATCGAGCGCCTGCTTGGTCTCGCGCGCGCCCTGCGCGTAGTACTCCTCGCTGGAGAGCAGACGCAGCTTCGGAGGGAAGCGCCGCCGCCTGTGGGAAAGACAACAGTTATCACTATGGCCTAGACCGCCTAACGGCTTGGACATTTTACTCGAGCGCCCGAGGTCTTGGGCTTGATTCCCACTGGGGACAGACCGCTTGGTACAAATACGCTGGGCTACCCATAGAATAGGGAATCCTAGTTTGGGCGCCAGGCTACTGCTTGTAATAATATATCTACATAGATATGTCTAGTATAAGGACCCTAATGTTCTTGAACCAATAGTTATTTGTATTTGTAAATAGTAGAAGCTGCTCCCGTTCTGCATGTTATATTTGTGAACTAGCTGTGCCCGCGGCTCCGCTCGCGTGGACTACAGTTTCCGCTCGCGTTCCCACTCCCGCTCCCTATCCCACTTCCATTCCCACTCAAGACTTCCAGTCCCAAATCTAGCCTATGTTACTCAGGGGTAATGTAGCATTAGGGCGTTTTCGCACTTATCCGTATCCGATTCTTATTCGATTCGTATTCATTTCTGATCCGGTTTGGGCATCTTAGTAATTGTATGGACGTTTGCGCACTCATACGTAAAGGGTACGTATTCGATACGTAAATTCTCAGTTCGGATCGTTTACGGATCAAAACCGAGCCGAAGTGGCCGCCATATAAATTGTACGTACGCTTGCCCACTACACTCGATTAAAAACGGATCAGTGCACAGACGCTATACGTGAATTTTCCCAGCCGTATTTTTACGTATCGAACAAGAATCGGTGCGAAAGTGCGAAATCGCCCTCATAATGGTGACAAAATTTTTGAAATCGGTCCAGTAGTTTTGAGTTTTTTCTTTACAAACATACAAATCTTTCCTCTTTATAATGTTAGTGTAGATGTCCAATCCTTTTTTATTTTCCATAGCACAGAAGAAAATCCTAGTTTGGGATTAGACTGTATTGTTAGATATGAAACAATTTATCAAGTTTTATTACGCGTGCGCGCCAAACGCACAGAGTATCAATGACATCTGTCAAAAAGCCTTCGCCCATAGACAATGATCTGTCACGTCTCACAGATAGAACATAATTTGTAGTATTATGGCGGTGTTGCCCTTATAGTATAGTAGCTGTTGCCCGCGACTTCGTCCGCGTGGACAAGTTAACATCACAAATTATTATGTATTTCCCGTAGGAATAGAATGTTTTTTCGGGATAAAACTATCCTATGTCCTATTCTAGGACCTAACTTATATGTGTGCCAAGTTTAATTATGATCCGTCCAGTGGTTGAAGTGTTATATATTATATTATATTATCGTTATATTATAAACATCTAGTTTATAATATTAGTAGGATACAGGTAGCTATTGTTAAGTGAGTAATTTAATATCAATCAATATAACAAAGAAAAAAAGCAAATGGTTGTCCTCCACGATTATAGCAAAATAAATTTCAATCATGCTGATGATCTAACAACCACGCTTTTACATGAACCGTAACAGTTAATACATGAACTTGTTGTGTTGATGAATAAATTCTCGTTTTTTTTTGAAAGTTACATTACTGTAGCCCTCACCAGTAGCCCTGTATCGCGCGCATCCACGACGCCGGGAAGTACTTGGCGGTGAGCGACGCGACTATCACTGCGGCGGAGGCTTCCTGGTACTCGCTGCTGAAGAATATCATCAGAACGCCACCCGCCTATAACCATGTAATGACAAATTGATTGATAATTCATTCGCGTGCAGGACTTGAACCTGCGACCTGGCCATTCCGGTGAATATCCCCGTTTGATACAACTAGCTCGGCCACCGCTAGTGGCAAATGGAAATAATATTGCCCAACGTACACGAGTTACAACGTACTCTCATACACAAGTTGTGTAGAATTGACATTTTGTATACTATATTTTTGATTATTTTTTGACATTTTGTACACTATTTTTTTTTTGACGATCACATTAACTCTGACCTTTTACGTAAGTTAATCTATGTATTAAAATTTGTAATGTGAAATAAAGAAATCTAATCTAATCTAATCAATCACCACCACCAGGGGAGAAATAGGCCATTTCTTACCAACCGAGCAATGGCGGTAACTACTGATGCGAACTAACATCTGTAGGGTCTAGGCTACTACCGCAGGTCTAAAACTACCAACCCAAATTTTTATATTTTTTTATATTATCTGAGCTCAATTACCTGATGGAGAGTAAAGACGAGACCGAAAACGGAAAGCGCGTATTATAAAAAAAAAACGTTCGTTTGCAAACTGCATAAGGAATGAATAATCGAAATGCGTCATGCGATGAAATGATTACATAGGAAAATATATAAGTCATCATAATCCAATCAGTCTCTCGACTTCCACAAGCAAAAAACGTCAGTGATTCGTATAAATTCTGAATTATAATTACAAAACTGACCTGCAAAATCCACATGACCAAATTCTTGCTGCGCTGGTTCCTCGGGGGGCCTATTCTGTAGCACACGAGGAAGCTGATGAAGCTCGCGACCAGCGTATACCAGAAGGCGTATGACTGATATGTCAGTATTATACTGCGGATGTTCTCCCAGACTTGCTGGAAGATGTAGACGCCGACCGTCCAACCGCCGATCAGCAGGCCGTAGGTTAGGGTTTTCTGTTGGAAAGACTGCACATGAGTACACTTGGTACGTGAAGCCGTGGTAGCCGGGTTAGTTGCGCACTCGCCTCACGTTCATGAGTTCCTGGTACAAACCCCTCCCGTACCAATGAGTTTTTCCAAACTTAAGTATGGTTTATTTATTTTTGTTGTTGTTAATTTTGGTACAATAAAGCGTTACATACATAATATTTTGTCTCCACTGCAGGAGCACAACCCTCTCTCATCTGCCGGAGACAGACAGAGGATTTGGCCTACAGTCCCCGCGCTGGCCAGATGGGTTGGGGAGGCCTGATTGATGTTTTATAATGTATTCCCTTAGTCGCCTTGTACGACATCCACGGGAAGAGTTGGAGTGGTCCTATTCTACTCTACACGGCAACATGATGATGATACATACATACAATAACCACAGGCTTTTCGGTGAAGGAAAACATCGTGAGGAAACCTGCATATGCCAAAGAAGAAATTCTAAGGCGTATGTGAAGTCCACTAAATCGGCTTGGGGCACCGTTGGTGTTCACAAAAGATCCTGAAGGGTCGAAGTGTCGCCAGGTCTTCCTGGCCCCCTAAGATAAGATATGCACTTGAAACTTTATACACGTAAGTTTTTTATCGACTACAGTTTCCAAGGTATTAGCGTCGTAAAGAAACGGCGCAACAAACTGCCAGCAGCACATCTTTTAACATTTTGTTTGTATACAATATTAATAAGATTGAGTGAAGCTAAAGCAACATTCTTATCAGGCGTCTTTGTCATTAAACTAATCGTCTAGGCTTTCTTACAAAGTTTTTTTGTTAATGTTATTCTTAAACTTTCTGTCGAATTAAAGATTTCCGCTAGTAGTTTCTTATAGAAGCACCGTAAAAGATTTACTGACCTTACCAAGTCTTAATCGTGGTAATACAAGTTTATTTTTTAATTCTTTTATCGAACTTCTTATAATTATGAAGATGAGTGTAACTATTTTATGTACTAGAAAAATAAAACTTCAAATCAGAAAAATATTGGTGAAGGAATTTTCGCGATATCTTAAAAACTATTATTTAGAGCGTATTGCACATCTTTTTACACGTGCAGCCTGTGGGCAAATTATACTCAAAAATCGTACGGAGCCCTCCGCGTCCAGTATAATAATGTGTTCCGGGTGCTGATGGGGCTGCCGCGCTACTGTAGCGCATCAGGGATGTTCGCAGACGCGCGCGTGGACTGTTTCTACGCGACGCAGCGCGCACGCGCCGCGTCCCTGGTGCGCCAGCCTCAACAGCATACTGCAACTGGTGGCGGGCAGGCTAGACTGTCCGTATATCAGGAGGTGTGGCCACTTGCACGTGCGCACACTCGTATGACTAATATTAACAATTTTTAAATTTTGGCATTAACATAGTTTTAAGTTGAATACTAACAATTTATGGATCATTGCTTTCCGAAATAAAAACTTTTATTATTATTATTATTACAATTTTTCAAAGTCAATGAGCCAATGAGCGATATGACGTCACATCGCCCATTGTCTTTTACCGAGCAGGCGTAAGCAGTTTTCGGAAATGGCCAAATTGATTAATTGAAAAAAAAAATTCAGTTCCAAGATATCGTCATGATTTTTTCGCAGTTGTTGTTATAATTACTTAAAGATTTTTGAAAGAAAAAAATCGCGATTATGTTTTATTTACATCTTTTTCATTATTTATAACGGCTGCAATTAAGCATCACACATACAAACTGACCTTAGGCAGCAGTTTGCTGACATAATACACAAGCACCATGAAGGAAGCGAAGACCCCGACGAATACGCCGCACAGGTAGAAGAAAAAAGAGTTCCCGCTGAGCGCGCGCGACGAGAATATCAGTGCGATGCCGACGAGCATTAGCAGCACGCGCCATATGTCCACTCCTGGTGGAGAGATGGTCGTCAAAATCAAGATTATATTTTAATCTAATAAATAATAAAAATAAAAGAGAATTGATTCATAAACATCATTCAGATACTATTTTTACTTATCACTATTCTACAGTGAGATGAATTGGTCGAGCCTCAGCGAAGAGCTGCTTTTCAGGCATCGCCATTATAAGTAAACATGGTTAGAAAAAGGGAGTGCTGATAGTTATCTCTGCCAAAGTGTAAGCACTACGTAGTACTACTTGTAAACTTCATTCCAAAACACATACCCACTGATAACAAACCGTTTTAACCGCGTCATTGTTCTAGTAGCTTGGTCATTGGGTTTGAATCCTACTGGACACAGACAAATTTGTGCGAACCACTCTGGATGTTATATTTGTGAATTGTCCTACCCTTGTTTAATACCCATAGCATCAGGGAAAATCCTAGTATATGTATATAAAACTGGCTTTTCTTTAATAAACTGTGTTTATTTAGAGTAAACGTTTGGACTTTGAACGGGGTCACAAACAACATCAATCAATTTCTGTTGGATGGAGCAGAGGATATTTTCAATGAGAGCATCAGAGCAATCTATAATCTGTGTTGTAGTAGTGGTACTTGTGTTAATGGAAGATGTCTCTCTCTCTTAGAAGCACCACAATGTAGGATTTCAGGATAGTCATCAATATCAGCCAAAATGTGTCCACTGCTGAACATAAGCCTCCTTAATAGAATGCCACTTTGGTGGGCTGTCCATTGGGGGATTTGCCATAATCACCACTCTTGGCAAGCGGATTGGTAATTACAGTAATAGTCTTAATATACACAGGAGAACACTGCTGCCTGGTGCAATCCCTTCGTCGCCTTGACGAAACCCACAGGAATATTAGGGCTGGTCCTATTCTAGGAACCACACAGGTAATAAATCACAATAATAACTGTAGATTTTTTATAAACTTACTTATAATCTGTAATTCAATACTATGCTTCTGTTTAGTATTGATCGACATACAGGTTGGCGAGAACAGGTGGAGTGACACAGTTCTCTGTGTTCTCTTCTGGAACGGGTTGACCACTGCCCAGCCATAGCTATCCTCGGTGTAGTCCTTAAACACCTCTTCGGGACCAATGCCAATGTACTGGCTGAACTCATCATTCTTTATTTTTATGTGGAACTGCAAAATGAAACAGTATTGACCTCAGCAAATTGTGTTTCGACGGCAGGAAAGTAATTAGGTATCTACAAATTGTAAAATTTCATTTTCATTGTGCTTAATAGAATTATGTATTCTTTGTAATTTGATGAGTATTTTTTTTATATTCCTATATAAACATTTTTATTGTGTATTTAATTTTTACTCATGATAATAAATATAATAGATAAATTTAAGCACAATAAAATAATACAGTAAAATTTCATTTTCAAAATTAAACTTCATAAATTATAAATTTTAAATTAAAATTTTTAACCCAACACTACTACAAAAAAATTTCTTGCATCCTACTAGATGTGAACACAGCATATTTATCAAATCTACAGCCTATTAACATGACTCCACTGTTGGGATACAGATCTGGGGGCCTACTCCACAAGCATATCGGGAAATATCCATCATAATACAAAGTCACTTTGTACTCTATAACCAGGTCTTATGGCATATTCTGATAAGCGGTTTACGTCTAAGGAACTGTGATATTTAGATGCCATATTCTTTTCCAAATATCTAACGACCTTTTAGTTACAGATTACCAATGATCTCTATGTACTACTAGATGGAGAGTTCCAAACAATCGCTCTTTTCTACGTAAGTAGCCACAACTCTTTCACATTCACTTTGAAAACATTTAACATTATTTAACCATAGTGTCAATATTTAGTAACAATTAAATGTTCTGCGTAGTAACTGCACAAGTTTATTGTGAATGTGAAAGAGTTGTGGCTACTTGCGTGGAACAGAGCGATTGTTTGGAACGCTCCATCTAGTAGTACATAGAGATTGTTGGAGAATACAAATGCATTAGTTCATCGGATATTATTAAAAATGCTTACAGAGTGGCCTCTCGATGAGGATGTATGAGCCATAGCTTATAGTCACCCTAGCACAGTGCAGGTTACAGTATGTATAAAAAAAATATATATTTTAACAGTGATAGCTCAGATGGGGTAGCTATTTCACCATACAAATAAAGATGGTGCAATCTTCAGTAGTATTAGTAGTACTTCTCACCTTCACTGTTTGCCACAAAGATAATATACTTTTTGATGTACCGGGGTAGCAGTATATATCAACCTTCTGTTTCGCCGATGATGGTATTTCTCGCTCTATCGTTGTAGCACCTCCTAGCCAATGTACTGAAAAAAAAGACACAAGGATAGTTGTTTATCTAGTTGTTATACCTTTGTGGAAAACATATTTCTTATCAAACATCTACATGCAGCTAGTGAAACTATTGACAAAAAGGAATTGTTATCTGCATAGTAGTTGGAAAGTGAAAGATATGTTTATTTACTGCACAATGGCACACACAGACTTTACATCAGGTGATAAATATAAAAATAATTAGCAAAAAGAATTTAACAATATCTACAACTAAAATATTACCTATATTTATTTAGCTAATGACCCACCAGCAAATAAAACAAGTAGTCATCAAAAAGTAGAACAACTTGGTTTCATAAATTTAACTAATCTTTATACCTTCTTTAAGTTATTAGGTAATAGCATAAGATGGTAATGTTATCTCAGTATGTTTTTTTAATGAAGATTTTCCCAAAATCAACAAGGGAGGAAACCACCACAGAGGTTATAATTAACAAACATGCTGTTTACAGCTTACACACGTGATTATTTAAATTTTAAGTTAGGTGCACAGTTCGGTAATATTACAAATTCACTTACCATCATACGATAATGAGTTTACTTGAGTAGTAATGGCAAAAAATAACAATAACAAAAGCCTTTCAAAATGTCCAGAATATTTCATTTTTACAACACAACCGCCACTTATATGTTTACTATTATGCTTTATTCTAATTATAGTTTCTTGTTGTTCGCAGAAATAACATAGTTTTCATTTGTACTCATGGAAAAGTATGTAAAGATGGAAATATTCGAAAAAGTAGCGCAGCAAACAGACCCAGAGCACGTCAGTGACCAGTGTGGCCAGGCCCGGGACCGGACCGGTAAACTCCAATAATACGCACAAAATAGTCGAAAATGTAAATTTATATTTTAATAAAAATGTTTTTTTGTTTTGTTCTAGTTAATTTTTAAAATTCCTTCTTTTTTTAAAGAAACCGCTTTATTAATGTCTGCAAATTATTGAACGCAAAAATTTAACTCCAAATTTATCTACCTTAATAATAAAGTAAACGCTTTTTATAATTTATTATTAAATAATTTATTTTCAGGCAACTTGACCCATACCTTAGCTTAGAAATACATACTTACATTAAACCTTAATTAACAAAATATAAATTAAATACACACACTATTTTTGGGATTTTAATGATTCCTCCCTCGGACACAAACTATGTTCTATTATCTGCAGAACATTGGCTGCGTCATGTCATGACATGACACGCCGCGTTGGATTTTTTTAGTCACCGTTTGGAAAATGGCTTAAATGGTGATAAATCGATTGGTCTAGCAGCACTGGAATGAACACACAGTTATACCAGAGCCGTAAACATATTAAAAAAAAACATTTTTATATTTCTTAACAACAACGTCATATAAACTCAAAGGTACTCGAAGCCATCCAGCTCATCAGGAAATAAAAATGCCACCGATTTCATTTGGAGTTAGGATAAAAAAGTTGCCTGTACCTATTGTCTGGTCTCATAAAACCTTATAATGCAGGGTAACTGGAAGATGAGCGCCATTGTAACAATGGTAAAGTCATCCTAAGCCTTTTAGTATCCGGGGTTGGCCTCTAATGCACTCCAAATCAGCCTTCTAAATCCAACCGTCATTCCAGCTCGGACTTCAATACCCCCTAGTAACTTTTGATCTGTTTAAGTACAAAATCTGAAAATCGAGTACAAAATAGTACGTTATGAGTACTAAATGCTGCCAGGGTCAGATTATTGAAATTCGACTTCGTCTGAGCTGGAGTGACGCCCACACTATTCTAGCTCGTCTATCTGTCAGGGAAGTTTTATGCTGCGTCTACGCAGTCTTCATTCTTAATAAAAAGATTCCACCAACATTAATGAATTGATTCCATCCACAACAGGAATGTCTATGGAAAGACGGTACGGTGACTTCCTAATTTTTTCGGCTGTGTCGGTGACGATACCGCCTCGCACTACCAGTGCCATGGAAAAAAAATTCCCCTGTAGATTGACCAAATTTACTCATAGTGCCAAGAACTGGGGCAGTTGTTCAAGGTTTAAATAGTTGGAGAATGAAACTCAGAAATCCACATCTCATTTTTATTTGGTAAAGAAAGAACATTGTTCTATTACAATGTTCCCCGTATAATTCTGATATTAAGGCACTTGCATTGTCCTTTTCATATTCTACTTAAATACTTTTGTTATCTACAAACAAAATATTGATTATAGGAAAAAGCTGCCTTTTTTCACTCTCAACTTAAATAAATACATAGAAATGTCTTACGCGGAATGCTTTAATGAATACTGTTAGAAAAATACTTAATACAGCAACAAGTAAAGAAAGCAGTTCATAATAGTAATAGTCAAAACAATTTAGGGGAACAAGATTTTGAATGTTGGCAATTTAAATATGTTGTTAAATATGACAATTATAAAAACATTTACAAATGAGAATGAAGTTAGGGCGAAAATCAAGACTTGGATTTCAGTCAGATTAGCATATTCTAAATGAAATCAATGTCACTAAGAAGGAAGTACATTATAAAACACCAATCAGGCCTCCCCAACCCGTCTGGCCAGCGCGGGGAGTGTAGGCCAAATCCTCCGTCTGTCTCCGGCAGATGAGAGAGGGTTGTGCTCCTGCAGTGGAGACAAAAATAACCTAATGATAAAAAATGAAAGGTCTTTTAAAATTAGTTTTCAGTTATTGAAAAGCTAAGAAAATGCTAAAATGTAACTTTTTTGGGTGTATATAGACTATGACAAGTCTTTTTCGACAGCCTTTACTTTTGACACATCATGTTTTTTGCCTATACATATATATATATATATTATATACAAAATGCACTTTTGTAAATTGTAAGTCCCTACGTATTTAACTCAAAGGAATAAAATGACATATCATTTATTTTCACCGTACAAATAATAAAAAAAAATTACAATTCAAAATCTTGTTCACTTGTTTCGAGCAGTATGTAACTGACATGCACAGTTAGCTGCAGATCATATTTGCAGTCAGCCCAAGCTGTTTTGGATATATTAAACAACACCTTATCTATGATTCTGTATTAGCTGAAGTGAACTGACAGTTACTGGGTTGCCAGTTTCTGATAAAATAAAAATAGTGCTGGACGAAAGGATTGACATCAATCAATCACTCAATCGCCCAATAAAATCAATTTACAATTTACTTACTTAATATTGGATATTCTTACTCGTCAGCTCGTTTAGTAGACATCGTAGGCAGCGATTCTATCTTTATGGTGTGGTCGTCAATACATTTTAATGTTTACTTGACTATGTGTAAGAGAGCTGATTCAAAGCTGAAGGGCATCCCTAACAATAAACATGGCAACATTATTTTAAATATGACATTAGCACCTGTCAGTTAACGCCAGATTTACATGTATTTTCCGTTAGAAATACTACAAGCGAACGTACCCAAACTACGTGACACATTTTTATAAATATTTTACCCCTCTCCCCTCGGTGACCACCCGTAGTATATGCCAAGACCCCTCCCCCTCTAGTTTTCACGTAGTAATGCATAAATATGTTTTTAAACCAATTTTTGCAAACAGAAAGTTAAAAGAAAAAAATTGAGGTCACGTAGTTTGGGTACGTTCCCCAAGGTGTTCAAAACATTAGAAATTGATATGCAATTCTGCAGCTGACTGGCTTAATTAGGAATGTATTAATTAATATTATTTGTATAACAAAATACACACATTTTTGTGTAAATATCTCCACTTATTTCATGGTATTCGATGATTTTTATGGAAATAAAAAAACTGTATAAAGTTTAAAAAAACTGGAATGAAGAATTTCATTTTGTTTCAATCACTTATAAAAATAATCACAGTTATTTTTTAACAAAACAATAAAGTTCATAAATAAACTAATTTATGAAACGAAATCATTTTACTATGCAATATTGTGGCTCTACTATCTAAACTACTGTACTTAAATGTGGTGTAAATAGAAATATATTATTATTTTTAAATTTGTTACAACTATTGTGTACTAATTTCTTTTTAACATATCTCTTTACCAGAAATGAAAAACAACTATCTCTTTCACTCTTACAAGAGAGTGTGAGACTTTGGGACTATTTTTTATCTCTGGCAACATCTAGTGATAGAACTTGGAATACTGTATTGCACTAAAATACACCTAAGTACTTTCTAAGGCACAAACAAAGCACTTAGTTGCGTGTTTACGATTTTGTATCTATGCGTTTGGAACTTAAAGTTCCATATAATTTTCCTAACTGGTCCGAAGCCTTCTAGCTGTAAGTTCTTCCTAGGAATGTAGATATCTGAAAGGATAAAAATAATGATTAAGTTTTTAAATTCTTAACAGACGGAAGGGGGGGGGGGGGGGAGGGGGATAAGGTGTAGTAGAAAATATCAGATGCAAGAAAGGAGAATTTTGTAGTGCTCTTACAGGGTTCATGTTAGCACCTATGATTATATGTAAGACCCTATTAACTACATGAAACAATAAATGATATGAATATAAAAGAAACAAAGAAAACACAAAGACACTGTTTTAATTGATACAAAGGACCCGATTCTAAGGAACATTGACGGTACTAAAATGTATTTAGTCTTTATTTTCTTTCGTTAATAGTATTTGAGATAAAAGTAATTTTAGTCTGTCAACCCCGTCAGCTCAAGGCTCCTGTTGTGCCCAGAGTACCGAACACGTACCTAGCGCTTGTGTATGACGGAGGGGACGCACGGCTCGCCACCGTACCGCACTCGCTAGCGTTCGAACTGGTGTTCCAGGATCTCGGCGCCTCGTCAGCCCTGTCTCCTCAAGGCTCCTACTGTGCTCAGAGTACAGAGCACCTACCTACCGCTGGTGTATGTCGGAGGGGACGCATGGCGTGCCCACTCGCCCTATCAACCCTGTCTCCTGAAGGCTCCAGTGTTGCCTACAATACCGAGCACGCACCTAGCGCTTGCGCAGCTCTGCGGGGACGTAGGGCAGGCCGCCGTGGCGCGCCCACTCGCGCTCGAACTCGTGCTCCAGGATCTCGGCGCCGCGCTTGCGCGTCAGCCCGGTCTCCTCCAGGCTCAGCTCGCACATCTGCATGTCGTCCACACCTGGGGCAATATTATTCATTAGCAAACCGACTTACACATACACATACACACACACACGCACACACACGCACACACACGCACGCAAACACGTACGCACGCACGCACGTACGCACGCACGCACGTTCGCACGCACGCAAACACGTACGCACGCACGCACGTACGCACGCACGCACGTTCGCACGCACGCACGCACGCACGCACGCACGCACGCACAGTGACATCTAGGCCTATCCTAAATGTGTAATAATAATTCTGCCCTGATATGAGAGAAGGCAGCTAAGTGTAACAGTTTTGAGTTTGTAAAAAAATTTAATTTTTGAATTCCAATAGAATTGTAGATAACCAGTTTGGTACTGTTTTGCCATTTCCTCAAAATTATCTTTTAAGAAGGATGTTCCTCATAATTCAAACGTTCTATTTTAATATCTTGAAAATGGAAAGGCCGATGCTAATGAAACTACTTTAACCAGAACATGAAATTATTGAATTTCTACATATGTATTACTGGCGCCTCACAGTGAAGAAGAAACGGCGCAACAACCTTTAAGCAAACACATCTTTTAAAATCTAGTTTGTATAGAATAATATAAGGATTGTGCGAAGCTGAAGCAATATCAGCATCTTTGTTATTCAATAATTTTATAAGAGGTTTTCTTATAGAGCATTATATTCGACAATGTGATTAAATGCGGTCCACTTCGGAACACCATCTGTTATTTATTATGTTTTCGGGGCGCAAATGCCTTTGTATGACTATTGATATGGAATCCTACTAATATTATAAATGCGAAAGTTTTGATATTTCTATGTTTGTTACTCAATCACGCTTCAACCTTAGACGCTAGGTCCTGGAATAGGACATCTCTTATCTCGAAAAACATCCCATTGCTACGAGAAGTACATAATAATTTGTGATGTTAAGTTGTCCACGCGGTCGAAGTTGCGCGCAACAGCTAGTGAGATATGTATGGTCGTACCTGACTGTAGTAACACGGGCGTCTTATCCGGGTGCAGTTCCATCTGCCTGGCGACGTACTGCCCGTCGAAGTGGGCGTACCACCACCCGCGGCGGTCGGCCGCGTCGCCGGCCGCGGCGGGCCGCACGAACGGGATGCGGAAGTACCGGTGGCGGGCGCCCAGGATCTCGCCCTTCTGCGCTATTCGGGGGGTTTTTGCTGCAAGGTAAGACGGGAGTAAGCTTAATTATTTTTTCTCCGGACTATAATTTTGTTTTTAATAGTACCGACACTAGGTATTATTAGTTACACATCATAATGGCTCAAACGGATTTACAGGCGGATTTTTGTAAGAGGGCTTTGAATGTAGAGCTTGTAACGACAAGAGGACCACATTCAAGTGGTTGCAGTGTATAGATAAACATTGGGCTCGATTCTGAAGGCACAACGTTAAAAATTGACAGCACTAAAACTGTTGCTATCCTTGTCACACAGTATTATGAAGATAAAGATGAAACCAATTTTAGCGCTGTCAAATGCATGTGTTATAAAAAAAGTTATTAAGAAAAGTTATGTTTTCTCAAAATGTCCTACTCCCTAACCTCGACTATGTCAGCTATTTGGATGCGACTGAGGAGCTAGTTAATAAATTGAAACGGTTACCTTGCTATCCGATTTAAGTAAATGAAACGGGATCAGGTAAATGAAACGTGCGACGTCCAAAGTGTTACTGCGTATATTAAAGATTAATCATATCGTTTTATAACCTAGTCTTATACTTGTACATCATATTATCAGTCGGCAATATATAAGTCGGCCCCGTAGCCTAGTCGGTAGTACACCTGCTTACGAAGCTCAGGGCCGCGGATTCGACTCCCGCCCATGGAAAAATTCGTGTTATGAGCACTTGTGTTTGCCTTGTGACTGGATGTTATTTATATATTATATTGTGTATTTATGTATGTATATCAGCTGTCTGATACCCGTATTACAGGCTCTGCCTAGTTTGGGATCAGGTGGCCGTGTGTGAAATGACCCCACATATTTATATGTAAACGCTTTATTGTAGGTACCAACATTCACCAGAAATAACAATGACGATATCTGTCCACATACCGGCATCCATGATAGACTGCGGCGCCCTCTCCTGCTCTGCCATGGTGGTCTTCCGCGCGTTCTTTGCCTTCCATGCGTGGTACACCTTCAGGCGGCGGTGGAACTCGTGACGGCAAGCCTGTTGGAGCATTTTAACTCAATTTAGGGTGTAATACAATATACAATAACGACAAAATCTATTATTTTCCTTTTTTTGTTTTTGGAGAAGCAATAGATTTTATAGCATAGCGCTTTGGTTTTTTCTGTAATGCTATGTAAGAATAAAACAGACAAAGAGTGACGAGTATGGAGAAAATTCCAATATTTTATGATACCAATCGAAAAATTTACGGTCTTCCTTTAAGATACTATGTAACTTAGAAGCAACTGATTCTTACAACTAAATCTTTTTATTGGTATCATAAAAATTACCGGTAAATTATTATATTGACCGGTTCAAATCTTGGCTCAAATTAAAGCGGTTATCACATGTTATATATCTTATAAAAACTATGTTAAATAGCGACTAGTCTAATAAAATATTGCAACATATGCAATACTAGCTGGTGCCCGCGACTTCTTCTGCGCAGGATTAGTATTTCGAGTAGCTTATATTAGGGTTCACAATTTTGGCTATAATGGCTTACACATACGATATAGATATACTCTGTGGCGGGTAGGACTATTTAAGATAAACATTTCCATCATACATTAGATATATATAACTCTAGCGGTTTTGGCAGCGCACGCCAGAATAGCTCGCAGATGGTAGATTTTTTCCTACTTACTTGATATTTTGGACAATTCACACAATATCTTTATAAATTGTAGCCTATGTGTTATTCTGATGTATAAGCTATATTATTGTAAAGTTTCATTAAAATCCATTCAGTAGTTTTTACAAGAAAGAGTAACAAACATTCATACATACTTACAAATTTTCGCGTTTATAATATTAGTAGGATGGTTGCATATTTCGCCAGTGTGCTAGTGACGACGCACACCACCATTTCTGCGGCAATCGATTTTCAGTAATAGCTATATATGAATTGCTGTATCCAGTTTTTTCACATGATTAACACATGAACAAATAATATTGAGTATGACCTACGTATCTATCTTAAGCTATACAACCTGGAGTAACTAGGCTTTAAGTCGTGAATGGTTGAAGTAGCATTTACGAATATCCTCTGGCTTACGGCCACGCGAGCTGACCTATAACTTACCTCCAAAAGCTCAATGTCGCATGAAGTGTTGATAGTGTCCCGTAGCTCAGAGTACTTCCACTTAGATAAATCGAACTTCTGGTTCCCTTGCATCACTTGCTGCATCCGCACACGCTCTGACCTGATACACGTAACACTTGTTACACCCTTATATTCATGCTAGTAGAGGTTAAAATCGAAAATACTAGTGTTCTAAGACAAACAGATTGCAAAAGTCAACATAAAGATAGAAGTTACATCAGCATCAAATGTAGTATAGATTGTTCAATTCACGATGGCCCAGCCAATTTGATGGGGTGAGCGTGGGACGCGGGAGCCAATGCGAACGTCAGTATCTTAGTGTGCGTATAACGCATACAATGAAATTGCCGTGTGGGTTCCCGTAGAGTAGAATAGGATCACTCCAACTCTTCCCGTGGATGTCGTACAAGGCGACTAAGGGAATACATTATAAAACAACAATCAGGCCTCCCCAACCCGTCTGGCCAGCGCGGGGAGTGTAGGCCAAATCCTCCGTCTGTCTCCGACAGATGAGAGGGCGTTGAGCTCCTGCAGTTCAGACAAAAATAACCTGATGATGATGACACAATGAAATGTAAGCGATTTAGAGGAGTGAGGTGTGCCGTCGTGGAATGAACGATCTATGCAGTCAAAGACTAGTGTCTTGGATCATGTTATGAAATGAGAATTTGCTATTTTATTTAAATATTTTTCTCAACAAGCAATATTAAATATTAGGTACAGTCATTAAAGAAAATGACTGACCCGCGCTATAATACGGCTATAGTTATAAATTTAAAAAAAAAAATTAAATTACACAAATAACACTTTAATTTGGAAGA
The DNA here is from genome assembly GCA_947086405.1 of Esperia sulphurella. Lineage (NCBI taxonomy): Eukaryota > Metazoa > Arthropoda > Insecta > Lepidoptera > Oecophoridae > Esperia > Esperia sulphurella. The sequence goes on from OX352266.1 coordinate 3,442,480, forward strand.
AAACCAACAGCCTAAGAAAAAAACACATCTTAAAAGAAACAAATAATTACCAGTTTAATATACTCGTACAATAACAGAAAATAAAATTAATTTGTTAAGAGCTTATTACTAGGTGAGCATTAAAGTTACAATTAGTACACAAAATATCCGTGCATAACAGAAGTAAGCGATAGCCTGTTAGTTTTAGCGGAGTTAGTAGGTGAAGAATAAGGTCAACTTTCAATAATAACTGACATCAAACGAAGCAGAAAATATCGAATTTAGCAAAGTGAAAACCGGGTTTTAGAGTTCCGTCAAAGGGAATAGCTTTTTGAGCGTCTGTGTGTCTGTCTGCTGTTTAATCCAAAAAATTCAAAACCGTTTGTGGTAAAATTTGTTATAAAGTGCTTACAATTTGTTTTTTTTTAATGAAATATGACAGAGCTGATTTTTCTAGATGAATGACGGTTATTTTTCAGGGGTTCTTCTGTCCGATAACAAACACGAGATATTGAAAAAAAAAACTCGTTATCTTAGGCATTCGATCTTATCGGTGTAAGCTTGCTGTGGAACATTAAACGTTAGAAATCAGAGTCAGTGGCTGTACTTCACTGCAGTTTTTATAGGTGAAGTTAACTAAACGAGTGGGGTCAATATTGAAAGAGGACACAAGTAACCAAGACACCAAAACAGCAGCGTGCTTAGAAATCATCCATCGCAGTCGGTACCTGTTTAACTTATTCCCTCCATTGACGGAGTCCATTGTGGGGAAACTGTGCAAAGATATCACAATGTTACTTAAATGCTAATATAGCTCGTCGGAGACAGTGGCGGGCACGCAGACAGGGGTTAACCCGTGGCTTAGAATAGGGCCCACCCACAGAAATACTATCAAGATAGAATGGTGAAGTAGGCGCGACACGCGTGCCAGCAATATGTATTGCACAAACTATCAAACGACTTACGGTCGGGTAAACATCGTCAAAAAATGAGCGAAAATGCCATATTGCGCGGTTCCTAACTGCATCTCCTCACTAGAAACATGACCACGATGCTTGAAAGGTGCACGGGTGCTTTGTTCAAAAATCAGCACGCGCGGAACTGAAGTAAACAAATGGTTATGACCGGTCTATATTTATAAGATTTCTGTGGGGTCATCCCTAATCTTCTTGTGCGTTTCGTCAAGGCGACTAAGGGATATCACCAGGGACTGGCAGCAACCTTTATACATTAAGATCGCTGCGATCACCAATTCGCCTGCCAAGCATGGTGATTATGGCAAATGCCCTAATGAACAACCCACCAAAAGTGGCATTCTATTGGGGAGGAAAGGTCGAAATATTTTCGAATTTGGTCGAAAATCTACATGTATTTCGCAAATTAGAAGGACTGGGTGACTGTTTGGTTTCAATAAATGATTAGGTGGCATACTCTAAAGGTTTCATTTAGAGTTCTTTGAAAATACTCCTCGTATAAAATGAATTACTCTTTTTTTTTTAAGAGGCTTTAAACTTTATTGCTGTACTGCTCCCAAAATGGCTTTTTAACAATTTATCTTTCCATTATCAATATGAAATTCCGTTATCAATATGAAACCTCATACTTATTCTTGGTTCAGAAGGCTCCTTAAGAAAGCTTGTTTAAAGTCTCATAAACGTATGTATAAAATTCAATACAAGCTAAATTGAACCATACGAGCATGGAAGAAAGTCAATGTTACAGTGAACCGCTAAATCACGCAACATTGACAATCGTACGTGATTTGCCTAGGTGCCCCGGCAATCGGGGCCGCGCAGCGTAGGTATATTTTTATACCTAAAGGGCGCGAAGAGACAGGTTGAAGTAAAAATGGTTTGGAATTACATCATTAATCTATGGGATGTGAGACATTAATGAAGGGAGAAATCTGGGGCATATCATTAGTATTTTCGTTTCGTATCCGGACTTCATATCCCCTGACCACGTGCCTAGTGTGAAGCTATATACAAGAAGACATTGCCGACCATTATTTGTGTGTACGCAGAGTTGGAAAAAAACTATTTTTTTTATATAAAACATGTTTTAAGCAATAAAAAACATGTTTCAAATAATAAAAAACATGTTTATGACATGTTTTAAACACTTTGTTTAAAACATGCCAACCCTGTGTGTACGATTTCATTTTATACAGTGAATCTCGTCGGTTGGTTTTATAGAAAAGCACTGTATAGGTAGTTTCGCAAGCTGACATGATTGGTTTGAAGTATTCACGATGGCACGCCCCGCCACTTTTCGCGAGGGGTGAGTTAATCGGAACGTCAGTATCTTCATTGATGATTGATCCGTAATGATAGAAGTTACACAGTGACAGTATAACGCATACAATGAAATGTAAGCGATTTAGATAAGGAGAGGGGCGTGCCGTCGTGGACTGTACGATCTATACAGGTATATTATAATATAATGTATTGTATTGTCAAAACAAAGTTGTTAAAAACAAACTAACACAGTGCTTTTCTTCATAAATCTGAAAAACAAATTAAAAGTAAAGAAAACAATATTATTTCACTAAACTCATTATTCCATATCGCTCATTTGATAATCTATAATTCTTCTTCCCCTTCCCGCTTACCAGGAAAATAAAATAGAAATAATATAAAATCATCTTTCCTAATTGGATTTTATATACTTTTTAATTATTACTTAAGAGTCCAGGGGTTTTCATTACAACAATTATAAAATCTGTGATAAGGACTGTACATAGTACATACCTAAATGACACTAATTCCAATCCCTGTTCATCACTTATCCCAGAAAGGGGTTTCTTCATACCACAAACTATTACAGAAGTAGGCAGATATGATGGATCGCCACTTTGAGCGATCCTGACACACCTCACTAGCCGCACTCACATTCATCAGCCTTTTCATGCACCTAATTTAATTCTTCTCACTGAGGACCCCAGCCTTTTTGAGGACGTTACTAATTTGATCCCTGAGCGTCCTCATATGAAATGAAATCTTTATTGCTGATTATAGGTAATTACAATTCTTAAATGTCAGTTTTGCCCTATATCTACAATTTGCCTAATGGCAAGTTATATGCAGTACACAAATAAAGTAAATTGTTGGGTGTTTCTTAATGTTTCCATATAAAATAGTGTAACAATTCAAACGTGACATCGTAACGTATGTAATATGATGGTTTGAATGGTAAATACCTGCGTAGCTGTGGCGGGGAGCCCTCCACGTGTCCGTTGGTCTCCTTGGCCAGTCGCACGGCCATTTCGTGGTCCCTTCTTTCTTGCTCTAACCTGGTAAGAAGAAAGAGTCACAATGTTTATTTATTTATTTATACATATTATATTACATATTTATTTTTCCTACTGAAATTTATTATTTGTAGGATGGTTGGTCGCCACTTGTACAAAACTTTTGCTGTTGCTAAACTAGGTACTTGAATGGAGACTATCTAGGTCGCATTGCTGCTCGCCAGATAATACCCCTTCATAGCAAAATCCGGTATTCTCCGGATATTGGGGTACTATCCGGTACCCGGCCGGATAGTGAAACTAAGCCGGATAGGCCGGATACCGGATATCTGTTTCATCTCTACTAATAACTTGGTGCGGAAGTCCTATGCCAACGGTGGATTATCATTAGTGGTACCCATCAGTGGAGCCAGTCCTCAAAAGAGGTTGTGGTCACGCCCACTCGAAAATCAACCTCACGATATATTGCATTCCCACAAAGGAGACATTTACAAAATGTATGCCGCCCCGGCTAAGACCTTGTACAGTTTTTAAGTTTTATTTACCATTGGATATAACATAAGGCCTATAGGTTGGGGGCATAGAAATGAATGAGATAGAATGATGAAGTAAGCGCGACAAGCGTGCCAACAATCTGCAATATATAGCAAAAACTGTCAAACGGTTACTCGACAAAATATTGCCCCCGTTATCAAACTGCATAACTGTATCTCCTCACTAGAAACGTAACCAAGAGGCAAGAAGTGCGCGGGAGGGGCGCGCTGTGTCCGAAAATCGACACGCACGAGACTGAAGTACACAAGTGATGTACCCCTTCTACCTATATCCATTACGGTGGTTGTGGGCATGCCCTACCAGTGTTACCATCAGTGTTATGCTTCTGACTCTCGCTAGCAGGAACCCTGGTAAGAAAGACTGCCATACCTCTCCCTGTTCTCCTGGTCTGCCTTGGCCGCTTGCTCCATCTCCTTCTGCAGCTTCAGGGCGGAGATGCGGTCCTGCTCCTCAAGCCGCAGCCGTTCCGCCTCCTCCGCCTTCCGGCGCGACTCCATTTCCGCTTTACTGTTATTGAAATAAGATTATGCTTGTTTTAAAAATGTAATCTAGTAAACAAACGTGTCTGTAGATTAAATATATTTGCAACAAATAGGGGTCTATGGTTAAGTAACAGAAAACATTAAGTTAATTTTTTTTATCTGTCTGTAATCTGTTAGTTTGTGCACGCATCACGTAAAAACTAGTGAACCGATTTTGATGGACTTTTCACTCATAGGGCTAACTAGGAGAAACATTTATTATTTACTTCATCACAATCGGCTTACTCATAATCAGGTTATTATCTCCACTGCAGGAGCACAACCCTCTCTCATCTGCCGGAGACAGACGGAGGATTTGGCCTACACTCCCCGCGCTGGCCAGACGGGTTGGGGAGGCCTGATTTATGTTTTATAATGTTTTCCTTCAGTCGCTTTGTACGACAACCACGGGAAAAGTTGGAGTGGTCCTATTCTACTCTACCGGAAACCACACGGCAATTTAGTATTAGTAGTAGTAAGTAAATTAGTTTTTTTTTAATTAGTAGGTATGCAATATAACAAATAAAAAAGTAGAATTATAATGTTCCGTGCACTTGGTACAAAGTTGTCTGTCCCCAGCGGGAATCGAACATATGATATCTGGCACTCGAGTCTAACGACCAAACCACTAGGCCAACTATATTCTTTACTCTGTCACATAACAACAATACATGTGACTCACAGCCTGCGGTTCTCCTCGTCCTGCCGTATTCTCTCCTGCTCTAACCGCTTGGCCTCCTCTGCCGCCCGCATTTCTGCCTCTATCTTGCGTAACCTCTCTTGCTCCTCCCTGGAAAAATTATATGTTTAGTTGCTTTTTATATGCTAAAATTAAATCAATGAATATGGATGCATCATGTCAGCCTTTAGACGTCCACTGTTGGACATGAACGAACCCCAATTAACGCCACCACACCTGGTGCTCCGCCCTCCGCATCCAGCCGCTTCCGGCCCGCTGTTTCAGGTCGTCCGTCCGTCTGACGGCGGGGCGTCCCACCCTGCGCGAGCCGATCCACGGCCTCCTCACCAAAATATGGATGCAAATAAGCAAAAACGAGAAGAAATCTACGTCGAATGCTCTGGGTCTTTTCTATCAGTCGTAAAAATGTACTCGAGTGCCGTTGTATGTTCATCATCATCAGCCGAAATACGTTCACCGCTGAACATAAGCCTCCCAAATAGAATGCCACTTTTAGTGGGCTGTCCATTGGGGGATTTATCATAATCATCACGCTTGGCCGGCGGATTGGTGATCGCAGTAATGGTAGTAACTCCTTTTGGCTCTCCTTTAACACAGTTTGGTAAAGGTTTTCAATTAAAAAAAAGTAAAATAAAACACTTACCTGTTTTTCTGATCAACCATTGCCTTCTGCAGCGACGTCATCTGAGTCTCTATCTCTTTGGTCAACTTCGAATATAGCTCATCTATTTCTTTGCGTGTAATCTTTGGATTACTCTGTAAAAGACAAGAAAAAGTAGAAATATTTAATTTTTTAATGGTATAAAACAGTGAACGGTCTGAAGCACCACCTCATGGTAAGTTGTTACTTTTTTTACATTTACATATACAGTAAATGCACAAGTCGCGGCCTTTCTTCCAGTTATGCTAGTGAGAATAGAAACAAGTATTTTTTTTATTGTTGATGGGTTTGCGCTTGACCTCAGTCTCACCTGATGGTAAGTCATGATGGAGCCTAAGGTGGAGCGCGCTTACCGAGAAGATGCCTATTCACACTTGCTTTAAAATATCCAAATTATACTTGTCCGGAAATACCCAAGCTGGCAGGGAGTTCCATTCCTTAGCAGTTACTTCTTACATACTGCCCTTCAAACCAAACGATCGAGATGAACGAGACTGCGCTAGTGTGCTGCGCACACTTCTTTCCGCGACGCGACGGATGACGTCACTACCGGTCACTTCCGTTTTTGGAACTATTGCACTGAAATTGCCGTCTCTTCGATATTTTTGATCCGATTTAATTTTTTTATAGTATTTATTGTTTTTTAGCGATAAATATCTGCATACATAACAACAACAAAAAACGCGACTGATTGGTTGGTTCGTCTATAAGCTTATTTATTAGTCCACACTTAAAATGCATAGGAAATCTTACGTACCTTGATAGTCGCACAAGCGTTCCTAATGGAATTCCTCAAATTCTCTATATTCTTGTGCATGCCATCCTTCTCTTTCTTCAGCTGTGTGGCAGGACCTTCCATCTGCTTCAGGTTGTGTTGGAGAGCGTTGATCTTGGCAATGCCTCGGTAGCGAGGCTGGTGTCGCCGGCGGACGAGGTATCCTCGAATTGTCTTCTGAATCGTAATCAGGCACTGGCGCCGGTAAAGGATTTTGTTCTTTACTGCAAGACAGAATAAAGACGTTATATACAAAATTAATTTATTTCTTGTCACTTCCTACATACATATATAATGCTCACGTCATGGTCAGAGGGGTAGGCAGAGACGATGTATCGCCAGTTTGCGCAATCTAATGTCGGAAAGTGGCTTTCCTTCGCCCGCTTTTTACCCCGTGATACCCCTTGAACGTGATGTGTTGCGAACAACATCGCCGCCTTGTTGAAACTAGCTAGGGAAATAACTGTCCACCTCATCAGAGCCCCGCATGATTCAATTTTCGTAATGATTAAAAATAATGTTAAGTAAAGTTAGACATTGGGCCTGATAATCAACCAAAGACAGTGAATTGAAACGTGTGGATCTGGCCCACCGTCCGTTTCCGTGCCGTATGTCAAGACTGGCAGGACAAAAGTCTTTAATCGATGATTAAAGACTTGTTTTCAAACATTGTAAAACTTTAAATTATTGCTTAAACTAACTTAAATCCCAACTTTTCAATTTTTCTGCTGGGACTTTATCAAGGATGTATCAAAAATTGTGTATGTGTGTGGGTAGTGTTAGAGAGAGAGAAATGGACAGTTTGTGGTTGTGTTATGTTGGGGCCAACGCCTTGTATATACAAGGCGATGGCCCCACATGTTTGTAGATAAATAGATAAACTCTTTATTGCACACAAATAAAGAATAACAATAAAAAATAGGTACAGACTTTGGAAACTGTATAAAGGCGGCCTTATTGCTTAAAGCGATCTCTTCCAGGCAACCTTTCAGAAGGAAAATGAGAAAGACAAAGCGACAGATTATTGCAGGTAAAAGAAATCTATATTTTTAAAAATAATACCCAGTTAAATTTACATAACAATTATTATTAAATAAATAATAATAATAAATCGCTATATAAATCGCCGTGTGGTTCCCGGCTTAGAATAGGGCCACCCCCAATCTTCCCGTGGGTGTCGTCAAGGCGACTAAGAGATTGCACGAGGGACGGGCAGCAGCGTTCTCCTGTGTATGTTAAGATCATTACTGCGATCACCAATCCGCCTGCCAAGCGTGGTGGTTAGGGCAAATCCCCCAATGGACAACTTACCAAAAGTGGTATTCTACTGGGGAGGCCTATGTCCAGCAGTGGACATATTTAGGCTGATGATGAATAATAATAATGTTTGTACTTACATTTAATAATGGAGAGCACGGCAAAGATAGACCTCCTCCACCTGGACTTGACGAGCCACGCGAGGACAGAGTCCACGATGGCCTTGAGGTTCTCCGGGTCGGACTTCATGATGGTGTCGAACTCGGAGTACTTGCCGGGCCGGAAGAACACGCGCGTCAGGCCGAACTTGTAGTCCTTGTCGGACAGGCCGAAACTGTGGATCATAGCCTGGGGAATTTCAAATTCAAATAGTTTATTATGATAAATTCCCAGATTAATAGATTATTACAGTCATCCTTAAAATTATATGATTACATCAACTGAGCACGATTAAAACATTAAAATTAACAGGACAATACATATTAAAGCTCCCGCACTAGACCGTGCAGTCTGTACCGGGAAGCCGGAGGTTCCAGGTTACATTATAAACTACAGGACAGAATTAATATTGTTAGAAAGAAAAAAATTATAATATTATTAGGATGGTGAGTTTGATGGGAGTGTGATTGTGGGTGGTAGTGTGGAGAATATGAGTGTAATTGTGTGTGTGCGTGGGCAAGGAGTAATTTTCTCAACCCACTTATCTACGGACTGAGCAGTACCACATCGTCTGTATAGCTTATATTATTGACACAGGTTCCGTCAATGTGGCAGCCGACATGTGTACCGCCCAGTCGTTCGACAAGACAGTTGATATACAAGTAAAAGTTTCGATTGGAACTTATTGCCGTCGCTCGGTCTCGAACTTCATTGGTGACACGTTCTCTACTTGTGGCCGGAAGTTACAGACGTCAAAGAACTAACCTGACAGAATATCTTGGGGGTCAAATTCTGCAGTTTAGGGGGCAGGTAGCCGGCGTACATGGCGTGGAGGTCCCCGAAGGGGGCCCGGCACGGGTACCCGTGCTCCATGAGCTCGAGGACCGCGATGGTCCCGCTGCACTCCAGCTGAGTGAGGACCAGGGAGCCCTCGATCTCGCGCCCCACCATGCGCGAGTTGGGCTTGATGCAGCGCACGAAGTTTGTACCCTGGTTGCACAAATGAAGATTAAAGGAGGACGTAGCGGCAAAGGAGGATGCGTCAAAATTCTCCCTACTAACCAATAACAACAAAACATTATGTTCACTGGGAAGTGACTGTAATTTGTTACTACAGCGGTCGTTGTGGTCGTATCTAAAAGTCGTTTACTAAAAAAAGTCTTTCTTAATTCAAGTCTTTAGTTCTTTCCATGCCATGTCGTACATTTCTGCCCAGACTCCTTACATATTACATCTTCTTTGACTTTTTTTAACTTAGTGAAAATGCGTCGTCATATTCAGTTGGCTAGTCTGTTCTAAAATAAACGATTGTAATTGGTTGATGTTTAACTTGGTAGAATTGGTTGAATCCAAATTAAGTTTTTCTCCTGTGCTATGGGAATTACCCAAAGATAGTACAATTCACATACACTCCGGAGATGGACAGACAGTGCCAGAGTTCTAAATATACCTCTTGCACTATAGACCTACTCCATCCATACATCTGGACAGCCAGTATCTCCCAAGTCGATCCCTGGCAGAGCAGATCCAAGAGCTCAAAATGACATCTAATGTACGAAAAGGCCTTATCCATATCCTTATCCCCCTTATTAACTTTTCCGGGAGTGTATATAACATCCAGACAAACACCAACTTGTACAAAGATGTCTGTCGCTAGTGGGAATCGAACCCACGATCTGTGTCGCTGAAATCCACAGCCAAAACGCAACGAGGCCGTCCGATTAAGGATAGTCCGACTGTAGTCATTAGGTCCTTATGGTGTACAAATGTAGAAACTTGTAGGCCTGATACGTTCTACGTATAGAGCTTACAGAGAACTTCTTGAAAGGATATTATTTTATACTAGCTGTGCCCGCGGCTCCGCTCGTGTGAACTACAGAATCCGCTCCCATTACCACTCCCGCTTCCGCTTCCACTTCCGCTACCGCTTCCGCTTCCGCTTCCGCTCCCACTCCCACTCCCACACCCACTTCCCTTTTCCCACGCCCACTCCCACTCCAATTCCCACTCGCAGCTCCAAATGAATTCCAAACTCATCGCAATCTGAATAGCCGATTGCGATGAAATAAAGACTAAATATTAAATTAAGCCCCGTGTTTTTGTGAAAAATCCATCAAAATCCGTTCAGTAGTTTTTAAGTGATGCGTGCACAAACTCACAGACAAACAGATAAACAGACAAAATTTCAAAAATGATCGAAATGTGTTCTATTACTTATCCTTAGACCCCTCAATTTTTTTTTTGCAAATATCTTCGATGTACAGAAACGCGATGTTTACGATTTTATTTATTAGATATGGACAACGAAATAAAAACTACGGACACAGAAAGAATGCATTAGAATTATAATAAGTCTATCAGTGTGATGTCCGTCTGTATTTCTAGTGCAGAACAGCTGCAGCTGAACCAACCCTCTGCGGGACTCTTGCACTCTTGCGGTTCTTAACTTACGTTCTCCTTCAGCTTGTCCATGAGGAGCGTGAGCTGCGTCTGGAACTTGGCTCCTACGGAGATGAAGTTGAGTTTCCCCTTGGCGTTGTTGTTGTCGCTGGTCTGAAACAGCTGTTGCACCAGCTCGCTGCGGGACTCTTGCACCAGAAACTCCAGCGAGGCGTGGAGGGCGTCGTTGTTCTTCTCTATGAACTGGTTCTGTTGGTGCAAAGAAAATCAAGCTAGTCACAATTAAAATTTATAACTATAAAAAAGCTATAAATAATAAATAAATATCTCAGACATTCACACCAATTATCCAGTCCCAAACTAGGCAGAGCCTGTGGTATGATTACTAGATAACGGATACACATACTTAAATAAATATATAAACATCCAAGACTTGGGTACAAACATTCATATTCTTCATATGAATATTTGCCCCTAGCGGGATTCGAACCCGCAACCTCCGGCGTGGCAGTCCGAGAGCTACCCGTTCCGCCACGGAGGTCGCTATGGGTTAACTAAGTTATTTGTATATTGAAAATCAAAGGGGTATCACGTAGCGAAGAGCGGACAAAAGAAAAGGTGCTTTACGCCGCAGAATGTGTGTGGTTGAATGGAAAGGAAGCCAGATAAAGTATGTATGAAAAGGTTGATGGATGTGTGTGAGGCTAGTGAGGTGTGTCAGCATCGCGCAAAGTGGCGATACATCGTATCTGCCTACACCTCCAGGGCATGAGCATTATGTATATTTAAGTGACTAAATTATTCAAATAATCGTAATTCAATTATATCTAAAGTTTATAATTAAAAATGAATATGACATTTATTTATTTAAAATATTGCAACATTACAGATTACATGATAGTTGATTACGGCCCTCAGTGGTTCGGGCGATACATACAGCTCGAGTGTTTGTGGTGTGACATTATTTACCGTGTTGTAGCAAACGGCGCCGGCGAAGTGTCGCAGGAGGAACCCCTCGTCATCTCTCAGCGTACGGTGTGCCTTCAGGCGAGAAGCGCGAGGCACTTGCAGTCTGGAAAGGAATATATTTTATACCTCTTGCACTATAGACCTACTCCATCCATACATCTGGACAGCCAGCATCACCCAAGTCCTATGTCACCCAAGTCGATCCCTGGCAGAGCAGATCCAAGAGCTCAAAATGGCCTCTAATGTACGAAAAGGCCTTATCCATATCCTTATCCCCCTTATCCATACTTTTCCGGGAGTGTATATAAGGCAAACACCAACTTGTACAAAGTTGTCCGTCCCTAGTGGGAATCGAACCCACCATCTGTGTCGCTGAAATCCACAGCCACAACGCACCGAGGCCGTCCGATTAAGGATAGTCCGACTGTAGTCATTAGGTCACTCACGTTTACTCATGTCGTAAATCCGTTATTATGAAATCATAAACCCCATATGACATACACTACCTTAACTCGTGGGTAATCTAATAAATAAAAATGTTAACTTCGCGTGTCATTGAAATGTACATTGAATACCTATATTAAAAAAAAACATTAAGATCCTTCTTGGAATCTTTGTCTGTTGATTTGCTTGTTTGTGCACGCATCACGTAAAAAGAACTGAACCAATTCTGCTGGAGTTTTCAGAAAAATATAGGACTTGATTCGGAGTAACAATTAGTATTTATCGTCTTTACTCGATCGAAAGTTACGCGAATTTATAGTTTTCAAAAACTAACTCAAAGTATAATGCTCGGCGGAATTCAGATTGCGATGAGTTAGGAATACAGTGGAGGTTGAAGTGGTGATAGGGGTAAGGAGGGGGGATGCAAATGGGAGCGGGAGGGGAAACGGAATTAACAATAATTAACATTTTTTTGACCTACCGCTTGTTTTAGCTTTTCCCAGGTTGGCTGGAAGAGATCTCTTACAGAGATAAGTCCACCTTTGTACACTTTTATGTTTTGCCTTTTTTTTTGGAAAATTTATGTGTAATAAATAATATAATAATAAATACTAACTTCATTAAAAAATAACAATGTATGAAGTTTGAAACTAGCGATTTCGTATTCCTGCCACCGCAAATCCGGACTTTGGGTCATTGCATAAAAGGCCTTACCTAGAGTTATTATTGCCCAGTTGCTTGTGCACCGAGTGCGTGAAGTGGGCGAACTCCGGCTTCGGAAGCTTCGACTCTTCGTCCAGCATGTGGAATATGCCATGGTTCTTGCTTTCGATCAGATCTAAAACACAAATATATAATATAAATATTGTTTCTCAAACATGCTGGGATTTTTAAAATAAATATATAAATATGTCAGACATTCACACCAATTATCCAGTCCCAAACTAGGCAGAGCCTGTGCTATGGTTACTAGATAACGGATACACATACTTAAATAAATATATAAACATCCAAGACTTGGGTAGAAACATTCATATTCATCATACGAACATTTGCCCCTAGCGGGATTCGAAACCCGCAACCTCCGGATTTTTTAGCGTCATCTTAAAGCTAAGAACACACAGTAAGCAACTTATACGAATATACAGGTGGAACAGAAAAGTGTCGCCGGCCGATTATTTCTTAACTAATAAAGATATCTGAAAAGTTCAATCTGGCATAGCTACTAGGTGGCCTAATGCTAAAAAGGATGTCCTTAACTAATAGAAAAAAAATCTCGTAAAAAGACTTACGATATCGTACGATAAATTGATTTAAAAAACCAGTCCGTTCGTCTTTTAAAAACTACAGGTTATTATATGCCTGGAAAGTCAGGTTTACGGTGAAACTAATGTATATAGCAAATTAAGCCGCAAATGTACCCATTTTCCATGCAATAAAGATTCTATTCTATTGTACAGTTCGACAGACGCACGCGTTCGACTGTCGCTACATTTGAACGGCGTATAATAGTACTGTCGCAGCGGCCGCGACAGATCGCGCACAGCTGGTATCGGTCGCTATACGGAAGTCTACTTTAATGAACTAAAAGTATATGTTGAAGGTACAACTGTATGTCAGTTGTACATCACTATTATAAAATAGTAAGTACTGCCGTCTAGAAGCGGTTTTCTGTATTAACTTTCTTCTCCAATAAAGTGTAATGGCGTAATTTATGTGTTTCAATTTGCTTCGAACAATATTCAATTCAATTCAAATATTCTTTATTGTGCACCAAAACATATACATTTTTTAATAAAAACAAAACTTACATAGAAGGATGAATTTAGTGTACAACGGCGGCCTTATCGATTTCAGCGATTTCTTACAGCTATAAGATTCAATATTCTTGGGTCTATAGAGGTACAACTGTATGTCAGTTGTACATCACTATTATAAAATAGTAAGTACTGCCGTCTAGAAGCGGTTTTCTGTATTAACTTTCTTCTCCAATAAAGTGTAATGGCGTAATTTATGTGTTTCAATTTGCTTCGAACAATATTTAATTCAATTCAAATATTCTTTATTGTGCACCAAAACATATACATTTTTTAATAAAAACAAAACTTACATAGAAGGATGAATTTAGTGTACAACGGCGGCCTTATCGATTTCAGCGATTTCTTACAGCTATAAGATTCAATATTCATGGGTCTATAGTGAACAGTATATTCATCAGCATCATATCAGCTATGACGTCCACAGCTGGACATAAGGTCTTCCCCAAACGCCGCCACAAAATAATGTTGTTGCTCATGGAAGAGTCAGTTTTGCAGCTGGAGTTAATATTGTTCCTGCTTGAAGATACGCCAGTTGAAATACTGCCGAGTTTAAACTAACTAAACTTGCCGTGTGGTTTCCGGTAGAGTAAAATAGGACCACTCCAACTCTTCCCGTGGATGTCGTACAAGGCGACTAAGGGAATACATTATAAAACATAAATCAGGCCTCCCCAACCCGTCTGGGTAGCGCGGGGAGTGTAGGCCAAATCCTCCGTCTGTCTCCGGCAGATGAGAGAGGGTTGTGCTCCTGCAGTGGAGACCAAAATAACCTGATGATGATGAAACTTTGGGAAGGTTAAAGAGAACTCACCGATACAGTCCTGGTTGTCGACGAACCGTATCTCTGGCACGTTGAGCCCCTCGCGCTTGTACAGCTCCTGTTCGTGCTTGAGGATACGCTCGTTGAAGAACTGCTGCAGCTTCTCGTTGCAATAGTTGATGCAGAACTGCTCGAAGCTGTTCATCTGGAAGTACTCTGTGGAGGAAAGGAGCTACTGAGACTCGAATAAACTAATAACTTATCTAGTCTCAAACTAAAATTGTCTCATATACTAAGGAAGTTAGACAAAGTCAGCCACAATTCACATTCGGACAATCCTACATTCTTTTCCAAATAATAATAGTTTTTGGCAGCGCACGCCAGAATAGCTCGCAGATGTTAGATTTTTTCCTACTTACTTGATATTTTGGACAATTCACACAATATCTTTATAAATTGTAGCCTATGTGTTATTCTGATATATAAAGTTTTATTAAAATCAAATCAGTAGTTTTTACGTGAAATAGTAACAAACATCCATCCATACTTACAAACTTTCGCGTTTATAATATTAGTAGGAAGTAGGATGGTTGCATATTTCGCCAGTGTGCCACCATTTCTGCGGCAATCGATTTTCAGTAATAGCTATATATGAATTGCAGTTTTTCCTGTGAGCTGTCCAGCAGTGGACTTCTAGGGGCTGACATGATGATGAATGATGAACATATAATATCTTGTTACCGAAGCCCGCGATGTCGAGGACTCCGATGTAGTAGGCGGAGGCCTGGAAGGGGATGCTGGTGTTGATGCGCAGCACTATGTAGTCGAACAGCCGGCTGTAGACGGCCTTGGCGAGCGCGTCACGGGCGTTGTTCGCTTCGTACGTCTTCAGAGGCACCCTGAACACGACACAAATATACATAAATGTTACATATCGCACATGAGACTATAGACCGTCAGCCGTTTTGTTTATATAAGTTTATAAACTTTCAAGTCATGTTTTCTCAAAACATGCTTTTTGATTTATTTATGACGGTTTATGATTACATGTGCGATATATACATACACTTGTCTAATCCCAAATTTGGATTTTCTCCTGTGCTATGGGAGTTAAACAAGGATTTGACAATTCACAAATGTAAAATCCAGACCGGGACCAACTTGTACAAAATGGTCTGTACACAGTGGGAATCGAACCCATGATTTCTGGCGCTCGAGTTCAATGACCAAGCCACCAGGCATGAGCCGGTCAATAAAAGCTTTTAAGTCTTGTTAAAACTTTTTAGTGTGGACCTTTTTTATAAGCTTGACCACTTGGTATAGTAATGATCAGGACTCGGAATTAGGTAGTCATTTATGTACTTGCAAGGAAAATATGGCACGCAAGATTAATATGGAATACTCCTTTTCACAGGAAGTCATTAAATGTTTTAATGGAAATGTAGGGACTCTTAGTACTAATAATTAAAATGTAATATTCAAATATGCCGCGTGGTTCCCGGCTTAGAATAGGGCCACCCCTATCTTTCCCGTGGGTGTCGTCAAGGCCACTAAGGGATTGCACCAGAGACCGGCAGCAGCGTTATCCTGTGTATGTTAAGATAATTACTGCGATCACCAATCCGCCTGCCAAGCGTGGTGATTATGGCAAATCCCCCAATGGACAACTTAGCAAAAGTAGTACTTCTACTGGGGAGGCCTATGTCCAGCAGTGGACGTATTTAGGCTGATGATGATGATGAATATTCAATTAAGAAAAGATAATTTTATTGTGCAATAAAGCCTTTAAATAAAATAAATATACATATTAACGTAATAATATATTATTCCTTTGTTCCGAGGAGGTTAACAGCAATTAAAAATTGAAATTATTAGCTTGAACTGTAAATTATTTATCAATCTATATAATAAAAAAAACATCTTTCCAGTGCAACAAAAACCTGAATTGTTTTGTGTGTAAATATAGAGGCTATGTTATATTCTACTCACATAATAGCGGTCCCTTTCAGCCCGCCCCGGGAGCTCTGCATCAGCCTGGAGACCAGCGCCATCCTCAACTCCCCGCAGTCCACGCCTAGAAGCTCGGCCGCGGTGGCCAGGGACGGCTCACTGGTGGGCGTGACCCGGCAGCCCCCCTTCGCCCCGCCGTCGTCCTCAAACTGGATGTTGCCCAGGTGGAGTACGGCCGCTACTACAGAGTAGACGGACTTCTTCTCCGGTTCTGATATTCCGACGCGGGATAGAGCCTGAGAAAGTAAAGTAGTTGGTAAAAATACGACCTTGTTAGTATTAATACAGGGCGCATAGTTGTTTGTACGTGTAGGGTTTTGCGTTCTTATGACTTACTTACTTACTTACTTACTTCCAACACAGAAATGTAAGATTTGATAATTGATTAAGCTCTACGTAAATCTTTACGTGGGTAAATATACAATACAAAATAGACTTTATTGCACAAACATATAAAAAAATATATTTTATCCAGACAACCTTTAATTACAGCAAATATAATGTGAATTTAAATTATAATGTTTTCATATATTTATTTAATTAGGATTTTCTTCTGAACTATGGGAATAATAGAAAGTAAAAACAATTTACTAAAATTACACAAACCAATATGAATAAATTATATAAACTTGTCAGTCATCAGAGAGAATCGTACCCACGACCTCTGCACTCGAGCACACCGCCCACGCCACTAAGCCGGCCTAAAGGTCGGCTGGTATTTGCATTTATATTACTAGTTTCAAGTACATCACACATAAGTATCAATCCTACTAATATTATAAATGCGAAAGTTTGGATATTTGGATGTTTGTTACTCAATCACGCTTCAACCACTGGACGGATCGGGATGAAACTTGGCACACATATAGCTTAGGTCCTGGCATAGGACATGGGATAGTTTTTATCCCGAAAAAACATCTCATTCCTACGGGAATTACATAATAATTTGTGATGTTAAGTTGTCCACGCGGACGAATTCGCGGGCAACAGATAGTAAAACAATTGACCTGGTGCAGTCTCCCAAAGTCCTCCACATCATCCAGGATCGGATCTCTCAGACCGCCTTTCGCCTGTTGCTGCTTGCTCTTCTGGCCGGCGGTGATTTTCTTCTCCGACTGCGACGACGTGAAGAATTGGGTGCACCCGTTCTTCAGGTACTGGAAACGTATAACAATGCAATAACAACTACTGTTGGTAGTCTGCCAGATTTTGCCGCCAAAGGCTGACAACTATGTTAGAATGCCTTATCATCAACATTCCCGCCTCCTCACCATTCTCCCCCCGCAACTCCTCTGTAGACGATGTGCTGGTTGGCGTGAAAGAAAAACAAGAACTCCAAATGCGAACGAAAATGCGAGGGCGTATGGTAAATAAAAGTGTCGTGCGGATCGCGGAGTGCTAGCGGCATACTGGCGATGCCGGCCCGTGAGCTTGATGTTGTGCGCCCCGCGGCCACGGGGGGGCGGCAGCGGCGCGCGCGCATATTATGTCTTCTTATTTACCATACACCCTCGCTATATATTATTTATTTATAAATAATAAATAATATTTAATCCCATATCAGGCACAGTGCATCTGTCATCAACATCCTCTAAGCGAGGATCAACAGAGGTAACTGCAAAGACACCTACCAGTGAAGGTAGGGCAAGTCCCAGGTCATGAATTTACGCTACCTTGGGCCCCAGACAAATTTAATTAAAGTAAAAAGTCAAAGTAGGAAGAGAGTTCCCACTTAACATCAACAGCCGAAAACGTCTACTGCTGAACATTAGCCTCCCCAATAGAAGGCCACTTTTGGTGGGCTGACCACGTGTGCCTAGTAAAGTGCGCCAAGACAGTACAAATGATGGGTCCTGCGGTGTACAACTAACTTCCCACTGAGGTCACCAGTTCTCCGAGCCTACCGACTTTAAAAAAAAAAGATTGCGACGAATTGAGAACCTCCTCCTTTTTTTGAAGTCGGTTAAAAAGAGGTTGTGCGCCTGGTTTGTCAAGCAGTCAGTTTATAGCTACGAAGAGTTCTTTCCAGAACTCACTGACATAATTATAGGGAATAATTTTATCTGTAAGCTTTTTACCATAGAAATCCCATATGATAGAATGGTGAGGTAGGTGCGACACGCATGCAAACAATCTGCAGTATATTGCCAGAAACTATCAAACGCTTACTAAGTCAGAAAATAACTAGAAACGTGACCGCGAGGTATAAAGCGGGCGCGCTGTGTTCGAAAATCGGCACGCGCGAGACTGAAGTATTTCAATAACCCTTCTATCTCGATAGGATTTCTGTGCTTATTACTTCACATAACCCTGGTGTATTTTTCATGTAAGTGTTGTATAATTCTTAATGAAAAACAAAGAACTTAAACACAAACGTTACCTGGTAATCATCAGGCCTGGTGATCTTCAGGGCGCTCCTCAGCTCCGGTGGCGCGCCGGCACACAGCAGATAGAACACGTGATAGTTCCTCTCCTCGGCGCTCTGCGTGCAGATCCTGGACTTCTCCAGCAGGTAGTGGGAGATGTAGCCACCGACCACCTGATACTTGCTGTTGAAGTGCACCTCCATGAACTTCCCGAAGCGGGAGCTGTTGTTGTTGCGGGTGGTCTTCGCGTTTCCGAACGCTTCCAGGATGGGGTTGGCTATGGATAATAATAGTAATTAATATTTTTCTGTAGTGGCAGTGGGCGGGCTACACCGGCCGCAGAACCGACGGCCGTTGGGGCAGACGGCCCGTATCACCACGATGTTGGGAGGCCAAATCCCCCAATGGACAGCCCACTAAAAGTGGCATTCTATTGGGGAGGCTTATGTTCAGCGGTGAACGTATTTCGGCTGATGATGATGAACATACAACGGCACTCAAGTACATTTTTACGACTGATAGAAAAGACCCAGAGCATTCGACGTAGATTTCTTCTCGTTTTTGCTTATTTGCATCCATATTTTGGTGAGGAGGCCGTGGATCGGCTCGCGCAGGGTGGGACGCCCCGCCGCCAGACGGACGGACGACCTGAAGCAGGTGGCCGGAAGCGGCTGGATGCGGAGGGCGGAGGACCGGGTGATGTAGCGTTCGTTGGGAAATGCCTATGTCCAGCAGTGGACGTCTAAGGGCTAATATGATAATGGTATTTTTCACTTCTCCAGCTCGGAAAGTATCTTGATGTATTTATATTGTCAATTGACCAAAGATGTTCTAACGGGCGTGCGCCGCCTTCCCAATGCCAAAGTACTATGACTTGACTTAGAATAATAGAAATTAAACAGCCAAAGACATTGTTTCTCTTTTTTCACCTGCAATACTCTGTCGCTATGTCTTCCTTATTTTCCTTCTGAACGGTTGCCTGGAAGAGATCGCTTTAAGCGATAAGGCCGCCTTTGTACACTTTGCAAAAAATCTGTACCTATTTTATTGTTATCCTTAATTTGTGTGCAATAAAGGGTTTATCTATCTATTAATGTGCTTGAATACATATTTATACATGCAGAACCTTGGCCATTTTCTTTGTTAAGAATTCATTGCGTAGTTTAAAGAGTAGATTAATGCTCGTTTTCATCCTAGGGCAGAAAAATAGTACTACTAAAAATCAATGCACACACCGAGCCCTATCCAGCAGGCAGAGGGAATAGGCATCTTCTGGGTAAGCGTGCTCCACCTTAGGCCTCATCATCACTTACCATCAGTTGAGATTGAGGTCAAGCGCAAACCCATCAACAATAAAAAAAAGGATTAATTTAGAGCTGTGTAGTTCCCGGTTTAGAAGCATCCTATGTATATTAAGATCATTACTGCGATCACAAATCCGCCTGCCAAGCATGGTGATTATGGCAAATCTCCCAATGGACAGCCCACAGGCTTATGTTCAGCAGTGGACGTATATAGGCTGATGATACTTATGTGTACTAACCGTCTAAGATTTTCTGCTCCACAGGGCCGGCACTCTTCGCCCACAGATCGCAGAGGTACTTCAGGATGTACTTAGTGGACTCAGTCTTGCCGGCACCAGACTCTCCAGAAACAATTATAGACTGCGACTGTTTCAGCGACTTCATGTCGCGGAACGCTTTGTCGGCTGAAAAACAAAGCGTACAAGCTATAGCGGAGACCCTTCGTAGATTGATATCTTGGAAAGCTTTAAGTGAGTATGCCTAATGTAGCCCCACAATCCAAACCCCAAGGGATGAAGTTTCACATTTCAACTAGTAACATCTACAGGAGGCTTTGTGCACAATCGCTGAGGATCGTCCGCTGCATTGTCCACTCTATTTCTAATACTTTGTATGTATCTATATGGTATCCATGCATATAAAACAGCGGGCCGTCTTTAGTATGCAATATAGTATTGTATATATTTCGTATATATATTATATCGGAGCGGCACGTCCGTTCGTTTTGGCTGACAGTCCGCTGTTAATTTTAGTCTGTTTGTCTGATTGTAATACTAACCTTACCTACTAATGTATTTGAAAACTAAAAATGTCCATAACTTTTGATTGAGTAAATTGATTGTGATGAAATAAAGACTAAATGTTAAGTTGAGATAAGCCCCATGTTTCTGTTAAAAGTTCATCAAAATCCGTTCAGTAGTTTTTAAGTGATGCGTGCACAAACTCACAGACAAACAGACAAAAATTTCAAAAATGATCGAAATGTCTTCTGTTGCTTATCCTTAGACGCCCCAAATTTATTTTTTTGCAAATATCTTCAATGTACAGACACGCGATGTTTACGATTGTATTTATTAGATGTAGGACCCCGTTGTGCATCTCCACCGCTGTCTCCCATGGTCTAGACACCTCGTACGGACTGGTCTACACTAGGGGAGACAGCGGTGAGGACAAGTGGATAGAATCACCGGTGTTGATGTGAATCGGTGAGTGGCATGTCCGCTGCCGCTTGACCGGAGCGGATTCCGCCGCGGCTGGTCCGCTGGATGTATGTACAGAGGCGGATGCGAGACAGAGCGTAAAAAGCGTTAAATAACCCCTTGGGAAAAGTATCGTTGATACCCGAATAAAATACACAACTCTAGCACCCTAATCAACTATGTTAAAGCTCAAATTGGACCAAGATTAGGTCTTTATCTTAGGGAAAAGACGCACCTATAGCAAACACATGAGGCGGGAGTTCGCCCAAAGATTTTCCTTGGTACTTCTTGATGGTGCTTGATGAGTACATTTCTGGGATGTCCTCGTACGGGTTGACAGCCAGTAGGATGTTGGCCACATATGTCTGAAAGAGAGCATTTATCATTGTTTTAAATACGTGAGAGCAATATCTGCAAACTGTATTATCAAGTTTGGCGGAATTAACATGTATTTTTTGGAGAGAGAATAAATGTTTATTTCTATATTTTTTTCCGCCATTTTGCAAGAAATTCATCGAATTCACAAAACCTGCGATAGTAGACTTCTACCCACCCAGATTTTTGTTTGTTTAATGGAAGCGGTATAGAATAGCACCGCTCTCAGTCTTCCTGTGGATGATGTAACTTCTTAAGAGGTACAAATTATACAAAGTTGTCTGTCCCCAGTGGGAATCGAACCCACAACCTCTGGCGATCGAGTACAAGTGGCCAAGTCACAAGACTAACGAGGCGGTCATACTAACAATTTATGGATAATTATTTTCTGAAATATAAAAAAAATTCATAGACGTGCTGTCGCGGTAGGAGCCATCATTGTAACGTCTACTGACGTACTGTCTACTAACTTGTTCAATATTGACTTAAACAGTAATAGTTTTCTGCAATACGTTATGAACTTATGACGTGTCGCAATCTACTTATCCTCAAGGTGAATGTATACCTACTGTATGATTCATGACCGACTTTACACTTTCAGCGTTTCAGCCGCTGATATATATTAAAGTACAGTCAAAGATATATTTCTTCAGCGGCTAAATGTTGTCGTGCATAACTCACGACGTCGATAGGTACTTACATAGATTTTTTTCTTCTTATATCGCGTGAGGATGTTACCCAGAAGCGTAGCCTCGTTCAGGAACATTAGTTCACCTGGAAATTTAAAATCAAACTTTTATTATAAATGCCAAAGTTCTTATACCATAGCCAAGTCTTCCTAAGCCTAACAGAGAGAAAGAAAAAAATAAGAGAAAATATGGGCAGTCCTCGTCTAGCGGCAAAATGGAAGCTGTAGAGACGACGTTAGAATCTAGCGTTAACTTAACTTTTTAATTTCTTTTCTTACGAACATGAAAGAAAAATATGTCGCGCCCCACGGTGGCGCCCACCAAACAGTTTCTACCTTCATCATCATTATCCTAAATACGTCCACTGCTGAACATAAGCTTCCTTATTAGAATGCCACTTTTGGTGGGCTGTCCATTGGGGGATTTGCCACCACGCTTGGCAGGCAGCTTGGTGATCACAGTAATGAGCTTAATACACACAGAAGAACGATGCTGCCCGTCCCTGGTGCGATCTCTTAGTCGCTTTGACGACACCCACGAATGGGGGTGGCCTTATTCTGAGCCGGGAACCAAATTTTTTCATGTTTACGAATTATCGAAAAATTAAAAAAAGGATTTTCGGCCACTAAGGAATGAAGTCGCCAATAGACAATGAGGTATCTTATATCTACAACTGAATTTTATACAACGCACTATGATTTAAATG
The DNA here is from genome assembly GCA_947086405.1 of Esperia sulphurella. Taxonomy (NCBI): domain Eukaryota; kingdom Metazoa; phylum Arthropoda; class Insecta; order Lepidoptera; family Oecophoridae; genus Esperia; species Esperia sulphurella. The sequence continues at coordinate 3,465,379 of OX352266.1, forward strand.
TCATTTGTTACTATTTTTATAGAATTTTACACAACGATCTCTATGTACTACTAGATGGAGTGTTCTAAACAATCGCTCTGTTCCACGCAAGTAGCCACAACTCTTTCACATTCACAATGAAACTTGTGCAGTTAATTATTACTAAATATTGACGATACGGTTAAAAAATGTCAAAATTTAGTAAATAATTACTCTCTACTCGGCTACTCGCGTGGAACAGAGCGATTGTTGGAACGCTCCATCTAGTAGTACATAGAGATCGTTGATTTTACATGAATCAAAAATATAAAACAATTATACGAAAATGTCGAGAAAAGTTTACTAAAATTTAAAAACGACGTTCTTCGGTTTTTTACAGTATATCAAAGCCAGTGTTACTTTTACTTTTAACAATAAACGAAACCGTCGACTTTTACATTCGGCTGATTATAACGGAAGCGTCATATTTTACGCTCTGGTATACAATTGCCGACAAAAGGGATTCTAGGTCATTAGGTTAGTTAGACAAAGACCATGGATAGACCATGAAGTAAGTCGTAAAGCTGTCGGTCGGTCGTAAGGTTTCCCATCAGATAGGTACGTTGTGTATACAGAATAATAGGGTTCTCGCTGTCTGTATATATAATAAATCAATTACCGTGCGTTAGTCTCGAAAAAACTCGAAAATGACCGATTTAAATAATATTTGTTTTGTTTTGTTTGACTCAAGTCTGGGATGGTTTAGAAAAGAAACCCAAAGGAACAGTTGAAAAATCAAAATTGGTAATTTTGGGAATTTTCACCTCGGAGTCCACGCGAGCGGAGCTGCGTGGACAAAAGCTAGTTTCTCATATACAGAAATTAATGCAAGCCAAATTGAATTCTACGCGCATGGAAGAAGTACGAAGACAGACCTGCCCCCAATCAAGTTAAAAGCCACTTAGGCTACGTGCAGATCAAAATGAAACCACTTGGTTTGGTTTTCTTAGAAAGGTACTAACAGTTGTCATCGACGTTCTTGGTGGGATCCCCAGCGGGGAATATGTCCTCGAAGTTGCACACCCGGCGGGGATACTTATTGTCCACGGGGAACACGTCGGCCTCCTCGCCCATCAGCTCCTGCAGCCGGGCCAGCACGAACCCCTCGTTGGGGTCCCGCACCCATACCAGCTGCTTGTCGATCGTCATCGTTCACTACAACAAGAGAGAATCTGTTATTAATACAGCTGCGGGTAGAAGCAGCGTCGAGGCGATATATTATATTTCTTGAACACAGTTTACAAAAAAGTACACAAAGTTAGGCCCATTTCTATAATAAATCTCCTTAGCACATACATTGTAACATTATACAAAAAAACTCGACCGATTTGAACATTTTTTTTGTTTGTTTTGTTCGCCTCAATACTGGGATGGTTTAGAAAAAGAGGAAACACCCAAAAACAGCAGAAAAATTAAAATTGTTTATTTTGAGAATTGCCATTGCAATTCGGAGTCCAAGCGAGCGGAGCCGCGGGCACAGCTACAATATACATATATAAATATATGTAGGTTGATGTATATATATATATGTATTTCTGAAAAAGGCAGGACGGTAAAAAGGCTATATGAGCGAGAACTGGCAAACTTAAACTTTGTTTTGACAATAAGGCACCACAGGTAAATTAGTAACATCGCGCATGTAGGCAGAGCCACAACATGAGATTACTTCTTTAGAAATACAAAGAAAGTCGCTTTGCGACACTGAATTGCGCAAAGTGGCGATACATCGTCTTTGCCTACCCCTCTGGCAGACCAAGGCGTGAGCATTATGTATGTATGTAAATACACAGATACAATAATAAAGTACCTTCAGTTTTGTTCCATGACTAAAGGGCATTACATATACCACTGAATCTAAAGAGTGGCTTGCATTTGTAATTTACCATCAATCATACAAGAGACTGTATAAGGACAGTCAAGTCCCCACTGACACTTCTCATAGACGGAACATAAACAAACGGGGACGCTCTATGAATAAAAAACGAGGAGGAAGTGGACGGAAGCACAAATCGAGTACGTTAACCTCAACACATATAATAAAATTACATAACTTATAATTAATAATTATAATTATAACCGTAATAGGTGTAAAGTTAAGAATACAATTAACTCACTTTCGTGCCGAATGGGCATAACACACACTTTCGTATGAATTACGTAATGGAACGGAGTTTAAAATTTGCGTTCACGTCCGCTCGGCAGCTGAGCGGCCGTTCCGTCCGTTGCCGGTGTGCACGCGACCGGAACAAAAACTCAAAACAGACATCACAGAATATAGCCACAAAGTTTTTTTTTTAAATCTAGATCTATATTTTTAACTGCACAGTTCTACATCTCAAAGGAAGAAGAGAGCTCAGGTCAAACATCAGTAGATATAGGATAGCTCTCCAGACGAGACTTTATTGAAAGACGTATGTTGCTGCTGAGGGAGAACATGAAGAAAGAAGATTTTGACTTAACATCACATAACACTGAGTTCTAATACATAATTCAAAAAGAATCAACGTACTTATTCCAGTAAGTAAAGAAACAGTCGGTAAAACTAAAGGATAAAAACAGTTAATATAAGAAAATTCTATATACAATTTCAAGCAGAGTTCTATGTGTTAAGTAACCAGGGTAGATACTTAATCTAAGAAAAAACAAAACGGTAGTCACCGTTTACAAAACCTACGGTCACAGTTGAGAACTACTATAAGTGGTGAAAGTAAAATGGTGTTTTGTAAGAGGTGGTAGATAAATGGTTCAGCAAATTATTGTCACGTAGTAACTTGTGAGCCAAAATGAGTTTTAGAACATTTTTAATGGTCATACAGTAAATGAAAATAAGAGGTGGTAGATGCTACGTAATCAAAGGAAATAAGTCAAACGCACTCAACGCCATTATTTGTAAACTTAAAAACCATACAAAAAATTACTACCAATAAAAAAAGTTTATAGTAGTTAACAGGTTGGATGGAACACAGTATTTACTTTCTGTATTCATCATCAGGTTATTTTGGTCTCCACTGCAGGAGCACAACCCTCTCTCATCTGCCGGAGAAAGACGGAGGATTTGGCCTACTCTCCCCGCGCTGGCCAGACGGGTTGGGGAGGCCTGATTGATGTTTTATAATGTATTTTATTTCTGTATTCACTTCTGGTTTAAGGAAAATCTCGAGTTAAAAGGACAGGACTACGATTTTATGAGAAAAGCGCTATGAATAACCATAATAGGTAACTGGCGTAAATAAATACGTGATTACGTAGCCCAGCGATAAGAGACGGACAAGAGAAACGAACGAAAGCGCAATTCCGCCTAGATTACAATGGCAGAACCGAAAAAGACAAACAAATCTATGTGAATACAATTAAACCGGAGCATGCAAATGTTGTCAGTCGGCCGTACAGATGCGTACCAGAGCATATGCAAATTGCACTACCGCAACGGAAATTAAGTACCCAAGAGCACTATATTGTGTGACCAATTGGTACAGATTGAACTAAGGTAGAAGTGGGAAATGCTTCACATTGCAAAAACTGCTATTCGAAATGTCTAGTCTGAGCAGGTTGTATTGTAATATCAAGCTGCAGGTTTAAAACTATTATAGTTGCTAATCATGGCGTATATCTGACAAATAATCACATGACTACAAAATTCACCGTAACTTCTAAGTGGCATATTATTAAGTTCAAATTTAGGCACCTATTTCTGTAGTAAATTGTTCTGAGCGATAATTTTCCATTTATTTGAACAATCAACCGTTATTTGAGAATTCCCATGACCCTGTGACAAATTCACATCGTTAAACTCAAAGATTAGGTATCAAGACTGAACGGATAAAATATTCACAGACATAATCGTAATAGAATCGTAACAGGGAAAACTTGGACGATTATGAGGGGCTTGGTGACTGTCACGCATACTCCACCCGGCACGCGAAAAGGCTTCGAACCACCACCCACACCCTAGCGAAGTGCGCGAAAACGGTACAAGGGTCCCGCGGTGTACAACCGGCTTCCCACTAAGGTCACCAGCTCTCCGAGCCTACCTATTTTTAAAAAGAGACTGTGCGCCTGGCTTGTCGAGCAGGCATTTTATTGTTATGACGAGTTCTTGCAGAACGCATTAACTTAGTTTATTTAGTTTTAAGAATTTTATTTGACATTTTTATATTTATGTTATGTTTTGTTTATAATTTTTATTTGACCTGTAACGGAAGTTATCAATAAAGTATGTCTATGTCTATGTCTAGAGAAAAAAAAACAATTCTAAAATGTATGATCCAAGAAAACAGCAATCATATCGGAATCGAAGAGATATGTATCGCTGTGAACAAATTCAATGCCACATTAACGATCAGATCTTGGGCAATGTAATCATTGGATTATTATAATCGAACGGATGTAATAATAACTGAGACGATATAGCGTTCGTGATACGATTATGGTGATGGCTGATGAGAACGAGAAAGTTAAGTCACAACTGGTAAGTTTCATCCTTAATGAAATTGCGAAAGTCTAAGACACAAGCTTTAACATGACTGTTACAAAAATGACTTGCTCATTCTTTAGAAATTAGAAAATGTGATTATAATTTATGTGATTTGGTAACTATCACCACTGAATTTGACGAATCGATATTTTACTTATTCCTTTTTACAAGACTGTTAAACTTGTATACCTTCATTGTTATACCATGTAATGTGTTATTAATATTAGTTCTTTTTCATTTCAACTGTTGGTTTAGGTTTGAATAATGTTATGCACATGCATTCTGTTTAAAAATGACCTGGTTATGTTCAAGTGCAGTACACAACAGTTGCATATTTGCGCCTCACGCATGACCGACATAATTAACCAGTGATTATAAGTGTTATTTAATCGGCCTTGATACTATAAAGTCACGGATCAAGATCGGCAAATGAATAAGTACATTAACATGAAGTTCTTATTTGGAAGAGTAGCATTTATATCTAAGTAACAAACAGGAAGTCATGACAAGTTCAACAGATATGAAATCAAAGTCGTACAAAAGACGTACAAATTTAAGCTTCGTTATACTCGTATTGTCAGAGATATAAGGTTCAGTTCTAGAGAAGAAAGTGCCATCATCCCAAATATGACTCAAAAGCAGAAATGCACATAATGCTGTGTAAATACGAGGCAAAAAAACTTTCATGGTTCACTTATTCGAACAACTAGGTATAGAATCAGGCCAAACAACTCTATTTTAGGTAAGACTAATGGAGTAGATGTCAATCCATCATCCAAAACTAACAAATCATTGACATGAATCCTGTCGGTGAACTCTGACATTTGAGTCAGCCATACAGCAAACAAAGGTAGATCGACACACTTAATTCTGCGGTCAGTAAAGGCACCGCTATCGACAACGTTTTGTAAGTCGAACGTTTTTGTATGGTCTGCTCGTTAGTCCCATTCTTCGCCGTGAGCACTGATAAGTGTGTCACTTTTTAGAAACAATATTTTTGAGAAGTTCACGAAAACCAAATCCAAGGAATTTCAAACCGTGACGCATGGGTTAGGCTTTTCCAGCTAGGAACAATGGCTATAGGTACTGGTCGATTACGTTCCAGTTGACCTCGTAGCTTCCATGACCTTCTGTGGCATTTTCACCAAATGGCTTTGCTTGACCGCACCTTTCTACTCCCCTATTGTCAACTTTTATGAATCCATAACCAAAGCTATTTTTAGATTTCACTTCCACACTATACAACCTTTCATGATCAGTAAGTTAAGTAGGCAGAACAAACTACGCCTATAAATGCACTCTTAAGTATTCTGATTTCTGGCGCATAAATAAGTATCGCTAAGTAAAAAACAAATGCATAAAATTATCCTCATGGGGTATTTCGTTTAATGGACTTTTTTTGCCAATTGCCTGATGCGATGTAGTTTTGGGTTGGTTTATGTCATTTTAGTAGTGGGTTTTTGGGGTTCCGTCAAAACGGATACCCTTACAGCGAAGCTTTCTTGTCCGTCTATCTATCTTTCAGCCGGATGAAAACTAAGAAAATGATTGAAATTTATAACATATATAAAATTTCCTGGTATGCCAGAAAAATTATGAGAAAAGAATGGTATTTCTATTCCAAAATATTAAAGAAAACGCGTAAGTGAATTTAATTTAGGAAATATTAATACAAGCTACACTTTGTTGACTTCTTTGACCGTGATCGGGGAATAACCTTTTAAATTTGTTGATATCATATCATAAATGATGTGATTTCTGATCAGATTAGAAATATATTATTAGGTCATGGCAATATTTGTTAAACACTGCCTTCATTTCAAAGGATCACTTCAAAATGACTATATCTATTAAAATTATTTATTCAGATTTTCTACGTGTCCAGTTCAAGGTGTGTTATAAACTCAGACGCAGCTGCGGGAAGTCTTTATATTTCAATAGAGCTCAATATAATGGTGAATTTGTATAAAATCAACCGAAAAGCGAGTGGGTTCACAGAGATCACTGACACAGGCCTGTGTTTCGCACGCCTGCGCTTTCGTAACCACGATTTTGTTCAGTACAAAGCAAATGATAATGTAATTAGCAGACACCAGTGAAAGAACATCATTATTAAAGTAAACATACGGAATTATGAAATCATACTGTCTGTTAACGAATGAGAGTTAATATTCGATGAAATTGGTTTCACGTATTCAATTGAAAATTTAAAAGTAACGTTGTCAAAAATCTGGTCTTAATATAAAATTGAATATAATTTTGTTACCAGTAACTAATTTAATCACAAATAATATGTATTTTTATCTGTATACATACATACAAAGTTGTAAGACAAGTAGAAGTTCTTATTATGTTAAGCCATTCTGAGAAATGTATTTTAAAACCTAAGCGATGAGTCGTGACTGAGTCTAAGTGTATGGAATTGAGAGGTTTGCAGTTGATAAAATGTGCAGCGAGATATTTTTTATTTAAACCAGCTAATTCCTAGTGTATCCAAGTGATAATAGTTATGATATGGATTTGATAAGCGATTTCATTTGTATGGACACACAAAGTCCGGATTCCGTCAAATATTACTTTTTATACTTTTCCCATCATTGCTGGACAATTTTACATGTACGTACGAAATTTCAGTTCAATCAGTCTAGTAGTTTTCGAGTAATCCGGCGGACAGATGAACGAACGGTACCCTAAAAACAAGTATGATTGTGTCACAAAAGGGTTTCCGACTTAGAATGTGCTTTGGCATGAGGCTTGCAGAAAACATACAATAATTAGATTTGGTATCAAGTGCTTCAATTCTTACTGTGCTGCAAAAATATTATTCGCTGTTGCTTATATATATACCTGTTGCTTTGTAATGCATGTCGAAACTATAGCAAACGGCCTGTAAACTGGTCTCGCTGTGAGTCAGTCTGCAACTAAATTGTCATTAGTCGACCTCCGGGGTCGGGTTGCGATTTGCGCACTTCATAATAACATCGTTTAAAATGAAAACGATGCGACATTGGAAAGTGACATTTTAAATGTTAATAGGTTTCTTTTTGAAAATATCTAGAAGGGCAGAAATGCTCGAGGTCCGATTGACGGTCAAGACTAGGGATAGGAAGATATAGCAGAAGACTTCCAAGACGGGCAACCAAATGATATAGAATAGATGATAGATAGATAGATAGATAGATAGATAGATAGATAGATAGATAGATAGATAGATAGATAGATAGATAGATAGATAGATAGATAGATAGATAGATAGATAGATAGATAGATGTCTAGAAGTACAGGTAAACTAGTTTTTGTGTTATAAGAGAAAAGACAAACAGACGTCAAATTGAATACGTCATAATGAGAAAAACATAACAAGCATCGAAGTATATGAGTCACACACAACTGAGATGAGGATGGTACTAGGCAAATAAATATAAATGCAGTTGAACAAACGTAAGTCGACATTGACGTAAAACCTTAGGTCTAGAAGTAAACGAGAACATTATATTTACTACACATAAAAGTTAACATCGACGTAAGTTTTAATATAGCTTAATGAAAGAAGGAAACACTTAAAACGAAACTATAGTTAATTGTAAAAGCATAATATTCGATTATAAATCAAAATCAACATATTAAATAAGGTGGCCGGAAGCGGCTGGATGCGGAGGGACATGATGATGATGAACATATTAAATGCAAAATCGAACATCATCAATCATTTCCTGAACAAACCTGAATGTTACATTTTTTTGTTGGTGGATTATCTGTAACCTGAATGTTACAGATAATCCACCAACAAATTTACAAATAGGACTCCACAACCCACTAACGATAATTTACCTGTCACAATACATGCGCGACGCAAGTATCGTTCCATTCAATGAATGTTACACAATAAATCAAATCACAGACAATAACAGATTTAATTCCCCTGATAAAAACAAAGAAGTGGCAAATGGCCTGCTATTATCTTATCTGCAACGTTTAGTTAGACAATGAAAATTCTTCCGGTACGACGTCACAGTTTTCCACGTATTACATATTTTTTGTAGAGTTAAGCAGATATTACATAGCAACTCAATTCGAATCCAATCAATAAGTAAAATGACTACGTAACAGGGAAGGAATGACGAATAAATTATGAATTTAGCTTGATAAACTTTGGTTTGGGGTTCAAACCTACCTTTTGCGACAAATTATGAATAGATCCAAAGTCACATTTATCATAGATAAGTAAAATACTACAAAAATTGTGAAGAAATAAAGCTAGAAAACACATACTGAGGTACAAGCATTGAAGTTAAGATTTATCTATGTCGAAGTCTGTGTGGGAGTCAGTGCCTATACCACCTGGTATTAAAATGATACATGGCCATACAAGATCCAGTTTCGTGCCAATGCATAGCCTTGAAATTATATAAATATGTGGCTTAATCATCAAATCATCGACCTATGATTCAAGTTCTAATGTTAGAAAACTATAGAGTCTAAAAAAGATTTAGTAGTTACAGTATCTGCATTTATAATGTTTTCTGGTAGCTCATTCCAAGCAACAACTATGCAGTAAAATACTATATTGTATTTCAGTAGACTTTTGGATACAATTCTTTATGGCTGGAGATTATAATTAATATCTTCGTATTCGTGTTTCGCAGGATTTCCTTGTTCAGCTATCAGTTACTATAAATAATGATACCTATGCACATTTGATAATAGGCACTGTAAATAGAATAAGAATTTGGTACAAATTGAGTTTAAAAATAGACTTTGTATGCACATACACGGTACACGAGTCTTACACACAAAAAAATTATTTACCTTTGCTCCAAGTTTTACACTGGCCATTGATCAAAGGTTTATAAAAAAGTATTCGTATTTAAAATCCGTTTATAATGTAAAATTGTAAAATTAATACTAATTTATGGCCATCAAATTATTTTTGTTACGGACGATGAAATAAATGTAAATGAAAGTAACAAAGAGAAATAAAATAATTAGTTGTTTAATTAAAAACCATGCAAATGTATCAATGCAAAGTCAAATTTGGTAACCTAACGCAAATCAGAGCGTAAAACATTTTTTCTAATTAAAATTAGACCTGTCGCGAACAACAGATTCCGCAACCTGTTACACAAAACAAAACCTCTGATCGATTAAAAACTATTGACGCAAGAGATCATGCGCGAAATTGTAGTAGAATTAAGCAAGAAACAGTTTAACGCCAACTTTTTAACACTACCTGCAATACGGAAACGCACGCAATAGTTATTATCAAATTAGTCATGACAATATACTCTAATAATTACGAAACTCGACAGTTGAGTCAACCTACATAACTAGTTCGACGTAACAACTCGTGTGCTAGAAGGAATAAAAAGTGCGGACGTTAGTCATAGAGTTCCCCAATGCCAAGGTCCAGCCCAACGTGGCCTGGCCGCGTTTGGTCGTACTAAAACTGGTTTTAGAGATGTCGGTCACAGTTGGGCCAACAACCAACAACGGCCATCGCAACGGTTTGCAACCGGTAAATTTACTTGCGCTTGCAGCTTTAGGATTGAACTCAGAAACACTTTGAGTTGTATTTAAACAGTAATGTAGAAGCACAAGCCGTTAAAACGGAATAATGAACTGAATTCGATGAAGATTTCTCTTGACCAAGATTCTGAAAGCAAATTGCGATAAATTGCTTCATCCTTCAATGTTGTAAACCATTAATTTTATAGTGATATCAACCCGTAAGTAATCTAGGGAACTTTCTATCCACGATTTCGAATTTCTTACTGGTATCCAATAAAAAGCATCACGCATATAAAACGATGTGGTTTCAAAATTTATATTTCAGAAATTGCTAGCGTCTCTTTTAGGAAATATAGACAAAATCATTAATAAATGATGAGCAGCCAACTAAGCGACGACGTTTCTTCATTTAAACATCGCTATTAATATATTTTGTACGAATAAAGTTGCGAAATGCAATGCCCCAGAACTGTTTCTTTGGCATATTCATGGGGCTATAACTGCCATGATGCAAGGTACTCTGAGAATAGTATTCACTCTCGACCACTAACAGCGTTTTAAATTTAAAAAAACAGTGCATAAACGGGCGCTGCCGATGTAACAGATACGAGATACAAAACACTGATATGTGAAACAGTAGATCCAGCAACCGACGACATGGAACAAAGCATTTCCGGAATCCGGCCAAAAGCTTAAAACAATAAGCTTATATTAACATTTAATACGAACTTAAGTCTCAAAGGTTTCCATATAGAATTGCTCTCAAAATATATTGGACGATAACAATGTGATCTAGATAACTGAAAGTAAGTATGCGCCTCTGAGAAGAAATATTTAGAAGAGATATGCCTATATCGCATATGAAAGCGATATGGGCCGTTTTCTATATTATACTGTCCGAATGTCCGAATGGTGATAGAAAATCAATGTCCATGAATTAAGTGGCTTAAGAAATCCGGTAAGAAGTCATGGACTCCACGTTCGTCTAAGATGTTTAGCAACAAATTAAATTTGGATTTTTATTGCAACACTTGATTTATTAACCAAATCTGATATATAAATATTGTTGTTTAGATAACAGGCACAGGCAGGTCAATCAGTGCTGGTTCGCCTGTATCTAATTTCGTTTATATTATCCAATCACTTTTTAAATGATTTACAGTATCTGCATTTATAAGGTTTTCTGGTAGCTCATTCCAAGCAACAACTATGCAGTAAAATACTATATTGTATTTCAGTAGACTTTTGGATACAATTCTTTATGGCTGGAGATTATACTTAATATCTTCGTAGATGATCTCTTTGAAATTGTTCATATATGTGAGGAAGAAGGTAATAGAGGGTTTAAAAGATGTCCAAAACTGAAATCTTGTTAGTTTTCAAAACTTTCTAAATTGGGCACAAATTTTCAACTGGTTTCGAACTAATATTTTTTTTTATAATAATTTACCTACAGATTTTAATTGATGGCGCATCAGAAACAATTGGCAACCGCAGATGAGGTCAATCTGTATCAATACAGTGCAGGTTAACGAATAAATCATCGCCGGGGCACGCACCAGGGCCATATCAATTGGTGCCCAGCTCCCCCAAGCTACGATGTGAAGGCTTGATGATAATGGGAAAAATTTAAATGACGCAGCTGCAAAAGTGTAACAGGAAAAGACAATTAACCTGAAGGACGTGAAATTTGATGTCTACTTGATGATGTCATTGTACAAAAGAGTTCGACCGATGACAATTAATAATTCCTAGGAATGAAACAACAGCTTAATCTACTGTTTAGCCGTCACCTTACGTTTAAAGTCAAACGACCAAATTATATATCAGGCCGTGTGGCCGGCTTTATGGCAAATCCCCCAACGGACAGCCCATCAAAAATTGCATTCTATTGGGGAGGCTTATATATTTAGCGGTGGTTTTTCGACTATGATGAATCCAAATCAGATAAGCAGGACCAATTTGTGCAAATTGCAACAATATTTGTGTGCTCAGTAATATTCTTTCAATTTAACCAAAGCTGTATGTCAAAGACATGTACATAACAGTTGGTTGAGTGGAGACCACGATTGGGCAGGCGTAGTGTGGGATGTTCCCCAGCGAGATGGAGAACGATCTGTAAGGCGGTTGGCAATGGCTATAGGTAGAGAACAGAATATGGGGCGACTCTGAGTCGCGCCATTGGAGTGGCCCATATCAGGAGTGGAATTATGATGTTGAAATCGAACCCGTGACCTTTGTTTAAGACAAACACACCCACGTGATAACCGCTAACATACAGATGGATGCAAATATATGTATGTAACTAGGTAAGAAATACTTACACAGTAGTACAAAACAATCTTCATATATTCAGTACAGTAATGTTAATGCACGTAAAAGTAAATGTCTTATGACGTAATAACATAACACGAACTGCGCAAGCCTCAGCTGTACCGCAAGCTACAGTGATTTGACGAATGGAAGCCATATACCATGGCAATTCTCAACATTCTTTGCTCTATTAACATACATAATATCAGACAGATTAATTTTATGGTTTACTCATATCTTTTGTATATCTCAATTGTATATCTATATATTGAAATGACAAAGCTTTCACGACCTACTGTCTTTTAATCTTTGTACCAGAATAATATGGTTAATCATTACTTTTGCCAATTCACAAAGAATACCTCAGTTATTCAGATTCCTTATGTTACCTTCCCGGCAAAACCAATGGTACATAATTCGTAGTCAATTCGATAAGTTTATTATTTGGCGTGAGTCCTGCTGAAACAAAACGCATGTAAACCACCGCTACTTTTCTTTGCTACAAATAGCACATGAAATTATCTTAGAGAAATTGGCCACCACATGAACTGCTTTCTCTGAACGTAAATGAAGCAACTGGATCGCGAGAAGACAGTTTCGCATACTCCTCTGAATCTCACTTTGACGTCGTAAAAGCTGCAAGAAAATTAAATTACACTTTCACCAATCCTGCTAAAGTAAATCTACCCAAGAATATGGTGAACATTAATAATGACAAGACGAATTTGTAAAAAAAACTGGCAAGACAGTCCGCCTGTGACAGTTTTAACTTTGCACCCTAGACATAGGCTATTTTTAAGTCTAGGAAATACTGGGTTCAAACTGGAAATTCAGCTGGTTTATAGGCTTCTTGTAGTAAATCCATGCAATTAACTTGCAATGGCCATCTATGGCGGTGGAGCAACGATTGCACTGCGGATACTATCCCGTTATACAAGATAATCTCGACGAGATCGAATAACGGTACCTGCGGACAGGGCCGTGCTATCACACTTATTCGAGATCAAGGGCCATTGTAAGGATTCATCTAAATCATCTCAATAGTTGGAATTTGGACCGTGAAAATCATGCATATGCCAAAGAATAATCATTAACCCGTATGTGAAGTATGCCAATCCGAACTTCTGTCTTGATATTCTTACATGTTCTATATAAGGACTTCTGAATACGATTTTTCTTTCGAACTAGTTAAAGATGTTTAGTAAACTAGGCGGCCTAAAAAGGGGACTCGAAACGGCCCTGCCAGTAGAGCCTTTAGACAAGTGGGCAATCGGAAGCAGCGTAGCGTGACGTCAGCTCCAACAGAGCCTTGCAACACCGATCGATATCGTATTACGTGGGAATATAGAAAACATAGAAAAGCACTTCATTTGCCTCCCTCATTTCAAATTGCATTGTAATACAAATAAACTGCAAAACATTTCATAAGTCATTAAAAGCTATTGACTGACTGCAATGCCGGGGAAGACAGAGATTGAATCTCCAAGCTCCAACGATGCTGGTACATCTCTAAACTATGACATGACAACTCTTTGAACAGACTTTTTCAAATATCATCTTGACCTGACCGTTAACGACATATATTACAAAAAAAAGCAAAAGGAAAACTACAGCATGAACTTTACGAATGGTAGTTTCACTTTCAAATCACGTAATTTAAAATAATTATATTACATAATTACAAAGTACTTTGTATTATGCTAAATACGCAAAATCATCGTATTGATGTATCAAACTTTTGTCTGGGTTTGTTTGACGATAAATCTAAGAATCATTATTAAACTTTCACTTTAATATTTAAATCTTTTGTATATCTCCTATTACTTTAAAATGCTTGAAGATATAATAAACAACCTTTACTAAGGTAATTTCGCGTTCGACAAACACGCGTCATACATAATAAAGATGCGAACAAACTGAGTAATTCATGCTTATGTGATTATGTACAGCGTATTGTACTTAAGTATGTTGTAAAAACATACTTGAAAATGTTGTAAAGTTTTAAAATATGTAGGTCAACAGCATTGTTTCTTTAACAAAGTTATCTTCATTTCATGGTTATTCAAGGTTGGCCAGATTTGTTTTCATTTGAAAAGGTGGCAGAAAGGTAGCGGTCATTATAACGCAATATATAAAAGGATACAATAACTGACAGATATTGTATAAATAAAATAAAACTGAGGTCAAGAAGCTATTACATTTGCATAGGGTTCGTCTAATATCGTAGGTAGACTACGAGTAAGAAAGGTTTTTTAATTTCACCCTTAAGTCATTGAACGAAGTGAATACATATAAGCGTCTTGGATTGCAACCGTGAAACAATTTACTACAATTCGGTACAAGTGCCCTGAGGACACCAAAGCGCCTCCGGTGCCTGTAACTACCCTGTTACTAATTGTCTATTATCTGTGTGGAAGACAATTTATTATATGTTCTATTTTGAGGGTCGATAAACTTCATCTCGATAGCTCAATCGATTTCGATATCACTTTCACAGTAGAATTAAGAGAAATGGGACTCGCTTCCATCGATATTGCTAGACGAAAATACTCTGAATGCTTACAATCAGACCAAGATATCGAATTAGACAACAGACAGATGCGACTTATACCTTCATTATACGACTGAGTTTAAATAACATTCCGGGTTAAAAACAATCACCAAACATTAGACTCCTTATATGGTAAAAAAAATATTACACGGCAACTAAGATCTAATATATCATTTTAGAGCTGACGCGTTGAAAGACGACTGGGAGAGAATTCAATGCCCTCGCCGTCCATCACCAATGAATTTCTCATATACCACCTGGTTCCGCGCTAGGGGTCGGACATCCGTGTTTCCGTTATCCGTCGGCGCGTGACCGAACCTTCCGGCTGCGGGCCCATGGGGTGCTGACATGACCGTGACGACATTGTAATGAATGTTGTGTCAATTGTGATGACGTCATGCACCATATTACTCATTGTTATTGTCTTTGTTGTGTTGCCATTGACACCGTCGACACCACACGCTGACACACTCCAAAAACTCTTGATGAACTTCTAGGAGCAATTCGGTAGCGATTCCGGTCTAAGTCCAAGGACTTAAACCTTTTGCTCAAACTTAATCATACCTGCACAAGAACATCTATTATAACCTGCACTGGAATATCAATTTATAGATAGATGTTCCTACCTACATACATGTTCCATAAGTCTTTATAATACACAGGTCATAACTCTGCCAGCAGGTAACTACGAAGTAGTTAGATCAATACGCCGCCGTGCCGTAGTGACGTGGGTAAATGACGCTGATGAAGCGAGGGAAGCTCTCCCCTCGACATTTCCTAAAGGTTATGTATGACAACGTAACGATTTACCTATCGCTTCATTCTCACTGGCCTATTTCAATGTACGCAGTACTTAACTGTAATATAATTAGGATAGCTGAACTGAAAATTTAGTTATGTCGATATCTAAAACAAGTATATTATATTTAATCTTGGAATTGTTGGAAAAAATGCGATTGCCATAAAACACTTGCCAGTGAGGCGTTATCTAATCAAAGGCTCTACGTATATATACATCATCACTTAAAACCAAATGACCACACCTAGGACAAATGAAAGAGACATTAGAAAATTACAAAACTTTTATTTTAAAAGATAATATTAAAAACGAAAGAAAGTATCACATTTGACGTCTGTTGCCGAACGACAAGCCGGTCTGTTGTCCTTTATTTGTCCCGTACTGCAGAGAAATCACATGCTCTCCCGCTTTCATCTGCTCTTCTGTGAATTCCCGGACATTCTTTTCAGCCTCCTTAGGTCCGATCGACGCCTTTCCAAAGTTACCAGCTTTCCTGCCCAGAGATTGTAGGCAAATCAGTACTGAGTAAAGATTCTGCTTTTCCCATAAATCAATCGTCTGGAAGGTTTCCTGTGGGGGAACCCCAAGCTTCTTCGCGGCTTCCAAGAACGCGTTTATGTTCTCCATGCATTTAAACGCCATTGTGGACTGATTAATCTTCTTAACTGATCCTTCTTGTAAAGTGTTGACGAGCTTGCAAAGAAGAGTTCCATCTTTAAGTACTTCGTACATATTTTCAATGTTACCAGCTGTGTTTTCTGGTTCACCGGTCAGTGCCTTGATCCATTCCAGAGTCTCCCTTGCTACATCATCGTCGTACTTGCTATTGATTCTCGCTTGAGCCTCGGCGTTGATCCCAGCTTTCCCCGCGCGGTATTCAGCCATGTTTTGTGTTGACGGCTAAACAGACACGTAACCACTGAGCTCCTTACGATAAGAGTCCTTCCAGTATCAGGCTGACGATAACTTCGATAGCGATAATCGCGTGGTCGTATCATTAGGAATTGTCGGTGTATTATCGTGCGGTGTGAATGATTTAGTTTTATTATATATCGATATTATAAAGCTGTAGTGCACATTGTATAGAAGTAATTAAGTTCAATAATGCTTAAGTATGATTAGTCTGGTGATCCTAAAATATCACTACAAAGGTCATGCTTGTGGATAATCTCTTATGATGAATTTTTGACGAATCTGTAAGAGCTAGCACGCAATAGATTTTTATTCGCGCGATATTTCCGCTGAATTCATTGACATAGGAATTGTATGATTTTATTCGCGCGAGTGTGTGCAGCTTCATACAACTTCCATTCCATATGTCACAGAATTCAGAGGAAAAAATCGCGTGAATAAAAATCGCAGTGCGTGCTCGCTCTAAGACTAAGTTTGATCTTACCTTTTACGTTTTAAACGTTAGACGATGGAGACGTATATTTTTAGTTATATTTAGTACTTATATTCTGATCTAAATATATATATCCTTTAATAAATTTTAATACCATCGCAATTTATATAATTATATAAAAAAAGAATTTTGATTTGGTGAACCTGCCTCAACCACAATCATACTCTTTTATCTGTTTAAGTACTTCATTTTATTAACCAATATTAATAAAATTTATATTTGACAAATATCAGTAGATATTTCTGGATATGACTTCACCACTGCAGTCTTATCAGCCGGCATTTAATAGTCTTTGAAGATTGTTATCGTAAATAATATTTATCGATTAGTAGGAACTTCAGTATTGATAGTATACTCCACACTGTATTATGCAGTTGGCAACCAAATGCACCAAGCACAGGTACAGGTTATTCCTGTAAGACTAGAAAATCTAATTTGAATGCACTTGATGAAGTTGCTCTTCACAAGATTCTATAGTAAAATTATGCAAGCTTTAAACCACAGGTTTGTTTGCATGGTTTTATATGGTACCCTTTAGGTGGAGCTGAAACACGAAAACTAGGAGTTAAAAAACACCACCTTGAGGTAATAAAGGTTTAGGCGCCTTTTCAAAATGGCCACCAATTAAAACAGCGAGGGTTTAAGAAGCTATATTAGTTTTACATTCCTGATCTGGCGCAATGTCTGTTGTTTACTTTTAAATGGAGTTTTAACTATCAAACTGAGGATTTCAATGTTCTCTCTTGTTGAAGGTTTAAGATTATTTATGGTTATCAAGCCACGACATAACGCTAGCAGTAACGACTTTAGTGAAACAATGACTATAAAACTATATACCTGACATGGGTAAAATACATCCATTTCTACAGACCACTTGCTGAAATTTTACCCTAACTCAAGCTCTAGTGATCACCTTGAAGCAATATTTTTTATTAAAAGACACAAATTTCATTACATTTTTTTTGCAGTCATTCCAACATTTTCCAATGGGTGAACTGTTGGGCCATTATTGCCAAACGCAGCCTTGTTTCGTAGCACAGATATGGGCGATTTTTACTGTGCTGTATTGTTGAACAACACAATGGTCTCACTGGCAGATTGTTTCAAACAAAGAGCTGGTATCACAATCTAATGATAACATTTACTGATACAATCTCTTTGCAATCTCAAACACAAACTTCTTATTGATAAATGAATTGGAACCCATTTTACACTTCTTGTTTGATGGTAATCTGGTTAGGTGTGATTTTAACTTCCCCTTTGAAGTTTCTTATCTAGGTAAATAATGAGTGATTTATTCCACAGATCAGTTTGATATGGTTATGTAGGTAATTACTTTAAAAACCGGTAGCAGCAGTTCTTCTGAGTATATTAGGATCATTACTGCAATCACCAATCCAATGGTGATTCTGCTGTGGTTATGGTAAATCCCCCAATGGACAGTCCATCAAAAGTGGTATTTTAATGGGGAGGCTCATGTTCAGTAGTGGACATATTTAGGCTGATCATGATGGGTTTTTGAATGACTTTCATTTTTCATCTCTATTATTCTATTGAAAGAAAGAAAGTAGTTTGCCATTCAATCTTGACATCAGCTCTCCTAATGCACTCCACTATACTCCTCCAACCTCCTCATCCGACCACTTTTGAATACAATGCTGAAGTTGAAAAGACTGTTGAATACACATATTATATTTTATGTAACTTTAGCTCTGTTCTAGACTAAAGGAAGCCTTTTATCCATTACAGTTTTTATCACATATTTCAGATATGGTCAATGTAAAAATGATAACATGAAATTAGTATTGTCATATTAATCATTATTAACACAATATACTTTTAATTTGGGAAAGTACCTGTCTTAGAGACTGATTTCGATTCCAGGAAATCATAAACAGCTTACAGGAAACTGAAATATTTTTAATTAAGTGGGTACCTCCCTAATTTAAATCCAATAGTTTTTTTAAAGACTGTAGATTGCCTGCCTTGATATAAAAGAAACTTTTTTTAAACAATAGTAGCCTAGATGTATGAAAAATAGATGTATAATCGTAAAAAGTTTATTTATTTTTTCAATTTTCATACTGAGCTCAAAGCAACCATGGTTCATTTTGGCTTCCGCACTTCAACACACTGTTGTGGCACACTCGTTTCGAGCCAAGTGAGAGGCTCGCAAACATACAAAAAGAAATTGTCAAAAGGGTGTTAACTGTTTTTTCTGAATTCTATGACAAAACACCAGTTTCTTCGCCAATTGAATTCATGGATCATATACTTCTAGAAAACCAGTCTCATCCCTTTTATGACAATTTCCAAAAGGTTACCAAAACACTTAGCAGAGTTTTGGTGGTTGGTGGCAGGGCAGAATTGCTTGGTGTTCAATCAAAGTGGTTAAACAATAATTAATATAGAGAAAATAAGCTATATTTCTTAAAATAATGGTTATGGTCAACAAAAAAAAGGAGGAAAAAATATATTTTTTGCCCCCTATAATTTTTTTCCCGTCAAATAGACTTTTTTCATAGTGACCCTTTTATGCACTTTAACATAAAAGCATGCAAGCACTAAAACATCATTGTATTATGAAATTATGAATGATACTAATGTCTAACAGTTTGCCAGCTGTAGCCAACATAGTGAGAGGAAATAAGATAATGCTATAAGTACTTATATTTTTGGCGATATAAACTATGAAATCAATAGCATTATCCTATCATGATGATCATCATGTTTCTAATCGTAATCGATATATCGATAGACCAATACCAAGAAACTTAGTTTAAAGAATACAAGTTTAACTTATTCCAATAAGCTATGGGTATTAATATTGTGACGAAAATCTACGCATGCTGCCGTATGACTAAGCAATAACTATGATAAGATTCCGAGGTACAAATCAAACAAAATTCTTAGGAAACAAAGGTAAAAGTGCAAACAAAAACTGTAAAAAGTTACTCACCAGCACTCCTATTAGGTGGGAAATAAAGTCACTTTACACGAAACCGACGCAAATTAACAGTTAACATTCATTTTATTCACTAGTCACTGCACATTCACAATAAAGTTTTATTTTGCTGTCTCGCCTAGCCTTGCGTTCCGTCCCCGCGGCTTCTTGACAACACAACACGACGGCGAAACGTTAAAATGTTTCGTTCACAAACCGATTCGCGAATCCCCCACCTCGTGACATGTCAGTTACGTGACGTTTGTTGTTGAATTGTGATTGGCTGATTGGAAAACATGGCGGCTTGCAGGGATTAGCTTGGTCCGATAGTATTGTCGAT
Source organism: Esperia sulphurella (assembly GCA_947086405.1). NCBI lineage: Eukaryota > Metazoa > Arthropoda > Insecta > Lepidoptera > Oecophoridae > Esperia > Esperia sulphurella. The sequence continues at coordinate 3,485,731 of OX352266.1, forward strand.
AATAAATAAGCGATTGTTATTTTCTACACATATGCATGCTAAATTGTTTAATACATTTTCGGACATCAATTCGTATAAAATAGACATTAATTATAAACATTGTATTACTCAGAAATATTTAGGCTGAAATGACGTAATAATATCACAATAGTTTTGTACAGTAAATAATATATGAGACGTTAGTGAACATTTTTAAATTCATCATATCATATCAGCCCTTAGACATCCACTGCTTGTCATAGGCTTTCCCCAATGAACGCCACCACAACCGGTCCTCCGCCCTCCGCATCCAGCCGCTACCGGCCACCTTCTTCAGGTCGTCGTCGGTCCAACTGGCGGCGGGGCGTCCTACCCTGCGCGTGCCGATCCGCGATCTCCACTCCATAACTCGTCTACCCCAACGGTCGTCGGTTCTGCGACAGATGTGGCCCGCCCACTGCCACTTCAGCTTGCTTATCCTTTCAGCTATGTCGGTTACCTTCGATCTTCATCTGATCTCTTCATTACGGATCATTACCTTCAATGAAACCCCGAGCATAGCCCTCTTCATAGCTTGCTTAGCGACCTGGAACTTGTGGATCAAGCCCACTGTCAGTGTCCACGTTTCCGCGCCGTAGGTCATCATGACAGGTAGGACGCACTGATTAAAGATTTTTTAAATTATTGAAATAATATTATTAATAGTGTTCGCCAGTAACCGTTCCGACAAAAATATTTGAAGACTGTGAAACTCACATATTTACTGGCGTGCTGTCTTATTTTAGCAGCCGCACAATATAAGATCACTACAGAATTCGCAATCCATCGCCAGTTGACAGTTGTTCTTCGTGTTTGTATGAGTGGCAAATACGTTTCTCTCTGTCTGCCGGAGTGGAAGAAAGAGTGTATTTAAGTACTCATATCACATAGAACAACTGTCGACATGACGTCTGCATTCTAATGCAATCTCATCTTTCAGGTTCAGTGGCCTACATCGTACCGGATGCATTCCGTATAATATCCGTAGAGCTACAAAGCCATTTTATACTCTAACGGGTCATGAATGGGTCATATTCGGATAAGCGTTTGGCGTCTTATTACCGTAATTAGACGCCAAACAAAAGTAAATAATAATAAAATGACCAGTTATTGAGTACAATATGTATTTTTAATTTCCACGCATATTATCCGAAATGCCGAAGTAAAATCAATACTACTCTACAAAAAAATATCGACATCGATATTTCTACAAACATAGACAACGCTATTCGTGCTGACATGCTGATTCACATTGACAGCTGCTGTTACGTTCAGAAATTAAAAACCACAGGTAAGAAGTTTTTTTTTCCATGAAGGTAAAATCTTTTGGTGGGTGGGCCCATATGGGGCGAGAATAAAAACTTCCTTCATGCTTTTTTTTCATGGAAGTAATATTAGGGTTCCGTAAGCACCGAGTACTCGTCATAAAGATGGGTGCTATCAGAAATACTTTCAATAGTCTGTGTAGTCGTTAAGGGTACCTTTTATATAAATATACGTATTGAGTACCTGACACGTTGTATCATAGTTAGCTGGTTGAAATCCAAATCCAATGTTGGACCTAGGTAACATAAGTTTTCTCCGTGCCCAAATGTTGTTCCTTGGATACCATATAAGGTTTGTATACAAAGATAGGTTGTAATTATTTTTTTGGGGCCTCTTATTCCCATTCAGGATGTTTTTTTTTTCATTTATGTACATCTTTCTCAGACATGCTAGTCAGTAGTCACTAGTAGTACAGTAAAAGTACTTAGGTACATTCAAAGAGGATTGTGTCTACATTATACCGGACTACCAGACGTGAGCGACTTGATCCTTATGCAGTAGACAGACATACTTACCATACTCTCGCACGAAGCGTTTTGCTTCCTCGTTCTTATTGCGAAATGCTAAGGAATGGAACTCCCTGCTAGCTTAGGTATTTCCAAACAACTATAATTTGGATCTCTTTTAAAAGAAGAGTGAATAGGCATCTTCTGGGTAAACACCAGGTGAGATTGAGGACAAGCGCAAACCCATTAAAAATCTATACATATAATAAAACAGTAGAAACAAAAGAAAAGCGAATCTGTACATTAAAGTAAAAAAATTCACTCCACGAATATTACATAAGACCAGTAGAGTCCAAAAATATAATTGAAAAATTTCGTGTCTGTCTGTATGTATGTGTGTATGTACGGGCTAATCTTGGAAACTACTGAACAGAATCTGACGGCGTTTTCACTGTTTAATAGCTTTGAGTTCGGGACACAATCTGGTATAAGTCATATCTCAATAAAATGTCAGGAGGCATTTCTACAAAATGACCTCTCATTTCATATCATTTGTATGACGGTATAGTTCAACATTACTGATCATTGTAAAAACTTGACAGAGAGTGAGATAAATGTTGTAAAGCTCTTTTACAGTTTTATTTATTTATTTTAGCTGTTCTATATCAGGGTATTTCCATAAGCTCGATACAAAAAGTTCGTTATTCGATCATTAGTGACCCTGTATTCGATCGGTCATCGTCGACAATGTCAATATCGAAGTTGTTCAGGAGTACATCTACCTAGGACAGAAATGAAATAAATAATAAATGACAGACAATACAGTTGGGTAGAATTAATTTCGATAGGGAAGCTGACAGAAGAATCCAGTTAGGCTGGGCAGTATTCGGAAAACTGCGTCAAGTCTTCACGTCGCCCATTCCATAATGTTTAAAGAAAAAGTCTTTATTCAGTGCGTCCTGTCTGTCATGACTACGACGCTGAGACCAGTTTCAAATGCCTGAGCGAGCTATAGGGCTATGCTCGGGGTCTCTATGAGGGATATGGGTCGTAATGAGGAGATCCAACAAATAACGAAGGTGATCGACATAGCATACCAAAGAATTAATAAGCTGAAGTGGCAGTGGGCGGGTCACATCTGTCATAGTACCGACGGCTGTTGGGGAGAAAGAGTTCTAGAGTGGAGACCGTAGATCGCCACGAGTCATGACGCCCCGCCGCCAGGTGGATCGAGGACCTGAAGAAGGTGGCCGGAAGCGGCTGAATGTCCTCCAACAGTTTGACGGACATTTTGTTGTACAGTTAATTGGATATGCGAAATAGGTGTCAATAAGGGAGATGTATAGGAGGGGAATGAAGTCGGATAGGAAAGAAGAGAGGGAAGGGGAGGGGCAAGTTGGGACGAAGAGAGATAGTAGGAAGGGTTTTTTTTTTTCTAATACCTCCAATATTATAATTTGGAGACTTTTCTTTCTAATGTACTCTTTCGTTCGTTCAGTCTATTATGCTTCTCGCACTTTTATGCCTCATACTATTCTTTCTTTCTTTCTATTCCTCATTCATACTTTTTAGAGATGGGATATCTCTCTACTCTGCCACTGCTTTGCTTTGTAGTGTGTGCGGGAAAATGACAATTTCTTGCTTTATTTATTTTTCATATATTTTAACTTACATTTTACATTTACAACTTTCTTACATTCTATACTTTTATCAATTTTCTTAATCTTGTACATTATTATGCTATTTTACATTATTACTTATTGTTACTAACTTATTTATCTTATTATTACAATTTCTGTGTATATATGATTTACAACAATATTTTACAAAATATTTTGTCATCATATTTTATTTGCTTATATCTATTATTTACCTTTTATTAATACAAGCTTAACTGCGGGATGTCGGCTGAAAATATACCAAAAATCATGAGCGGAAAAAATAGGGATGATTTCCTTAAATATTGTACAAATATAGTTAAAAAAGTAAACAATAGAAATAAGTGAACAGAATATGATGGCAAAATATTTGTGGTAAATATCATTGCATATCATAATATATAGACAGTATTATGATATGCAATGATATTTACCACAAATATTTTGCCATCATATTCTGTTCACTTATTTCTATTGTTTACTTTTTTAACTATATTTGTACAATATTTAAGGAAATCATCCCTATTTTTTCCGCTCATGATTTTTGGTATATTTTCAGCCGACATCCCGCAGTTAAGCTTGTGCTCTATATCGTGCCTTTCTTTACAGAAGACAGGGCATTCTGTAATAATATGGAGGACGGTTTCGCTGGTTTCAGGGTAGCAGATGCACGATGGGCTCTTTTTGCACTTAAAGCGATTAAGGTACTCCGAGAACCCACCGTGCCCCGTCATTAATTGCGTTGTGTAGTTTGTCGGCTCAATTTTTCGTATTGTCCTGTACGCCGCCACCGCGTCGGGAAAGAAATTTTTTGTTCCTGATCCAGTGTTGCCAGATTGGTACCTTTGGTTCCATTCCTCAAGCGATTCCAAACGGATTTTCCGCTTGAGGAATGAGACCGGGTAGCGATCGTAGTTTGGTCTTCTTTTGGACCCCAAAGCGGCCCCCTTTGCCAGTTGGTCAGCTCTTTCGTTCCCCTCCAATCCTGCGTGGGCTTTTATCCAAAATAGCTTCAATATTTTGCTTTCCTTGAGAATTGCTGTTATATTTTCCCTGGTTTCCACTGCCAGGGGATGGAGGCGAGCGTAGTTTGTGACTGTTTGGAGAGCCGCTGTGGAGTCACTGTAAATTGCATAGCTTCGCGCTTAGTGTTGGAGGATCTCCCTTGTGGCCTGACATATGGCCAGGAGCTCCGCCTGATAGACCGTGCTATATGATGGCAGACCAAGTTTGAGGGTTTTGGTTTCGGCCTCCCTATTCCAGATGGATAGTGCGGCTCCCACCTTGCCCTCAATCTTGCTGCCATCTGTAAAAATACGAACATCAAAGTCGTTGTTTGCGTCCACTTGTTCCTGGTCTATCAGGCTCATGAACTCCAGGTCCACATTTTCTGCCGGGTGGGGACCCCCTATTGCAGGCGCCATTCGCTCGATCTCCCTATCTCCCAGCCCCGGCTGGGGCGCCCCCCTCTTGGCCTCGTATAGTGAAGCTGCCTCACGTACACGAAGGTCAAGGAGGAGCACCCCAGCCAGCACTAATGCAGAGTTTAGGGAGACCGTGCGATAGGCTCTACACATTTTTTGTGCAAAGCTTCGTTGGATCGTATTTAGGCTTTTTTGTATTCCCAGTTTCCTCACCGCTGGCGCCCAGGCGCTGTCGGCGTACAGAACAATCGGCTCCACAGCCGCAACGTAAATTGTGCGTACTATTTCTGGATGCAGTCCCCAGCTCACTTTGGCGGCCCTAGTCAGGTGTTTCTGGATACCTATGGCTTTTTTGCAGACATTAGACACGTGTTTATTAAATGTCAGCTTGTTGTCTATTGTCAGGCCTAATATTTTTATTTCGTTTGACATGCCAATGTCGGTCCCGCCCATGTAGAGGCGCGGTGTGTCGGATTTAAGCTTTCTGGTTATGACCATAGCGCTGGTTTTTTTTGTGGAGCGAACTTTAACTTATTTGCGACACCCCACGCCCGAACATGCTCGAGAGCGAGTAGGAAGGGGTTAGAGGAGAAGAGAAGGAGAAGAAAGATTAGGGCGAGGATAGCGGGAATGGGAGGTGGTAGAACAGAGGGAGGGTCGCAGTGGAAAATAAAAGGCGGGTTAGGGGAAGGGGAAGGGCTAAGGGCTAAGGACTAAGGAAAATGCGGAGGAAGGGTAGGGAGCGGGAAGGGGTGGGAGGAGGGATTTTCAACGTGATGGGAAGGGCATGAGGAATGAAAAACAATGGGAGAGGGGAAAGGGAAATTGCGATTTACAAATTGCGAAATTATTATTTTCTTAATAAAATAAAAACACCCAATTTCATGCACAATATTAAAATATAAATAATAATTATATGATAATCTTTTAATTCATGATAAACATAAAGCAAATGTCAACTTTATTAAAAAAAAAAACACTAATTCTGTAGTCCAACGGGCGGAACCGCCGGCGGCAGGCTAATTTTATGTATATGAATATTTTCAATGCATAACCAGATTAATAGATTTCTTTACGGATTTAGTAATACACTAGCTGTGCCCGCGGCTCCGCTCGCGTGGACTACGAATCCGATTCCCTTCCCACTTCAAAAATTTCAAAAATGATCAAAATGTGTTCTATTGCTTTCCCTTAGACCCCCCATTTTATTTGCAGATGTTTTCAATGTACATTCACGCGAAGTTTACGCTTTTATTTATTAGACCAGCTGTGCCCGCGGCTCCGCTCGCGTGAACTACAGAATCGCTCCCATTCCCGCTCCCGCTCTCGCTCTCGCTCTCGCTTTCGCTCCCGCTCCCGCTCCCGCTCCCGCTTCCGCTTCCGCTCCCGCTCCCGCTCCCGCTCCCGCTCCCGCTCCCACACCCACTCCCCTTTTCCCACGCCCACTCCCACTCCAATTCCCGCTCGCAGCTCCAAATGTAATCCAAACTCATCGCAATCTGAGTAGTACGGAAATACTATTATGTGCAATATATTTTTTTTTTATTATTTTATTTATTTGTAATACAATTACAGTGCCATTACAGGTAACCTAATTTGGCACTGTAAGCAACCACTCTTAAATATTTAGATTTTATATCTAGGTAAGTACTTTAGTACTTATGCACATTATATAGGTATTTGTCACTTCCTTACACTTAACACTCGAAATGCGGCTCCTGTGAATTCCGTCAGAGAACAGTTGAATATATCCAACCCCTCCCGAGACAGAGCATTCAGATCCCTGACTGCGCGCGCCCGGCGATGTTGGTGCGCGCCGCGGGCACGCGCAGCAAGGGCAGGCTCAGGTACCGGTCCGGCACAAACAGCATACTAACGTTACCTACTAATGTATTTGAAAACTAAAAATGTCTATAACTTTTGATTGAGTTAGCCGATTACGATGAATTAAAGACTAAATGTTAAGCCCCATGTTTTTGTGAAGAGTCCATCAAAATCCGTTCAGTTCCGGTTGCACAAACTCACAGACAAACAGATAAACAGACAAAAAATCTCAAAATGATTGAAATGTGTTCTATTACTTATCCTTAGCTCCCTAAATTATTTTTTTGCAAATATCTTCAATGTACAGACACGACACGCCATGACACGACACGACACGACACGACATAAACTTCGCGTGTCTGTACATTGAAGATAATTGCAAATAAAAAAATTGGGGGGTCTAAGGATAAGCAACAGAACACATTTCGATCATTTTTGAAATTTTTGTCTGTTTGTCTGTTTGTCTGTTTATCTGTTTATCTGTTTGTCTGTTTGTCTGTGAGTTTGTGCACGCGTCACTTGAAAACTACTGAACTGTGATTTTAATGGACTTTTCACAGAAACATGGGGCTTAATTTGGTGTAACATATAGGCTTTATTTCATTGCAATCGGTGCAGTCAATCAAAAGTTATGAGAATTTATAGTTTCCGAAAACTCGCATACACTGCGAAGTATGTAGGGTGTAAATGTTCGACTGAATTCGTGAGCGGTAGCGGGAGCGGGTATGGTACCAATGTAATGTAAGTGTTTGAAAATTCGCATAACATTTGTTTGAGTTACTCGATTACGATGAATTTGTGGTATACGTATGCAACAAAGTAATGTTGGTCGGAATTTGGATTGCGATGGATTAGTTACGAGGACTACATTTGGAGAGACGAGGGATAGAGGTTTGAGGGGAGGGTTGAGGGAAGGGTTGAGAGGAGTGTTGAGGGGAGGGTTGAGGATCTGGACCTGGCCTAGGCCTGGAACTGGACCTCGACCTCGACCCAGACCTGGACCTAGATCTGGGCCTGGACCGGACCTGGACCTGGATTTAAAGTCTGAGTGGAAGTGGGATAGGGAGCGGATCCTGTAGTCCACGCGAGCGGAGCCGCGGGCACAGCTAGTTAGAATAAAATTGTAACAGGTGTCTATCAGGTAGATTATCGTTATTTCTGAAAGTTAGGTAGGTAATTTAACTACAATTATTTACGTCCGTCCTCTCTTTCATAATATTTGGGATTACGTTGAATTTTTAATTTAATTTTGACGATTTGTTATTGCTTTTATCGACAACTAGATAATCAAACGATTTTTTTTATATACATAGGTAATCTAATTATCCTGCTTTGCTACTTACAGAGGCTAAAGAGATACCCGGAGTAGGATAGGGTATGTACCAGTACATACCCTATCCTACTCCGGGTATCTCCTTTGTAATTTATGGTATGTACCTATCTAATTTTGTAACTTGTACTCGTTTGTTATTAATTAAAGTAGGTACTTAAATAAATGATTTTGTACTTGAAGGCATCGAATTCATGGCAGCCTGTCTTGTATCAGATTACTTAAGGATAGATATTTATGATTTATCTTAAATCCATAACTCCGCCTCGTCCGAGTTTGTTCAGTCTGGGTACCTGACAGACGATTCGGTTGCGATGTAAACAAACCCGGAACGTTGATATCAGTGCGCGAGGTCAGGCGAGATTAGAGTCGAGGGGGGAGATGGCGGCGGCGGCGCATGCGCCTCGCGGCGGCGGGCGGCGCGAGGCGCGCGGGCGGGCGGCGCGCGCGCAGGGCGGGCGGCGCGGCGTCAGTACGCGCGCGCCCTCGCCATGGCTCGGTGGCTGAAGGCCCTGGCGGCCATCCTGCTCCTTACCGCCGCCGCGACCGCGCGCAAACCCGCCGCAAAACACGAGCCCCAGATCGAGGAGGTCACCGCTAAACAGTTGGAGCGGACGTTGGAGGATAAGGACTTCGTCGCGGTGTTCTGGTGTAAGTGCCTGTGGCTCGACGGCTGCGCTCGCTCACTCGCCCGCCGCCCGCCGACCGGCGCGCGTCTCCGCTAATTTTGCGAGCTTTCGAAAGCTGGCCGCCGGCCAGGGCGGGGGCGACGTCGTGTCGAAACGTCTGCGACGGCGCCCGTCCAAATGGGTTATCGTCGAGTTAATGATCTTCGGGCGAGCCGAGCGGAAGGTTCGCGCCGGCTCGGGGCTCGGCGCGACATTCCGAGCGGCTCGCTCCGCTGTTCACGAATTATGCAACCAGCCGCGGAGACAATAAAACTTGACCCGGCCGCCGACCGCTGCGGCGCGTCCTAAAATGGCGCCGAGTCTCGTTTTCCACCGATGCTGGTTCCCCAAGGTCGCAAGGCGCCTACGCTCGCAGCTCGCTAAAACTAGTGTGGTGTGCCGCTGAAATAGACTTACATTACGTGCTATTGGCATTCCGACTATTTTTGTTTGTCGCCAATTGTCTGAGATCGATATATTCTGCTGGTTGACATGCCAACTCGATCGGCTCTGAAAAGTGCAATTTGTGAACTTGGATCGTGGCTGTCACTTGTAGGATTCGCTTTTCCCCTTATTAGCTTGATGATGTGTCTGTAGCTAGCGATGTCTCACCTGTAACGCACCACTCAGTCATCTGAAGGATGCAGTGGCAGGTCTATAGACACAAAACTGCAATAGATCACTGTCAAAGCCCTGCTGTTCAAATACAACTTTGTTTCTTGGCTGATATATTGCAGATTGTTTAGACTTTACTACGAGTCGTAATCATGTATCAAGGGATCTGTTAAATTCTTGATTTCAGCCTACTGAGTCGTAGGTGTTTGACAGCATCATCAACAATAACATAAACAATCCATTTGAAGATGGCTCAGCATAATAATATGATTTATCCTAGCTGAATCTGCTGACAGGAACGTACCTATGCAGTTTTTAACAAAATCATTGAAGATTTCAATTACAGAATCATAAAAGTTCTAGAAGATCTTTACTCGAGTGAGTCATACGATCACCCAACGGAAACGTAGGGCCATTAAACTATAATAGGTTTTTACATTTCAAGTTTAATCCTCTCAATTCGACCTATTGTTGTCCTTAATCAAGATTCTTGATCGGATCTGTCCATGACTTGCTTTTAGTTAGTTTATAGGTCCTTACGTGTCAGTGTTAGTTTGCAAGGTTCCAAGAAATCCAATGCAATCCATGTAAGCAAACACCTAGTTTGTAGGTTTCACATTATTTAATGTTTTGGGTTTTACCTGTCACATACTAGTCACATTCGGGTATTATGTTCATAATTTCCTTGTCACTCTGTAATAGGTACTTGCTCTGTCTCATTTAAAGCTATTGTACTCAATTCCGACAGATAATCAAAAATATATTCAGGAGCGGCTATATTATGAGGTCTTAGACGTAAGGTCTACTACTTGATACCTCATTCTAGACTAGAATACTTGGGTGAAGGTACCAAATTGATTCTACCTCCCTTAAGCTAGGCCTACTAGAATTTCCCAGACGTGAGCTCATGGGTGACTTGATAGAGTTACAGTAATAAAATGTTTTGTGTCTTATAAATAGGCCTCGTTGCTATGTTTTAGAGAAAAGACATAATTACGAAAACGCTCTGCTACAACTGTTTCTTTTGGATATCTTCCAAACTCACGTATGTTATCAATCTAGTTACTGGATTAATGAAAATTGCGAAGTTTTTATTCCTAAGAATACAGTAATTTTAGAATTGTTCTCATAGTGTGCCTAATGATTTTGACACACCGTTTCTACCTCGGTGCAGATATAAGCCTTTAAAGCTCGGTCAAGAAATTCTCGGAGTCGCCCATGTAGTGGCCTTATTATCTCAATATTGCAGTAGGGCAACAACTGATCTACGCATGAACATGATTTATTGTTTCAAGTGTGCATACTTCATTATTTTGCAAATATATCGATTACTCATCCATCAGCATAAATGCAATGATGAGATGATGTTGATTTTGTTGGTAGAGAGGTGGATAAGTTGAAAGGACGATTTTAACACTAGAAACTTTAAGTATTATCTTAAAAATTTGATTCATAATAAAAAAAGAAATAAAATCAACAGTCTTTATATACGGATATTGAAATAAACACTTTAAAGTGTGTCACGTTATATTAAACCAAATCTTACATTTTATTATCACTAAATTTTATCACTTAATGTTGCTTATGCTGGCGCCGGCGTAATCTTTTCTCCTTATGATCTTATGAGTCAGAAAGACACTGAAGATACCTAAGGCATCTAAAGTTGTAAACTGGGACACCGTTTGCGAAATGATCTGGTATTTTTACACTTTATTATATACTAGTGGACGATTGCGGTTCTGCTTGCCTAAAGTGATTCTAGTGTCATAAGTGTGAGCGTGAGGGGCATTATACAGTAAAGTGTAAGTGTGCTCCAAACTAACTCACTGTACAGCCAGTACGCGATGCACTATGTTAGCTGAGCTGAGCAACGGTGTAACCATAGGTAGAAGAACCATTTTACGGTGACAGGAAACATCATCACTGCCACATTTGAGAAGCTGAACAACGCGTCTGTCCAGAGTATCCATTATTAAGCAATGAGGGAACGTCTATATATAACAGAGGACGTTAACAGGCTGAATAGATATATTACAATAATTTGCTATGAACAGAACTAGTTAGGATAATGTTAAACATGTTCATACTGTACGAAGAAAACATATAAGTAGGTACGTAAATTAAGAAAAACTCATTCCCAATTAGGCTACCAATACTTTGTGTACAAGTTACTCAAAAACATCAGCTACGCATCATAAACCAAACCCAATGTCAACTGCATCTGGAAAATGCCCAACAGTGAGTGATAAACATGCCACATTGTAGACAACCTATTTACAATACTATGCAACCGTGGCAAAAAGCATTTGTCACAAGAATGATATAATTTGACCCAAAACTGTTTACTCTTTTCTGGTATTTGTAGTTATTCTGATCTGGTTTATTGTTATTTGCAACAGTTGTTTTCCACTGTTGGCAGTTACTGTAACTAGGATTTCCTGTTTATATACATCCCTTCAAAATAATTCTTCAGTCGTATTAAATCTTATGGTTTGGCATGAACTTCGTTACCTGGCTGATATTCTTGTTCGTCATTATTGTAATTCCTCTGCAGAGTATAGCCTTCGCCAAAGTTCTCTCTCTCTTCTGTAACTCCTCTCGGTTATGTATCGAATTCATCTGTGACTCTATCGTCGATCTGCCTGCATGTAAGATAACCTACTTATTTCTCCCTTTCCATCCCTAGTCCTTCAAAGAACAGCCATAGTTCAACATCTATCAACGTCTATCATCAACACCTCTTGTATCTCGTTCGATCTAGCATGTGCTTGTATTTATTTAATAGGCCTCCAACCAACAGCAGAGAAAAAAATAACAAAATAAAGCTTAGCTAGATGCCACTCTAATTATAGATGATGCGTTAATTGTGTTGAGTAACAACAGAAATTATACAGTCGCTATACAGTCTTATAATATACACATACAATCATATAGTAGAGGTCTGTTTTCTATTTTCGATCCTGCCATTTTTGATTAGTAGTTACTTAACTGTATCTTCTCTGTATATCGTTGAATTAACTGAACTACGTCAATTATGTTACCATTATAGTTAGTTCCCTTTTTAACACTAACGCTTCTATTCTCGCCTTCATCTTTCTAGTACACCTCAGTAAGGTTTTCTATCATAACTTTTTCTATTAGGCACATCATTGAAGTATGCAAAATCTTAGTTGGTATCGTTAGCATGTAGCTATCAGAAAGGGGAAAATTCCGTATGTTATATTTCTACGAAAACAAGTTCTCTGATCATTTCTAGTAAATAAGACTTCAGAATCTTGCGAACTTATGAATGAAAGCTACGCACGTGCGTAAACAGTTAATTATAAACAAAACAGGTACTAGGTACTATCTACATACTGCTGAAATCTCTCTAATATTGGTGGTGTTGCTTATAGTAACGCTAGGTGTGTTTACGTTGTTAACAGGCAGACAGAGAAACAGACTTATGTAAATGTGGTTTTTATTCAGGAATACAATTCTGAAGAATTGTTTCAAGGTTCCTGGGGGCCAATTCTATTAACGCATTTTCGCATAAAATGCAACTGAACTGCAGCTGAAACGCAGGTTTTAACACTTTTCATATTCCGCTGCGCACAACGTTTGTACTTCAGCTGCGTTTCAGCCGTAGCTAACGTTTAAACAAACTCCAGACGTTGATGAAACGAACGTTCCGTGACTTCGTATTCTGCTAATGTTTTTTGTACATTTTGACAGTTGTCTCAGGTAAAAACGGAACGCTACGCTGTCAAAATAGCGTTTATTAAAAAGTTGGTAGGAAGGTACTTATTCACACACGCAGTTCAGACGTTACGCTTAAATTTATGCAGAAAAAAGTTATTTTCACACAAAATAAGGTAGTAGGTACAAGTAGTATGTGGTCTACTCTCAACTGTAATAGAAATAATCAGCGTTTAATAAACAATTAGATGTTTATTTTTCACATAGGCTGGCACTAGATCGTCGCAAGTAATTTCGAGAAAAGATAACACTAATTATAAAAAACGTTAAGTACATTTTCAATAAACTTGTAATAAACTAAGAACTACATAATGAAATACCGCTATATACGTACCTACTCATTTTTTTTGTTAACAGCATTATGTTCAAGTATGACAAATACTACATTACTTTAGTACATAATTTAAAATTTCTGTGTATTATTGTTTAGGTTTTTATTTATAAGGATACCAATAGACAATTTTTAATTTTAATTTAATTTAACTAATAAATTATACAATAAGAATTAAAACAATATAAACTTACAATTTTATGGATATACAATGAACAAAAAGAAACATATGCGAAAATTTATAATCAATAACAATAATACAACATGTAGGTACTTTATACGCGAACATTTCCCGCGCTTTCGAGAAAAATAATGTCGTATCTATGAGAAATTCGCACAATCGAGAATCGAGTAACGAATACTTACAAAAATACTAGGTTCGTCCCTAATAGCTGAGTAACGTGTGCGTTCCGTCTGCGCTTCGTCTTGCGTCGGTTATCGTTTCAAGTAAAACAATGAGTAGAATGTCAATTTGAGTTTAGAAAGGAGTTTGACTGTAACTTAAACGTAACTGTTGTTTAAACGAACGATAAATGTTGAAAATAGTAGAATTGGCCCCCAGTTCATCAAGTCAGTTTATGTCTATGGGTTTGTTTAGTCGGGTCAATTTTGTCTAATTATAGAGAATTTAGAACCTAATGGTTACAGCAAACGCGCCATATTTTAACGCGAACAGAATTTTCTGTCTTCCTTTATTATTTTTATATTACGTTAGCATATAGAATTCACCAGAAACATTGTAGTTTTAGAGTGAAACTTCTAAAAAAATCAGGTCAACCAGTAAAAATCTGGTAACAAATGTAAAAGCCCTCTTAAGAGCTGGTTTATGAATATCCAAGCAAAGTAGTATTGTTACGCTCTTCTACAACTACTCGTACAAAAGAATTCCGAGTTAGATTAAGATTATACATTAGACATTTCGTCTTAGATAAGCAGTTTCTAAATGTCGATCGAATGTTTTAAACACAGACTTGTCAGTTTTCTTTGTTGTTTCTCTATAAAACACCTGGTGTTTTACGTTTTTCAGTTTGTGTATTGCCTTTGACTTTTTATTGTTGCTATAAAATTACCGTTCGTTAGATGTTTCAAAAGATTTCCTGCATAAAGTTTACATGCAAATTCTAAATTATTCCTGCAACACATGTACCTAAGTATTTTGTTTATTCGATCGTTAGTTTCAAGTGAAGCTATTCAAAGATCATTTATTTCCGCACAATTAAAATAGTCTTCAATAATTTTATGTTGTTTAAAGTATTCGTCTAACATAAACTGTCTGAAACCATTAAATTGAAAGCACCAAACCACGTATTGAACCGTAATGTGGGCCGAAGCGTGAAACAGGTACATCGTAAATACACTGCTCGACGAGTTCTTGATTTGCAAGTTTACGAGTTTATTTTTTTAAAACAATTCCACGATGTTTACGGAATAATCGTAGTAGCTGTTACTGACCATACATCACGTGTTATTGTGGAAGATTGTTTTGGAGAACACTAGGTTGGATATTTGGATGGGAAACAAAACAAAATGAAAGAAAAGTATTTGTATATAAAACTAACATAACGTCACTAATAAGAAAATGGGTAGTCATCAGGTTCCCTGCTGAATACGTAAAACTACTCGATATTTTACTACATGTCATATAATATAAGCATCCCCTAAATAGCAAGTAGATTATTGAAAATCCAGTGTGAAATTCTCATTGTACATATATTCTATTGCAGCGTTGATGTTTTGGTACTTACAAGGTTCTTTGCGATATTTTCTTTTACAGTTTTAAGATAAAATATCATTGATTCCAGGATGGTCTAATGAACAGTTAGTACAATTAGCTGTTTTTTGCGTATTTCGCCTGAGCACAGAATACTAAATAGTAGGGCCTACGTCACCTATCATTGACCATCATTTTTCTTAGTGATGGTTCTTACTCCTGATGGTTCGTCTCGACTGTTTACTAACAACATGGTACTTTACTTATTCTGTTCTATGTTTTCCTATAAATTGAAATATCGGTTGCAATTGCGTTCTGAGAGTTTAGCAATGGCTTCAACTGTATGATTAACAACTTATTATGTGAACTATAGATTCAACCATAAGTTAAGTTAACTTAATTTTAACTTTAAAGTTAAAATTGATTTTGTCACATATAAAGTGAAGCATGGTGCTGCCAGTGACAAAGTTAGGTTTCTACTAAGATGTATAATGTTCGACTGAGTAGGCCTTTCCTAGTTGATTTAGGCTACTTTTTATTGTTGATGGATTGAAATGAAATGAAATGATTTTATTGCAACAACTTACAGTTAATACAGTTTTTTAAATGTAAGGAACCCCTTTTAAGTAAATTAATACCTGTGTCAGGGGTTCCCGCTCTTCCAAGGCAGATTTGCGATAGACTTCAATATCACCTGATGGTAAGTGATGATGAGGCCTAAGGTGGAGCTCGCTTAACCAAAAGATGCAGGCATTCACTCTTCCTTTAAAAAGATCCAAATGTACCTACTTGTCCGGAAATACCCAAGCTGGCAGGGAGTTCCATTCCGTAGCAGTTCGTATTATGAAAGAGAAAGCAAAACGCTTCGTGCGAGAGCGTGGTATGTCTACTACATAAGGATGAATTCCCTCACCACGCCTGGTAGCCCGGTGATGAAAGCGGGATGGGGGGATCAAATCATGTATTTCCTGGGCACATTCCACTGTAGAATATCGAAGGACAAGCCGCACTGCGACGATGTTTGAAATATGTGATATTGTCCATGATGAAAAGATGAAAAGAAAAGACGTTGATTAAATAAAAGTGTCAAATCTATAGAGATCTGATTACACCTAGCGAAAGTAGGTATGCCGGGAATATATGAGAAATAGTCAGTGATAGCTGAGCCCTACGCTAATATAAGTATTTTTAAAAGCGAAAAAGGTCATATGCCCTTATGTTTCAAACCATCCAAGAAACAAGAGGAATTACTTAACGCGAAGGAATATTACCGTAAAATTAGGATAACTCTGGAACGTCAGAGCAACACGAGGCCACTGGCTCGACCCAGAGGGGAGACGCAATTTCTAAAAATGCGAAATATCCTGCCATTTTTTGCGGAGAGAACCACACACAAAGCACACACGTAAAAGTCTAACAATATATGGTGGTCTTCTACCGTTGGCAGAGGGGAATGCCTGAGTATGGTTACTATCACTCCAGTGTTTCATAATGAGCTGGACATATTTTATCGTGAAAAGAATCCCGTCAAATTGCAAAAGTTACTGTAATAAAAAAAATGTAATTCGGATACCATAAAGAGCAGGGTTGGATAAAAAACAGTTTTTTTATATATATAACATGTTTTAAAACAATTTAAACAGTTTTAAATAATAAAAAACATGTTTAAAACAGATGTTTTAAACACTTTGTTTAAAACATGCCAACCCTGATAAAGAGTACTAGTAAATACAGCTAAGTTTAAGCAAAGATAATATATACTAGAGGTTTAAGACATCATTTTTTTTGCAAAGTTAACTAAGTTACTAAGTCACTTGTTATAAGTTCTCGTAGCATCTGTATCTTTTTATGATATAATAGAAGATTCATTTATAAACAGACGCCCGAAGCTGCGTGACGTGCGACAAAGTGCTGGAAGAGCTGGAGAAGATAGATGACGACACCGACACGTTCGGCGTTGACTTCGTCAAGATCAACGACAAGCGGCTTGCGAAGCAGTATGGCATCACGAAATTCCCCGCCCTCACGTACTTCCGTGAGAAGGAACCGATCATTTACGAAGGTAACCATAACATTCTTCATATAAATCCTTTTACATCGGATTTATTCTGTCCGTCAAAGTAAAAATCTAGTATCACCTATTGTATGTAATTAAAACTATTAAAAATACCTTCGAGCAAACTCACAGTCTGCAGCATATCTTGAAAATAACTGACCATATTTTAATATGATCTTCATCGAAGGTTTAGTATAATTAGATTGATGTATCTGTAATAATGAAATCGATGTACTTGTAATATATGTTAATTACGAGGAATAATACGAAATAGTGGAAAAAAATACTAAATGATACGAAGTCGAAAGGTTAGTGCGCGCAGTCAGTCTCGAATGAAGAATTCGACCCTATCGTGTTGTTAAGGATCATTCTGAATAGGCATAAAGAATAGAAATATAACTAGGTAAATAGTAAAAGCTAAAAAATTATTTAAATTACGTGCTGATAAAACACAATTTGAGAATTGTTTTTAATAAATTCAGATATGAAAATTCAAACTAGGTACCATTTTTACAAGTACACACAACTTTATATTTTAGGAGATCTCATGGACGAAGAAAATGTCCTGGATTTCTTGACGAGTTTAGAAGCAATGGACCTTCCTGACCGGATAGAAGAAGTCAATCAAAAGATTCTGTCAAAAATCATCGAGGACACAGACTATGTAGCCGTGCTCTTTTGTAAGTATTAAGCTGTGTATTTGGAGTTTGTTCTTCGTAAATTGTATCAGCTATCGTGGTTGAAGGCATTTTTTCAACTAACATTTACGGCTGCCTTTATCGGCCGATCTGTAAACTCTTTTATAGATCTGTAAGTAATAGATTTATCTTCATTCTCCTATCTTTCGCTATTGTAATTGTCACTGTATTTATTATCTTAGTCATGTTTTTAAGAGTTGTCTGACTTGTACATTGTGCCGTGTGTTTGACTGTAGGTCCTGATCACAAAACTTGCGGCCCTTCAAACAGTAAGTAAGAATTCCGGCTGGCGGCATGCCTCCTTTTAATGTCGGTGTGGCTGTAACTTTTCTAGCTTCGTAGAATAGCGTACAGTTTGTGTAAATTTTATATTTCAGATGTGTTTTGTTCGCTTTGGTTGCGAATTTGTTGATTCGGAGAGATATAAATTTTGAATAATTAGCAACTGAATGATGAATTAGCAAAATTAGTTTCAGATTTATGTGAGAATCAGATGATAATTTTGGCGCGGATACAAAATATCTAAGTTTCATGAATAACTGGGTTAATTCAAACAATTGATAATCATCGACTCTTGTACTGTGGTTATCTGCCCAACATGGTTGCTTATATGTCCATGATCATTATTATTGTTCGGTCCGTTTATCTATTTCCCGCTATATAACGATACTTCGCTTGGCCTTTGTATTTTAAGAATTTAATGTTATGTTAAATTCAGTATCAAATATTTATCCATCTGTCTGGTCTAAGGGAAAGCTAGTATCAAAAACGCGTTTGCATTATCGGGCCGTGAGGCGAGCTATTTCGGCCGAGCTATTTGCGTCCCGCCAGCAAGCTCGGATTGACGGACCGACCTGTCACGACTACCACGTCAACGGTACATACATTCTCTCTCCTTAACGACAGTCAAAACTCTATTAAAAATCCATTCATACCCATCGTTACAACAAAATCTTTTTTCATGATCACTGAAACATCATTGTTAAACTTTTCAAAGTTTAAGCGAATGACCTTGACCTAAATACCTGATGGAAGTTTGCTATATGAGCAAGCTTACCTACTGCTTACTGTCGTATGAATGTTAATGAATGACACTGTTTTATTTATATCTCAATCTGAATTATAAAAGTTACTGACTTAAATGTTAGCTTGCATCAGTAGATTGTATTCACAAAATATATGTATTTAGTCTAGCTGTGATAACAATATTGAAGAATCCTACGAAAATATATGTTGCTAATTTTATTTAGACTCGATAAACGCTCAATTCAGATCCAAATTCTATTTATTGTGTTATTACCTAAGTGTGACTCAATACCAACATTGCACGACACGCAGCTTCATATTCCTGCACACACATAACTACTTAACACAGAGAACGAATTTATTGGACAATTGCTCTTAACTGCACTGCTTCACATATTTTTTGATGTAGGTATACAGCGTACGCATACTCAAAATTCGAAGCATCAATGACGCTGACATGTTGAAAGGGTGACTTCCCATGTTTCAGACAAACCAGAGTGCAAGAGATGTGCTAAAGCCTTACAAGAACTAGAGAACATCGATGATGAGGCTGACCAACTCGGGATTGGTTTCGTGAAAATCCACGATGAAGAACTCGCTGAGGAATACAATCTTGGAGAGTTGCCAAGACTGGTGTACTACAGGCATGAAATACCTATCATATATGAAGGTTTGTGAGTCATTTCTTACGGTTACTGACGTTTGAATTACGAAATTGGATAACGATTAAGTGTTACGTAAAACTTACATAGCAGGATGGTCGCCGTTCATTCATAAATTAATTTATTTAATACCTATGCGAATAGCTAAGACGTCATGGGCTTGATCTCGTGGTGAGCTCAACACACTCAATTTCGTCTGGTATTTAATTTTTTATATTATTACATTTACTCTAATATTGATTATTATACAATTGTTCAAACATAAATAGAAATCATCGGGTAAATTCAAGTTGATTATCCAAATTAATTAACACGAAACAAAAAAGTTAAATTAATTGTATAAGGCAAAGTACATTATAAATCAACTACAATCACGAATACTAGAAGTAGCTCATAAAAATGACAAATGATTTGTTATCGAAGGTGAGCTTAGCAGAGAGGAGGATGTACTGGAGTGGCTGATTGCCAACAAGTCCACCGGCGACGAAGAGGACGTCATTGAGGACGTCACAGCCAAGACGCTCAACACACTCATCGGAAACGTGGACAACCTTGTCGTACTCTTTTGTGAGTAATCAAAATTGTCTTTGAATGTTTAGCTTTCAATTATGTCTTTGTATCCCTAGTCTTCTCAGAATAAAATAAAGATAGTAAGAATCAAAGTGAACAGCGACAATCAAACGTTGAGAAATTACGAAGATCATAGTCTATAAATTTTACTTAAAAAGTACTGAAGAAGAGAAGATGATAGATGTACACAACTTTATTCTTTTATTTATTTTTATTGTTGTTAAATTTGGTACAATAAAGCGTTTACATACATATACAGATTTAAGATCTATCGCACTAAACACACTTTCATATTATTAAATAAATATCTCATAATATCGTTGTTATTACTGGCCAAATTTCCGATTTCTGGATAAACCCCTGAAATCTGGTTTGTATGGTAATAGGTATATACATATTATATTATTTAATCCCAAATTACGATTAATTCCTGTTGTATCAGAATTAGGCGGTAATGATAAAAGTAATGATCGATAAAAAATAAATTTCCAGACGATCACGGCGACGATGAATCTATGACGGTCCTGGGTGAACTCGAGAAAATAGATGATGACTGCGACCGTCACGGAATACAATTTGTAAAGATCGATGACGAGAAGGCAGCGAATGCTTTCGGCATCGACAACATACCATCTATCGTCTACTTCGAAAAGCAGATACCTAATGTTTACGACGGTAAGAACATTAAAGGAATATAACACGTAAAATGACTTTTGATCTCAACAACTGTTTGGCCTTCAAAATTTTATTATTAACTAGCTCTTACTCTGACGTTTCCGTGTTTAAAGTTAACAAACGCATTTTATTTATAGGTAGCATTTACCATGGATTGATGATGTCTTAATTTTTGCAGGTGACCTTGAGAATGAGGAGGAAATTTTAGAGTGGCTTGTAGACCAACTGGAAAAGGATGAAATTGAAGATGTCACCGACGAGATGTTGGATCGTTTGATCAAGGATGGAAAGACTGTAGCTGTGTTGTTCTGTGAGCACTTTAACAATATTAATATAGATCGATCCACTAATCACAATTAAAATAAACAATAAATAAATATTACATATATACATACCCTTGTCTAATCCTAAACTAGGATTTTCTCCTGTACTGAGGAAATTGAACAAGGATAGGACAATTCACAAATACGAGTATAACATCTAGACCAGGAACAAATTGTGTGTCCCTCGAAGCCCTAGGCCATCGAGGCGGTAAGAAAGATGCGGGCAGAGTTCAGTTTAAATTGGTATTTTGTGCTTATATTATTTCTCAAAGACTTATGAGTCAACGAATACATTCTCATAAGTTACATTGCAATATTTTCATTATTTATTACAATTTAAAATGTTTTTTTTTCCGCAGATGATAACAACGACCGTAAATCACAAAAAGTTCTAAATGAATTGGAAAATATTGATGATGAATGTGATCAACTTGGTATTGCGTTTGTGAAAATAGATAATGATGACGAGGCTAGAGAATATGGCATCGAAAAAGTCCCCACTTTATTATACTTTGAAAAGGGCATTCCAACATACTACGAAGGCAACTTAGAAGAAGAGGAGAAAGTACTTTCATGGCTTAGGTTCCAAGCTGAAAACGATGAGATAGAAGATATAACCGACGAAATGCTTGATTTAATTATCGAGAAAATGCATTACGTCGCCGTACTGTTCTGTAAGTATTCTTTTTACTTCCTACTGGCCTTAACATTGGCCAAGGCATTTGAAACAATGCCAGGTTTCTAAATTACCTCACCGCTTCGAAATTCATAGGCGACAAATTTAAGTTTATTGGTTTTAGTTTAAACTATTCTGTCAAGAACTGACATATAAATGAAATACAGTTCTTCTAATTAATTTCAGACGACAAGGATCAAAAGAAGAGTCAAAAGATATTGGCTGAATTGGAAAATATTGACGATGAATGTGATCAAAATGACATTGCATTTGTAAAGATCGATGATGATAAGGAGGCCAAAGAATATGGTATTGAGTCTATTCCCACAATGGTATTCTTTGAGAAGGGAATACCTCATATCTATGAAGGTGACTTAATGAAAGAAGAAGAGCTTCTTGGGTGGTTGCTTCATCAAAAGCGTCACAGTGAAATTCCTGAAGTTACCGACGAGATGATGGATAAATTAATTGAGACCGCTCAATTTTTGGCTGTAATATTTTGTAAGTACCACCATATTTAAATTGTTGCGCTAAATATTAATAAAATTACATTTTGATATAACAAATGTTTTGATTTGCAGATGATAAAGACGACAAACAAGACATCAGAATCCTCAACGAACTGGAGAACATTGATGATGAGTTAGAAAAGGAAGGTATCGTCATTGTCAGAATAGACAATGATGCTGAAGCTAAGGAGTATGGCATAGATCATCTACCAACCTTAATATATTTCGAAGAGAACATCCCAGCGATTTATGAAGGAGATCTTATGAATGAAGATGAGGTACTGGAGTGGCTTATTGAACAAAAGAATAGCGCAACTATCGAGGAAGTTACTGATGAAATATTAACTGATCTTATTGAAGAGCATGAATATGTGGTCGTATATTTCAGTAAGTAAATAATTACTGTAGTATACTTTACCGTTGCTAACTGCTGCAGGCTTTCTAATATAAAGGTTTTAATAATTTGTGTTTATTTTTTAGGTGGTAACTGTGAAGAGGGCGATGAATGCGATAACATTTTGGATGAACTAGAGAATATAGATGACGAACTAGACGAGACTGGAATTATCTTCGTTACCACTGAAGACGTGTCCCTTGCAAAAAAATATGGAATCAAGACTTTCCCCACTCTTGTCTTCTTCAGAAATAAAGACCCTCTTATCTACAAAGGTAAGAAGACCTATAGTTACAGCAAATTAATGTAACAAAACGACTAATTATATATTCATAATTTCATAAACTAGTCTTAATTTAAGACAGAATATCATTGAAGTAATTTTTATTGACCTTTTAGGTGACATAGAGGATGAAGATGAAGTATTATCATGGTTAACTGATGAAAATACTCTTGAAATCCCTGGAAAAATAGAAGAAGTCAATTCAAGAATGTTAGACAAGATTTTAGAGGAGAACGACCATGTTGTTGTCTTTTTCTGTAAGTAATATTTTCTTCAGTATACTCGGAAAGGCCACAAAATCTAATAAACAAAAACGTAAACTTCGCGTGTCTGTACATTGAAAATATTTGCAGAAAAATAAATTGGGGGTCTAAGGATAAGTAATAGAACACATTTCGATCATTTTTGGAATGTTTGTCTGTTAGTTAGTGCACGCATCACGTAAAAACTATTGAACGGATTTTAATAGACTTTTCACAGAAACATGGGGCTTAACTCGGAGTAACATTTAGTCTTTATTTATCGCAATCGGCTTACTCATTCAAAAGTTAGGGGAATTTTTAGTTTTCTAATACATTAGTAGCTATACGATCGGTGCAATTCAGATTACGATGAATTAGGACTACATTAGGAGCTATAGTGGGCGTGAGAGGGCTTGGACCTGGATCTGGACCAGAACCTGTACCTGGAGCCGGAGTTGAAGCTGGAGCGGGAGGAGAGGGAAGGGGAAGGGGTGGTGGAAGGGGCGATGGAAGGGGAGGCGGATGGGAATTAACACTTGACAATTTTCAATTTTTTTTAATTGTGTAGCCCACGCAAGCGGACCTGTAGGCACAGCTAGTTCAGAATATATTTGTGCTATCACAGTTAG
This sequence comes from Esperia sulphurella, assembly GCA_947086405.1. Lineage (NCBI taxonomy): Eukaryota > Metazoa > Arthropoda > Insecta > Lepidoptera > Oecophoridae > Esperia > Esperia sulphurella. The sequence continues at coordinate 3,509,563 of OX352266.1, forward strand.
TGTCATTTTCGACTGTGACAAATTATTAAGTATTTTGTAATCATTATTTACAGATAAGGAAGGTGACAAAAAATCCCAAAAAATATTAAGCGAATTGGAGAACATTGATGATGAATGTGAGGAGAAAGATATTGATTTCGTCAAAACTTCTGATGACGGGATCGAAAGAGAATATGATCTTCCAGAATTGCCAGCACTTGCTTTCTACAGACATAAGTTTCGGACAATTTATGAAGGCGATCTGATGCATGAAGAGGCAATTCTGAAATGGGTGTTGGAACTTCACGATTCCCAACCGGATGTGATCGAAAGCGTGGACAGAAAGACTTTGAAGGATTTAATTGAGGATGTTGAACACCTTGCTGTATTTTTCTGTAAGATTTTTTTAAATTTATATTATATGAATAAATATTTATAATAGATCTAAGAATTTACCCCTATATATTTTAATTCTACGAAGACTAAATTCAAAGATACAAATTTTGCATTATTAAAAAAGTTAGGTATATAATAATATTGCTAGTGATATACATATTTCTGTTATAGATAGTGACGATTGTGATACCTGCGATGAAGTACTCGAGGAATTGGAAACAATTGATGATGATACAGACAAATACGAAATTCAGTTTGTAAAGTCGAAGGACTCTAAACTAGCATCTGACATTGGCATTTTCAGTTTCCCTGCTTTAGTTTATTATGAGACTGGAGTACCGATTATGTACGATGGTAAGTCAATGCATTTTATGTAACTGCATTATTTTATTTTTCTGTACACCTACAACATTATGATGTATGATGGTTTGTATTTTAAATGCATCCTGAAACGGATTACTACAATGGATGAATCCAAACAAGACCGAATTCAAATATTTAAATACGGTTTTATAAGATACGTCGCACTTGGAAAGTTAATTATTGTTCAAATGATTTATTGTGAAATTTCTAACATTTTTATCCTATTTATAGGTGATTTAAAGAACGAAAATAAGGTTCTCCAGTGGCTTATAGATCAAAAAAGTAAGAATCCACATCCATTTATAAACTATTATTGTTCGACAGAATATTTCTATACTATGATTAAAAAATATTGAAATACAAAATATTACGTGCATGACATCATTCTTGATATATCTATACAAAAAATGTTATTAAGTACTTTATGCCTTATATGCTGGATGTTTGAGCTATGTCATTTTGCATGACAGTTACTAATGCCTGCAGGTGAAGATAGCCATCAACAAAAAACTAAAGTTAATGCTAAATCGAAGGCCAATGCAGATGGTGATAAAAAATCATCGGGGTTCGCTCGAAGTAAAGATGTAGATAAAGCCAAAAGAGACTCCCCGAAATCTGTAAAACCTGCTGAATGGAAGACTGTGGGGTCACTGAAAATCAGATTTCCTAGTACCGAAGACCCTAAGAGTAAACGAAGCCCTGATATACAAGTTAATAAAAGGAAGAATGACGTGGACGATCATGATAGTAACGATAATGATGACGACGACGACGAAGATGACGACGACGATGACGATGATGATGACGACGACGACGATGACGATGATGATGATGATGACGATGACGACAATGATGACGATGATGATGATGACGATGACGACAATGATGACGATGATGATGATGACGATGACAAAACTGACGATGACGATATAAATAATGATAACGTTCATTCAAAGTTATCAAAAATTAAAAATGTGGTTAAATTAATAAGTTCACAGGATAAACCAACCTGGAAAACGGTTGGAAAATTAAAAATACGTTACCCTGGTACTAAATCTATTAAACGATCGGTTAATAATAAGATTCACAACGACGATGACAATGACAATGGTGACGACGATGTTGATGACAATGACGACGATGACAGTGATGACGAAGACAACGACGATAATGACGACGACGACGATGACAGTGATGACGATGGTGATAATGACGACGACGATGATGATAGTGACGATGATGATGAGGGAAATGATGACGATGTTGAAGATGATGATGAGGAAGACAACGACGATGACAAAGAAGACAACAATGAAGATGTAAAAAGGCGAAAAGGGGCAAAAGTCAAAGTAGGTAAAAAATTTAGCCGTCGAGATCAAGATGATGACGACGACGATGATGATGACGACGATGATGATGATGACGACGATGATGATGACGAAGATGATAGTTTTTTTAGTAGAATAAAGAGAATGTTTACAGGTAATGAACAGTGTTGACCCCTGAGAGGTGACCCCCCTGCACGGAGGCACGGATACCCCAGTCACACATCTGCATGGTCAAATAAAGGAGCCCGCATGGGACCCATATACCAGCTGTCGCCTGCAGTCATTCGCGGACGCTTTCCAATTTAAATGTTTTCAGTTCTTATACTTACTAACAATTCATTATAGAATTAATAGCGCGCATAACATAGGCGCATAAACAAAATATGTGCACAGTATTAACTCGCAGTTAACTCTCTTGTAATTACCTTGTCTACCGGTTATAAACAAGATTTTTACTGACTGCAGGCGATCGCTGTTTCTACATTGGATTGGGGGCGAAACCGGCTGTCCCAAAAATGACTTACGAACCCTACCAGTGCTGTCCCACTAAAGTTCAAAGTCCGACAAAAGTAGCCAAAGCGACGCCGACCAAGCTGCCGCCCAAGAAACTCGACAAGGCCCAACCCAGGGCCCAACCAGAGAAGCCAACCAAGGGCAAAAACAAGGCGCTAGCGCCCAAGCCAGAGAAAGCCGGAAAAGGAAAAAAAGGTTTATTCGAGTCTGAAAATGTTTGGTGGTGGTAAACTATTACTATGTTAGAATTTTACTTGCGCTAGTATCAAGACAGATACTACTGCAAGTCGCAGCATCGTGCATGCGAGGCGTCAAGCGGACACGAATATTACAGTCATCTAGCCCTTGCAAAGTTCGGTTTCACCTCTGTTCTAATCAATAGTCTAATCTAACGTTGCATCGATCTGTCATGGCACATTAACATTACTAGCTTAATAACCTCGTGTCTCTTGGTCCCCGCAAGCACTAAACCAGGTTGATGTTGTATTTCCATGCAAATGAACTGTGTTCACATTCACTTCTGTAACTGTGACAAATTATCTAGTAAAACCTGCAATTATATGTTATTGAAGATGTGAATACAACACACATTGATTATCTTTTTCAAAGTATTGTACTTTACAATACTGACTATAAATTCAAGAATATGGTGGTGACTAAATATTGGGATGTCTCGTGTCATTATAAGCAGGTGTATAAATCGTTATTTTCATTGTAAATTGATTCCAATATTTAGAAATTAAAAGTGAGAAGAACATGACAACTAAGGGCATTTTTAATTGTATTTTGCCGCGCCATCTTGAAAGACTTATTGTTGTAAGGATTTCATGTTCATATAGTTTTCTAGGCTTCATGAAATCTCATTATTACGTAATACATTTTACATTTGATAAAAGATTAATTTTACTTTTTAGATTTTTAAATTATAGTTCTTATTGTTTTGTATCAACATTAACAATAACTTGATTTTGATTTGCATAAATGCATTGTCAGATATTGGTGCAATATTTTTCATAATCACTTCGTTTATAATTTAATAGTGATCGGGAACCGATTAAGATCAAAGTGGTTTCAGCGAAAAGTTGTTTTTAAATGAGTTACTACGTAGAACTCATTTGTCATAATATGGGCCTGGTACACAATAGCTTATCGAAGCAAATAGGTCATAGCCATTTGAGTAAATCATAGTCAAGTCTTCAAACGTACTATTTGCCTCGATAAAACATTGTGTCAGGACCATAAAAAATTTGGCTACTGCCAGAGCAGTGCTGGCGTTATGTGACATTATGATGTCTATATGTAAGTTGTAATGTTTGGGCGGAAATTCGCATGGATGTTTTATTTATTAATTTGTTACGTTGAATTGTTGAGTCAGCGCTGGGTCAATATATTTTTTTGTTAAATAAATACACTTTTACTATTTATGTTAATTTTTTATCAATACACATCACACACACGAATGATGTCAGCATGGTATTGCTGTAGTTGTATCCGAGCATGTCATTTATTGGATGTTAAATGGTGAGTTTCCAAAATATAATGAAATGGATGTGGTTTCTTATGAAATAATCATTGATTTATAGGATTTTCAGCATTTAAGTAACTATGAATATATTTTAGGCAATCTGTTGGATGAGGCAGAGGTACTGGATTGGATGATAAAGCAGAAAGAAGACGAGAGTATAGAAGAAATAGATAGAGATACATTGTTCAAATATATTGAAAATAAGGAATTTTTGGCGGTGGTCTTCTGTAAGTAACTAAATACCAAAACTAAAACTATTATTTAAAGAAATTCTCTTGATAATTATTTTATTGTAGACAAAGGAGAAGATCCAGAAAGTCCACGAATTTTAAGACATGTGGAGCTCATTGACGATGAGGCTGCAGAGTATGGAATAAAAATAGTAAAATGTAGCGACAAACTTATGGCTAAAAAATATGGGTTCCGTAACCCTCCAGGGATCACCTACTTCAGAAAAGGCAAATATATCAACTACGACGGTGACATGGACGACGAGGAAGAAATTTTAGATTGGCTAACAAATCCTGAGAATATGGAATTGACAGATCACATTGAAAAGGTCAACAGTAAAATGTTTCAAAAGATTAGACAGACATCGGACTACGTGGCAGTTTTCTTTTGTGAGTTTTTTGTTAAGTCTAATAATGATAAATTCATAGGTTGTATAAATTCATGTTAAATTTTTGTAGATTAGCAATTAAAATAATAATGATTTAATGATTAGCAACATTTTTTTTACGAATAAAGTCGTTAGAATTTGTGATTGATAAATGCACAACTTTCAAATGAAAAAAATCCTTTTTTTACTACAATTCCAATTGTATTGCACATATTACATGTTTTAGACAGTAATGACTGCAAACAGTGCCCCAGAGTGCTGGCGGAAATTGAACACATAGACGACGATGCAGACGGAGCTGGTATCAACTTCGTGAAGATTGACGACAGACAGATGGCTAAGGAGTTTGGGGTGTTTGCTTTACCAGCTGTGTTGTTCTTCAAATTAGGATCAAAAGATCCCGTTATATATGCTGGTAAAATATATATTTATTACATAATAATATTACTCATAAAATGGTAGAATTGTTAAATAATATTGAATAATCTGCCGTTACATAATTTATCACCAGGTGATCTGTATGATGAGCAACAACTATTAAGTTGGCTATTAACACAGAAAAATCCAGCAGGAGATGTCATAGAGGCTTTAGAAGGTGAAGATTTGACCAAACTTATCGAGGAGTCTGGATCGCTTGCAGTTTACTTCTGTAAGTATCTACATATTGAATGTGTGCCCGACACTAAAATACTCTACAGACGTACTCAATACAAGTCAAGAGATAAGTATTCATTAACAGTATTACCATTGCTGAACGTTTTCACACAATTACTTCACTTACCTCTTATGCTTTTCAAATTGGTTGGCTTTTGAAAATAACGCAAAGTAATGAACCAATTTTACGGAGCCCTTCTTTAATATATATTTTTCCGTTTTCACGTATAACGTTTGTCGCAATGATATGAAAGGTGAAAATATGTCAACAGCAGTATCTATTATAATCAAATTAACTTTATTGCTTTTATTAGGGAACAAAACATTGTGCGACATTTGCAATATTAGAGCCGTGAGAAAGTCGACGAAAAAGAAACCTGTAGAGCAGGAGGACGAGGAAGCACCGGAGCAAGAGGGTACTCCACCCCTTCATGCATCTAAAGTCCAGCAATAGATATTTTAACTCATTTGGAAATTAATCCCTTGATTTGTCCCTGTTGTTTCGTCTATATCTGTTGCATGCAGCATGAGTTTTAGTTGTTAATTTTATTATATGTGATAGGTTTACCTTAATGTATAGATGACTTTATTAATATGACTTGATTTTTAGGTCCATTAGGCCGGAATATTCATTAACAGTTCTTGTTTTATAATTATCCTTTTGTATCCTATAGATTTGATTCATGAAAATGCCATTTTATTAATTTGAAATGAGTTTGAATTGACATTTGTGAGTGATAAGTTTGAGTAGTATCCTTTAGATCTCAGATGAATTTCAATTTAGTTGTCTGAGTACATGTTCGCTGCCTGACTCCAAGGACAGTTTTATCGCCAAAATAAATTTGCTGACAAATCGTCCAAACAACATAATTGGCAACAGATGTGAATGTTTCAGATGGACCTGACTGTGATCAATGTGTCGGGATCTTAGATGAACTAGAGAATATTGACGACGACTGTGATAGACACGAGATAAAGTTTGTTAAAACTCAGGACTACACCATTGCTGAATCTTATGGTGTGACAGATTTTCCAGTTCTGGTATATTTTGAGAACAATATTCCAAATGTATATGAAGGATCCTTAGCTGAAGAGGAAGAAGTTTTGCAATGGTTAATAACACAGAAAACTGAAGATCGAATTGAACTCATAACAAGAGTTATGTTGGAAAATATGGTTGAGGAAACGCAGTATCTAGCTGTGTACTTTTGTAAGTACAAAATTATCATGTCACAGACAAATAATTTGTTCAGTAAGAAATAACTTATTAACTAGTCCTACATTAGACCAAAACAGTCACAGACTGATGAAATTATCATTACTATTTCAATTATTAAATTTGTAATAATATTGCAGATAAATTAAATTGTCACATCTGTGACCACATACTTGAAGGATTGGAAATGATAGATGATGAATGTGATGTCTTCGGTATTCACATGGTGAAGATTCAGGATCCACAACTTGCTAAGCGATACTCAATTAAAACGTTCCCCGCTATGGTTTACTTTAGGTGAGAATAAATTCCAAATGAATGTGAATATTTATATAAACTAAATTAAGGTACAGATAAGAAAAACATTACTTATTGCAGAAATGGTAATCCACTACTATTTGAAGGTGACCTGCAAAATGAAGAATCGATTTTAGAATGGCTTATTGACGACGACAATCGAGAGCTAGCAGACGAAATCGAATCTGTTAATGAGAGAATGCTGGAACGGCTGCTGCAGGAATCGCACTTACTCGTAGTATTTTTCTGTAAGTATAAGGGACAATAATGAATTGTTCGGTCCGATAATAGAACCCAATTATAAAGTCGAATGCAGAAATATTTTGTACTAACATAAAATATTTTTATAGATGACGATGACGATTGTCCAGAATGTGAAGAGATTCTGGAATCTTTGGAACAAATAGATGGGGAAGTTGATCAGTTTGGAATTGACTTCGTCAAAATATCCAGTCCAGAAGCAGCCGCCAAATACAACGTCGTCAACATACCAACACTCTTGTACTTCCGTAAACAAGTGCCGATGTTATATGACGGAGATTTGCATCAAGTGGACAGGGTCCTACAGTGGCTAACTTCTCAAGACGTTTTTGAAATTAAAAATGAAATTGAGGAGGTCAACCGCAAAATGCTTGACAAACTTTTAGAAGAAAATGAATTCTTGGCTGTTTATTTCTGTAAGTATATATACCTAATCAATAAATTCGACGATAGAAAAAAATAAAACATACATAACTTTTATGTTTTATAATATTTTTAGACGAAAAATCACCTGAAAGCCGAGCAGTACTAGACAAACTGGAAAACATAGACAGCGAAACGGACAATCTGGACATAACTTTTGTAAAGATGCAGGACGCGCGGTACGCGCGGAAATGGGGAGTAACGAAGCTGCCAGCAATTGTTTACTTTAGGAAGAGATTCCCAAGCATATTCAGAGGTAAGACATAAACTGAAAATGAGAAACAGTCTAACATAATCTGACATAGATAAATATTTATTATTAAATCGGATTATTTGCCGTGTGGTTTCCGGTAGAGTAGAATAGGACCACTCCAACTCTTCCCGTAGATGTCGTACAAGGCGACTAAAGGAATACATTAAAAATATCAATCAGGCCTGTCAACGTCCTTTAAACAAATAAAAATAAAAACCACTGAAGACCTGTGGGGTATGTCTGTTAAAGTATGTAATTCCATCATTGATATTTTAGCACCATATCTTGCCTTCGCGTTTAATCTCTCTATAGATCATGGCACTTTTCCCGATCTAATGAAGCTAAGTAAAACTATACCATTGTACAAATCAGGAGACAAAAGAGATCCTGGCAACTTTAGACCCATTTCGATCTTACCGGTACTTAGCAAGGTTTTCGAAAAGGTCATGCTCAGTCAAATGCTTGTACATTTCAACTGTAACAAACTTCTACATGACCAACAGTTTGGTTTCACTAAAGGCCGCTCGACGACGGACGCTGGTGCTGCTCTTCTGCAAAATATTTTTGATGCTTTTGAGCGGCACCACGATGCTATCGGGGTTTTTTGTGATTTATCTAAGGCGTTTGATTGCGTAGATCATAAAACGTTGCTCTTAAAATTAGAACATTACGGTATCAAAAATAAAAACCTTAGTTTATTGAACTCCTACCTAACAAACAGGATTCAAAAGGTTCAGATAAACGGTAAAAAGTCGCAGGGATCTCTTATTAAAATAGGAGTCCCACAGGGCTCAATATTAGGACCTTTCCTTTTTTTGGTTTATATAAACGATCTTCCGTACATGGTGCAGAATATGTCGAAGATTGTGTTGTTTGCAGATGATACTTCTCTGATTTTTGAAGTTAATAGACATGCCCAAAACTATGACGATGTGAACGACACCCTTCGGCAAGTTCATGAATGGTTTATTGCTAACAACCTTGTTTTAAACTCAAAAAAAACTAAATGCATAAAATTCACACTTCCAGGTGTTAATGACATAATATTAAATAACGAGAAGTTAGCATTTGTGGATAATACAGTTTTCTTGGGGCTAACCCTTGACAAGAAGCTGCAATGGGGTCCACATATAGAATTGTTATCAGGTCGGCTAAGCTCCGCAGCATATGCCGTTAAAAAGATTAGAGAGTTGACAGATATAGCTACAGCAAGACTTGTATAATTTAGCTACTTTCACAGTCTTATGTCTTATGGCCTCTTGCTCTGCCGCTGATATCGATTCTATATTCATTTTACAAAAAAGAGTAATAAGATCTATTTATGGGCTTCGTAGTCGTGATTCTCTAAGAGAATTATTTAAGGAAATAAATATAATGACGGTGCCATGTCAATACATATTCGCTAACATTATGTTCGTTAGACAGAACCTTTCTTTACTCAGCTTAAATAATGAGAGGCATAATTTAAATCTTAGAAATAATAATAAAATTCAAATACATCATTCTAGATTGTCTAAGATCAATAATTCTTTTGTGGGGCTGTGCGTGCGTTACTACAATAAGGTTCCGAATGAAATTATTAACTTGTCTGAACAAAAATTCAAATCTTCTATAAAAGTTAATCTGTGCAAGAAAGCCGTGCACTATAAGTTAGATGACTACTTAAATGATAAAAGTCCATGGAGTGCTTGATAGCTCAGCATAGGTAGACTTAATGATTGTAATGAATAAGATAAATCAAAGGTAGGGCCTTGTGCCGTTGGGTTTGTTGCCACTTCTTCCCCTCGGTTATACAGGTGGAAGTGGAGTAATTTTAGGCAGAATTTGACGTCAAAAAGAGAATAATGTATTCCAATTTTGAAAATAAATATTTTGATTTTGATTTTGATTTTCAACCCGTCTGGCCAGCGCGGGGAGTGTACGCCAAATCTTCCATCTGTCTCCGGCAGATGAGAGAGGGTTGTGCTCCTGCAGTGGAGACAAAAATAACCTGATGATGATTAAATCGGAAATAATGAAATAATGAGAATGCAGGAAAAAGTAATGCCAATAGTAACAGCTAAACTGTTTCAACTACAATAATATTTTTTTGTAGATTTATTCTAAAGGTCGGTGTAACTGGAAATTCGATAATTCTTTCAGGTGACCTCATGTCCGAGGATGAAGTGCTTGAGTGGCTTCGAAAAAACAGATTCAGGCAACCAGAGCTCAACATTTTCATGTACGCGTTAATAGCTCTATCAATAGCTTTCATCTTGTATACAGCATTTTTGCTTCAGTGCTTCAAGCCAGCGCCGCCAGCGCCTGCGCCGCATCCGAAACAAGCGTGAGAAGGTCCGCTTAACAAACTTATTAAGAATCATTGTCTTATTACATGGATTGTGACTAGCTGTCCATAGCGATGCGACTTTGACTTATCTAGTCCATGACAATCCGTTGGTTCAACCAAATGTTCACAATCCTGAAGATTTGGTTGACAACGGCTCGATTTAGACAATTACACGTTCTTGGGATCAAACTTTTGATAGAGATTTTAGACGATAAACATACTCGTATGCCTAGAGTTATTAGGATGGAAATAAGTTTTCCCTTACTTACGATCTTGATAATAATTAAATGTTCTCTCCTTGTCAACATAAAATCAACGAGCGTAGAACAATTCTAATAATTATTTTATATAAATAGGGGTCATCTCTAACAGGCAAAATACCGGATTGACTGTTTTATCTAAGGACACTTTTCTAGATATGGAATAATAAATGTGACCTCTTCTTGACGCTACTAATAATGACAACATTCGTGTAAGTTCTTCTATTTATGGCATTTTAAATTTATACTGTTATCTTTCGTTAAGACTGTATAATTATCTTCTACTCGGTAGCGAATTCCGTATGAATCTTTAGTGTGAGATTTGTCATTTTCCAATTTATCTGTCCATGTCTTGTCTTTCATTATTACTATGGTATTATTTGCACCGACTCCATCTATTTTTAATGTCTATAGCCTTTTAGGTTGCGTTAAGCCTTTGTTAAGTTTGTGTTTGAGTTTATGGAGCTCCAGGGCAATATTACCTTAAATGGTACTCAAAAAAGTTGCCTCCTATTTTATTTATTAAGCGTTCTTAACAGAATGCTAGTATTTTGCATTGGGTTTCTACTTAATATTACATAGTAATATAATTATCTTTGGTATTACTCATTCTTTATTAAACGATAAATTATTCAACGATATTATTATGTCCAATGACTATAGTTATTTCATTGTTCGTTTCATCTGTGGTTTCATTTATAACTATTATGATAACGATTTTATTTTCTTTGTTGTATTCTTTGATATCTGTGGTGATTTTGTTCTCGAGCTCCACTTTTTCGAGTGACTGTCCAATGGGCGGGTCTGTACCGACGCCCGCATGATACTACGATACTTTTGCTGTACATCCCCAGTTCTATCATTTGTACCGTACGTCCCGTAAAGTTTTACGTAAGGAACTAGTACACCGAACATGCTGAAGTACAGATTTATTATTTTAGATAATTTTAAACAAAGCGCAAAATTTACTGTACATTGATGCCTTGGATTATTAATCTAATTTTTGTTTTACTTATTTTATTGTCGTGTATCCTTGTCGTAAGTGTATTTGAACGAAATAGGATGTATATGCAGTTCAGTGCTAAGTTCATAAAGACGAGATGTTCTTGGTATAGTTTTATTCCTCTAAAAATATGAGTGACATTATTCATATCCACCAACATAAACAGGAACGTAGCGCTTTGTTCAAAACCTAAAGTAACGTAGTATCATGCCGTTCTTTCTTGTATCATTCCCGCTCGAATTGTAAATTGTGTATAATTATAATGATACCTTCATTGTTAAAACGGTAAGGGAAACGTGAAGCTAATAAGCCCACGAACTGGGACTGTTCGGGACTGGAGACGCCTTTGGCGAATTTGCAACTATAGCCTTTGAAACTAAAGCATTACGGTGCTATTTAGTTTCAGTTAAGCGACATTATTTGTCTGCTTAATTTTTTTGCTGAAGTTATCGCAAACAGAATTTGAGTCCTACACAACAAGCAATTTCTTGCTCGAGTTACCATTATGAGGTTTTATGAATGTGTTTCATGTTTATTTCCGCAAAATGAAACAAAGTAAAATAAGCAGCCGAGCTAAGGCCATTTTAAATTTTCCACCAATCAGCGGCCCGTAAGCCGCCATACAGTGTTACCACCTGTCTTGCGGTGCTACCATGAGTAGGCGAAATAAAGTCGCTACACCGTTATTATTAATTGACAACTCACTCAAAATTTTACGGTACCTACTTTAAGAATTAAGCGGTATTAGGTGAATCCAGTTCCAAATAGTCTAAGTCTACGAAGTTAATAATAAATGCTCAAAAGAGTTGCCAGCGCGCCGCGCCACGGGGCAAGCGCTCTTGTTAGTTACCTTGTATATAAAATGTACATATAAAATAAATAAAAATAGTAAAATCAATTTGTTTGTTTCATTTTGACTGTCTCGTTGGTTTAGTGTTTTGGTCATTGTACTCGAGCGTCAGGGGCAGGGTTGTATCTGTTTTAAACATGTTTTTGATTGTTAAAAACATGTTTTTTATTGTTTAAAATTGTTTAAAACCTTGTTTAAAACATGTTTTATATAAAAAAAACTTTTTTTTATCCAACCCTGGTCAGGGGTCGTGGGTTCGATTCCCAACGAGGACAGACACATTTATACAAGTTGGTCCCGGTCTGATGTTTTATTTGTGAATTGTCATATCCTTGTTTATGACAGCACAGAAGAAAATCCTAGTTTGAGATTAGACAAGTGTATGTACCTATTATGTATATTTATTTATTATTTTAAGACGAATGTATGTAAACGCTTATGTACCAGAACAATAACAAATAATATTAAGGTTCTGTATAAAAGCCGACTTATCCCACTTAAGGATCTGTACCAGTCGGTAAACTGGTGTCATTTCTTGGCACAGAACTAATCTAATAAATAAAATCGTAAGCTTCTCGTGTCTGTACATTGTAGATATTTGCAAAAAATAATTGGTAATAAAAAAAAGTAATAGAACACATTTCAATCATTTGTGAAATTTTTGTCTGTTTGTCTATTAGTTTGTGCACGCATCGTGCACGTGGGGTGGGAGTGGGTGTGGGGTTTGGGTGTGAGTGTGAGTGGGGTCGGAGTGGGATTGGGAACGGGAGCGGAAGTGGGAACGGGGGCGGATCCTGTAGTCCACGCGAGTGGAGCCGCAGGCAAAGCTAGTTTCGAATAAATGAAGGCTACTCCACATAACTAAACTCTCCAAAACAAAAACTTACTCAGTATGAAGCAAATTGCGTGCATAATAAATTGCTAAACAAGCTATGCTCAGCGATCTATGTAGAGGGCTACGCTTTCTTCGAAGATATGATTCTTAATGAGGAGATGCGACGAAGAACGAAGGTCACCGACGTAGTTGAAGGGATAAGCCGACAGATAGGCCGATGAACTGAAGAAGGTGGCCGGAAGCGGCTGGATGCTGAGGACGGAGCACCGGGTGTGGTGGACTTCATTGGGGAATGCCTAAGTCTAGCAGTGGACATCTAAAGCCTGATATGATGATGATTGCTAAACAGTGTTAAAAGGTAAAACTACTGCTGTTTTAAAGCGGTTTAAGTTATATATGAGATTTTTTTAAAGATTTATTAATAAAAGAATTTGGTAAGAATCTATAAAAACTTTAATTCACATAAAAATATATTTATAGTAACAAACTTACTAACTAGAGAATCAGTCTCTACATTTTAACTAACTGAAATAAATGTGATGCTTTATATTAAAACATTTGATGTAAAAACAATCTCTGATTTAAATTTAATAGATAGATTTATAATATGTAGATACTTTGTAACTTAACCGTCTGGTTCTAATATTGTCCTTTAATCTGTAATACAGAGAATGGACACAGAGCCACACCTTCCGCAATAACTTATTGAAACTATAAGAAAAACATCTCGGCTTCAATTTCAAACAACATCTACAAAAATCGCTAAAATTGTGTCTGTTGTTGATTTTATAGCCATATATTTTATACATGCAATACTCACTACATTGTCTGCAATGTCTCAAATTCGTGCATCATTCTTTGCTTCAAAATAGAACTGCATCACGGCTTCATCACTATTGTATTCTAATTTTCTATTATTAAATATTGTTATAAATAATTATAGTACTTGGTACTTGAAACGTACAAAATTACACCCGCTACCTCTTAGTAGATAAAAATACTTGACATAACTTAATTGTAAGTACCTCAAAAGGCTACGTGACGATAAGATGGACTTCTTCATGGTTATACAGATGTTTGCTCTTCTCCGCCTCAAACATCTCAACTAGTCGTTGCGTGAACTCTGCGTGAACAGCATCCACTTCTGCGTCTGTCGGATCTAAGTTCTTCCGTACTTCTATTGGCGTGCCAACTGAAACCGAACAAAAGTTATTAAACATATGTTATGTATGTGTGTGTATGTTTGTTCATATTTAAGACCTCCGCAAGTAAACAGAGCTGCATAAAATATTGTATGTGAGTTGATCATGTGTTGGAAAGAAAGTAAGTAGGTAGTATATAAAATACTTTCAGCGATATTTAAAGAAACTTCGTTAATTCTCCATAGAGGCTGAGTTTATATTTTTGAAGAGTTCTGTCAGAGCGGATACCCTTATCGCTAAGCTCTTAATCGGTCTGTCTGTCTGTCCGTTGGATAACTCGCACGTAGTGTACAACGTAAACTTTGCAGATTTCTTGTATAGGTAAATAATATTTTATATCGTAAGGATAGACCTATCAAGTCACGTGGTTTCGAGACCTGTAGTATAGGAGAAAAAATAGTAGCCTATATCCTTCTCCAGAGTTAAACCTATCTCGATAGTTACAAAATTTCATCGAAATTGCTTCAGCGGTTCATCCGTGGCAACGTAACAGATATACAGTTACTTTCGCATTTAAAAGTTATTAAAACTCAGTATCTGATAGTTTAACAATAACGTTTTAAATTCAAAAATAACGATAGTTTGAAACCTTGATAAAAAACAATGCCCGCCCCTGGCTTGTCAATTATTTTGCTATGAGATTCCGCACTCCTCTCATTACAGGCGAATGCTCCCAGTGAGTACATTCTCATGTCAGCCGTTAGACATAGGCCTTCCCCAATGATGACTCAGTGAGGACAACTCACCAACAGTAGTAATGGGCGCTCGCAGAGGTACCACGCCGTAGCTATACTGGAACACGCCCCTCCCGATGGGAAAGATAGGCGACACCCCAGTGAGTTGGCGGAACTTCTCCTGGAACCTTCTGAGCAGGCTGTCTTCAGGGTTGCTCATCGGCTGGAACACGTCGGGCTCACCGAATGAGAATACAGGAACTAGTGGTGCTCTGAAAATTAATTAATTATTCTAATAAATAAAAACTTTAACTTTGCTTGTCTGTAAATTAAAGATATTTGCAAACACATTTCAATTTTTTTTTTAATTTTGGTCCGTTTTACACTTAAAAGCTACTGGGCCGATTTTGATAGACTTACAAAGGTTTTAACACGGAGTAAAATATAGGCTTAATTTTATCGCAATCGGCTTATTCAATCAAAAGTTATGGACTTTTTTCGTTTTCTAATACATTGTAGGAATACGATAGCGGGAGCGGGACCGGGAGCAAAAGAGGGAGCGGGAGCGGCAGCGGGAGAGGGAGCGGAAATGGGAAGGGGAACGGACTCTGTGGTCGGAGCCACGGGCACAGCTAGTATTTAATATTATACTTACACATAAAGAGTTGGGGCAGTGGGTGGGCCACATGTGTAGCAATACTAAGGGCAAGCAGACGCGTTCTGACGTGGAGACTTCGCACTGTTACATCATCAGCCGAAATACGTGCACTGCTGAACATAAGCCTCCCCAATAGAAGGTATCTTTTGGTGGGCTGTCCATTGAAGGATTTGGTATATCACAACGCTTGGTAGGCGGACTGGTGGTCGCAGTGCAAACCCTTAGTCGCCTTGACGATACCCACGGGAAGATTGGGGTGGCCCTATTGTGAGGGGAAACCACACGGCATTACGGATCGATACGCAGAGTGATATACGCAGATATTGCCGTGTGGTTTCCGGTAGAGTAGAATAATACCACTCCAACTCTTCCCGTGGATGTCGTACAAGGCGACTAAGGGAATACATTATAAAACATCAATCAGGACTCCCTAACCCGTCTGGCCAGCGCGGGGAGTGTAGGCCAAATCCTCCGTCTGTCTCCGGCAGACGAGAGAGGGTTGTGCTCCTGCAGTGGAGACAAAAATAACCTGATGATGATGATACCGCTACCGCCACGCCTCCGCCACGCAGTCGCCTTCTGTGTATTTCGGCCGATAGTGGTAAACCCTAGTTATTTGAAATCTATTGTACAGAATTGCCCAATCGTTATATTATAAGCCAAGCATAAGTACCCAGTAACCTAAATAGGAATCGCGGCAATTTAATTAATCTATCATTTATTAGATAATGTTAATGATAACGAATCATTAGTCATTAAAACTCGAAGCGGATATATCGCGTTTGGATAAGTAATTACAAAACCGTATTTTTATTTAGACAAGCGTAAAGTAATAGCATTTTGGCAAAAGGCCATATAGGCCGCAGCCTAGGGGCGAGAGACTCCAGGGAGCGGCAGATTTCAGAGAGATTAAGATAGGTAGAAGGGAGGTGCGGGCGGTAAAAAACAAAGTGGCCTATATTAAATCCGGCACTGCATATAGGTATACTACTAATCTTATCTAATAAATAAAGGGAGCGGAAGCGGGAGCTAGAGCGGGAGCGGAAACGAAAGCGGGAGCAGGATTGATTCCAACGGATTTACTTTTGCAATTTAATCGTCTCAATTTTTCGTGGTAGCATAGTTGTGCGCACGTTTCGCGGTCACTAAGTCGATAGTCGAATTCGGGCGCGTAACAATGAGTTTTTTGGAACTTAAATACGGTTACACACAGGCTTTTTCAGACAACAACGTGAGCATACTTGCATACGCAAAGATTACATTATAGGCGCATGTGTAGTATACCAACCCGCATGGACTAGCCTGGTGGACTATGGCTCGTACGTAATCGTAGAGACGGCAGGCCTGTGCCCCAACAGTTTTGATTTGTCGATATGAAAAAGTAAATTATTATATATTTTTATTGCCCATATAAAAAAAAACTAAATAAAATTTAAGGCAAAATAAGTGCATGATAAACTAATAACTAAAATTCCTAAAATATATATATAAACTTATATCTAAACCACATGGTTTAAATCCACAAGTTTCAAGATGCTCAGTGAGCCATGGAGAGGGTTATGCTCACGGTTTCTTTGAAGGATATGATTTGTAATGAGGAGATCAGACGAAGAACGAAGGTGACCGGCATAGCCCAAAGTATTAGCAAGCGTTAGGTAGTGTTCACTGGGGAAGGCATAGGCATGGGTCCAGCAGTAGACGTATAAGGGATGAAATGATGATAAAACCACTTACCCAGACTTAATCGCTAGACGTATAAACCCTTTCCTCCTGCTCAGAATAACTTTATACTCTCCAGGATGAGAGTCTAACGCTTCAGCTGCCCCTCCCGCTATAAGTGCCACACACTTCCCCTTATTTTTCTTCTGATCCAGCAGATACATTATGCTCTCTCGCGACGACGAGCATCCTCCAAGAGCCAGTATGAAATCCCTGAAGAATGGTACCAAGAAATGTCCGCCAAGGGTGATCATATTGCACGTGAGGCCCGGGAACGTCTTATCGAAGTTCAGGGCGTTTGTAGCGAAGGCTCCGAAGGCACCAGAGCAGACGACGCCGTGTGGAAAGCAGGCGAGGAGATAGTTCCGCGATGGATCAAGATCCGTAGTCTTGACGAGTTTGATGGGAAAGTAGTCACGGTAGTATCGCCACCACCACCAGTTTCTGACCCATTCGAACCTGAAATGTTGAAATTTAAATGACAGTGTCAATCACTGGACTGATTTGAATAAAGTTTTTGACTCTTAGTCGATCTAAGCTTTGGTACACAAACAAGCTAAGACAAGGGCGTGTTGCCGCGTATGGTTCCCGGCTTAGAATAGAGCTACCCCTAATCTTCCCGTGGGTGTCGTCAAGGGGACTAAGGGATTGCACCAGAGACGGACAGCATCGTTCTCTTCGCCTGCCAAGCGTAGTGATTCTGTCAAATCCCATAATGGACACTCTACTAAAAGTAGTCTATTGGGGAGGCTTGCTTATGTCCAGCAGTATTTCGGCTGAAGATAATTATGAAATGGGGCAAAATTATCGATTTCAGTGCAAGTCGGTGAAAAGTGAGGAGTATAATAGATATTCAAACGTATTTACCTTCTGCCTCCTCGATTGCACACTTCAATATCATTCAGCATCCAGACGGAGTACAGAACCGCAAGCCACCAGTAGGAAGAATACGCCAGTTGGATGAACAGGAATATAGAGACAGCTTCGCCAAACAGTACCATACAGATCCAGGCGGTGGCGGCGAGGGTCTGGAGACGGCGGGACATGGGGACGTCGCGAGGCGCCCATTGTATGCCAAGGGTTTGTGATATATCACTGGAAAATAGATTTCTTCTTTGTAAGAAGGGGTTTTATTAGGGGTTTTGATGTTATTTTATATGGTACTAGCTGTGCCCGCGGCTCCGCTCGTATGGACTACAGAATCCGCCCACCTTCCCACTTCCGCTCCCACTCCAGGTAGATATTGATATGTTCTTTAATATTGTAGATTTTTTTTGTTCTATCATCAATAGTTTCCGCAGCGCATGCGATGAAAGACATTTTATGACTAATTTGTTTACACCTTGGGTTACATTATTGAAGTTTTAGTAGGGATCCCTAAATTTTTATAGTAATAAATATAGCCTATATTACTCAGGGATAATGTAGCTTTCTAATGGTGAAAGAATTTTTGAAATCGGTCCAGTAGTTTTTGAGTTTGTTCGTTACAAACATACAAATCTTTCCTCTTTATAATATTAGTGTAGTTGAGTAGCAAACGGACAGCCAGCCCGCCTGATGATAAGCGGTCACTGTCCCCCATAGTTACCATGACCACCCTAAGGAGTATGTAAGCCCTTATAACATATCAGTTCTTAGATATTCACTGCTGGACATAGAGCTTCTCTAATGAACGACAACAACCCAGTCCTAGCCCTCCGCATCCTTCTTCAGGAATAGTAGGCCGGGAACTGGGGGCCGTAGTGTTTAATGGGAGTTTTGCCCATAATGGCTACGCTTGGAAGATGTACCATCGTAGTACTAGGCCACGCTAATAAACAAGTGGCTAATAACCGCTATATCTTGATAGGATTTCTGTGGGTAAGACATTACAAGGCCGCGGGAACATAAAAAAACTATTATTACTTAAACTACAATATGTACTTAAACTAAATAATAAAGTAAGTAAATATATATCCATTCTAAAAAAAGCTATTACTGCTTTGTAATCATCAAACTTCAAGATATAAATACTATAATTGCGTAAAGTTTCATCAAAACAGGTCGGCCGTTTTATGGCGTGATCGAGAACAACATACAAACAAACATGCATACATACAACCATCCATAAATAGTTCGAAGTTACATATTCCTGCACTACCAATATTGTTATCAGTCAATAACACAAACTGAATATACTACTTGATATGATAACTTATCACATCCTGTAGGAACTACTTCATACCTTTCAGGTGTCATGTCTACAGTCGACCACCAGGTATTACGAATCCATTCCAATATAGCTACTATCACCGCTGCGCAAGGTGCGTGTGCAGTTGGACGTGTTTTTTACATGTTTACACTTAGGCAACGATCTCTAATATACTACTAGATGGAGCGTTCCAAACAATCGCTCTGATTCACGCAAGTAGCCACAACTCTTTCACATTCACAATGAAACTTGTGCAGTTACTACGCAGAACATTTAATTATTACTAAATATTGACGCTATGGTTAAATAATGTCAATAATTAGTAAATAATTAAATGTTCTGAGTAGTAACTGCACAAGTTTCAAACTGAATGTGAAAGAGTTGTGGCTACTTGCGTGGAACAGAGCGATTGTTTGAAACGCTCCATCTAGTAGTAGATAGAGATCGTTGCACTTAGGTAAATGTATCACTCAAAGCCACTTAATTCATTTTTAGTACACACTTGTTAGTGAACCAACTACATTAAGCACCCCCGTTGGACCAGTCCATAGAAGCAGGGTTGGCATGATTAAATCGTTTTGATTTAAATTTTTATTTTTATTTAAATTTAATAAAAAAAAATCAATAAAAATCAATGATTTAATAAAGTGTCTTTAATTTACGCCTTAGATAGAATTAAACTTAAAAATTTGGGGTTTTAGAATAAGTAAAATCACATGTACCTAATTCTGCTAAATCAATATCTAATGAAAAAACTATTTTTCCAGCTTTTTCTGTTCCCAATCTATTTCGTACGTTTTGATTTAAATCAAATGATGATTTTTTTAATAAAAATCAATGATTTAATAGTGTCTTTAATTTACGTCTTAGATAGAATTAAACTAAAAAATTAGGGGTTTTAGATTAAGTAAATCACATGTACCTAATTCTGCAAAATCAATATCTATTGAAAAAAACTATTTTTCCAGCTTTTTCTGTTCCCAATCTATTTCGTACGTTTTGATTTAAATCAAATTATGATTTTTTCAATAAAAATCAATGATTTAATAAAGTGTCTTTAATTTACGTCTTAGATAGTATTAAACTTAAAATTTAGGGGTTTTAGATTAAGTAAATTACATGTACCTAATTCTGCTAAATCAATATCTAATGAAAAAACTATTTTTCCAGCTTTTTCTGTTCCCAATCTATTTCGTACGTTTTGATTTAAATAAAATGATGATTTTTTCAATAAAAATCAATGATTTAATAAAGTGTCTTTAATTTACGCCTTAGATAGAATTAAACTTAAAACTTAGGGGTTTTAGAATAAGTAAATCACATGTACCTAATTCTGCTAAATCAATATCTATTGAAAACACTATTTTTCCAGCTTTTTCTGTTCCCAATCTATTTCGTAATTTAGTGTAAACAATGCCAAATGTAGAAAGTATAAAGAGGCTATCGCTTCAAATAGTTGCCTCACTATAGGACTTCTAGTAAATATTATCTTTGCTATAGGGTAAAAAAAATAACTATATCATAAAATTAAAAATACATGATTAATTACGATTTTTTGGATTTTTTGAAAAAAATCATGATTTTATCTGTCCAACCCTGCATAGAAGGTTAATTACTCATTGAATATACTTTACACCCATGGACCTAATACAAATGACAGCCTTATCGCTTTTAGCGATTTCTTCCAGGCAACCATATATGCTAGCGAGAAATAGTAAAATTAAGATCGGACTTTGATGGACTTTTCACAGAAACATGGGGCTTAATTTGGTGTAACATATAGGCTTTACTTCTTGCAATCGGTGCAGTCAATCAAAAGTTATGCGAATTTATAGTTTCCGAAAACTCGCATACACTGCGATAAATGTAGGGTGTAAATGCTCGCCTGAATTCGTGAGCGGGAGCGGGAGCGGATATGGTACCAGTGTAATGTAAGTGTTTGAAAATTCGCATAACTTTTGACTGAGTTACCCGATTACGATGAATTTGTGGTATACGTATGCAACAAAGTAATGTTGGTCAGAATTTGGATTGCGATGGAGGTTTGAGGGGAGGGTTGAGGGGAGAGCTGAGGGGAGGGTTGAGGGGAGAGTTGAGGATCTGTACCTGGACCTGGACCTGGATTTAAAGTCTGAGTGGAAGTGGGATAGACAGCGGAAGTGGGAATGGGAGCGGATCCTGTAGTCCACGCGTGCGGAGCCGCGGGCACAGCTAGTAGGTAATAATTCCAGTCTAATGTGGGTCTGCCAATTTGTTTACCTTTACAGCATCAAGCGAGCGAGCAGTGCAGAAAACTTAAGTATCTTATCATCAGACTTGTAATCGTTTTGTTACAGGATAACATATCAGGCTATTAGATGTGGGTACCTAAGTCGTATTGTGAAAGATCCGCTTCGAATATACGATGTGACAATGTACACTAATATTATAAAGAGGAAAGATTTGAACAGAATAGTAAAGAATAGAATAGGTCATTTATTCATAGCCATTAATGAATTTACAATTTAAAAATAATCAAGGTACCTATACCAAGGTAACGAATAAACTCAAAAACTTCAGGACCGATTTCAAAAATTCTTTCATCATTAGAATGCTACATTATCCCTGAATAACATAGGCTATATTTATTACTATAAAAAATTAGGGATCCCTACTAAAACTTCAATAATGTCACCCAAGGTGTAAATTTTATTGCCATATAATGTCTTTCATCGCATGCGGGAGTAGGAGTGGGAGCAGAAGTGGGAAGGGGAGCGGATTCTGTAGTCCACGCGAGCGGAGCCGCGGGCACAACTAGTTTAATAAATAAAAACGTAAACTTCGCGTGTCTGTACATTGAAAAGTACCTAATTAGTAAAAAATGGGGGTCTAAGGATAAGTAATAGAACACATTTTGATCATTTTTGGAATCTTTGTCTGTTTTTGTGCACGCACCACGTAAAAAGTAATGTCCCGATTTTGGTGGAAATTTCACAGAAACATAGGGTTTAACTCGGAGTAATACTTAGTCTTTATTTCATGGCAATCGGGTAACTCAATCAAAAGTTATGGGAATTTTTAGTTTTCAACTACATAAGTAGGTATGCAAATAACAAAGAAGTATAATTATAATGTTCGGTGTAATTCTGATTGCGATGAGTTAGGACTACATTTGGAGCTATATTGGGCGTGGGAGAGTGGGACTGGATGTGGGCGTGGGAGTGGGGTCGGAGTTTGTCAGGTAGAATTATAGGATCTTTGTCCTATAGTGTTCTAACAAATAAACAAGACATTAGCGCGTTCGAGGTCAATGCTAGTCACATCACTAATGATACATAATGACACCAATTACATCTATCTAATTAGGGGGCATCCATAAATCACGTGAGATTAAATGTGGAGGGGTCGTCGAGTGTCACATTTAGTACATACTGACCCCGCGACTGCGCTCGCGTGGACTACTTCCCGCTCCCGCTTCCGCCCCCCTTACAACTGCCACCGCCACCTTCGCTTCAAATGTAGTTCTAACTCTTCGCAATCCGAATACC
Source organism: Esperia sulphurella (assembly GCA_947086405.1). Taxonomy (NCBI): domain Eukaryota; kingdom Metazoa; phylum Arthropoda; class Insecta; order Lepidoptera; family Oecophoridae; genus Esperia; species Esperia sulphurella. The sequence continues at coordinate 3,532,638 of OX352266.1, forward strand.
GCCGAGCATTACATTTGTGTTGTATAGTATTGTATATTAATGTATTTGAAAACTATCAATTCGCATAATTTTTGTAATCCGATTGCGATGAAATAAAGACTAAATGTTACAGGCTTTTCGAAGATATAATTCCTACGCCAAAGAAGGAATTCTAAGGCGTATCATATGTAAATTCCGTCAACCAGCTCCGGGCGGGTTAGTCCAACTAGTTATATACCTGTTGTTCTACGATAGAACAGAATTGACAAAAAAAAGTCAAATTAGTTATACAGCTTAGTATAGCTCAGACGAGATAATAATCGTAAGAAAAATGAAAACATCAAGAAAATTATAAACGGTGTCTTAGAAAAAGATTTCAGCGGGCTTGCTAATCCAATAAATAAAATCGTAAACATCGCGTGTCTGTACATTGAAGATATTTGCAAAAAAAAAATTGGGGGGTCTAAGGATAAGCAACAGAACACATTTCGATCATTTTTGTCTGTTTGTCTGTTTATCTGTTTGTCTGTGAGTTTGTGCACGCATCACTTATAAACTACTGATCGGACTTTGATGGACTTTACACAGAAACATGGGTCTTAATTTGGTGTAACATATAGGCTTTATTTCATTGCAATCGGTGCAGTCATTCAAAAGTTATGCGAATTTATAGTTTTCGAAAACTGAGTGTAGGGTGTAAATGCTCGATTGAATTCGTGAGCTGTAGCGGAAGCGGGTATCGTACCAATGTAATGTGAGATTTTGAAAACTATAAATTCGCATAACTTTTGATTGAGTTAGTTGATTAAGATGAAAAATCTGGATCTGGAGCTGGGTCTGGAGCTGTATCTGGAGCTGGATCTGGAGCCGGAACTTTAGCTAGACCTGGACCCGGACCCGGACCCGGACTCGGACCTGGACCTGAACCTGGACCTGAACTTGGTGGTGGACCTGGACCTGGACCTGGCCTGGACCTGGACGTGGACCTGGACCTGGATTAATAGTCTGAGTGGAAGTGGGATAGGGAGCGGAAGTGGGAATGGGAGCGGAAGTGGGAATGGGAGCGGATCCTGTAGTCCACGCGAGCGGAGCCGCGGGCACAGCTAGTTATAAATAAAGTACTTAATTATTAAATTTTGTTTGACTGTACTATCTCTGCAGTAACACGATTCTGCCTAATCCAGTTTCTGCCAAATTAAGTTTCTGTCCAAAAACGAATCTGCCGAACAACGCGCAACTCATTGAAATCAAGTAAATTTAATGAAAACCGTCCAGTTAGATACATAGATAAACTAATAACAAGTTAAGGTACAGACTTATGGAAAGTGTTCAAAGGCGGCCTTATCGCTTAAAGCGATCTCTTCCAGGCAACCTTGTAGTTATAACCACTGGTAAAAATTGCTAAAAAATATTCGGTATGTGTGTATATTTCATTCCAGATTAATAGTCCTATGAAAACAAACGCATTTGCGTCTCGAAAACAAAATACACAATAGATGGTGTTCCTAAGTGGACCGCAAAGTTTACTTGGTAATACAAACCTATTTTTGCTGCTGGTGACCCTTTCATGTATATGTTACCGAGACGTAAATAGCGTTGGTTTTCATAGGACTATTAATCTGGAATATAAATTACTTGCAGTGTGATCTATTTGCTTACCATTATCGATGGTACTTGCTTACGCCCCACATCCTGCGACTAGACCTTCGACGATTGGGTTTTTTCAAGTCTCAAGTTTATTTATTCAATTCAGTCTTGTGCGCGAATATTACTTATCTAACTTATCTTAACTTATTGTAACAATTTTATAAACTCCATAGTCCTCATTCATTCATTTTCCTCCATGGTCCTTCCTACCGATCGTCCTACTGCATACAACTTTACATCCCCTGATAGGATCACGAGGATTAGTGTTATATATGGGTTTTACATGCACCAGCAAATTACCACCAAACTAACCAATATTTGTGGAAACCTACCATTACATCTAAGAGTAGTGAGAAACAGGTAATTTGCACTTTAGATATGAACAGCTTTAAACTTATGATATCCTGGTACTTCACAATACGATACAAAGCTATTTAGTTCGTGGTAATCTTATTGCTGGTGCATGGAATACCCATGTAACACTTATCTTATTAAGTCCTGGCGACTTTGACACTTCAGGATCTTTTGTGCCAAACCCCTGTCCACCAACCGTGGACTTTAGACCGTACCAACCTGTACGCCGTCCTCGAGATGATAGCCTGTATTTTGTTAGTCCACATTCATCCTAAATTAAACGTACGTTCTTTATGATGGAAGTAGATTATGACGTTGGTGGAAATATTTGTTCGTTCACATTAGTCAGAAATAAAACATACTGACAGAAGTGTCTTAAATCCTTTGTATAAATCTTTAGTATAAATCCCTAATAAAAATCATATTCCAATAAATGGATTCCGTAATCCACACACAAACTCTTTCCGTGGATGTCGTACAAGCCGACTGAGTGAATACATTATAAAAAACATGGTATAGCAAAACCATGCGTTTACTATTTACAAAACACAAAACAAATCATTAGTGGGTACACAGAGACAACTGTCGCTAAAAACAAACGAAAATAAATCTTATACTCACTAAAAGAACTTCCATATTGCTTCCAGTACGTTTACGAATGACATCGCGAATAGTAAATTATTTGAACAAATCCATAAACACGTGTTACACTCACCACAGTCGAGATACAACTAATAATCTTTGTGTCATTGTGTGACTAATTCATTACAATTTTGTGCAACCCGTTTTTATCACAAAGTTTAAAGTTAATCGCAACAGGGTCGCAGCTAGGGGAAGGCGCGAAGGGACCTTGATAACGTGAGTCGTTCTTATTTATTTTTATTTCGCGTGCGCTATATGTGTCTACTAAGTATATTTAAAAAGATACCTTTTGAATAAAAAAGGTATAAAAAAATTATGATGAATAAAAAAAAAGCCTGTCTTCTTACTACTATTACAGAATTAACTTTATAGAGCTGTAATTTAAGACTGTCCACACTGCAGCGGAGTAATATCCACAGAGCATGATTCATGCCCTGTGGATCTTACTCCAGTTGCTGCATGATATACTTTTTAACCTATGTGTGTGCAAGAGAACTGCGTTAACTGCAAGAAAATGAATAACATGCACTGTGGACCAGCATAAGAGTAACAAGATAAAGTCTGCTCACGTAATTAGATTTCGAAGTTATCGTTTAATCGCTTCCCACACTATTAATTTAAAGGATTCCTACCTATTTATTCAGGCCTTTTTCGACATTCAGATGCAATAATGCAATAGCTTTGCACCGGGATTTAGGATCAAGTGAAAATCAGAAGTGAAATAGATAGAATCATCTTCAGATGAGCTCAAATTCATCATAGGTGTGTTTCTTGCATTTTTGTCGGTCGATTTCCAGCTGAATAACAAACTTCTAAAAAGAAACTAAATCTACTTTCTCTTCACCATCGACCTTTTTTTTCCACCCAGTATACGTAAGGCATTCAATAGTTATTATAAGAAATACACCTAGTTAATGTGGCCCACCATATTTTTACTAGATGCGAACCTGTTACCTATAATAAACTTGTAACGTTGTTTAGTAAACTCGTACGTACATAACCCAGTGCGTTATCTCTTGCTGTTTAGGTGAATCTAAGCGTAACTTTTGTAGGGGCAATCATTGTGCTGATGATTGCATCAGCACAATAGGTACTTATTTCTATATTGATAGAAGAAATTGTACTTCATAGACAGCCCTATAGTAAACAAATTCTATATAATTACAGCTAGTCCTTCAAGATAAAAAGTATACTTCCATGTAGCCTTGCCTAAACTTTCTCCAGCCATATTTATTGTACAAAAAAATATATACGATAGAAACCTTTTCACCCTCGAATACAATGTATAGCCTGCTTATATTTCGACCTTCACAAAACATCTATGATAAGGATGTAATATTTTATAGTCCTCCATGCGAGCTCCATAGGTCATCAATACCTCAACATAAAAAAATATAATAAAACATAGGCATGTAAACTTTGTATTTAATAAATAGAATACTTGTTTCATCATATGACAGGAACAAAATGGACCACGAAACAACAACCTCAAATTGTCTTACACTTTAAAAATGCCTTCGTTCCCTTTAGCAAGGCATGAGCGGAGTAATATTTAGTATTCTCTGGCGTGGGTTAGTCCAACTAGTCATACTGCTTAGTATGATATATTGGAAATGAATAAGGGTAAATATGAATACTGATTTGATATCACACGAACGGCTAAAGTCGCTGCACCAGTTGCTAGCGAGTTCAATTTCATTGCTCTTATCGTGTGGTGTCAATGGATAAAAATATCTAGATCATGACTAAAATGTTTGCTTAATAAGCCCCACAAAATAATAATTTGTCAATGTCGCCCAGTAGCTTGCAGCATTTAGATTAATGCGTGCAAAAGTAAGGGAATATATTATAAAACATCAATCAGGCCTCCCCAACCCGTCTGGCCAGCGCGGGGAGTGTATGCCAAATCCTCCATCTGTTTCCGGCAGATGAGAGAGGGTTGTGCTCCTGCAGTGGAGACAAAAATAACCTGATGATGTGCAAGAGTACAAATGCACCAAGGATCTTATACCAAAAAGGACTGCATGCTGCAAACAGCGAAAGTTTGAAACAGCTCTAAATTAAGTCCTTTGTCCTGTGCTTGTAAGATAACCACAAGTTGGAAAGCTTCAATTACCGTAGTTGCATTATTGGTCATTTATCATTATCACAGTAATGATGGCAAATGGCTTCTCGTCTTCATTGTCAGCCAAGATTCAGATACTTTTTCTAAATTATTTAATGTGCATATTTTCTTTAAATATTGAATCCAACACTTTAAAAGTCTGTACAAACAATTCAATTCTTAATTCCTTACATAGATACATAGCAAAGATTGTTTTGGTTACGAAATAAAGCAGATTTAACAATAAAACTCACATAGAATTTGCATCAGTAATTATGTTAAAATTAGAATAAGACAACGAATTCAATGTGGGGCCTCTAGGTCTGACCGTTTTCTATGATTGTAGCATGAAGTCCCTTTGGCTGTAAGGTCCTTGGTTGTCACCCTGAGGACTAGGTTGCCCATAATTACACAGGCTCTTTGGCTATTTAGACTTCAAAGTTCCACAAGTTCCAATACTCTGGACACATTAACTTTTTTGTATAAAATCTATAAAAACTTCAATTATTTACTATCACCCCTCATGATATCTTTGAAGCTCTTGATCCTCTCTTCAGAGTCCTTGATGGAGTCCTTTAAATCTTTTTGTATTTCCGTATACGCCTTGATGGAATGATTGGTCTCTGTGAATATGTTCCTCAGGATCTGTAGGTGCAGGATCCTGCAAAATATCTCAAAGTTAGAAACGATAGCTGTATCTGCAGCAGGAAAGTTAGGCATATCAACAGACAGGAAGACCTGTTTCGATATTTTAAGGAGTTTAAACTAGCTGTGTTATAGGAAATTATACAAAGAAGAAAAACTAATAACAAAGACTGCACAGTTTAAAACTGCCCTTCCTTTAGGAACGACGAAATTGTGGTGACCTCATTGAAACTTACAAAATTCCCACTGACAAATATGACTGTCCTGACCTGAAATTCATCTTCAACCTCAGTTGCATCGACAGAGCAAGACACAAAAATGACATGAAGTTATTGACGACTAAATTTAACACCGTCGGCCACAACACGCCCCAACAACAGTGTCGTGAGCACATGGAACAAGTTACTGCACGTTTTTATCATACCCACTCAGTGTATACTTTTAAGAACAGACTAAGTTTTTCAAAAACTAGTTCAGATACAGGCATACCAGCAATTTGCTGCTCTCCTATTATCCACATAATAATACTTCCTCACTCCTGAAATAGGTGCAGGAAGTGTATCCTCCTAAGAATAAGAAAAATACAGTAAAAGATATCTGTGACATACTTGGACTTCATATCCAAAATCTTTGTTTTAAGTGACAGGAGTTCACTTGAATTATCACTGAACAGCGTCACACCTTGGATACGATGATTTAACCATTCCATCATCAATTCCATCTTCTCACTCTCTTGCTCCTGCAAAGTGGCTAGCTTGCCGTCTCTGTCTTGCAGCTCCTTCATCTTATCTTTGTGTAGTTTAGAAGAATTATTTCTGTTGTCTTTGAGGTTTTCTAGTTCAGATATGCAGGATGGTAATTTCTTTTCAATTTTGTTAATGAAGACTTGATTGAGTTCAGTTTGCTCTTCGAAGGTCAGTTCAGTTGCTGTTTGATGCATGAACCCTGGAATAATAATGTGGGAGTAAAATCAAAATATTATAAATAAGAATAATTATGAATAGAGTATAAAGATGTAACACTGTCTAATAGAGTAAGAACTGAGCTACATCCAGAGGCCGTAATGTGTAGTAGACAGTATATAATTATAATAAGTATTTACATGTTGGTTTCTCTGAAGCTTAGGTTGGGGGTAAAATGTTTAATTACACAGCTTAGTTAAACTGCTTGTGACCCCCTGTCTACACCATAAGCATTTCGGACAATATCCATAGAACTAAAAATCAATTTTGGTATTTCTAGCAAGTCATTTGATGTCTTGAGTTTTTGAAGGCCACCTCAAAGTACAGCACCTCCTGCATAACATGGCACTGTCAGACACTGTCTATTATAGAGCCTGTGGAGAGGACAGTGCTGTGTGAATGCAATGCGCTAGCTGCAATGAACGTCCTGGGTGTGGCATACCCTAAACCCAAGGACTATAGGCTTCTGCCCCTTAGCTGCACAATAAACTTTATGCGCGAACTGTGGGGAAGCACATTATAGACAAAGGGGCTGACACAAAAGATCCCACAGGGTTGACGTGTCACCGGGTACACCTGGCCCCCTATAATAAGATAGTATGATGGCAAATTCTTATCAGAATAAGTCACATATCCCATTAAATAGCGCAAAAAAATTTTTAGTTTCACAGATATTAGCTGAAATGCTTACGGAGTAGGCCTTCAGCACATAGAAATAGGAGGTTTGTTTGTAGTGAATCATTTAGTCAAAAGTTGACTTAGGAAACTTGGCTGCATTTCTCTATTACACATAAAATTTATTTCTGTCTCCCTTGTCTATAAACATATATCTATCTTATCTTATCTTCTTAGGGGGCCAGGAAGACCTGGCGACACTTCGACCCTTCAGGATCTTTTGTGCCAAACCCCTGACCACCAACGGTGCCCCAAGCCGATTTGGTGGACTTCACATACGCCTCAGAATTTCTTCTTCGGCATATGCAGGTTTCCTTACGATGTTTTCCTTCACCGAAAAGCCTGTGGTATTATAAATAAATCGTACTTAAGTTTCGTAAAACTCATTGGTACGGGCGGGGTTTGAACCCACGACCTCATGAATGTGAGGCGAGTGCACAACCAACCGGCTACCACGGCTCTAACAACATATATCTAACTTAAACTTTAATCTTATAGACGAGTCAGTTCTATAGAAGAACAACTATTCTGAGATAATTAACTTTAAATTTTGACTTTAGATAAAGAAGTGTAGTTTTCTTAGAGTTTTGTATATTGCATGGTATGGCAACAATAGATATTTCCTAAATAGGATTTTCTCCCAAACAAGTGCATAACAATTTACCAAATATAAAGTTGTCTGTCCCAAGTGGGGAATCTGTCAGAGTGTACAAAAGGGGTAGGAAAATAACTTTGTTTGGCGTGAACATTTGTCCAGTGTGTTTAATTGTCCCCTGCCGTACACCCTAACCGGGGAATCAAGCCCACGAACTTTGGCGCTCGTTTACAATGACCAAAGCGTTACTGGCATTGAGTCTCAGCAGATTTTGTACGATAAATTCAACTTTTTCGAGGTAATATAAAACCCACATACCTAATAATGTTGAGGTGCTTTCATCAGTCGTAGTAACTTTATGTAGGCTGGTGTGATGCCGCAGGTCGCAGTCAGCTACAATTCTATTTACTTTTGACTTGAGACTCGGGGATAACTGGCTATCAGACTCACTGCATATATCTTTTACAATTTCAAGGAGTATATTCTCTTGACTCATCTTCAACTCCTCTTTATAACCTTCTGTATTTGTTCCGAAATCCATAGTTGCAACAATATTTCCCCTTATATTAAATCCGCGAAACAAAATTAAATGGTAGAAAACAAAACAAAATCAAATCCAACCAACCATAAAAACAACAAACAAATCCGTTAATATGGAAGCGTTTACATATGACGTTTTGTCATGTCATGACATTTGTATTACATTGCCTTATTTGACGAAAACTCACTTATAGACCATTGAAGTATTCGGCGTTCACGTCCCCGCGCTATGCGATCGACGGGACGGGATGGCGATACGACGCGCGACAGTCGACGCGTATACATTATTCATAGTGCAAACCCAACGGTGCAGTGCAATTTCACGCGCGATGTGAAAAAATAATGATACTACTACCGTACCTAAAATAACTAAATTTAGGTATTAGAATATCTAAATTTACGGGCCGCCCCCTGGCCTAAGTCGAACGCGATATGCGCGCTGCGCTGTAAATCAAACGCCACCTGCACATCGCGCGCTCTACGGAGAGTAAGCTCAAAGCTAAGTCGAGCGCCTTGACATATTTTTGCGTCTATAGTCTGACAATGGGAAGGAGTAGGATATTAAAAGCGTAGGTATTTTCGTTTTACCCCTAGTGATGTATCTGTTACGTAGTAACTAACTAAACTGTGAAGGCAGGCATGGAATGCCCCATTCCTTCTCTTTTGATTACATTTCATTATATGCGTTATATTGTTACTGTGTTCGTTCTATCGTTACGCACTTATCATCATTCTATGTAAACGTAAACGTTCACTCCTCGCGAAAAATGGGTAGCGGGGCGTGCCATCGTGAATTGTACAATCTATATACTCGTATAAGTAACTTATTTATAAGTTTACGAAAGCACTAAAGATGCATAGATAAACTCTTTATTGCACACAAATTCAGAATAACAATAAAAATAGATACAGATTTTTAGAAAACGTATAAAGAGGTTGGAGTTAAGGTTATTGATTTGGATTAAAAATACAGTAAGCACGAAGAGCGCTAATTATCAATCTGCTAAATCAATATATAAATTACACTTCTCGATTTAAACAGAATTGTTTTTTTCCGGTAAAAATCTCAACTTGATGTTATATGATCTAAGGTCGACGTATAAACCTTTGTTGTAAGAGCTACACAAAAAGCACTCTATTACCGACAATTAAAATAAAAAATTTTTTGTTAGAAGATAGACAGAAAGCAGCAGAACAGAAAAAACCAATAATAGTGAAAGTTAAAGAAAACTAAATAAAAAGCGTGCATAGTCTATAGTGGAAGTTATAGATAGGCTACAAAGGGCTCGTTTCCAAGACCGTAAAACCAAGAAAAAACAAATAGACAACAGTCAAAGACTTTATAAGTAGTAAGCAAGACTTTCAAGTTTAAATGAACTTTGTGTACTTATCATAGAGTACTATACTAAACGAAAAACGGTCTCGAGCGAGAGAGTCTTAAACAGGATTGCGTCTTTTTCTAATGGTTGCAACCGTAAAAAAATACTTTCATGCAGGTAGGTTTTCTGATCTCAGTGTTAATGTTCTAATTCCTATTTACGTTATTACATAAAACCGGTAATCAGTAAAATATATATTTTTAAATATTCTCTTGAGTTCTACGTTGTTTTTTGTATTTTTTAATTTGTGTCTATATTCAATTTTAATTTAATAGACAACGATATGTTAGTATATCGCAACTAATGTAATGGTTTCACTGCAACACCACCATTGGTCAAGTCAGTGTCGATTATTGGTCAACATTAAACCAATTTGTTTCATGGAGTAGGGTGACCATAAACATATTTTTGTTTTAGTTTGCCTAAAAATGCAGAAATTAAAAAGAAATGGTTTGATGTCGTACCAGGACACAAAACGCAATATATAGTAGATTGCGGCTTACATTTTAAACCAGATGATTTCACAACTGTTGCTGGGGCACTTAAGAAGAGAATAAACAAAATGCTATCTATACCTTCCATATTTTCAGTGGTAAGTGCTTGCTCGCTTTTTACACGTTTAAATTTTTTTTATTATTGAGGATTCAATTTAAATCAGTTTTATTGTATCTAAAAATTGTCTAAAAGAACTAAAATGCAACGTTGTGATAAAAATTACACGGTTTTTATTTTTCAGGTAATAAATACCTGAGGAAAAAAGGACATCTACAGGGTAGTACTCGTTGATCAATATATTATACTCGTCTGGAATATCATCGGATAAGATGAAATCAAAACATTAACAATTTCTAGTATTATTAAAGGCAAAACTTTGGCAAAGCTATTTATATATATTTTAAATATTTGTGAAATATTTTAGTAGTTCTTAGTTAACACTTTAAGAGTTTTAACCACCCATAATTGTAATTTGGAATTTATGATAAGAGAAGTTTTGAATTTCCTTAAAATATATGTTTCTGAAAATAGCGAATATAGCGTTTATATTTCATCCTCTATGATCCAACCAATGATAATATATTTATTACTAATCCAAGTACAGACAAATTCTGGGACCATATTTATTTTGGTAGTATGCCACCACCAGATGAAACTGAACTACAATCAACGCATTGGTATTTGATATAAAAAAGGTAGTTGGTATTAATTTTCTTATATTGTATAAATATTTATTAGATTCCATTACACTATCATCATCAGGTTATTTTTGTCTCCACTGCAGGAGCACCACCCTCTCTCATCTCCCGGAGACAGACGGAGGATTTGGCCTACACTCCCCGCGCTGTCATTACACTATACTATGTCATAATAAAATATAAATAAAATTAAATACTTTCTTCGACCTTTTATTATTACGTACATGGTAACAATACCCATACAAACACAATAATATAAAGTCGACCACACACCTGGGGAAACACTTGTATTTCGAATCTTATGGCGCACAAGATAAGAACAGTCCAAAGTGTTACGTCTGGCGTGTGGTCGACTGTACATTTGACAGTATACCACTAGAACACCAACTTTATTGCAAATCTAAAGTAAGAGACGAGCGCCTAGCCGGTCCCTCGTCACCCCGATATTTCCCCGCTGACACCTGATCTTATGTACTCCGCCATAAAGTTCGGCATGTGTCATACCTTCCAGTTCGCCAAATAATGAAATACATTAGATGTCCTTTGTGAAATACCAAATCCTTTTGTCACTCTAGTAGAAAAGGACGCAATCCTGTTTAAGACTCTCTCGCTCGAGACCGTTTTTAGCTCTGAGTGCGAAATTGTGTGTATGTGACAAATCCGTGACAACAGTTGACACTTGAGTCAAGTGACTTGACAACACTGAACGAGGCTCAAAATCAAAAGGACTTAGCTTTCAGAGCCGTAAAACACATTAAAAAAATACAACACTTGTTTTCAGTTTCGTTGCGTGCAATATTTGTGCAAGCGGGGCTTTTATTTATTTATTTCATATTTTTATAGAATTTTTTTCTATAGAATGAAAATATTTGAATGAAATCAAGTTTACAGCAATAATATTACAGTTCTTTTAAACTCTGAATATGTAAAATGTCTTCACAATCTTCAGAAGGAATAAAAAAATCTTCCGAGACAGAAGTTGCCTCCAAAAATGGTCAAAACATGCAATCTGAATCTCACAAGCCGGTAGATAACAGTGAAAGAAACCGAGCGAACAAATCTTCGAACGAATCTCAGGGCACTTGTTATTGGTATGTTGGAATTTTTTCATTCTATTTTTAATTTCAAATGTAAAAATAGTTTTCAAGCATAGAGTACTTAATAATACTACCTTCAAGTAAGAAGACTATTCTACCAAAGAAGATTGCTAAGTGTTTTGGCACCCTTTTGGAAAATGGCAAAAAGGGTCAAAGTGGTTTTCTAAAATTCTATAAAAATTACCAGAGTCTCTTCTCAGATTGAAGAATTAGATTTCATCAATCCTACAATTCTTGATGACCAGTTTGACCCCTTTTTTGATAATTTACAAAAGGTTGCCATAACATTTGCCTGACGTTTTGGTAACAGGGCAGTATTGTAATATATATTGGTGATCGCGGTAATGATCTTAATACTATACACAGGAGAATGCTGCTGCCTGTCCCTGGTGCAATCCCTTAGTAGCCTTGACGAGACCCACAGGAAGATTAGGGGAGGCCCTATTCTAAGCCAGGAATTCTAAACGGCTATCTATTTATATTATAAAATATGTCTTATTATATAAATAGAATAGCCATATTAAATATGCACCACACCAGGGCAGGGTTACCAATATACTGACAGTATTTTTGTATCACCAGGCTGATTCTTTATTATATTTGAATAAATTTTAACATTATTCTCATTATTAGTTTTATGTGATTCAAACACATTGTATTTGTTATGTAAAATAAACTTTGAGTAACTTTTTGTATTCAGTGGGAAAGACAGGAATCTCAACATAGTGGAATTGCTGTGTGCATCATGCAGTCGTTGGTTCCACGAGTCATGTATCAGCTACCAGTTGGGCAAATTGGTACCATTTATGACCAACTATCTGTTCATTTGCAAGAACTGCTCTCCGACAGGCTTGGAGACTTTCAAGAAGAATCAGGCTCGTAAGTACAATGACATTGTTATGTCACAATCTGGATACTTGTTTTAAAATTTTCGACTGGTAAAGAGACTGAAACGGGCAGTTGAGGCACTGGTCTCATATCCCACAATGGGTTGCTAACTTCATTCACAACACCATCAACAAATAAAATTTAAATCTATCAACTGCTTGTGCTGCTACCATACATAAAGATCTTACCAACTAAGTGAACGATTGCGAGCAAAAAGGACCTTGTATACAAAGGGACTGCCCGTTACGAACAAAGAAAGTGGTACAGTTGAGATGCCCCATGTTAAGCCATTTTTCCCATTCTAAAGTGAACATTATTAATTATGCAAACTCCCCAACCATACATAAAAACAGGATCTTGCTGATGTCTGTGTGAGTAAGGCACTCACTCTCGCACCATATCGCCAGTCCAGTAACTAGCGTGGGGGCACAGACTGGTCATACTGTATGCAGTACTCATTACTATGGTAAGGTGATGCTGGCATGTACACTCAGTGACTCGTTACTTTTGTAAAGTAAAAAAAAAACTTTACAGATACACTCCCTGTAAAATTGGTTACTTAAGGTTTTACAAATACAATTGTTTTAATTTAACAATTTTAAAAAATGTTAGTACATAACTTTTTTTAAATTTAATTTTTATTTTTCATCTTGCAGCGTTCCCGCAAATGTGTCTTACGGCAATAGCCAACTTAAGGCAGGAGAGTGTGAAAGACGGCTCCATCAAACTGCTGTTCAGTAAGGATCGGGAGATCATACCTTACATCGACCAGTACTGGGAAGCCATGACCACCATGCCCCGAAGGTATACCAAATTATACATCTGCTACCTATTGTACATTAGTAGTTTACTCTGAGTTACTTTCTAAAAATATATTTAAAAAAAACTGAATATTTGCTGAATTTCACCACACCAACTTTCAACTTTTGGCCACAGTATTTTTTTTTGCTTTAGAAAGCTGGTGCACAAAAACTTATTTACTAAAAGTTAAAACTTGTCACTAACGATTGTATACTTTGGGGGACGGTCTAGAAGGCTGTCTAAATTGATTTTTTGGCATAATTGTAGCCAAATAAATTCAGTAAAAATTAAACTATTCACTTGCTTTAAAAATACACATATGTTTATGCTGGTTCAAAAATCCAGTATCCAGCCTTACATATTTGGTTAACTCTTTTGAACAATCTCTTTTAAATAACTGGATGTTTGAAATTTAAAATATAAAAAAAAATAAACGTATAAAAACAAATGACTTTTTGTAAGCTTGTTCTGTTATTCCGATAAAATCCTTGTTTCATAGGAATAGAGTCCAGTTAATGTACTCGTATCTACTTTTGAACTTTGACATTATTCGCAATATATGTAAAAAGTGTAGAATTTTCACATTTTTTTTTGTAGAAGCTTGTAAACGGTAAGACATATTTATTTAGTAGTTGTATCATACGTAGATATCTACAGCAAGTACATTTATTTATCGATTAACGCTGGTTAATAAAGAATTCATCTGCATCTTCAATGTTATTCCATTAGGATCTAATGTTCTAAGAGAATTGTATATTTGGTTTGAAAACCTGTACACTATGTACGGAGATTCCTTACGTCCTCATATCAGCTCTTAGACGTCCACTGCTGGACAGATGTGCAGTGCCACTGCCACTTCAGTTTGCTAATCCTTTCGGCTATGTCGATGACCTTCGTTCTTCCTCTGATCTCCTCATTAGAATCATATCCCTCAAAGAAACTCCGCTCATAGCCTTGTCCATAGCTCGCTGAGCGACTATTCCTTACGTAGATTGATATTATGCCGCCTTATGTTCGTACGGTCGTGGCTTTGAACCCAACTAGACCAATTTCAATTAGTTTTTAGAGTTTATAGCCTGTATGGGCTAAAAGAAAGGGTTTAGTAAACCGAACATTGCCGAAAGTTGCCGTCCAGTTATCTTATATCTTATCTTCTCAGGAGGCCAGGAAGACCTGGCGACATTTCGACCCTTCAGGATCTTTTGTGCCAAACCCCTGACCACCAACGGTGCCCCAAGCCGATTTGGTGGACTTCACATACGGCTCAGAATTTCTTCTTCGGCATATGCAGGTTTCCTTACGATGTTTCCTTCACCGAAAAGCCTGTGATATTATAAATAAACCGTACTTAAGTTTCGTAAAACTCATTGGTACGGGCGGGGTTTGAACCCACGACCTCATGAACGTGAGGCGAGTGCACAACCAACCGGCTACCACGGCTCTTGCCGCCCAGTTGCTCAGGTTAGTTCCGCTCTGATACGAGAGAAGGTCGCTACATACCGCTTTGCACTACCAACGTGTCAATTAGTGAATCTGCTAAGCAAGATGGAATTCGGTCTCTCTGCAATCTACTTCAGGATTCTGCTGAAGCCCCCACACTAAATGCTATATGATAAAAAATACTCAAGAGTCAGGCAACGATCTCTATGTACTGCTAGATGGAGCGTTCCAAACAATCGCTCTGTTCCACGCAAGTAGCCACAACTATTTCACATTTACTTTGAAATTTGTGCAGTTACTACTCAGAACATTTAATTATCTTCTAAATATTGACATTGTTTAACCGTAGCGTCAATATTTAGTAATAATTAAATGTTCTGCGTAGTAACTGCACAAGTTTCATTGTGAATGTGAAAGACTTGCGTGGAACAGAGCGATCGTTTGGAACGCTCCATCTAGTAGTACATAGAGATCGTTGGAGTCAGTTTTTTTTTAAATATATTTAGATAACAGACTAAAAACTTTCAGGGTAACCCAATCGTGGTACGCGACAGTGCAGCGAGCACTGATCAAAGACATCCAAGTTCTGTTCACGTACGAGGAAGACTCTGCACACGGCCCGATGTTCGGACTGTACAACCTGGAGCTGACGGCCATCAAGCCCAACTACGAGGCCATGATCAAGCAGGGCCAGCTCAAGGTCACCGACATGGGGATTGCTACTGGTAAGTGTTGACTCTCGTAATGGTGTGGGTTAAATTATGTGTGCGAAGAAATTACTCATGGCCGGATGTTCGGACTATACAACTGCAGCTAATTGCCATCAAGTCCAATTATAAGGCCATGATCATCAGGCCCAGCTCAAGGTCACCGATATACGAATCGCTACTGGTAAGCTGTGATTATCGGATTCGTGTGGGTTAAAAAGTTTTGATCGGCGATGTTGTTCGCAACACATCACGTCAAGGGGTATCACGGGGCAAAAATTCGGGCGAAGGAAAGCCGCTTTGCGACATTAGATTGCGCAAAGTGGCGATACATCGTCTCTCTACCAACTCTGGGACCAACGCGTGAGCATTATGTATGTGTGTATGTAGTTGATGTGTGCGAGGAAATTGCGCACGGCTCGATGTTTGGCCTGTAGTTGTACAACTGTTTTTGGAAAGTTGTTGCAACTAATGGCCATCAAGCTCAACTACGAGATCAGTTAAGCATAGCCAGCTCAAGGTCATCGACATCGATATAGAGATTGTTACTGGTATGTTGATTGGTGACATTTGAGAAGAGGACTCGACATAAGGTACGATGCTCGGACTATAAAGTTTAACTTAATACTGACGGCAATAAAGTTCAACTATAATAAATAATAATAATAATAAATATGTCAGACATTCACACCAATTATCCAGTCCCAAACCAGAGCCTGTGGTATGGTTACTAGATAACGGATAGACATACTTAAATATATAAACATCCAAGACTTGGGTACACACATTCATATTCATCATACGAACATTTGCCCCTAGCGGGATTCGAACCCGCAACCTCCGGCGTGGCAGTTCGAGAACTACCCCGTCCCGCCACGGAGGTCGTCAAATGAATTAATGATCAAGCAAGATCAACTCAAGGTCACTTACAGGGTATAGCAATTAAAGTCGTAAATGAGTTACAGAATCAAGGAGTGTTGTACGTACGCACTTACCTTACTTTAGTCCTATAACGTATCGCAATGTGCGTGTAATGCCCGCTTTAGGTCACGGACCAAAATACTGTTCAGTGTTGTCCACAGCGGGAATCGAACCTGCTAGCTCCGGAGCACAAACACTTGTTACAATTTAATAGTTTTTCCTTTGTTCTCCCGTATATATATTTGTACCTTTGTACCTTTTTTTTATCTTTTTGAAAGTACCATATTTATACGAGGGCTGTTTGATAAGTCCTTTTAAAAACTATTTATTAAACCTTTTATCTCGTAAATGGCAATAACACTGAAAGGCACAATCTTTCAAATAAATACTGTCAAAAATTCAGCAAAAAATAATAAGTTTTGTCAGTTTAATCAATGTTTAACTGTGATCACTCGTAAATTTTCAATAACTATAGAAAAATCTGAATTTCGTGCCGTTATAAAACATTTTTTTATGAAGGGTTGCAGTGCTGCCACAATAAAAACTGAACTTGATTCTGTTCATGGCACTAACGCACCAACGTTGCAGACTGTTTATAACTGGATAAATGATTTTAAACGTGGTCGGTCAAGCACATCTGATGCTCCACGCTCTGGTCGCCCAATCGAAGTCACTACTGAGGATGTTGTTGAAAAAGTCCATAATATTGTACTCGACGACCGCCGAGTGCATGAGGTGAGGGTGCGTGAAATAGCTGAGAACACAGGCATAACATGAAATAGCGGAAAAACGACCAAAATTGTCCCCCAAGAGAGTCCTCTTTCATCAAGACAATGCCCCAGTGTACACGGCAGCTATTGCAATGGCCAAAATCCACGAGTTGGGCTTCGAGCTGGGTCCGCATGCTCCGTATTCGCCGGACCTAGCTCCGTGCGATTATTACCTATTCCCAAATCTGAAAAGATGGCTTGGAGGGCAAACATTTTGACAAAAGAGGACTGCATCGCAGGTGTAAACGGCTATTTTGAAGATCTCGACAAAATGTATTTTTGGAGGGGATAAAATATTGGAAGCTCGCTGGAACAAGTGTTTGGCCCTCAAAGGAGACTATGTTGAACAATAAATCTAAATTGTTTAAAAAATATATATTTTTTTTACTTTTTAAAACGACTTATCAAACAGCCCTCGTAGATAGAAATTTCTTGATATTCCTTAAATTTAAGCTGCAATGTTTATGAGAGATAACATACTCGTTTATTGTCTGCAACAAAACACATACAGCTCAACATTACATATAAGCAGAAAGAACACAAAACTAGAATTAAGTCGGTGCATGCGCCGGGATCGCGTCACACGACTTGCCGGACGATAATTTAATGAGATTGATCCTTATGCCGTGTGATTTCCGGTAGAGTAGAATAGGACCACTCCAACTCTTCCCGTGGATGTCGTACAAGGCGACTGAGGGAATACATTATAAAACATCAATCAGGCCTCCCCAACCCGTCTGGCCAGCGCGGGGAGTGTAGGCCAAATCCTCCGTCTGTCTCCGGCAGAGGAGAGAGGGTGGTGCTCCTGCAGTGGAGACAAAAATAACCTGATGATGATGATGATCCTTATGGTTGACTCTGTCGACTGGTGCCATAAATGTACAGGTTATGTTATTTTTCCCCATTTGTGTCGGTTCGATTCCGGACTGAGGCAAGTGACTATTCCAAAAAATGTGGATGCAGTTGTAATTACTTTAAAAAATGAAAAAAAAAACGTTTCCTTTGAATAAAAATTTCTATCTATTTATTTGTATGTTCTGGTATTTATTTATAACTAGCTGTTGCCCGCGACTTCGTCCGCGTGGACAACTTAACATCACAAATTATTATGTATTTCCCGTAGGAATGAGATGTTTTTGGGGATAAAAACGATCCTATGTCCTATTCCAGGACATAACCTATATGTGTGCCAAGTTTCATCCCGATCCGTCCAGTGGTTGAAGCGTGATTGAGTAACAAACATCCAAATTTTCGCATTTATAATATTAGTGGGATAATTAAAGAGTATATATCCACTAGGAATAATATTGTAAGCATACTAACCTCTTTCAGCCGAGCCCTAGGTCACCGGCTCGAATATCACGCAACGACATAAAATTCCATGACCCCTCCCCTCTACGCCATTGGAAGGCAAAACTAACCATCGAAGCTTATTGGAATCAAGCCAAGTCTCGAAACACTAAGTACACCATTGCAGTATACGCGAAGTGACTTGGTATTAGATTAGACTAACCATCTGATGTATTGAATAATGACATTGTTCTGTGCCTTCGTGTTTGTAAACACTAGCTAACGCTACACGCACACAGGCCCAGGAACTATGTTACGTTAGTACATATATAGTTAGTGTACATGTGTATTTCCTCGATAAGTCGACCAGCGCGGCAGCGGTGCGATTTCTCGATTGATTTTAATATTTGAAATTATTACCTTGAACTCCATGGCGGGTGAGTGAACATTTTTACCTAGTTTTCTATTATTTTTTTATTTAGTTTTCGTTTGAATTGTGTGCATTCAAGTACCTAATTAATTTGCATGTTATTCGTTATCTGCGAGTCGCCTTGAACAAATGTTTACATAATGCCTTTAATGTATTCATGATATAGCTGTCGTTATTTGCCTTTACATGGGAAACAATAGCAATCTAATACAAGTACTTAAATCGATTTTTATACGTAGTTTATGGTTTGCGATCGATCGGAGTTTCTACTACGTAAGCATTCGTATTATATCCGTCGGAACTAAAATCCATATTGTACTCTCTATCCACGTTAAACGCCAAACGCTTTTCAAAATATGTCTTACTATCTTTTGCCCGCGACTTCGTCCGCGTGAACAACTTAACATCACAAATTATTATGTATTTCCCGTAGGAATGAGATGTTTTTTCGGGATAAAACCTATCCTATGTCCTATTTCAGGACCTAACCTATATGTGTGTCATGTTTCATCACGATCCGTCCAGTGGTTGAAGCGTGACTGAGTAACAAACATCCAAACTTTCGCATTTTTTAATATTAGTAGGAAGTAGCATGACATGACTTTTATTATCTAAAATGCTTACTGAGTAGTTCCATAAAAAAAATCCTCAGGTAAATATAGTAACCCAGTTAAAAAATATGCAGATATGTTCTAGCGTTTTTTTAAAACGTCATTTACTACACTGACGCAGTTGTGTCCGAGACACGTACACTGCTCAGTCTGAAAGCCGTAGGTTTGCGTCGAAACTGATAATACGTCATTATCTTATCTCTGTTAGGTACTTGCAGCAATGAAAAATTGAGTTTAAGTAACATTGGTGCATACAACATTTAACATGAATTGTGAGTTTTTAAACTGTGTTAATTATATTGATGGGTTCAATGGGGAACAAAAAGTTTTGTTGTTGTTTTGAGTTAGTATATCCATTGCTATGTCTTATCCAGCCTTTACCTGTAAATAAAACAAGTAAAAATAAAAATACTAAATCCATAAGAAAACACTCATTTTTATGAGAGTCAAAAGTTATTTATCTCAGACAAAGTGTTTTTCGAGGTTTGTCAGTGACTGAACTGAGTAATCGATTACGTATCTAATAAATAAAAAATAAACTTTGCGTGTCTGTACATCGCAAATATTTGCATTAAAATTATATTTTGGGGGTGAAGGATAAGTAATAGAATACATAAGGATAAATTTTGTCTGCTTGGATGTTTGTTTGTGCACGCATAACGTTAAAACTACTGACCTAATTCTGATGGAGTTTTCAGAGAAACACGGCGCTTAACGTAGAGTAGCGTTTAATCTTTATTTCATTCTTTATTCAACAATTAACATTAAGTACATTGCATTAGAAAGAAGTATGGTGCTCGGTGGGATTCGGATTGAGAGTGAAAGGAGTCGCGGAGGGAAGATGGAGGGAGGAGAGAGAGAGAGAGCGAAGGCAGGGGAGTGAGGGGGAGAGGAGGGGTTATCTCCCTCACTCTGGGGAGGGCTGGGGAAGGGCGGATGGAGGTAGGGGTAAGGGAAGGGGAAGTGGAAATAAGGGAGAGGGAGGAAAACTGAAGAGTGGGCTGGAGGGCAGAGGGAGGGTGGGAAGTCTTGACATGTACGCGGCTGTAGCTCTGCGTGGTCCTCTGTACTGTACGGTAAGTTGCCGTGACGTAGTATCGTCCCCGAACATGTGTTATCGATGCCCGTGCCCCTTCCATTCCACGAAAGTGGCTGCATATAGCGGAGGGAGGGTTTGGTAAGGCCTATGCCCAGCAGTGGACGGCAATAATGACGCGTCAGACTAAGCTTTTGTAAACAAAAAACGAGTGTTTCAATCAGGGATTGCATACCGGTTTTAACGGATACCTATGACAACTGCACTTCCTGTTATCATCATCATCAGCCGAAATACGTCCACTGCTGAACATAAGCCTCCCCAATATAATGCTACTTTTGGAGGGCTGTCCATTGGGGGAGGTGGATTGGTGATCGCGGTAATGACCGAAGAACGTTACTGCCCGTCCCTGGTGCAATCCCTTGGTCGCCTTGACGACACTCACGGGAAGACCTGGGGTGGCCGTATTCTCCAAGCCAGGAAACACAGCGCTTTGGTTTTATTAACGATTTTTTAAATTAAAGAAAAAATTCAAATTCAAAAACTTTTTGCGATACACAGGGGTTAGAGGTGGTAGTATATTTGTATAATGGGCTCCGAGATCTGCCTTGGAGCATGCAATGATTATTATTATTTTAATGGGATACTTTAGAGTCTAGTGTCTATTGTAATGATTAGATGAATAAGATTTTTAGCGGTTTCTACCTAAGAAACCTTTTACCTAAGAAAGATTTTTAGAGGTTTCTTAGGTAGAAACCGCTCAAAATCTTATTCATCTAATCATTACAATTTATTATTGATAAAATTTATTGTAAATATATTAGGTAATTTTCTCATCACTCCCACACATACAAGTCGGTAATTATTATATCTTTCTTATATAATTTATATCTTTCAGTTCCTCTAGCGGGAAACGTGAAGGGGCGTCAAGGCAAGCGGCGGCCGGCGGTGGGCGGGGCCGCCGACGCCGGCGCATCGGTCGGCAAGAAGGGCCGCACGGCGGACCTGGGAGCCCTGAAGCTGCCCTCCCACGGCTACCCGACCGAACACCCGTTTAATAAGGACGGCTACCGGTATATTTTGGCCGAACCCGACCCACATGCGCCGTTTAGGCAGGTGAGAAAACAAAGGTATAGCAGAGTTCAGTTGGTACATTTATATATGCACTAGCTGTTGCCCGCGACTTCGTTCGCGTGGATAAGTTACGTATGGTGCGAGTTTGAAGGTACCGCAGATAGCCGACATGTCAATAGAACATTCTGGAAAAATCTGGAATATTGGAACGCACTTAACGCCATTCAGCACAATATCGAGTTTATATGAGGCGTACAATGTGTTTGAAAAGGATATAAGTATCCCATCACACATTTTTACCACTCACATCGACCCACTGTAACCAAACTCCCTTACTTGCGAGTGCAGACCAAGGCCTATCTACCACTGCAACTATGAGTGGGTGATTATGGAAAAAAGGCTAGACATATGTTATATATATATATATATAAGTGGAGGGTACTTGCATATACCTCGAGCATGCGGGACAATAAATGACGCGTGTCAGTGCGCTACAGACTACCGGCTGTTTAACTTACTTCTCCACAACGATCTCTATGTACTACTAGATGGAGCGTTCCAAACAATCGCTCTGTTCCACGCAAGTAGCCACAACTCTTTGACATTCACAATGAAACTTGTGCAGTTACTACGCAGAACATTTAATTATGAGTAGTAACTGCACAAGTTTCAAAGTGAATGTAAAAGAGTTGTGGCTACTTGCATGGAACAGAGCAATTGTTTGGAACTCTCCATCTAGTAGTACACAGAGATCGTTGCTCCTCCATGATTTGTCCCAATAATGTACATACTTATCAACATACATACACAAACTTTCCCTTTATGTATATAATAGTTTTTTGTATCTATCACCGCCGTTATTATCATTTTCATTATTATATCAGCTTTTTGATGTCCACGCCATCACAGCCGGTGCTCCGCCTTCCAGGCGTGGGTGGGGAGGGAGATGAAAGTTCGTGTGATTTTACCTGTCTTCCAGAAACACACTTGACCGATCGATGTAATTTACTTAAATAGTGAGTTATTAATGATCATTTGTAACCATGACGATTTCAATTGGTTTGTGGGGCATTCGGGGAAAAATCGGAAAATACCAACAGTACTATAAAATAACTGTCCCACACTGTAAATACTCTCTAACTGTAAACATTCGGGTCGGGCATGAATTACTTAAAACGCTAATTGTCTAATTATCTTGAACATTAAAAATGCAAATTACCGGATTTTCTGATTTACATACGTACAAAACCGCAAATCTTCCCTCATAAATAATACTAAATAAATATCTCAGACATTCACACCAATTATCCAGTCCCAAACTAGGCAGAGCCTGTGCTATGGTTACTAGATAACGGATACACATACTTAAATAAATGTATAAACATCCAATTATAGAAACTTCATACGAATATTTGCCCCTAGCGGGATTCGAACCCGCAACCTCCGGCGCGGCAGTCCGAGAGCTACCCCGTTCCGCCACGAGGGTCGTCGATTAAATGTGTTCATTCCCCAGGAGTTCGACGAGAGCCACGAATGGAGCGGCAAACCGATCCCCGGATGGTTGTACCGGTCGCTATGTCCCGGGGGAGTCCTGCTGGCCCTTCACGACCGCGCGCCGCAGCTTAAGATATCAGAGGACCGGCTCGCTGTTACCGGGGAGAAAGGCTACTGCATGGTGCGCGCTACACACGGTAAATTGACTATGACTATGTTAGTACCTGATACACTAGTGGCTTTGCTATAAACTTACACACATTCACACACCCCAACACACCCCCAAACACACCCCTACTATCCCACTTACACTCTTTTTCACAAACACCACATCTCAAACCCCTATAAACTTTATATTTATTACAAACTAGCTGTGCCCGCGGCTCCGCTCGCGTGGACTACAGGATCCGCTCCCATTCCCACTTCCGCTCAATATCCCACTTCCACTCAGACTTCAAATCCAGTCCGGTCCAGGTCCAGGTCCAGGTCCAGGTCCAGGTCCAGGTCCAGGTCCAGGTCCAGGTCCAGGTCCAGGTCCAGGTCTAGGCCCAAGCCCAAGCCCAAGCCCAAGCCCAGGCCCATGCTCAGGCCCATGCCCCGGCCCAGGCTCAGGCCCAGGCCCAGGCCCAGATCCAGTTCCAGATCCAGATCTTCAACTCTCCCCTCAACCCTCCCCTCAACCCTCCTCTCAACACTCCTCTCAACCCTTCCATCAACACTCCACTCAACCCTCCTCTCAACCCTCCCCTCAGCTCTCCCCTCAACCCTCCCCTCAAACCTCTTTCCCTCGTCTCTCCAAATGTCCAAATAGTCCTCGTAACTAATCCATCGCAGTCCAAATTCCGACCAACATTACTTTGTTGCATAAGTATACCACAAATTCATCGTAATCGGGTAACTCAGTCAAAAGTATGCGAATTTTCAAACACTCAAATTACACTGGTACCATACCCGCTCCCGCTCCCGCTCCGGTCCAGCTCCGGTTCCGCTCCCGCTCTCGCTCCCGCTCCCGCTCCCGCTCCCCTCCCGCTCTCGCGTAATGTAATCAAAACTCATCGCAATCTGAATAGTACGGAAATACTACTTTAGGCAATATATTGCATAATAACCTTACCTACTTAATGTATTTGAAAACTAAAAATGTCTATAACTTTTGATTGAGTTAGCCGATTGCGATGAAATAAAGACTAAATGTTAAGTTAAGTTAAGCCCCATGTTTTTGTGAAAAGTCCATCAAAATCCGTTCAGTAGTTTTTAAGTGATGCGTGCACAAACTCACAGACAAACAGACAAACAGACAAACAGATAAACAGACAAACAGACAAAAATTTCAAAAATGATCGAAATGTGTTCTGTTGCTTATCTTTAGACCCCCCAATTTTTTTTTTTGCAAATATCTTCAATGTACAGACACGCGAAGTTTACGATTTTATTTATTAGATATATTTATTCATAAACACAGGTGATGTAGAGCATGTACAGGATTTAGAGAGCTCTGTTTTGCCCATCGGGCACATGGAAGCATTAAATATGTTAGTAAACTTGATCAAAACAGACAAACGGAGAACTTGTGTACATAATTATAAAATTAATTAATTTAATGTGGTCCACGCAGACGAAGTTGCGGGCAACAGCTAGTGTGCAATATATTGCAAATAGAAGTCAGGCGTGTCGCGCCTGCTTCGACATTCTACCTCATACGTTTCTGTGTTTGTAAATGTGTTATTGTGCAGGAGTGTCTCGCGGCTCGTGGTACTGGGAGGCGGTGGTGGAGGAGATGCCCGAGGGCGCGGCGGCGCGGCTGGGCTGGGGCCGGCGCTACGCCAACCTGCAGGCGCCGCTCGGGTACGACAAGTTCGGATACTCGTGGCGCAGCCGCAAGGGGACCAGGTACACGGATACTTGTACATATAGTTAGGTTTTGTTGCTTGTATTGTGTATTTATGTATTATTTTTTGTATATTTGGTAAGTTTAATATGAATCATCATTAGGTTATATTTGTGTCCCTGCAGGAGCACAACCCTTTCTCATCTGCCGGAGACAGACGGGGGATTTGGCCTACACTCCCCGCGCTGGCCAGGCGGGTTGGGGAGGCCTGGTTGATGTTTTATAATGTATTCCCTTAGTCGCCTTGTACGACATCTACGGGAAGAGTTGGAGTGGTCCTATTCTACTCTACCGGAAACCACACGGCGGAAAATACAATTATGCAGTTGCAAACCACGCAATATGGAATTTTTGTCAATTCGGACGGTCAATGTGTCAGGTTCCACGAGTCCCGCGGGAAGCACTACAGCGGCGGGTACGGCGAGGGCGACACGCTGGGCTTCCTCATCGTGATGCCGGACAGTGTCGCCACCAAGTTCACGCCAAACACGTACAAGGACAGAGTGAGAGCCATTCTTTTTTATAAAACTAGATGTTGCCCGCGACCACGTCCGCGTGGACATCATCAGGTTATTTTTGTCTCCACTGCAGGAGCACAACCCTCTCTCATCTGCCGGAGACAGACGGAGGATTTGGCCTACACTCCCCGCGCTGACCAGACGGGTTGGGGAGGCCTGAGTGATGTTTTATAATGTATTCCCTTAGTCGCCTTGTACGACATCCCCGGGAAGAGTTGGAGTGGTCCTATTCTACTCTACCGGAAACCACACGGCGGTTTTCGCGTGGACAAACATCATAAATTATTATGATTAAATTATAATACCACATGAAAATGTGTGATTTTTGATACTAGAATTAAACAGATTTAAGTTTGCCCAAACGGAGCCGCGGGCAACAGAATTATTGTTTCTTTTATAAATTAAAGTTGAAAGGCTTATGGCTAAAAGAGTCTGCGTTTATTATTATAAAGAAGTTTGAATGAATGGTTTCGTACATTTCTGTACTTTATTAACATACCATCTACCTAGATGACCTCGTTTGGTTTTTTTTCCGATATTGACAAAGTTGCATATACTTAACTGCATTCAGTTTATACCTAATAGCTAAATAAATGATGAATGACATATAAACAAATTTGAGAGGTTCCTCTTCTTCAAATGTTTTTTTTATTGATAACATTACATGGACGTTTTTTTATAAGAATGTAAAAGCTACGAGCCTCATTTTCTTTAATAATGCGTGTCAGCCAGTACTCAATTATATATGAATATCACTTAAAAATATTTAATAGTTTAGGAGAAAAATAAAAATATAACGATTTGAGGTTTTTTTTCCTACAGAACCACTAAGAATTTTGCCAAAAATGCAACATAGTGTACTGCTAACTGCAAGTAACTATAAAAGAAATATGGCCTTTACTGAGAGTGTTAATGAAGAAATATAAGATTATTTATATTTTTTACATTTTAATGTTTGGCAAGAAGTTACTTAGGTATGTTTTCTCTAATTCTGAAACAAAAAGTTTAACGCAAGTCTATATCGTCTTCCCCTTGCCTACCCTCTCTGCCACCCCCTTCCCTTGTCCTCCCCTCGCCCTTGTTAATTGTCCTTGTAAAGGGAAGGTGATATACATAAATTTTTAACAATTATTTATTCCCTACAGCCTCTAGTAAAATTCAAGAGCCACCTGTACTACGAAGACAAGGACAACATCCAGGAATCTCTCAACAACCTGAAGCCCTTGCCCGGCAGCCAGGTGTACTACTTCAAGAACGGCGAGTGCCAGGGCGTGGCCTTCTGCGACGTGTACCAGGGCTGCTACTACCCCTCCGTGTCGCTGCACAAGAACGCCACCGTCAGCGTCAACTTCGGGCCCAACTTCAAGTATTCGCCGCCGAGTGAATTTAGCTACAGACCGGTGAGTAGCAAACTATCACCATTCAAATAGTGCCAGTGAGTGGCGTTTGGAGACATTGATACACACACGGGACACTATGAATGGTAAAATTAATTACTACAAATATTTTTTCACGTGGGGGGGCTTTTCCCACTAAAATCCCCGTTGGCCACCCTCAAAGAATTGGGAGGACTCCGGACTCCTACGGACTACAGCTGTACACAAAGGCCATCTAACCTTTCTGGCATACCTACTGTCGGCCATTTTGAAAAATTCTCGAAATCGCGGCCACTGAGCACACCTTGAAATATCGACAGAGGACTTCAATACAAACTCTAATATGTCGGAAAGACGACACTAGGATTTTGACTATATTAAATTTTTTGTTGGTTTTGAAGTTCTCGGTCGATATTTCAAGGTTTGATCAGTTGCCGCAATTTCGAGAGAGAGAACTTTTCAAAATGGCCGACAGTAGGTATGCTAGGCTCCATAGTAAAATGTTACATGCCCTTTCCGCAATCTGTGTCTGTCTGTATGTCTAGGTTTCTATGCACATTGTTGTAATGCTTGTGACGAGAAAAAAGAATTGTGTATGTATCGGGCTCACCAAATAAATGATTTAATTCCAGATGTCAGAGAAAGCAGAGGAAGCGATATGCGAGCAGACCATGGCCGACCTGCTTTATCTAACAGAGAACGAGGGCAAGCTACGGCTGGACAATTTCAACCTCTGATACTAGTTTCGTTGACGGTATTCCTTCGTCGGCTGTCAACGATCACACACACTCACACACACTGCACATACATTTCTACACTATACGAGTACACACATTTCCCTTTAGGGTGGACTCAATGTAATAATGTACTATACGATTACGTATCTTCGTATCGTTTTATCCTGTAAAGTGATGTCCTGATATCAAGTAGATTTTTCTAACGTACATGATACATCGACATGCTTTCGCTATGCCCGCTTAATTGGCTTGATCATTGGACACGATTGCCAGAGGTCGTGGGTCTGATTCCTATTGGGACAGACAACTTTGTAAATTTGTACAAGTTGGCCCTAGTCTGGATGTTACATTTGTGAGTATTCCTATCCATGTCTAATTCCCATGATCCGAAGATATGCTTTGTATGGTACAATATCTACACATTTACGTACCATGTAACTGACACATTCGATCTTGACCTTAGCAAAGGTGTCAAGGCGGTAATATACATCGCAACATTGCGAAACGGACCACATCTGCAGTCTTATTTTGCTATTCAGTGCCCTATAAGACGTATACTATCCAGATTTGGTTGGTTTCCCTATGGTATTTTACTAAGTGTTTTGGCTACCTTTAAGACATTGAGAAAAAGGGGTCAAACTGGTTTTTATGAAAATTCTATGAAAATGACCAGTTGGAAATCATTAATGATAGAATTCTAGAAAACCAGTTAGACCCCCTTTTATGTCTTATAGTTTTCAGAACACTTACAATACATATTAGAGTTGTTTCGTCAGACAATGAATATTTCTTAAAATATCAACTTCTGGAAATGTCCACTACTGCTAAAATTTCAAATGGCAAAAATGGAACCCATTATAGTTTCGTCATGTCTACAGTCTTTAGTCATGTCTACATGCCTGTCTGTATGTCACAGAAAAAGTCTACTTTTTTTTTAGACATTGACGAAACGATGAGTTTGACAAACTAGTAAAGGGATTAGTTATTACCACAACTCTTTGCGCACGTCTACTTTGTTCCACGCGCATAGGAATGAAAATGTGCTCATGTGATATAAGCATCAGACTGAAGTCAAGTGTCTCCTCCAGCACGGATAGAGATCATATGAATCACGACACGTTAGGTTGCGCTGGACTTTTTACCTTTACACTATCATAAAACACAACACACTTGCCTTGGATTCTTGCACGCAGCGATCTAGAAGTGGCATTATGTGGTAAATGAAAACAGAGTGTTTGCGCCTCGGAAACATGATAAACAATAGTTGGTGTTCCGAAGTCGTCTGCAAAGTTTACATGCTACTAAATTTAACTGGGAGGTGTCATCTACCATTTAAAATTGGCCTCTCTGGCCATACTAGAAATTACGCAAAAATGACTTCACACTTGGTCATTTTTGAGGTATCAAGCGTTTAAATGCTTCAATAGAATCTTATGCCCAAGTTCTGATCAAAATATTATGAAAATTTTATAGTATAGTATAAAAAGTATAAAAAGCTAGCCAGATGTTTTAGCTGCCTGCCAGATGATTTCAAGATTAAAAGAATCTGTATAAAAACGAGTTTTTTGACGGTTCGTGGGTTGAATCTTTTCTATGTAACTTGGTCCAGATTTCATTCAATGATAATGAATGAGAAACTGGAGTTCAAGGACTAAGAATAGTGATTTAAGTGAATTCCGCTAGCAGTATTGCTTAAATGTTTATATTACGAGCTCTCATTAATCTGCCCTGATTCGAAATGGAAATACTAAAGGTATTATTAATATGGGGATAATAGGCGAGCAGCAAATTGCTGGTATGCCTATACCTAAACTGGTGTATTATGTATCGGCCGCGTAGCCTGGTCGGTAGTACACCTGCTTGCGAAGCTCGGGGTCGCGGGTTCTAACCCTGCCCAGGGCAAACATTCGTGTGATGAGCACTTGTGTTTGCCTTGTGACTGGAGGTTATTTATATAGTTATATTGGGCCCGATTCTGAAGGCGCAACGTTAAAATTTGACAGCACTAAAACTGTTGCTATCCTTGTCACACAGTATTATGAAGATAAAGACGAAAGCAATTTTAGCGCTGTCAAATTTTAAATGTGTGCCTTCAGAATCGGGCCCATTATGTATTTATATATGTATATCAGCTGTCTGATACCCATATGCCTAGTTTGGGATCAGGTGTCCGTGTGTGAAATGTCCCCACATATTTATTTATATTTATTTATTGAAGTCCTTGGATTGTCACTTGTAACACTGGTTTTTGAAGAACTAGTCTGTTTTTAAAAGAGAGGACATCGATAACATCCTTTCATTGTTTTTTGTGGCCGCGGGGAAATGCCTTTTACTGCATACCTACTCGCCTCGGGGGAATGAGTAGGTTATGTGGGGTTTGTACCGACTAAAACCCCGCGGTGGCCGTCTCCGACGCACAGGAGAGGAACCCGGGAGATCCCATTGGGCTTATACTGTGGTAACTTGTTCCACTTGACCCTGTTGTTGAGCGTGTTATGGCCGAAGAGGGTGTTCGATTGAGTTGTCAACAACTTCATGACATTTTTGTGCCTTGTTCTGTGGAATGGAATGTAATAAGGGAATTTTAAGAAAATAGTAAAAAAACAGTATACTGTCCTTTGTACATTTAGCGATCTTCTCTCGGTCAGGGCAGATTGTTTGTGCGTTAGGAATGAATAAATGACCCTATCTATTGTAACATTTTATATAAGTACCCACACTCTAGTATATATTATCTTTGCTACAGGTCATATCATGAAGGAAAATAGTTTTTCGCACCTCATAAGTCACTTATTCAGTTATTAAATTAATAAGTCCGTTATTAACTTAGATAACAGATGACATCTGTTATCTAATTGAATAACCAATTAGTATAAAATCATGAAGGTAAAAACTTGAGGTGATTTATGAGGTGCGAAAAATTATTTTCATTCATGGTATGACATGTAAGTGGGAAATAATCGTAACTAACACTATGTGGTGCAGACTATACAAATAGCAAATCGTAATCCCAAAATCCATTATAGCCTCATTTTTTTAGCATAAGCAATTATAAATACTTTGTACAGTCTAAATGATTAGTATTAAGTCGTGTCCAATTGTGATGTATTATGACTGTATTGTTGCAAGAAGAAATAAATGTTTTATATGTAAATGTTAGTTTTCATTTTTCATTGGCATAAACAACCTTTCCATAAAATAAATTGTGATTGATAAAGAATGCAATTAAATTACTCGACCCGATACGGGGACGAGGTCGGGCAATAGGAATCAAATTTGTGAAAATGTTTAAACATTTAAAAAATTGTGGAATCGAACGTGTCTGGTCGAATTTACGTGTATAAGTACCACACTTATCGACTGCCCTGTGGTGTAAATCGTATTTTATGGGTAAGTCCAACTAGTTATCATGAGTCATGTTCTAGAAAGCTTTCTTCTGAATATGACACCATAATGTCACAAATAAAACCTATTTAATAGTTTTATGACCTCTTCGTATTTTGTATTAACAGTACTTTACTAAATTACGAGCCGAAAAATTCCTATTGGCCAGACTAGTCTGAACATCAATCTGATCATTGGGAAAACCCAGATTTTCAACTCTGCCATAGAAGTGACAATAGCTTGCGTCATTTTAGCAAAGCACGGTCCCGGATTTAAAATCTAACAGCAGAAAAAATTTACCATTTCGTACTCGTAAATTAGAATTTGTACTTTTTAAAAGTTTTAAAAAAGTTATAAAGTTGGTACATTCTACAAGGAATATTGTATCATACAAAAAAATTATCATCATAATTTAAATAGTGTTTAATAAGTTACTGTTAATAATAATACAACTAAAACCTAAATGTCTATAATTATTTACCAAACCCGCCTTTACAGTTTGGGCTACTCTCAACAACCTTGTCGCTCTCCTCCCACTGTTGGGGTGTCTTAGCTACAATGGACAAGGCATGGACTCCAGTGTTTAGTTCCTCCTTCAATATGTCATTAACTAAGCGATGCCTCTGTAATTAAATTATAAACATGGTTATTTTAACAAAATCATTACATTACAGATTGAGTACATTATAAAACATCAATCAGGCCTCCCCAACCCGTCTGGCCAGCGCGGGAGGTGTAGGCCAATAATGATGAAGGTAAAGTAAACTAATAAATACCATGTTAAATAATATCTTTATTCAGGAACTCCTTAACTGAGGAGTAAGACTTCAAGATAAGCCATTAATTAAAGCCAGAAATTAAACAAGGATAGGACAATTCACAAATACAACATCCAGACAAGGACCAGCTTGTACAAAGTTGTCTGTCCCCAGTGGGAATGGAACCCACAACCTCTGCCACTCGAGTCCAAAGTCCAAGACACTCAACAAGGCGGTCTGGCTGACATGTCAAATAGAATGACAATAAAGTGTTCCCTTAACCTTATGTCAGAACCCTAAAAGTATGTGTTTGCATACCTTGATCAGTGGTAGTCCATCAAACTTGTCCGACACTACAACAACTTTAAAATGTGTCTCGGCACCCTTAGGTACATTGTGCATGTACGATTCATTTATTATATCCAGGTGTTTAGTTGCTAAGGATTCTTGCAATTTGCTCCTTATTGTGTTTTCTACTACACCTGGTATTGATGACATCCTTCGAATGTTTCTGAGTGTTCCTATAAATTGATTTTGTTTTAAAGTATTATTGGATGTTAGGCAGAAATAATCCAACCTACACTATATCTAATAAATAAAATACAAATACCTAATTAAATTTCGCTGAAGTTGAGAAGGCGTGTTGTATAAACTAATAAAGGATACCGTTTACTACGGGAAATACTGGGTTTCACATGGGAAAGACTAACTGTGAGTATAACAATAAAGCTAGAATTATAGGAATCAAGGATCAAGGATTCAAGGAATCAAGGATCAAGGATCAAGGTGAAGTCTGGAAGAAATCGCTTTAGGCGATTAGACCATCTAGATGTATCAATGTAAGCTTCTTTATTGTATCTGTGGAATTTTTCTCCTTCAATAAAGAGTAACTGAATTAAAAATAATAACATAACCTTACCTTTGAGTAAAATGTTATTCATAGATTCGATATACTGTGACTAGATCTAGCAGTAAATTTAATATAAATTGTTATTATTAAACATAAAGTTGGTGTGTGCTTTATTACTTTTTTTACAGTATGTATTTATCGTGACTGATAAAAACAAAGATCAGCTGAATTATATCAATCTTTGGTACCAATGACAGTAGCCGTCAAGGTGGAAATGACAATTACTTTTAGTTTTATGTCAAAAGCATAGGGTGGCATAGGTATCTACCATGATACAGCACAACTCGTAACATCCTTATAACAACAATATATAACATCGTTTACATTTGCTATCCTAAAAAAAGATTTAATACCGTGTTATGGATATAAAATGATATATCTTGGTAATGAGACACTGGGCGGTCAATTGAATAGCGTAAAATCAAATGAAAAGTTAAGGGCATCATAGTGTTACTCCTACACCCAGAATCTTAAAGGTCTCATGAAGACTAGGTTAACAAACACTGGATCTTGATATCTAGGAGCGTCGGGATTAGACTCAAACGTCATATTTGTTAACCTGGGTCTTCATCGGACCTTCAACATTGCGAGTGCACCATGAACCTTTAAGTTTGAGTCTAAAGCCGAAGTTCCTCGGTATTACCATCCTTAAGATCCAGTTATTTGTTACCTACCAGGTCTTCATCAGACCTTCAAGATTGTGAATACCCACTCGAAATATTTGGCTAAGACTTTCATTAAAAAATAATTAAAGTCACTTTGATTTACCAGAGAGAATAAAATACTAAATACCGAAGTTACCGCATAATTAAGTTTTACTTATATAGGTAAGTATCGGTTTAAAATTATGCCACTTGGTATTAAGTATACGGTAGTTTTACAACTATAACATCATGTATGGTCCGTTTCACACATATTTGGCAAATCGAATTATGAACATGAGTAAATAGTACCTATGAGAATAACTATCTGAATAATTTCATTTCATTTCATATATTTAGCCATAATTTATAGGTACATACATGTTCTTAAAAATACATCACGGTTCCAGTATAAATTTACCCAAGGGTGTAGCTTGCAATATTCTCTATGTAATCTAATTTGTACAATGTCAATATGTTAATTTTAGATTTCCCATTAACTAAATACTTAATTCATTCTGGAATAATCCAGTTCAATAATATTAACAATAAATTCATTAAATATAAATATATAATGCCTAATAGTAAATTTTTCACGACAAAAGAAAGGTCTTGTTCACACAGTATGTCAGTTTAATATCTCAATTAAATAATAAATCAATGTACCTAATTATTCGAACTTCCAACTATTACCACTATTATTCTTGACCCAAAAATTTCTTCATGTTGTAGGGGCATTATTACATTTATATTAATAAACTGCTTATCTTGTTTTGGTTGATATATAAATACATACCTATCTACCTACTATGTAAATAAATAATAGACCATCTTTGCCGAAACTAAAAAAGATTAAAGTACCGAGTATACCTACAAATTCTACAACTCACTTCACTACACCATTATATAGGTACCTAACAGACTATACAACTCAATAATAACGTCCTAAGTGTATTTTTATCGGATTTGATAGATTGGTTTTTCATTGGATATTCGAGCAGACATTGTTTCCCTTTCTGTCCCATTCTCGTGATATATCGTGCGATCAAATAATATCCGGTTTTCACATTTTTTTCACTTTGCGCTTTTCTTTCGTTAAATCTTTGTTTTGTTGCGGATATTAGATACATTATAAATTTAATATTCTTGACGCATGTTTTAATTCTAGGACTTCTTATATATATGAGTATGTTTTGTGCTATGTGCATTTAGACTCTTTCACACGAATTCCCCTCTGCCGAGTTATAAGGTTCTTGCGACCAAACCCAATTTTTCACCAGTCCGTCTCAAACAGGGGTGTAGTCCCCCAGTAAGCATTTCGGAATATATACATAACTAAATTGCCATTTTGTACTATTGAGTGGAGACCGCGAAGTTGTGTGGGACTCCGACTGGCTTGATGGAGCGATGATCTGCGTAAGGCGGCTGGCAGAGACTGGATGAGAAGAGCCGAAGATTCAGTGGCGCGGCTAGCGATGATGATTTTTATTTGGGTTTACTACGTGTTCTTGGTGTACTGTGTAGTAAGTATAATTTGACCCAGTCACAAGATTCTTCTTTGCTTCTTTAAACTGAGGAGAAACTTAGCCCTGGTAGGGTTTGTCTTACACGTAATCAGAAACAAAATTGATTGTGTGGATCTTGTCGGAAGGGTACTAAAACTGTACGTGCCCGAGTGTTAACTACGAGCTCGGAGTCACCCGCTGTTCATAACACCACACTCGCGCACCAACCTCTACTGGCACTCGCCCGTCGCGCGCGCACTGCAGCTATTCGGCTCCCTGCTCGCCGAGGCACCACACTGTGACGTGTTCGTGGACGGCATGGGACGACTAATGACGGAATGTAAGGGAATGCTAGAGAGAGGAATGCCTGTTTCGTCTATAGCATAAAAAATATTGTAACGCAATGGAATAATAATAATCTGTAATGTTTCATATTTTAAAAAAAATATCTAAATGTCTAAATGCCATAATCATAAATCTTATTATGTTACATCTTTACCTAATAACTATTTAATATTAACATGCCAGAGGAAAAGTGGATTTCACCTCAATACAGTTGTCAGTGTTACCGCAATACAAAGAGTGTGTGGTTTCAATATCCGTTACTGTCGTTCAACGACTGGAACATGAGTCACAGAATTATAAGTATAGCCTTCTGGAAGCGGCACTTTATGTGTTACGTAAATCGTCGTTCTTTTGTACAATACAATACAATACATAATTGCATAAACAAACACAGTTACAAGTTATAAAAGTTACAAATAGCAGGTACAATTGTTAATGTATCTACTAAGATACCTGGGGATACCTACGCTTGGTAAAAAATAATAAATTGCTACGTGCTACGTCGCTCGTAGTAGCAGTTATGAGTCTTCAAAAGTGCCCTAATTAGTAGGATAGGTAGGTACTTCATCATCAGGTTATTTTTGTCTCCACTGCAGGAGCACAACCCTCTCTCATCTGCCGGAGACAGACGGGGGATTTGGCCTACACTCCCCGCGCTGGCCAGACGGGTTGGGGAGGCCTGATTGATGTTTTATAATGTATTCCCTCAGTCGCCTTGTACGACATCCACGGGAAGAGTTGGAGTGGTCCTATTCTACTCTACCTGAAACCACACGGCAAAGTAGAAGTAGTAGAAGTAGAGGTAGGTACTTAAAGGTGCTTAAAGGTCGAAGTACCGCCCACCTCCGTAGACTTCAGTAACTGACCGTTAAGTTAATAATATCTGTATATGAGTCAGCAGCATAAAATTTGATAATGACACGTTATTATTATATATTACTTATCAAACTGTCATTTCCTGCATTCCATAATTGATAAAGCATACACACATACACACCCCAACACACAAATACACTCTCACATAAACACATTAACAACACACTTATTACACACAAAATAGACTAAATAGATAATACACTTTTTAATTACATAAGAATAATTCTACTTGAAACTGGGAAGGCACTGGCTCCTGTTGCACGGGACATCACATTTATAAATGTGAAAGTTTGGATATTTTGATGTTTGAATGTTTGTTACTCAATCAAGCTTCAACCACTGGATAGGTTGTGATGAAACTTGGCACACATAGAGGTTAGGTCCTGGAATAGGACATACGATAGCTTTTATCCGGAAAAAATATCCTTTTCTTACGGGAAATACATAATAATTTGTGTTGTTAAGTTGTCCACGCGGACGACGTAGCGGGTACCTAACAGCTAGTAAATAAATAAACCACAAATAAAACACCAAGATAGAACCAAACGTTAAACCAATGACGCGTCTTAGTCTTTGAACAATTTGTACAAATTGGTCCCGGTCTTGATGTTATATTTGCCTAATCCTTGTCTAATTGCTGTACAGGAGAAAGTCCTAATTTTGCATAAGACAAGTTGCATGTGTACTGTATGAAAAATGTATACAAACAATTCATGAAAGTCGTCTGCCCCTCTACCTCTAGCGAGGTATATACCCGAACCACTAGGCCAACATAGCGGTCATATAACTTACGCTAAGGTTTCTAGATAAGCAGTAGCTATGTTTATGTGTCGGAACAGTGTAAGCGAACGTGACGGCGTTGCGTGTCGGGATCGTTCAACGGGACGTTCAAACAATGCCCGATACGCGGCGATGTCCGCCGCGCCTCAAAATGATTCCATGTCGACCTGTCTAGTCGAAGTAGTCTATCTAGGTAATGCACATAATTTTCCAAAACGATGCAACATTGAATAGAGATGTGGGTCTTATGTACGTTGGTTTCTAGACTAAGCCCAGCACGTTGGCGAAATATGCAGCCATAGGTAAGTTACATAATAGGTCTATAGTGGGGGTATTAGCGGGGGAATATCGTGTTAGTAAACCTAACATTTCCAAATTGCAAATTTTAAGATGATGTAATGGTTAATTAATAACATGATGGTGCCGTGTGGTTACCGGTACAGTAGAATAGGACCACTCCAACTCTTCCTGTGGATGTCGTACAAGGCGACTGAGGGAATACATTATAAAACATGAAACAGGCCTCCCCAACCCGTCTGGCCAGCGCGGGGAGTGTAAGCCAAATCCTCCGTCTGTCTCCGGCAGATGAGAGAGGGTTGTGCTCCTGCAGTGGAGACAAAAATAACCTGATGATGAATGAATATAATGTTAATGAATGTAATGTTGTGTTAGTAAATAAGTCTTTCTTTTCTAGTGGAGCAGGGCTTCTGACTGACGGGAACACTGTTACAACAGCACTTACACTGGCATTCATGGGGACTTATTGCGGTGGGTCTGTTCTTATCTTTCCAACCGGTCTCAGGCTGTGGTAATGGGTGGGTATAGGTCCGACTTTGTGTCAGTAACTTCTGGGGTCCCGCAGGGGTCCCATCTCGGTCCCCTTTTTTATAACGCCTACATTTTTGATATTAACTCCTGTTTAAGTAATGCTAATCATCTGTTTTATGCTGATGATAAGAAGATATACTTACGGATTCGTTCCAGTGCTGACTGTGAACTGTTACAGAAAGATCTAAATCAATTGTATAATTACTACATCACCAACAGAATCACGGTCAGCATTGGCAAGTGTCAGTGTATAAGCTTCACCAGAAAGACTAAACCGATCAGTTACTCTTACAACTTTAATGGCGTTGTGATTGAGAGGGTCAACACCGTGCGGGACCTTGGGGTTACGCTTGACTCTAAGATGGACATGTCTAATCATATTGATACAATTTCTAGTAGATCGTTTCGCGGCCTGGGTTTCGTTATGCGTACGTGTAAACCCTTCAATAGTTTGATTAGCTTAAAAGTCGTATACTTTGCATATGTGAGAAGTATTTTAGAGTATGCAAGTTCAATATGGTCTCCTTGTTATGCTGTCCATAAAAACAAAATTGAAAGGATTCAGAAAAAGTTTATATCACACCTTTGTTATAAGTTTAAGAAACCCAGTGGTAATTATTTAGATAACTGCAGAACGTTTAAACTACTTACACTCGAACAAAGACGAGAAAAACTAGACATGGGACTATTTTTTTAACGTGATACGGAGTCGCATTGACTGCCCCGATCTCCTCGCTTGCATTTCTCTGAATACACCAAAATACCGCACCAGGCACACAACGTTATTCCATGCACCATTTCATTCTACTAATTACGGCAAAAACGCAGTACTAACAAGGATTATACACACATACAACAATAAATTTAAAAGTACTGACCCTTTTGTTGGCTCGAAACGGACATTTTTAAATGAAATTGACTCAATCATTCAAAATCACCTTTAGGTAATAATTAATACAACTAATTCAGTTGAGTTTTATGATAATTAAGTATATACAATTTACTAAATTATATAAAGTTTATAATCAGTGTATTGTTTAGTACTTATTATTTATATTATATTATTCACTTATATACTAGTTATTAGCATTTTTACCTATTTATCTATAAATCTATTTATTCATATATCTATCTACGTATTTCTTATTTATTTATTTATTTTTCCTATACATTTTAATTTATTTGTATCTAATGGTTGTTTGTCATTTATTCAACATTATTTATTTATCTGATGACCCAGTATAATATTATGTTTTACTTATTGCCATCTAGATATTAATATTGTTTACTGTGACCTAGCATTATCCCACTCGATTACTATAAAACGTGGATAACTATAATAAGCTTTATGTGTAGTAAATTTAAGTTAGAATTAATTTTAGAATACAGCTGTTGTTATCCTGAATAAATAAAAATAAATAAAAAATAAACACATGATTAGAAATCCAGGCTCATCGATACCGAGAGATGCAGTCAAGAAGGTGGCCAGAAGCCGCTTAATGTGGAGGACAGAAGACCGGATGTGGTGGCATTCATTATCGAAGGCCTATGTCCAGCAGTGGACGTCTAAGGGCTGACATGATGATGATGATTGAGTGTAATTTGTTGTAATGGAACGCTAAAAATATATCTCGTCATCGGTTTGCGTGCCCCAATATAACGACCCCATTTTGGTACTTTTATTTTTTTTATATAAATAAATATAGGTAATATATAAATATATCTGAGATATTTATATTTATATTAAATTGGGACCCATTTCCTAGAAAAGTTCTAACAACACTCATTTGCAATAAGATCGAAAGTTTTAATCAAATTGCAGCACTAGCAAGATATTTAATTTTGTCGGGTAATATAACTAATTATAAGTCTTTGGTCAAAAGTTCCAGTTTCGTCAAATCGGTAAAAATAGTTCATACCTATTCGTATTAGAAAAACACGAAAACTTCTATGGTTGTTATTTCGTGCAAAACAGTGCCATTTAGATAGATAGATAAACTCTTTATTGTACACAAATTAAGGATAACAATAAAATAGGTACAGATTTTTGGACAGTGTACAAAGGCGGCCTTATCGCTTAAAGCGATCTCTTCCAGGCAACCTTTCAGAAGGAAAATAAGACAGACATAGCGACAGAGTATTGCAGGTGAAAGAAGAGAAATTTATAATTTTAGAACATGGTAAATACTTAGTAAAAATATTACACAATTAAATTTAGATTAACCTTTAAGATATTTCCTCTTTGCAAATAGATTATCAAAGATACACCATATCCGGTGTGAGAGAGAAAGAAGATGGCAAGTTTCAAGACACTTCAGTTAGAAATTTTAACTACAAAAATAAAGATTGAGCATCGCATAGACAACTCAGAATGTTAACTTAGGCCGCTCTTATCGGTATAAGGTTGCTGTATGATATTAAACCTTAGATGGGTCCCGAATTAGAGTCCATAACTGTACAACGTGGCTACAGTGGGGTGGGTTAAAGGACCGTCTGAGGAATGTGACAGTTACCTACATATAGCTACAGCACTGTAAATGAAAGTTTGACATTAGGTGTTCTATGGTTTGATGTTCCCTCCTCCCTCACCGCACCTCATCCCCCGAAGCCCTTTACCTGGGTCCCCCACTGTACCACATATTCATGCACTATCGTATATATACGTATACGTGTACCATACATATCACATGTACGTATCAATAATCCCTTTATCGTCGTAAATGGTAGCTTTACAGAATATAGGATCTATAATATATATTTCGTGCCGTCTTCTTTAACTGTCAGAATAAGGTTTAAACAATAAAATTTTAGTACAATGTGCTATGAGGATGACCAATTTTAGCTTTATCATCATTGCATAGGGGCTAGGGCTGGTCACTTAATTCGGCATGTGACTGTACTATCTAGTGTCCTCGAAAACCACAAACGTATGAATCTGTGCTTTCAGTGGAAAAGGGTAGGTACATACAATCTTCGTTTTTGGAATATGAATTGTATTCTTTGTCATTAAAGTACAGAATTATGAATATTATAAAGAAATATTGTCCGTTACTTTAAAATTGAAACGAGAGATAGCACTTCGTCTATTAATACAGGTTGGAGTCAAATCCGGCTCGAAGGACCATACTCCTAATTGGATTGATATGAATAACATGTTTCAAGTGATTCGCTCTGCATTTTAAACGATATGCGATAGAAATTGTTATTGAAGAGTTCTATTCATAAAAATTTATGTACCAAACTAGAGCTTTTGATAGCCATAATAGTATGCATTTCAGAAGCCTGGCATTTTGTGGTTTGGTTGTGTTTGATGTTAGAAAATGGAACGCGGATAAATAGTTAAAAATTCATAGGTTAGTTTTTGTGATATTTTGCTGTGGCAATTTTTATTAAAATGCTTTACGTCGGGTGCGGCTATTAATAATATCAGCGAAGCCAACTCAGGTGGAGTTATTTACTAGTAAGCTGGGGTTATACACAAGGCTAATTCTTCTATACCCAAAACCTGAAAGTAGTTTAGTCTATCATATAACATTATAGTCACCATCTTACTCAAATTAAAAATGATTTCAAAATTTCTTACCTGACGCTAAAAAAATAATTCAACAACAAAAATAAATTAATTGCAGTACATTTTTCACGGCTAAGCTTCAGCGTAACGTGAGCTCGGGCTTTATAACGTCCCCTCTGGAGCCGTTGGACGTTTATTTAGCTTTATAAAATGCACTACAGGGTGGGCGGATAATGCAAAACGTGATTATTTACAGACTAGAAGGACACCAGAGTAACGCAGGGCCGGATTTTAGTTCACTAAGCGATGAGGCGCACAGTTGTTTGTGGCGCCCCCTCTACAATGTCGCAGTTGCTACATAAAGTTGAAGATAGTGTAGAGAGAGAAGAGGTTGTTCGGGTGATATTGCTATGCATTTATTTTAATCAGCAAAAGAAGCGCGATGTAACCTTTCGTGGGTTACAGTCTACGTAACGACATGTCGTGATGCGGCACTAGACGACGAACAATATGACATTTAACGTACCTACTGTCCGAGAAAGTGTTAAAGAGCACTTGTTCCTGAATTCACTTGACTTGGCCCTGTAGAGTCGGTAGTCACTGTGGCAGTGCCTCACAACAACGGCCACTGCAATGTAAATTGCTAGAATAATTGAAATATTTTACCAGTTGACGCCATCAGAAACTAACGCTGGTGCAACGGGAGAAGGTCTATTTTCCAAGGGATCCATATAGAAACGTCGGCATGATATTATTTGATGAGTGGCGAATGAGTGTCCTGAATAAATTTGCAAGTGGTTTACACGTTATGCAAAGGTATGCTTTTAATGGGGCCTCCTTGTTTAAAATTAGTTGCTCAATGCAGGCACTGAGTCAGGGCTTTGTCGAGGTTAAATAAAACAAAGTAAGTATTCGTATGCGCATGTATGACCGAGAGATATATTTTCTTCCTAGCTTCGGTCTACATATATACCGAATCCCACATATTGTTTTTAAACAGATTTTTAAAAGGTTTTTAAGGTTATGTTAATTTTGGTTATTTTCTGACGGTTAAATGTTGTACCCCACTATGTTTAATGTTGATGGCCACTTGCACTTGTAGAACTATTAAAACTTTTAAAATATGTGCTATGTGGAGTGAACCTATTTTGTAGGGGTCAAGGACTTTAGCCCATTAAGTGCCCCTCGGACTACGTACCTGTGCCCGACGCAAATCAGTAATGGAGAGCCAGCGGGATGTTTCTCTTTGAAAAGGATTAATGGTAATTGATTTCAATGTTTAATAATTTGGTTATCTGTAGCAATAAATTACGAATAAGCATAACTAATAAGTAAATTAACAAAACGCACTGCGTAGTGATGTCGGTGAATGACCAATAATTTGTATGACGAGCGATGAGTATCGCTAATTTGACTTCTTGCTATACATGAGGTCAGTGCTTTAATGCAGATATAGCTGGAACTTACTGTAGATAATAAGAGGGTACTATTGTCTATAAACACCGGCAATCGGCATGAAACAACCCTAAATGCAGGTATAAGTAAATCGTATTTAGGTGTAAAGTCATCAAACAGTCAAAGTACAAGCAAATATGTTTATTAACGTCATGTTAACAAGTGTCAAGTTGACTATTAATTATTTGTTAATGTTTATGCAGATCATAATGTTAATTCAAATTGCAGTTGCATGAAATGATGATGAAATTGCAGTTGAAAACGCAAGGCAGAAGCGATTAGCTATATATTTATTGCCATAGTGTTGTATCATCATCATCAGGTTATTTTTGTTTCCACTGCAGGAGCACAACCCTCTTTCATCTGCCGGAGACAGATGGAGGATTTGGCCTACACTCCCTGCGCTGGCCAGACGGGTTGGGGAGGCCTGATTGATGTTTTACAATGTATTCCCTTAGTCGCCTTGTACGACACCCACGGGAAGAGTTGGAGTAGTCCTATTCTACTCTACCGGAAACCACACGGCATAGTGTTGTATACTTAATACAAATATTAAGTCTGGCTCTTATTATACCAGTAACGCATGCATTGGCGACTGAAATAGGTTAGAATTAGA
Source organism: Esperia sulphurella (assembly GCA_947086405.1). Taxonomy (NCBI): domain Eukaryota; kingdom Metazoa; phylum Arthropoda; class Insecta; order Lepidoptera; family Oecophoridae; genus Esperia; species Esperia sulphurella. The sequence continues at coordinate 3,576,040 of OX352266.1, forward strand.
ATGTGGTATACCCATGCGAAGAACCACTATAATGTATGTTGTGGACGATGGGGCCACTACACACTGCCTCGGTTCTCCATACAATATATCACAGTTGGCCGCCAAGCCACAGCGACAGTGTGGCTTAAACATGGCATTTGATACCGAATAGTACCACTTTGGAGGTACATTTACATTCTACGACCGACAGATACGGCGGATTAATCGAACGTTTAAACCGGATTAGTGTCAACAATCATCCGTAGGCCGGATAAGGACGTCAAAGTCAAAGTCAAAATCATTTATTGCATATGAGTATACTTGATACATTTATACACGTCATTTTTTTTATCGACTACCGCTTCCTAGGTGTTAGCGCTGTGAAGAAGAAACGGCGCAACAAACTTCACGCAACACATCTTTTAAAAATCAAGTTTGCATACAATTAATAAATATCTTGCGAAGCTGAATTAACATTAGTTAATAATTGCAAAAAATCTGCATACGTAATACTTGAATGGCCTCTTACAATTATTATTATTTCGGGAGGAAGTGATTGTCTCGCCTGATCCGTGAAATCAAATCGCTGAGGAGTCCGAGTGGCTGGAGGTCATGGTGGATATCATACAAAGTGATTAAAGCTTATATCGACGTAACCGGCAAAGTTCTCACAACGTGGTGATTAATTTTGGGAGTCGCTGGGCCAGCAGTGGACTATTCAGGTGGTTAATGATGGCAGATGATTTATATCATTGATGACTACACAGGTCATATCATGAAGGAAATAATTGGCACTAAGTGGTTATTAAGTTAGATAACAGTTGACTCATCTGTTATGAAATTTAATAACCAATTAGTGTCAACATGAAGAAAATAATTGACACTAATTGGTTATTAAGTTAGATAACAGTTGACTCATCTGTTAATGTTATTTAATAACCAATTAGTGTTAATCTTGAAGGTAAAAACTGCTTTCTGCCTATTTGCTTTGCTTTTCTCTTTCACCCAAAGGTTTACTGGAAGAAAACTCTTACAGAGTTAAGTGCGCCTTTGTACATCTTGTGTTTAAATTAGTTGTGTGACTTATATTTGTGTACAATAAAGTATAAATAAATTAAAACTTTGAAGTGACTTATGAGGTGCGAATATTATTTTCCTTCATGGTATGACCTTTAGTAAGCTATGTTTATATTAAAATGAAATTAAGTAATGATAGTCTTTTAAATACAGCAACCGAAGCTAGTCTCAGAAATACCTAATTTCCTTCAATTCTTCAGTTGACATTTCAAATTCCTCCTTGAATCCAGTCTCAGACAACACGAAATACCTAATTTCCTTCAATTCTTCAGTTGACATTTCAAATTCCTCCTTGAATCCGACGAGCATTAGATTCGCTTGCACAACAAACCGGATTTGTCGAAGTTTTGAAGCACCTCTCACGGGCATTAACTCGGCTCTTATATCATAATCCCGTGCTAAGAAAGTTTTGTGAGACATCCGGCACACGAATGTCGTTAGGGAATCCCTTTGTACATTATACAGAGTCCTTAATTTAAACTCTTTAAGTAAAAACGCACCACGAGGTATTATTTCAAAGAAGGCACTTACAAAAAAAATTTTTATTGTAAAAAACGGTGCTAGTGCACGTCAGTAGCGTAGAATAATACAGGATTCACATATTACCACTAACAAGGGAACTCGATTTTAATGAACCTCGTTCCAAATGTTGGTCTGGTAAATTTATTTCCTTTGACAAGATATACTTTTAGTAGAAAACCTATAAAAAATGTCAATTATGAATAATTTTCGCTTTTTGGTGACTATTCACCGATAAACATATGTGTGAGATAAGTGTGTGTGGTGTGTGGGTGTGTGTGGTGTGTGTGTGTGTGTGTATGTGTGTGTGAGGATAACAGTCGCCCGCAAAATAGAGCACAGCGGCAGTTGCGTTACTGGGTTGTCGCCGCCCGCCGTTCGGTACAAAATAACTCCGCCGAGAGATCGACGCTGTAGTTAGAAAGAGAAGCAGTTATGTCGTTTACGTATAACGTTGTCCTTCTCTAAGCTATGCTCGCATAGCACGGCATAACAGCCCTGCAATAATTTACGCACACACACAAACGTTTACTGACAAGCTGGTGCTCGTGTAATTGCATATTTTCTCTTGTTATGGAGTGCCGGGGGGCTGTGACTAGGGTAGATACAAGTCCTGGGATCCAAACATCAATCCTGAAACTGAATAACTTAAAATGCACTTCAGCTGTTTTACAACTTTTATGCAAAATTGCATCACTTTTCAGCGCTAGACGGAATTCTTGAGTAAGTTTCGATATTCGAACGTAGTAGAACGTAGAACATAGGTCGCAGGTTCATTTCCATTTGGGGCAAGCATCCTTCTGCACAAGTTAGTTGTGTTTTTTAAATTGAACTTTCTGCGAATTTTATTGTCGTTGGATGCACTGAGACAAGAATAGTGTATCCAATCCATTAGCAAGGATGCCTTTTGTAAAATGGAGCGACGTCCTGAAAAAATAACCTGTATTTGTTTATTTTGCCATAAATTATATGTCATTTATATGGGTGAACATTATTATTTAGTAGTTTCAATGTAGAACCCAAAGGATGTAGCAAGTAAGCCAAAGATTTCTTTAGGCCAAATATAGTCATGTCACTTAGATTAAAAAAAAGTGATGTCTGGCAAATTCTGTGTACAGCAGTTGACGCAGACAATATTTTTTCACAGTCAGAAATGACAAACTGTCAGTTACTGACAGCCCTTCAGATGGTAACTGTCACCATAAACCTACAGCCTAAATAAAGATCACAAGCGCATTGCCACTATGAGCACAGATTACTTACTAGTTACTACGTAAAAGATACATTATTCCTTAGTAAATCGAAAATACCTACGTTTTTAATCACCTACTGTCAGACTATACACTTAAGTATGTATAGTATAATACTATAAAATATGTTTAATGCGCTCGACTTAGCGTTGTTATTACTCCTTAGACCCAGCGCGATAGTGCGGGTGGTGGTCGGCTTTTGCTGTGCAGAGCAGCGCGCAAATATGTGGCTAAGGCTCTCGACTTAGAGTTGTTATTACTCCGTACGGTCGTGGCGTGAACCACGCTAGGCGTGTAGGTACTAAGAAGAAGATACGATTGAGTGACGGAGGCCTGCCCTGATGGCTAATGAATGCCTTAAAGACGGGTGGTGATTATATAAACGGATCTACTGCAATCCAGAAATATAATTAGCAAATATTTCTTTTAAAAAAATTGCTTGAGTGCAATATTGTGCACGCTGTATATTGCTTTATGTTTCTCTAAAAGCAAATCAAAAACTACTAAAGTTATTCGGCCTTGTTTCGAAGCCAATATCAGTTGCTCGTCACTCTCGATCCCCAAAGGAATGAGCGGGATGAATAAAGGGTACTTATTCCGACAGGACCGAATTCAGGCTTGGTTACTACCCCTAGTAAGTCAGGCCCTTAGTGTTTGTGAGAGTGTCTTCCAAAACTTGCAAAGGGGCAATACGAGACGAGATTGTGTGTTTTAAATACCATTTTGCATACACGCGGTGCATCAGATGTAGTTCTGTTTCCGTGGTTATCAATCATTTTCCCGAGATGAAAGTTGTAAATGAAAACGTCAGCAAAACGAATAACATATGAGTAACTGTACGATCGATGTACGGGTTCAGTCAATTTTTTTTTATTGGGTCATCTATATCTTGGTAAACAAATTTTTCTTCAATTGTTCATAATTTTCCCATCATTGCAGGGTAATTTTACATATATGTTCCAAATTTCAGCTCAATTGGTTTAGTAGTTATCGAGTTATCTGGTGAATAATTTTGCATACATAATAATAAACACACTTGTTTCGAACTAGAATTTTCTCTTGTAACATGGAAATTACAGCAATAATTAATAAGGACAGGACAAATAACAAATATACCTAGCACCCAAAAAAAGAAGGAAAATAATTTCTTTATAAGGGACTGAGTTGTTCCGAAAATTGCCTGTCCTATGCAGATCATTAGACCTATGCAGATCCAAAAGTATGCGAATTTTAGGAGTGTTTGTCTTTTCTAAGTCCCAATTTCTTTGGGGGTCATGATTCTATGTAGCCTTATTACGTTCATGTTTTCGGACATTCACTCGGTGTCTCCGGAAAAAGACGTGTCGCGTAGCGGCCCGTCTCAGGGGAGACTGCGGAGTGCAATTTCACGGTACGGAACCACGGCGGCGTTTTCAGACAACTCTGGTCTCGCCGCCGGAATAATTTTTGCCTGCAATCTGAAATGTGGAGATGCACGGAATAAGAAAGACGCTTTTGCTAAATCAAGAATATATTGGTTTAAATTTACATAACTAAAATAATGTTGAGTGCCTTTCTCTTCAAGTGCCTGAGGCAGTCCTCCATCACTCCATCGAACCTACCGCGATAAATACCTACACTATCGGGCCGCCCCGGCGTGGATCTCTCCCCGCCCGTACGTAGTAATAACAACGCAAAGTCGAGCACCTTAGACACATTTTTGCGTGTATTGTCTGACAGTAGGTCATTAAAAGCATAGGTATTTTCGTAAATAATAGAACACATTTTTGGAATTTTTGTCTGTGAGTTTGTGCACGCATAACTTAAAAACTACTGAATGGACTTTTCACAGAAATATAGGGCTTAACTTAACATTTAGTTTTTATTTCATCGCAATCGGTTTACTCAATCAAAAGTTATGGACATTTTTAGTTTTCAAATATATTAGTAGGTAAGGTTAGTATGCAATATATTGCAGATAATAGTATTTCCGTACTATTCAGATTGCGATGAGTTTGGACTACATTTGGAGCTGGTAGTGGGCGTGGGCGTGGGCGTGGGCGTGGGCGTGGGCGTGGGCGTGGGCGTGGGCGTGGACGTGGGAGCGGGAATAGGAGCGGATTATGTAGTTCTCGCGAGAGGAACCGCGGGCACAGCTAGTTAAGTAATATGTGTCTGACGGTTTAGTGTATAAAATTCAGGTAGAAGAGTCTTTTGCAATGGATTTTTCCCTCTAACATTCATTGCGTGTTCTCTCCCCACGTTTTCTCTTCGTTTGTTCGTTTGTTTTTGCTCAGCTGTAATCCGTCTTCATTTTTCGCTTCATTCTGCCAGTTGGAGTACCTCGAGCCTCCTTCAGGTTTCCTTATTGGTCATGTAATTGAATTGCTTTTGAGCGGACGATTGTTTTTTTGATGTATCACGTCTGTTTATTATACGATTGTTTCGTTGTTCTACGTTAAATAACTTAACTGTAAATATAGTCTAAGATTAAATTCATGTTTCATATACATGTATAATTCCCATGCTAGGATATTAAAAAGGGTCGAAGTATCGCCAGGACTACCTGGCCTCTAAGAAGATAAGATAATACCAACGATCTCGCGAATAGCGAATTTGAGTCAGGAATTTGAGGAAAATATGAATCATACATCCCGCACCACACCCCCACTCCACACAAGCGAACAGATTTAACCACTTACTTACTAACTACAGGCGCACTAGCCTGTCCGTATACGTTTGTGTGTGTGTGTGTGTGTGTGTGTGTGTGTGTGTGTGCGTAAACCATCGAGAGAGGGACAACGTTATATGTCAACACATAAGTCCTTCTCTTTCGCACTGTGTTAAACTGGTGGGGGGAGGGGGGTTGGCGTGAGTCGCTTCTTTACGTGATAATGTATAGTATTTTCTGACGGCACGCCCCTCTCCGCTAGATCGCTTACATTTCATTGTATGCGTTATATTCAATTAAATTCAAATATTCTTTATTGTGCACCAAAACATATAAATTTTTTTAATAAAAACAAAACTTACATAGAAGGATGAATTTAGTGTACAACGGCGGCCTTATCGCTTTCAGCGATTTCTTATATTGTTACTGCGTTAGTTCTATCGTTACGCACTAATCATCAATGTTGTTTAGAATATAAGTAAATTATTGTGTCATTAAAATCGACATTATTTAGGATTTTGAATTGTTTTATATACCGAACTGTAGTATAAAATTTGAAATTGACACCTTTATTGACATTTGAATTGTTGAAATATTAATTTGGTGACATTGTTAGAGACATTATGACATAATTTATTTAATCCAGTATTTTAAGCACGTAGTAAATATTTATAATAATAATTTGACGATGTTCTATAAGATAATGTTGTTAGCATAGAATATAATTGTGTATATGCCTGTACAGGTATAGTCTAGTTATAAATCTTTTCATTTCTTGCTTGCTATGTACCAACTGCGTCCGTGAGTCATTTGGTGGCCTCACTGAAAATCAGCGCTGAGCTCTTGCTACAGCATAAGCTGAACTGGGGACCCTTTTGGAGTCACACTACAACACTGTGGCATTTTTTTCTGTTCTGTTTTAACGGTTATGTAATTTGTTTGCTTCTTGTTTTTTTCATATTTATGTCGTCAATTTTAATTCCTGTGTTGTATTTGTGTTCGCCAAATAAAGTATTTCTATTCTATTCTAGTTGTTTCAATAATTATATGTATTGTCATCTACATTAAATAACATTATGCTCTGTACACAATAAAGATTAAAGAATAAAGACTAACACCAAGATACTGACGTTCGGACATTCTAGATATTCTGATTCAAGATGTGCCGTTGTAAACTGTACGATCTATACCTAAGTCATAAATATTGCAGCCACTGAAAGCTATGTTTAAAATCCTGTCCGTCGCAATTAGCCGGACAGACAAACAGGGATTTTCGCTGATTGGGAATGTTTGGCCGTCAGTTCGTGCATTACGGCCGGGCTAACGAACCAATCGTCGGGCTCCAAATGTGAGATCGTTAATGCCTTGCTGTAAACGGAAATCGAATTACAAAGTAAAATTGTCCTCTTCGGAACAAAATCAACACTCGTCAGGTGAAATATTGACAATAGTAATTAGGCGGAGGAGCGAAGTAATTTTGATTATCAGGGATCGGAATCAGGTAGAGTTATTTATGTACTTGTATTGAAATAATTATGTTAATATGGATATTCCGGGATTTTTAAATTTGTTCATTATTTGTTTGTCATTCATTTATACAGTAATATACATATGGATATTCTACATATCTCATCTAAATTAATTATCAGTTAAGTTTTTGTATGGCTGTCGCGTCCAGCGCGCGTGCATAGTCGATCGAGATAGGGACTCGTCTTATTTCGGCGCCGCGACAGCCGAGTCGCGGCGCTGGTCGAGTTGCTAGCCGTGCTCTAATTTGCGGGCGACGTTAAATATTTAATATTATATATATACATATTTGCCGTGTAGGGCCACCCCTATCTTTCCCGTGGGTGTCGTCAAGGCGACTAAGGGATTGCACCAGGGACGGGCAGCAGCGTTCTCTGGGTGTGTATGTTAAGATCATTACTGCGATCACCAATCCGCCTGCCAAGCGTGGTGATTATGGCAAATCCCCCAATGGACAAATTACAAAAAGTGGTATTCTATTGGGGAGCCTATGTCCAGCAGTAGACGTATTTAGGCTGATGATGATGATGATATACATATAGTAATATTTTGTATATTTGATGAGGCAAGAGATGCTCGTAGCACTGCTTAGTTTTTTATGCGAGGTCTTGTTTTTAGAGTTCCATGTCTAAAGGTTTTAAACGGAGCCCTATTACTGAACCAACTCTGTGTGTCCGTCAATAAGTCAGAGTCCCCTAGTTCTAAAACGTGAAGAGAGAATGCTAAAATTTTCACAGTAGGCTTTGTTTTGACGCAAAAGTAACAATAATTAAAAAAAATTGGGTGGATCCGTACTCGTAAAGAATATATTTTTAGTATGAGTGTGGTTTTCGATAGAGTAGAATAGGACCACTCCAACTCTTCCCGTGGATATCGTACAAGGCGACTAAGGGAATACATTATAAAACATCAACCAGGCCTCCCCAACCCGTCTGGCCAGCGCGGGGAGTGTAGGCCAAATCCTCCGTCTGTCTCCGGCAGATGAGATGAGAGAGGGTTGTGCTCCTGCAGTGGAGACCAAAATAACCTGATGATGATAAGTGTGGTATGGGTATTATTGTTTATAGCTCTTTAAATATAAAAACACGATATGATTATATTTATCGACCATTTTATATTGACTCTCAAAGTACAGAATTTTACCAATTTCAGTTTTCTTTATCTTAAAAACTGTAATATATACACACTTCCCAAACTGGGATTTCCTCCTGTATGATGGGATTTAGACAAGGACAAATTTATTATATACACTGGGGCTACCTTCTCTGTCCCTATTGGCAATCGAATCCACGACCTCTGGCGTTCGAGTCTAACGATCGAAGCCACTAGGCGTCATAATCCCATCCTACTAATATTATAAGCGCGAAAGTTTGTAAATATGGATGGATGTTTGTTACTCTGTCACGTAAAAACTACTGAATGGATTTTAATGAAACTTTACAATAATATAGCTTATACATATATATAATAACACATAGGCTACAATTTATAAAGATATTGTGTGAATTGTCCAAAATAACTAAGTAGGAAAAAATCTACCATCTGCGAGCTATTCTGGCATGCGCTGCCAAAACTGCTAGTTACACATACATATATGTAATTTATGATGGAAATGTTTATTTTAAATAGTCCTACAAAAAAGCCCGCCACAGTATATATCTATATCTTATGTGTAAGCCATTATAGCCAAAATAGTGAACCATAACTACAATAAAAATTGATAATTTATTTCAAATACATATTTGGTAGTAATAAATTGATTCCTAAATGAAAATAGATACTTTTATCGCTATATACGCCACGCTATATATATTATTTTCTACGCCACGCTAATATAAGCTACTCGAAATACTAATCCTGCGCAGACGAAGTCGCGGGCACCAGCTAGTACTTAAAATAATACTGACAATATAATATTGAGCGTCCACAAAGCTCGAACTGTGCAGACAAACAACAAGTATCAAACAATAGGTCTATCTTTTTTGGTTGGCATGGTATAGAATCCTCCATACGCGAGCCCGACTTGTACTTGATATATATATTTTTTTAATAAATGGTCTAATATTAGAAGGAAAAAACACAACTTATCGTAAATGCGTACTATATTTGTCCAACTACCTAGACGTTTACAATAACCGCAAACTAAACCCCTACGGGATGAAGTTATGGCAGCCGAGCGCTCCAATTCAATAAAGAATTGAAATGTATTTTCCGCTAGAATTGTGTTGCGTGTTGGGAATTGCAGCCTTGATTACTATTATACAGGGGATTTCCACTGAACGTCGGCTGTTTTCCGAAGGTGACGTGTAATAAATGTGATGAGGTGTATCATCAGCCTGCGAGAGTCCACTGTTGGACATAGGCCTCTTCCAAGGCGCGCCACTGTACCTGGACCTCAGTTTTTCATCAGTTCTAATCCAGTCTATGCCAGCCGCCTCACGCAGATCTTCGCTCCATCTATCCAGGGGGCGTCTCACACTACCAGGTGTGAAAGAATCTCGAAGTAAAATTTTCGGCATCAGACAGTTACCAGTGTGCTGTTGGTTATACTAGGTCTCTCTTCGTGCACTGAAAAGAAAACCAATTGTTGATTTGAACTAGTCTTGTTGATCTGGATGCGGAGGGCGGAGGACCGTGTGTGGTGGCGTTCATTGTGGAAGGCCTACGTCCAGCGGTGGGCGTCTAAGGGCCAATATGATAATAATGATGACATCTTGTTAACCGTGGTCCGCCATCATAGTTCTGCCCTGCTATTACGCTAGAAGGCGATTTTGGCAACCTTTTGGGATTAATAAAAAGGTGTCTAACTAGTTTTCTAGAATTCTATGAAAATTACTAGTTTCTTCGCCAACTGAAAAAGTAGAACTTGTCAATCATAGAATTCTAGAAAACAAGTTTGACCTCTTTTTTGACAGTTCCTAAAAGGTTGCCAAAACACTTAGCACCTTTTTGCGTAGCAGGGCAGCGTAGTGCACTAAAATATTGTTTCCTTGAACTAACTCTTGTCCCCTTGCACTAACGCAACTTGATCACGAACTTGTTTCAAACGAATGATTACTTTAGGATTAAATTTGAAAAACAGCGCCGTGCAAATGTCATCTGCCGGCATGTGTTGAGACTGGATCCTTTTGTCACATTTCTATATATTATTTACATTTTGAGCGACGTAACGCGTCGCTTAAACTATTTCTTAATTCTAAGTACATAGGTTAGTGCAGAAATATTAGTATATAACTACTTATTATGTTTAATGTTAAGTTTATGTATACCTACCATCAGATTTTGTGGCAATAAACGACTTTGATTCTTTCTTTCTTTAGCTAACATAGAGCAAACAAGACAAAATACCACTTCTACTTAGTTGACAAAAAAACAGCAGTAATTAAATAAGTCAGAAAATTTTAAGTTCTACACAAGCTACATATTCCAAATTTCAACTGATTCGGCTAGTAGGTTTCGAGTTATCTGGAAGACAAACATATTTAATTTTGCCTCGGAAAACTTATCTCGCTATTTCGGAAAATACTCGTATATAGGTAGGTACTTCTAATTTAAATAAAAACAATCCAACACTGCCAGTCAATTTTGTATTATGTTCCAAACTTTAGTTCATATGAGTAAATGATGAGTTTATTATGACATGTAGAACTTTTATTAGATATGCGAGTTTTCGAGGGGCAAATAAGGTTTGTTTTCATAGGTCAGCTTGATTTAAATAAAAAAGTGATAAACAAAAGTCTAAATCAAATTAATATCTTACGTTATACAATGTAAATGGAAGACCCGTTGTATTAATGCGTGGTCTCCATGTTTGTATTCGTCTTATATGCACTTGTTATTATGGTAAAATCCTAAGGAAAGCCATTTTAGGAAGACGAAAAGGGGTTGACTCATAATCATTATAATAAAAACATTAATTGATGGGTTTTATATTCGGTTTCCAAACCGTGGCGAAGAGTAGTGATGAGCAATTTGATTTTTGTAGCCTATTGAAATTGGTAACTCTGATATTCATCCGATGTGATTTTGCGATACACAAACTTTCATAGAACGAGGCAGTAATTGAATTCTAGTCTGCTAGCTGCAGCGGCCCAGTTGCCAATTAGTCTACATTTAAAGCTAACTTCTGACCCGAAAAAAAAGATAAAAATTTTGTTTCAAAAAACGGTTTTCAAAACTTGGCACCATATTTTAGTGCAACGCACAAATTGTAGCCAAGTGTTTTTTAAATTGTTTACTTTGAAATTTTAGGATAGCTCTATACTGCTCGTTAATTCAGTTATTCGACTGAATTCAGCTGTGGACGTGGCAGGACCATTCCCAGTGACAGGACATGGAAACAAGTACATCTTAGTAGTGATGCATTACTTATTAGGTCACCAGATAAAGTACATCAATTATTGCATAAGGAAAACTTACAAATGTAGCTTGGCTAGATGCCACCCTAATTATAGGCAACGACAGCATGCCTTGTTTGTGTTAAGTTACTATATTATATGTATATACATACTAGTCTAATATACTTATATATAAGTTGCATTAAATTATACGAGCTGTGACAAATATGCAGAAGAAGTTAGTCATGAAAAGTCAGTAAATTAAATTTTAATTATTAAATTGTTTTCAAAAGTATCTAGATTTAATATAGAAGAAAAACTTACTAGAACCACCATGGACCTGGACAATGGAATTACAGATAATGATAGTTTAATTGTCTACTTTGAGGTAGTATATTGATTATAATTATAAAATAGGATATAGGTAAAAATTATTGGACACTCCAGCTGGGAAGCGTTCATCATGTCAGCTCTTAGACGTCGATTGCTGGTTAATGCGTTCATGATAAGAGAGCAGACTTCTGAAATGTTCTGAATCTGAAAATCACTGATTTTGAAAATAAAATTATATTTAATCTAGAACCAGAAAAAATATTTTCTAATGGGGTGTAGATGACCAAAGCAAATAAAGGCTTTGGTTATCTACACCCCATTAGAAAAATATTTTTTCAGAACATTTCAGAAGTCTGCTCTCTTATCATGAACATATTAACCAGCATTCGACTTCTAAGAGCTGACATGATGAACGCTTTCTAGCTGGAGTATCTAATAAATTTTACCTACCTATATCGTGTTTTATATTTTAAAAACATCACAGTTTCATTAAAAATTCCTACAACTTCCCTTTGGCACAGTTCGCTTCTGTATTCTATTGTCCGTTCATTCGAGTGTTTGTTATGGTGCAGTTAAAGTACAAAACGGAGCCCGTGAGTGGGAATTTTTGAAGACGTACACGATCACATAAAGGTTGTGCTGGGGCCGAGCCAACCGGCCAATTGTTTTGCGTCGACGAGCCTTTTGTGGGTAGTTTGAGAACAAAAGTGTGGTTTGTTCGTTGTTGGGTCGCCAAATTAATTCTTAACTATTTCCAAATGGAATAGTGGAACGTAATGGTGCGTTTACACATTAAGTGGTGAAGCGAGTGTGTAAGGCGAGTATGTAAGACAAGTGCGTAAGGTGAAAGCGTAAGACGAGTGCGTAGGGCGAGTGCGTGGGGCGAGTGCGTGAGGCGAGTGCGTGGGGCGAGTGCGTGGGGCGAGTGCGTGGGGCGAGTGCGTGAGGCGAGTGCGTGGGGCGAGTGCGTGGGGCGAGTGCGTAGGGTACGGTGCAACGAAAAGGTTCTTTAGTTTTCCAATTAATTCCTTCGACATGTCGCGAGTACGTTGTCTTTTTAAACTATGTCACAAAACAGATTGTTGTATGGAAAATTATGTTATATTTAAAGAAATTAGGTCTGAAGGTGCTATATCTGTAATATTGACAGGATAGAGTCGGTAAAACAGTAAACAGAACGTGAGATTTATTCAAAACTTGGCAATATTCTTACTTGTATCCACAAGCAAAAATAGACTTTAAGACATACACTCTTATCATGTCAAACTAGATTGTCAACTGTGCTATGGGTATTAAATAAGGAATGGACGATTCACAAATATAATAATAATCCTACTAATATTATAAATGTGAAAGTTTGGATATTTGGATGTTTGTTACTCAATCACGCTTCAACCACTGGACGGATCGGGATGAAACTTGGCACACATATAGGTTTAGATCCTGGAATAGGATATAGGATAGATCCAAACATCCAAATGTCCAAATATCTAAATTTTCGCATTTATAATATTAGTAGGAAGTGGGATGGTTATGCCGTGTGGTTTCCGGTAGAGTACAATAGGACCACTCCAACTCTTCCCGTGGATGTCGTACAAGGCGACTAAGGGAATACATTATAAAACATCAATCAGGCCTCCCCAACCCGTCTGGCCAGCGCGGGGAATGTAGGCCAAATCCCCCGTCTGTCTCCCGCAGATGAGAGAGGGTTGTGCTCCTGCAGTGGAGACAAAAATAACTTGATGATGATGATGAGGATGGTTTGGTACTTATAATACCTATACATCTTTACATTATAGCTCAAGTCTGTGACAGGCTTAAAGGTGTTTCGTTATCAAATTAACGTGGTACGAAAAGCATGTACTCGTACATATTGCATTATTTTAACCCTTTCCACGGCGCGATACATACAAAATGCGATTTTATTTCTCAGTGCCTGTTAAATAGCAGTGCCCTCCTCGAAACTACGGTGGGACTGGTTGGGAGGGCAGGGTTACCAGTAGCTGTATTTTGGGCATTTTTTAGAGAATTTTCTTTGTGAAATGTTATTGAAACTGGTGAATAAATGAAACTGATGAATATATGAAACTGACAAATGAGTAAAAATAACAGATTAGAAAAATGACCTGACATACTCTAACTCAGTCTTCATGCATGTCTGAAGAGAATGTCGTAAATAACTAAATCGAAAGAGATGTGTCAGAAAAGTAAAATCATCGCAGTGAGGTCAGGTCACATAGTCGGTTTTACATGAAGAAGAAAAAAGACCGAAATCCTACAATTGAGCGGAATGCGGCTCTAATTATCCTTTATTAATATGATCTTACCTTCAAATATTCCTGCCCTCGAGGTAAGAACAAATACCTGTCGTCACGGAGCGCTTGATGGATGACTGGACATCGAGCGGGAGCGTAGGGCGCTGGCGGTCAGAAGCAAAATAATCGTCCGAAGGTTTACTTGTTGTACAGAACAGGTGAAAATCACCCTGTGTCAATCATTCTATATGAGCAGCCTATGGGTGAGATTCACGCAGAAGGTCTACAGCGCCCTACGAGTCCACTATAATAACGCCTTCATGATGCTGTTGACGGTTTCCACGTGATTATGCGCAAGAAAGAGACCTCGTTGATGCGCCGAGTATACGTCAGCGCTAGCAGCATCCTGAGGGTGGTCGAGGGTAAGTTCGAGTGTCCCATTGCTGGCCACTGGACGGCAGGGTTGGTGGGCTAGCACCTCTCAAGCATTTGTTATTTAGGTATTATTATTATTTTATTACTATTATATATATGTCGTAGGGTCCTGGTTCCGCCGAAAATGTGGGCTCCCAAATTGAGTTTAATGCCGTTACAAAGTTAACATGTTTACTGGCTTCAGTGACACTACATCAACAAGTAACGATTTTAGAAGGCAGACGATCCGTCAGCATTACGCCTGCGCACCGCACGCCTTTCCATCGAAGCCTGTCTCGGTTCTGCGCCTGCGCCAGTTATACCCGACGTTCCGTCAGCGCGTGCTCGCGACGATCGCCGAACAAAGCCGAACGGCGCGCCGAATACACACTGTGCCTCCAAATCAGCTCCTCTTTTATTATTTCGCCGACATATATTAATTTTTATATGTGACTTAATTCTGTTAATTATGTACCTTTGATGACTGAAATATATTTTATTCATTTATTTTAAAAATAGTACAAGGATTTTGTTTTTTTCCCGGACTGACCTAAGTCAGAGTATAAAACATTTTACCTGATTAGAAATAAGATTTCTTTTTATTATCTGTAATTGTATTTGAAAATATCTTTAGTGACCAGTTTTGCAGGGGTGCAACTAGATATTAAATTAAATAAAATCAGCGATATTAAAAGTACTATGTGGGCACAACTATGAACTACCATGAGCGTTCTGTTCACATACAAATGGGTTTCCATTTCTGTGGACATTACTGTAATTTATTTCTGACGACCTCCGTGGCGGAACGGGTAGCTCTCGGACTGCCACGCCGGAGGTTGCGGGTTCGATTCCCGCTAGGGGCAAATGTTCGTATGATGAATATGAATGTTTGTACCCAAGTCTTGGGTGTTTATATATTTATTTAAGTATGTATATCCGTTATCTAGTAACCATACCACAGGCTCTGCCAAGTTTGGGACTGGATAATTAGTGTGAATGTCTGAGATATTTATATTTATGTATTGTAATTTATACTTATTGTAATATATTTTTTTATTCCGATGGGTTTACGCTTGATTTCAATCACACCTGATGGTAAGTAACGATGAGGCCTAAGGTGGAGCGCGCTTTCCCAGAAGATACTCACTCTTCCTTTAAAAAGATCCAAGTTGTACTTGTCCGGAAATACCGAAGCTGGCTGGCTGGCATTTGTTTTGTATGTATTTTTTTATTTTCACTTTACAAAAGGGCTTACATGTCAGCATCATTACCACAGTATAATAATGAGTACTACATACAGTATTAGGGTATCAATCCTACCCGATATTTATATTAATACCAAAAAAAAATCTAACAAAATTTAATAAAAATTGCCTTCTGGTCACACTGGGTGGTTAATATTCCACGTTCCCTAAAGCAAGCTAGCAACGTGCTCCGACTTGTAACAGCTACTTGCCTATGCCATGTCTTTAATAGGCGCAATAAATTGAATATGTAGTTGTAAGGTACATTACCATGGCACTAAAATGAACTGTGCACGTGTTTTTAAAACTAGCTTGCAATTTTATTGGTCTTGTTCACGTGGTACGTGCAATAACTAGTTATTGGAGTAATAACGCTAAGAAGAAAAAAATTGAACATTTAGGGTTAAACTACATACAACCATTCGCTTTAAGGCGGTTGTATGACAGGCGCCGCAGTGCGCTTCGACGAAAAAGGAAAAAATTTAAACGAAAACTCGATGCGATCGCGCCCTACCGGATGCGGAGTTAAGCAATCGCGTGCGGACGTCCGCCGTCCGATGCGATCAGTATCCTTTACAAAACAAGCGCATAGACAAAATTGACTATTAGTGCATTTCAACCCTTAAGGTTCCGTACCTGAAGGGTCCAAATGTGCCCTATTCTATTACTGGGCCAACCATATCTAAATTATGAAAGTTTATTAAAATCAGATTTAAATTTTAAAAAGCACAATAATTTTTTTCTATCATTATGTTCAATTTTGCTAACAGGCAAGATAGCGAAATTTTAATAATTTCTATTGAGGCTATGTATTTAAAGACACAGTATTCATCAAATTTGTTTCATTCGTATTTAATTTCGTTAACGAAATCCTCCATGTGATACGAGCCCGACTCGCACTTAGCCCAATTATTGTGTAAATTCGTCGTCATTTTAAACACGTGGCTCTCAACCAGGTAACGATTTTGATTAGATGTGATGGTGATCATCAAGAGTATAGATGGAGAAGGTTCAAGATACCTAAGATAATAAAACACATAACTTATCAGACTATCCATTTGAACCTTAGAATACGAACTGACATCCCTGTACAAAAAATGTGTAGGCATTTTCCAATAAGTTATTATTACAAACTGCTGGGGAATATGGAACTGAAGCAATTAGAGACTTAGGTTGTTGCAAGAAGTTACTAATGAAGGTATGAAATAGTTGGTTTACACGTTTTTGGACGGTACGTCAATATAGATGTCATAGGGTGGCTCCCACAGCGAAAGTACATCTAACCGCTCATTTCGTCGTCTAACTCATGTCACGTGGGCTGTGTGGACGAACGTGTTAAGAGGAGGCATTAATATATGTCGCCGATTTCCAATAGTCTAGAGCGAACCGTACCACTACTAAAAATAATAGATTCTTGTAATTGATCGTATTTCTGACAGTTGCGCTGTTCTCTAATCTTTGAAACTTTGCTCGATAGAAAAAAAAATGCAAAAAAGCCACTAAAAATACTGCAATTTTCGATATAGAGCCTTAATAAGATCAGTTGCGCTTAAATTTTATAAAGAAGACGATTATGTTTATATATTAGAAATCTGTAAATGGCTAATGTTTAATTTATATTATACTGTATTATATATTATTGTAAACTAGCTGTAGGTTTCAGAATGAATAAATAAGATAAAAATACAATACTTAGGCGAAAACAAAATTGCTTTAAGTTCCCAGTATGTGACTTCTTGCAATAAGCCGACAATTACATCTTCAGTTACGACTCGTCTGTCGATACATTCCCGCCTCCTCACTATTCTCCCTCCTCAACTCCTCTGAGCTCGAGTTGCCGTGTGGTTCCCGGCTTAGAATAGGGCCACCCCAAATCTTCCCGTGGGTGTCGTCAAGGCGACTAAGGGATTGCACCAGGGATGGGCAGCAGCATTCTCCTGTGTATATTAAGATCATTACTGCGATCACCAATCCGTCTGCCAAGCGTGGTGATTATGACAAATCTCCTAATGGAAAGCCCATCAAACGAGGCATTCTATTGGGGAGGCTTATGTTCAGCAGTGGACGTATGTAGGCTGATGATGAACTCCTCTGAGCGAATATCAACGGAGGTACACTAACACATAACACCTACCAGTGATGGTAGGTGAGTCCCTGGAACTGATTCTACGCTACCTTGGGCCCCAGGTTAATTAAATTATAGAAGTAAAGAGGCGAAATAGGAAAGCAGGTCAGTGAGCTGCGACAGAGTAGTAGCAGGTCATCTGCCGATACAGTTGAAATTGAAATCATGAATTGTATGGATTGCAGTACATTTTGCAGCTAGATACTCATCATCATCAGCCGAAATACATTCACAGCTGAACATAAGCCTCCTCAATAGAATGCCACTTTTGATAGGCTGTCCATTGCTGATTTGGAGTATGGTTATGGCAGTAATAGAAGAACACTGATTCCCGTTCCTGGTGCCATCCTTTGCATTGAGAACACCCACTGGAATCACACGGAAAATTCGTAAAGTTAGATAATCGTTTTATTGTAACTCTATACCTTTACAGGCATACTTATACAAAACTTTACATTTATACCTCTTCTAATCCCCATCATCCCTCAGTATTTCTCATGTAGCAAGTACATCTGATAAAGTTACTAAAGTCTTGGTTTCAGAACCCATCTATCTTAATCCTTGTATACTGTGATCGGCGCGATTTTAAACTAAAATTCAGTACAGCATGATAAAGTTCTCAGTAAATGTAATTTGGGTATTCTAAGAATTCTACCTTGTTTTAAGTTGGATTTTAAGTTAAGTAAGATATTATAAGCATGTCCGCGGGGCACCGTAATTAAGTTAAACGAACTTCGCATGCAAAACAGGCAGCCTTTATCGTTTTCGGGTTAAAACATCTATTATACGACTTTATAAGGACTCCCCAGTGTTCTATAGGGGGTGATAAAGGGAGTATTTAGGGTTGAAATTGGGGGGTCACAAACTCCAGTGTAATGTAAATATTTATTATCATAAATTTGTTTGATTATTAATTTGTGTCACTGTAATTAATTTGTGTCACTTTTGTTTGTATTTGTTTTTCGTTCATCGGCATTTAATCATTAAATTGAATTAATTTTATTATTATGTTTGATATATATTTCACTCATAGTACCAATAGGGTTTGAAGGTATGTGTGCCATAATCCATGAGAGAGATAATTTTACATAAGTATATCCTATAATCTCTTTTCTATATAGCGTATCCAACTATCAGGGTCCCTTCTCTTTGGTAAAAAGTGTACTAGATTTTTTGATTTTATAATAACAGTATGCTGTTTTGACTAGGTTTGGTCAAATTTAAAATCATCATCATCAGCTTGTACACTGTTAGACATAGCTTACCTGAATGAGTCCAGAAAAATAAAAACAGCTTTGGTAAATACGCAATGTAAAGAATAATTTTCGTATTACTATGTTTGGGTTGCATATGTCTTGTAGAGGGGGTCATGTATTGCGTGATCCTCTCCTGGAGCCGCACCTGGGGCAGCCCCAATTTATGCTTAAAGTTAACTTAAATAACCATAGGAGCCATAATGGTTAAGCTCCAGCATAATTGTGTAGGCATATTAAAATTAAATTTTAATTAATAAGAGAGTTCAAAGAAAGGAGGAAGTTTAATTTAGGAATTTTAGTTAAGGTTGTCGCTCACGGGTTGAGTAACACTATATATGGCTGCAAAAGTCGAAAAAATGTTTTTAATTTTTCCTGAATATATTTATGTTGCTGTCGCCAGTGCAAATCGAACCTACCATCTCTGGCACTGGAGTCTTCTGACCAAACCAAACGAGGCGGTAGCTTGTTTCCGTGTTCTATTTTTTTACGAGAAATTCACATAACCCATATCAAAACTTATACTTTGTAAATAAGGATCCCTCGTCGCAAAACGTCACTAATATAGGTAACATTTTATCATAAAAATCTCAGAGGGTCACGACAGGCGACAGTGGAAGCGAAAAAGTGATAGGGCCCGTCCCCAAATGGAATCCATTAATCTGGGCCCACGGACATGGCTGTCGGCACAGACGCCAAGTTATCTCCAGCCATCTTAGTTTCTCGTACGTGATAGTTTCTTTGTTGTTTTTATTCTGTAAAAGCAAAATCTTTTAGTCTGCATCGCTGTTCGGCGTTGCCCACGGCTAGTAGGTAGGAACCTAGAATGTTCCAGGCCAAGATCAAAGATATACAAATCAACGGCTTAGGCAAGTGGAATATTTAGGGATTGGTCGTTGACGAGTTAGGAAATTGGACAAGTAAGGTGGAAGATGTGGTCATGAATTGAAGCGCATGTTTTGTTTTCTTTACTAACTCATCCACGACCAATTCCTAACTCATTCACGACCAATTCCTAACTCGTCCACGGCCAATTCTTAACTCGTCCAATTTCCTAACTAGTCCACATCCTAAGCTGTACACTTAGCAAAAATCAGAACTGTAGAACACGCATCAACCTATCTATTAATAAAATAGATATAGTTAACGATCCCATACATACCTAAATACCTATTACTTGAACTAACCTAACAATAAATTAATAATGGCCTTGAAATAAAATCGTCTAATTATCGTTTGTGATCGTCTAGTACAGAACCCTTTACATTGTTGTTTAATTTAATATATATGTTACGCAATCATAATTATCGTATCTAAATTAAGAAACAAAAACAATAAAAATACACTCACATAAAATAACATCAATATAAAAACACGATAAATGATAAAATCATGCGACTTATCTGAAACCAGTCCAGTCACAATGAATCTGGTAATTTTAATGTCCGCTTCATGCACCAGTCTCCTTAACGCTGCGGCTCTTCTTTCTTCGTGGTCACATATTAAACACTTTCATTTATTATTAAATAACACTTTTAATAATACAATATAATATTTAATGAAAATATATAAATGTACATATACACTTAATTCCTTAAGACAAGGAAAGGGACACATGCAAGCTGAAAAGGTGACCTAGCTCTAGAAAACCTTTGGAAGTTGACACTTAGGTCAATACCTAATTACTAATTAAAGATTTAGATTACCAAGACTCCCAGTCAGCACTATCATCTTGGGCCTCCCACAAAAACCGTTAGAAGATCCAACCTCGATCCCGGTTTTCATGCCAACAAATCCGTAGACACAACCTAAACACCCATAATCTAATTAGATTCAAACCATCACACTTCTTTCGATCAACAACTTTCATCAATCATATCTCTTTATTTGTAGATAATTTAGTAATAAGTAATTATTACCAATTGTAGTTAAAAGTCGTAGCTTGTAGAGATAAATTAATGATGGTTGAGCATCCAATTGTAGATGCATTTCGAAGTTATGATATTTCTTTCTTAAATCTAGATTTGTGTGTGTGTTATACCTTATTTTGTAGGAGTATTTAAATAACTCTTAACATGTGGAGCGTACTCTTATATCCATGGTTAACGACGTACGAAACTTAGGTTTGCTAAATTCCGCACGGAGCGCACTCTAGTTAAGCAGGATAAACGCAAGTTAGAATTATTCAAATGATATATTGGGTGTTTTTTAAATAGCTACTCTACGGAGCGAACTCGTTTACCCTTGCCTTAATAACGTTACGAAAACTGGCTTTCTTTATTTACTCTTCATTAACAATATATATATGTATGTGATCTGCATAGCCAAGTTTCCCCACGGAGCGAACTCTCAATTAAAGGAGGGTAAAAACGTAGATAAGCCATTCAAAACATAAGTTTGAAGACGCATGTTTTGTGTGTAGCGTGCCGAAGCATTTTTCAATATCATAATCAATTACGCATTTTGTAGAATTTTTCAACGTCATAACGTTGTTTGTGAAATCACAAATACATGTAAACCATGAATAAATATTGTTGCATGTAAATACAATTAAGTATTTGTTGCGTGCATTAAGCACGATATAAATATAGTTGCGTGTCAAAAACACGAGCTTGTGTGAAACACACAATGTATGAATGCCATCCAAAAGTTCATAGTTTATAAATAAACTGACAAACATATATTAATGTGCGTATCTAGTCCATATTCTGCCTTATTTAGTTCAATAGTTTCAAAGTATTTGGCAGACAGACTGTCCCACAATATGTATGTTTCAAAATCAGTTCGTCAGCTGGTCAAAATTAATACAAAACAGATGGACACTTGACTTATGTAGGTCAAAGAATGTCCTTTAATTTCTCAGTTGAATATAAACAAAAGAAGACTTGTTCCTTAATAAACTTGCAATGAAATAATTATTCATGTTTTAGTAAGATTTTTCAGATTCGTTTTGTCAGTCAAACAAGTTAAATCAAATTAGAGTCAGTCAGGTTATAAAGTATATCATTAAATAAATGGAGAACATTCTCACAATATGTAAACACACTCTAAACTATTCCGACCAAAACTAACTTTATAATAACTCTACCCAAAAACTAAACAAATTTGATGACTCGTTCTCTCCTGCTAAAAAGGGAAAAATGATAAAACAAAGAGTTAAAAATCCTAAAGTGATACAAAGTTTAGAGACTTTCAACGACGAAACTCAGCATTCTTCTTTGTAAGTAGATGTAATAATCCTCGCCCCTAAATTGTTAATTCGTGAACACCATAAATAAATTAGATATATATATAATAAAAAAAAATACTTTAAACACTTAAATACTTCTGTTACCAACACTGCATTTACAATTCTATTAATTCACTTCACTTGCACTATTTATTGTCACTCGCGGCGAATCTCTGTAATTGAAGTTATTAATACACATTTACTTGGGAACTAAAACTTAACAAAAACTCTCCTAATTTATTCAGAGATATGTTAGCGGTTCTGAAATCTTCGCGATTCAGACTTCTCCGTAATTTTCAACCGACGCTCTCACGGCCCGAGCCTAACTCTTCGCGACAGGAGTCAGACTCCTCCGTAACCGTTAACCGATTCCATCACGACCCAAACTCCAACTCTTCGCGACTAGAGTCAGACTCCTTCGTAATTGTCAACCGACGCTCTCACGACCCCAAGCCTCACTCCTCGCGACCCAAGCTTCAACTGCCCCCAAAATCAAAGAATTTTCAAAACAACTCAGCTCTCATCGATTCCCATGAAACGTTACCCCACTTCATAAGGCCATTATTCAAAGAATTTATTGGTTTTGTTACACTTTTGTTTTTACTGGTCTGAGAGACTTAAAGGTCATTTCACACCAAACGCTATACATGTTCGTCGCTTCGCATCGTTATTATATAAAAACACTCAATTTAAAACTTAGTTTTTATGAAAATTATTATTATAACAAATAATTAATTATCTCAATGAGATCATGGTGTAGATGAAACCGTTATATTCCCTAAAACATAATTTTATTTCGATAACCGTTCATAAAGATTCTATCTGTTCAACATAACTTAATGACCTGGTTATGAAATTAATATATTTCATATTTTTATTTTCGTATTGCTTAAAAATAAAGTTGTTTACTTTTCATACACAATATATAATATCAAATGTACTTTTAGTGTGAAAGTATCTTTATGGCTGCTTATAGAAAGTATTGGCGTCAAATATTTTTTCAGCATAGAAGTTAAGTTTCTTTAGTTTACTATTTCAAACATAAATATAATTATTTATTTGACACCGTCTCGGTTAAGATTTAGAAAACTTAACATTCCGTGCTTTTAGAAGTTTGCTAACGAATTAAATTTAACCACTAATATTTTGAACCTTATCTTATATTTGTTAAAATCGATAGACTTAAACATGAGTTGAATCTGGATTTTGTATTGGATCTTAAGTACATGAACGTTCTCAGAGTCGTTCCAGAACATTCCATGAAACTCAATAAATTAACTTTGAACGTAAATTTGTCCCACTTAAATAGAAAGAAATGGCTTTGATTTTAAAGAGCATGTTATTTAAACATTTGAAAGAGACGAAGATTATCTGCAAAATACAAATCAAATAGTTACACCCTTTGTACATACTTGTTTATATTGCTTTATTTATAAAACTATTGTTAATTCTATTTATAGACAGATAACACAGTTAAATATAGGTAAATGATATATATATTTACTGAAATCAAGTATATGTGAGTACAGACATCTTATACGACGGTTACAGATCGCCCCTTGATATCTGAGATTGTTGATATTTTTAAAAGGAAAATAGGAAAAATCGAGGACATCATAATATGAAACTAAAGAAAAAAAATAATTTATATAAAATCCCCTACCATAATTTACAAGACCGGTTGAGATAACTATCGAGTTATTTATCTTATTTTAAACGGGAAAGCAGCTTTTTATCAGTAATCGACTTGATTAATTATATTTCTTTATTTAAGTTTAAGTATTTAAAATAATACAGTTAGTTCACCTAATATTTACATATTAGTTGAATAATAATTCGACTTTTACCTTGGATGAGGATTGGTCTCAAACAATATTACATTATTAATTTATAGAGTAATTGAGAAAACATAATAATTTGAATTTATCTCTTATAAATTTAAACTAATATCTAAATGAATGATTACATGAACATGACACAAATTTCATAATCTTACTTAATTAAAACAAATAAAATGTCACGAAGTAAATTATATGTATAATAGAAAATAATATATATCTACTACAATACATATACATATACATACACACATACATATACATACATACATACATATACTACTGCAAATATATATATATTTAATAAAGCCTTATTTTTAAACATCTCTTAAGTTTTTTTTTTTTAACAAATTTGTAATGAAAATTAATAATAAGATTATATCTAAACAAACAAAAATTGAATAATAAAATTAAAAGAAACACAAAACTCAAAAAAAAATATATATATATATATATAAAAATTAATAAAAACCTTAATATTTTATATTGGTAATGAAATTTAAAATTAATTCTAAAGAAGCAAAAAAAAATTAAAGTGAAATAAACACAAAACTTATAAAAAAAAATGCATAATAAAAATAGTTCCCCCCCTTCCTGGGTTTTTTTTTTTTAATTTGGATTGATGCCAGGTTGTTTTCTATTTGTGTAGTAACGTTCTAAATTAAAAGCATTATGATTTCCCTTTACTTTTTTTGTTATCGGATCGACCAGGGTGTAGGTGTTATCATAAGGAATCGCACCTATTAAATATGGACCTTCATATTTTAAAAACAATTTAGCAGTCTCATGACGTATCGAGTCGGATTTTGGATGTGTCCTTAACTTTACCAGCTGCCCTATAGTATATTTGATTAAACGATGATTTTTATCGAATAATCGACTCCGTCTTCCAGCGCTTATCTTTAAATTTTCCAGCGCTCTTCTTCGTGCTTCTAATAAAGTTTCATTAGATCCCTCTATTGTTAATAGCCTATTTTCAATAGGTGAAATGTAATGCGTTCCATAAATCAAAAAGTTAGGGACATACCCATGACTTTGATGTATTGTACTATTATGACATTCTTCAATATCGTGAATTATATTTGTCCATTTCGAATGAGAATTATGACAATAAATTCGTAACATATTTCCTAACTCCCTATGAAAACGTTCCGTACTATTTGGTCTCGGGTTATATACTGAAGTATGTGTTACGAATATACCTAGATCTCCAAGACCTTCTCTCCATACTTTAGATCTAAATTGAGTTCCATGATCTGTTACAATACATTTCGGTTGAATGTAATTAATAAACCTCTTCACACATGCTAATACAGCAGAAGCAGTGCATTTTTTTATCGCATATAATTTGACATATTTAGAAAAAACGTCTTGTAATACAAATACATAGTGACAGCCAGATCTACCGGTAGGTAATGGTCCATATAGGTCAGCCATCACCTTTTCTCCTATTTCTTCTGCGATTACGGGCTTGCACGGCCCTACTGTATTACAATTGTTCACCTTTGCTAACTGACATTCGTGACATGTTCTTAACAAAGATTTTGTTCTAGTTTTAAGAGCCGGCCAAAAATATTTAGAGTTTAAAATTTTTATTATTTTATAACTACCAGAATGACCTAACTCTTTGTGATAATGCCAAATTATATCTTCAATTTTGGATTGTGGTATAACCAGTTTCTTTACGTTATCATTGATTACAACATATAATATACCGTTGTACAATTTATATTTCCCAGGTCCTCGTCTTACATAAATTTCAGATTCTGGTTGATCTATTAATTTGTTCATTATCTCACATAGTTCCTTATCTTTCATTTGATGTTGACAAATATTTTTCAAATAACTCTTCAATTCCTTTTTGTTTGTCGTTTCAAATACTGCAATCTCAGGTAATGTTATTTTATCTTCTTGTACTATTTTAGCATTATTTGAATAACGTGATATTATATCTGCGGGAATATTATCGCGTCCTTTTACGTATTCTACGTTGTAATCAAATTGATTTAAGTATACTAACCATCTTACCACTCTATTACAATGCATCTTCCATGTTTTCAAGAATGTCAAAGAGTGATGATCAGTTCTTATGACCACCTTTGCTCCTCTCAAATAACTTTCAAATTTCTTTAAACAATATATTATCGCCCACATCTCTTGTTCTGAAACTGTCCATCGTTTCTCCGCTTCAGTGAAACCTTTACTGCAAAAACTTATAACATGATGATTACCATCAGAATCCAATTGATACAAACATCCACCTAAAGCATAACCAGAACTATCTGTTTGTAAATAAAATGTCTTATTAGAATCCGGATATTTTAAAATTACAGCATCAAGAAACAAATCTTTTACATTATCAAACAAACGTTGTTGTTCCGGCCCCCATTTCCATTTTGTTCCCTTTTTTAACAATTCACACAAGGGTTTTGTAACATGTCCGTACTGATTGATAAACCTGCGATAGTAATTACAGAGACCAAGGAAAGCTCGTATATGCTTTACCTTCTTAGGTACAGGAAAGTCCTTTATAGCACTCACTTTGTCTTGATCCATTTCAATTCCCTTTGGTGAAATTATGTGGCCTAACATCTTTACTTTCTGCCGTAAAAACTGGCATTTGGCTAAATTACATGTTAATCCTGCTAACTCAAATCTCTCTAACACTCGATCTAGATGTTCCATATGTTCCTCTAAATTGCCACAACTATAACAGCATACGTCATCCAAATAATTAGAGCAGAATTCGCGCACTTCTTGCCCTAATATAATGTCCATAGCCCTAGAAAACCCTGATACTGAAGTTTTCAAACCTTGTGGTAAACGTAAATACACATAAGATTTGTTATTAAAAACAAACCCAGTATATTTCCTGCTACTTTCTTCTAATTTGATCTGAAAATACGCATTATTTAGATCTAATGTAGAAATGAATTTTATTCCATGAAACTGTTGCAATACTTCAGCAATTACTGGTGGTTTTTCCGTTTTCCCCTCTATACGTGTGTTAAGTTCACGTGCGTCTAATAAGATTCTAACTGACCCGTCCTTTTTAATTGTATAAGTTAAAGGACTTGCATATGGCGTAGCAGCACGCTGAATTATACCCAATTTTTCCAATTCGCTAAGTTTTTTTTCAACTTTTTCTCTATACGCAAAAGGTACAGGGTATGGATATTTTGTGAATGGTGTTTCATCTAACATTCTTATCTTGTGCTGATACAAATGCGTACAACCAGGGTTAGGTGAAAATACCTTTTTCCGTTTAATTAACACTTTAAGTAAAGCACTCTCTTCCTCTGGTTGTAAATTTAAAGATGCAACGTACTTTTCCAGCTCTTCTTCAGAAATTAAATTATTTGATTCCTTTTCTAAACATCCACACATGTCAGTTTCCTCATAACTTTTTTCACTACTATGGTTTATACCGGATTCATTTATGTTGATCTCCTCATTATTTCTTGCTCCTACTATTATCTTAGGATTTTCTCTACAATCAATAATAACTTTGTTGTCTTCTAACCAATTATATCCCAATATTAAGGGTCTTATTAAATTTTCAACTATTAAACATGGCGTGTTTATAATGTGAGTCCCAACGATTATGGGTATTAATACCAACCGATTAACTTGTGTAGATTTTTGTCCTATCGCTCCCTTTAATTTTATACTTGTGATAGGTACAACGGGAAATTCATTTTTCAAATTTAACTCCTCATAAATATCTTTAGATATTGCAGTCACTTGTGACCCAGTGTCAATTAAACATTGTATTAGTGTGTCGTTTATTTTAACGGTTATTTCAGGCAAGGTGGGTAAACCACTACCTATGCTAGTTTCTTCATATCCAGTTTCTTCAAAAATAGAAGAAAACCCTATATCCATTATTCGTTCTGTAATAGAACTCGTAACCTGATTCCTTTGACCTAAACTCCTAGCTGCACTTTCAACTACTTTGTCATTTGTTAAATTCAACGAACTTGAGTTATTACGTGTACACCCTAAACCGTTTTTATCTGTTTGACCGCAAGGCATTATAGGTTCTAATATATTATTACTTCCTTTACCTAAACATTGACCTGGCATCCATCCCATTCGTAACATCTGTTTAAGGCTTAAATTACAGGTATTGACTCGTTCCGCATCCGCCAAACTCCGAGTCGACAATTTAGCGGAATCTAGTTTTCCTTGCTGATTGTAGAATTTTCCCCATCTACAGTAGTCTTGGTACAATTTTCTGGGTTTTCTGCCTCCTTAAAATTTCGTCGGTATCCTTTTCTATACTGTTCTATAGCAGCTGTTCGAGCATTTCTAGGCCTTTCTTCCGTGATATTAATTACTTGGTTGCTCATTTTTTTGTTTAGTGGAATCTTCAGCAACAGACTCAACATTTTTAAGAAATTGGGATGCTGCCGCAGCTCCTTTAGTCCCCATAGTGACCCATAATCGTTTTATCTCCTGTGGAAAATGCATCATAATTTCATCCACAATTGCATCCTCATCAATATGACACGTGAGCCTTTTAGCGTCACAATACAATTCAGCGAAATAGTTCATCATCGATTTATTGTTAATATGAGGCACCCATTTTCCACTTCCCAATTTTCTCTTGACTTGATTTTGTGCTTCACGACCCCAATATTGATTTAAAAAATCAGATTTGAAGTCTTCCAGGTTTTTCCAAATTCCTGTATATATTCTGGACCAGTTTTTTGCATCACCTGTTAAGCAATCTAGTGCAGAATTTAAATCATTGCTTGGCAGTTTCAGTTTAACAAAATATTTTTGCAATTCTTCTAAAAAAGTTATTGGATTCATGCACTTCCCGTCAAACACTGGTTTAGTAGGCGATTGTACCATCATTATTCCATTTCCAGGATACGATGGCATAGGGGGGGGCATTATTGATGAAGTCATTTCCACACTTTCACTGCCATTCGATCTGGTGCGATTTTCCAAATCATCTAATCTCTCTATAACAGGGGCAATGGTTCTCGATATTACTTCTTCCATCTGAATTAAAATGTTCACATCAACATTCCCTGGCGCTTTACGCTTTCTTGAACCTTTATTTACTTGTTCCATATTTAAATGTTTTTATTTGTATTTTATTTAATTCACTGAACACCTTTTTTTTTTCACAATAATGTTAATAAATTTCAGTTCATTTAAAAAAAAACTAATGTCTTTATTATTAAATTTATTCATTCTGTAACAAAAAAATTGTTTGTTCTTTACTTTGTACTTATAGATATGTAGTTTAAAATATAAATAATATTAAAATTCTACTAAAAACTCGCAGAGTCACTAACAATACAAA
Source organism: Esperia sulphurella (assembly GCA_947086405.1). NCBI lineage: Eukaryota > Metazoa > Arthropoda > Insecta > Lepidoptera > Oecophoridae > Esperia > Esperia sulphurella. The sequence continues at coordinate 3,605,390 of OX352266.1, forward strand.
AAAAAACATATACCCGTTATTCGAACAAATAGGTCAACCGCCCGTTACACTTGACATCATGAATGGTTCAAAACAGATGTTTGTAATTTTTTTTTTTTACAAAATGGTTCGCGACAAAAATTCTGTTTTGGTCTTGACCCATATAACACAGCTGTTGTTTTAATAGGATCAATAACCGTTCCCCCTTTTTTTTCTGGTTTTCAAGAAATAGACAAAACATAACAATATAATTTTGAATTTTATGCATATAATTAAACGAAAACTTAAATATTAATAAAGAATATAAATAAATAAAGCGCGTGATTTATATTTTTAAAGATCATTTCGACTCTCTTTCAAATATATAAACAAAATTTAAAACGGAAGTTTGTAGTTACATTGCATTCAAAAATCAATGTTAAAGTCAAGTTAATTAAAGTCAATTTATCTAAACTTTTGAATATTTAGAAGTTACAATTTACAGTGTATAATTATATTTAGCAAACGTGAACTTCGTTTTTCATTATCTATTTGGTCTCAATAAAATGTAAAACTTCGTATTTAACGATTCCTAGCGATCAGTTGTACATAAAAAATCATGTCACATGTTTACAAATCTCAGCTCACTAAGATGTCAGTACTACCTCTGTGGTTCCAATTATTCCCGTCACGCGGCGTCTACGCATCCCTACGAACTTGTGACAAAAACGCCGCCTATTTGCAAACGACTGAAGTATCACCTAAACAAACGTACTTCGACCGTGTGGTATAATCCCTGTGCGTTACGTAACTTTGAACACATTTGATTACCCTCCGTCAGATGTCGCCAGTGAAATATGAACCAGTGAAATATGAACCCTCAAAACGCCATCTATCTGCACACGACTGAAGTATTACCTAAATCAACAAACGTATTCGACCGAGTATTGGAATCAAGCGCGTTACGCAACTTTGAACACAATTGATACCACCCTTCGTCAGATGGCGCCAGTTGTCATGGACCCTTATATTTTGATCTAAATAATATACTTTAATACTGACGTTAATGTGCTAATCAATTTTGTTAAGTAAAACAAATTTCTAGTATTTAATTATCATTATGAAATATATATATATTTTTTTAACATTAATTTACAAAATACTATTTATGCGACATTAAAAACTGTAAAGTGATTTGTTTCACTAATAGAAATGCAGTTAAAACATATTCTAGTATTTTAAATAGCTTTCGTTTATAATGAAATAAAACAGTAATATTTGCAAAGCTTAATAACAAAATGAAACACTAATAAAGTCAATAAATAGCAAATCACAAATATTTATATTTATGTTTCATATGACAATTGAGGCTTAACAATTAACAACTAGGCCAACAAAGCGTTCCTTTGGGAAAGGCCTACGTCCAACAGTGGACGTTTAGAAGCTAATTCAACAACAACGCGTCCCTTGTGACTTAAAAAAAATTATAACACGAACGAAACCAATAAATAGCCAAGCCTCACACGTTTGCAGGAATGTGGACAAAAAAAAGTGTTGCGTTGAGACGACACTTGAGATTGTTTCTAAATTCATATTTTTTAATTTTAGGCCCTGCAGATTAGTTTGTAGTGCAACCATATGTGAAGCTAAGGGTCGACGGTTCGAATCCTTCTCAGTAAAAACATTTGTTAAATCAGTATTTGTTGTTGTATTGTATCTAAATGTAACTAGTATTTATATGCTTATATCCACTGTCCGATACCCATAGTACAGGCTTTGCCTAATTTGGGTTTGGAATCATATGTTCGTGTGTATATATATATACTATGTATTATTATATTTATACTTTTAAATTGTATAGTTTTAAAATAAAAATATTTTTATGACGTACGAATGAATAGGTTGATATTACCTAACGATTTACCTACATTGTGTAATGTTTTTAAAGTTAGTTTAGAAGAAATATTAAAAAGTAGTAACCCAAATACTTTTTACACGTAACTGAATTAAATTAATCCAGTTTTTAATGACGTATCATCCTGACGTCACGGCACCACTGTAGAACACGCATCAACCTATCTATTAATAAAATAGATATAGTTAACGATCCCATACATACCTAAATACCTATTACTTGAACTAACCTAACAATAAATTAATAATGGCCTTGAAATAAAATCGTCTAATTATCGTTTGTGATCGTCTAGTACAGAACCCTTTACATTGTTGTTTAATTTAATATATATGTTACGCAATCATAATTATCGTATCTAAATTAAGAAACAAAAACAATAAAAATACACTCACATAAAATAACATCAATATAAAAACACGATAAATGATAAAATCATGCGACTTATCTGAAACCAGTCCAGTCACAATGAATCTGGTAATTTTAATGTCCGCTTCATGCACCAGTCTCCTTAACGCTGCGGCTCTTCTTTCTTCGTGGTCACATATTAAACACTTTCATTTATTATTAAATAACACTTTTAATAATACAATATAATATTTAATGAAAATATATAAATGTACATATACACTTAATTCCTTAAGACAAGGAAAGGGACACATGCAAGCTGAAAAGGTGACCTAGCTCTAGAAAACCTTTGGAAGTTGACACTTAGGTCAATACCTAATTACTAATTAAAGATTTAGATTACCAAGACTCCCAGTCAGCACTATCATCTTGGGCCTCCCACAAAAACCGTTAGAAGATCCAACCTCGATCCCGGTTTTCATGCCAACAAATCCGTAGACACAACCTAAACACCCATAATCTAATTAGATTCAAACCATCACACTTCTTTCGATCAACAACTTTCATCAATCATATCTCTTTATTTGTAGATAATTTAGTAATAAGTAATTATTACCAATTGTAGTTAAAAGTCGTAGCTTGTAGAGATAAATTAATGATGGTTGAGCATCCAATTGTAGATGCATTTCGAAGTTATGATATTTCTTTCTTAAATCTAGATTTGTGTGTGTGTTATACCTTATTTTGTAGGAGTATTTAAATAACTCTTAACATGTGGAGCGTACTCTTATATCCATGGTTAACGACGTACGAAACTTAGGTTTGCTAAATTCCGCACGGAGCGCACTCTAGTTAAGCAGGATAAACGCAAGTTAGAATTATTCAAATGATATATTGGGTGTTTTTTAAATAGCTACTCTACGGAGCGAACTCGTTTACCCTTGCCTTAATAACGTTACGAAAACTGGCTTTCTTTATTTACTCTTCATTAACAATATATATATGTATGTGATCTGCATAGCCAAGTTTCCCCACGGAGCGAACTCTCAATTAAAGGAGGGTAAAAACGTAGATAAGCCATTCAAAACATAAGTTTGAAGACGCATGTTTTGTGTGTAGCGTGCCGAAGCATTTTTCAATATCATAATCAATTACGCATTTTGTAGAATTTTTCAACGTCATAACGTTGTTTGTGAAATCACAAATACATGTAAACCATGAATAAATATTGTTGCATGTAAATACAATTAAGTATTTGTTGCGTGCATTAAGCACGATATAAATATAGTTGCGTGTCAAAAACACGAGCTTGTGTGAAACACACAATGTATGAATGCCATCCAAAAGTTCATAGTTTATAAATAAACTGACAAACATATATTAATGTGCGTATCTAGTCCATATTCTGCCTTATTTAGTTCAATAGTTTCAAAGTATTTGGCAGACAGACTGTCCCACAATATGTATGTTTCAAAATCAGTTCGTCAGCTGGTCAAAATTAATACAAAACAGATGGACACTTGACTTATGTAGGTCAAAGAATGTCCTTTAATTTCTCAGTTGAATATAAACAAAAGAAGACTTGTTCCTTAATAAACTTGCAATGAAATAATTATTCATGTTTTAGTAAGATTTTTCAGATTCGTTTTGTCAGTCAAACAAGTTAAATCAAATTAGAGTCAGTCAGGTTATAAAGTATATCATTAAATAAATGGAGAACATTCTCACAATATGTAAACACACTCTAAACTATTCCGACCAAAACTAACTTTATAATAACTCTACCCAAAAACTAAACAAATTTGATGACTCGTTCTCTCCTGCTAAAAAGGGAAAAATGATAAAACAAAGAGTTAAAAATCCTAAAGTGATACAAAGTTTAGAGACTTTCAACGACGAAACTCAGCATTGTTCTTTGTAAGTAGATGTAATAATCCTCGCCCCTAAATTGTTAATTCGTGAACACCATAAATAAATTAGATATATATATAATAAAAAAAATACTTTAAACACTTAAATACTTCTGTTACCAACACTGCATTTACAATTCTATTAATTCACTTCACTTGCACTATTTATTGTCACTCGCGGCGAATCTCTGTAATTGAAGTTATTAATACACATTTACTTGGGAACTAAAACTTAACAAAAACTCTCCTAATTTATTCAGAGATATGTTAGCGGTTCTGAAATCTTCGCGATTCAGACTTCTCCGTAATTTTCAACCGACGCTCTCACGGCCCGAGCCTAACTCTTCGCGACAGGAGTCAGACTCCTCCGTAACCGTTAACCGATTCCATCACGACCCAAACTCCAACTCTTCGCGACTAGAGTCAGACTCCTTCGTAATTGTCAACCGACGCTCTCACGACCCCAAGCCTCACTCCTCGCGACCCAAGCTTCAACTGCCCCCAAAATCAAAGAATTTTCAAAACAACTCAGCTCTCATCGATTCCCATGAAACGTTACCCCACTTCATAAGGCCATTATTCAAAGAATTTATTGGTTTTGTTACACTTTTGTTTTTACTGGTCTGAGAGACTTAAAGGTCATTTCACACCAAACGCTATACATGTTCGTCGCTTCGCATCGTTATTATATAAAAACACTCAATTTAAAACTTAGTTTTTATGAAAATTATTATTATAACAAATAATTAATTATCTCAATGAGATCATGGTGTAGATGAAACCGTTATATTCCCTAAAACATAATTTTATTTCGATAACCGTTCATAAAGATTCTATCTGTTCAACATAACTTAATGACCTGGTTATGAAATTAATATATTTCATATTTTTATTTTCGTATTGCTTAAAAATAAAGTTGTTTACTTTTCATACACAATATATAATATCAAATGTACTTTTAGTGTGAAAGTATCTTTATGGCTGCTTATAGAAAGTATTGGCGTCAAATATTTTTTCAGCATAGAAGTTAAGTTTCTTTAGTTTACTATTTCAAACATAAATATAATTATTTATTTGACACCGTCTCGGTTAAGATTTAGAAAACTTAACATTCCGTGCTTTTAGAAGTTTGCTAACGAATTAAATTTAACCACTAATATTTTGAACCTTATCTTATATTTGTTAAAATCGATAGACTTAAACATGAGTTGAATCTGGATTTTGTATTGGATCTTAAGTACATGAACGTTCTCAGAGTCGTTCCAGAACATTCCATGAAACTCAATAAATTAACTTTGAACGTAAATTTGTCCCACTTAAATAGAAAGAAATGGCTTTGATTTTAAAGAGCATGTTATTTAAACATTTGAAAGAGACGAAGATTATCTGCAAAATACAAATCAAATAGTTACACCCTTTGTACATACTTGTTTATATTGCTTTATTTATAAAACTATTGTTAATTCTATTTATAGACAGATAACACAGTTAAATATAGGTAAATGATATATATATTTACTGAAATCAAGTATATGTGAGTACAGACGTCTTATACGACGGTTACAGAACCCCTCCTTTTGTTTTGTGTAGAAGTCAGTTAATAGATGAACATGAAGCCATCTTGAGCGAAAATTTAAGATGTCTCAAGATTCTTGAGTCATCTTCCTCGCTCCCGTTCAGTGTCTTTTATTTATAGCAGTATCAAAAGATGTCTGATAGTGATGTCAATCATATTATACTGTTGACAGATACTCAGTACAGATAATGAATTGAAATGATTTAATTCCCAGATTTTCATTCAATGACAAGCCTAAATTAAATTAAAATGACTTGAGTAAATGTAATATAAAATTTAATTACGAAATAATCGTCATTCAGACCTGATTGCCTTACAGATTAAAATACAATAAACCTCGCTTTTCATTAAGCAATCTGACATCAATATAAAAGGCAATGAGATGGCAATGTAAGGATTCATCGCTTTATTCTGAAAATTATTGACAGACCAATAAATTATCTAAAGCCAGAGAAACTTGTGGCTTCGTGCAATTAATTTGGATCTCAAAAGGATCTTTTAAGCTATCAACAACTGTTTGAATCCGTTAGTAATGAATGTAATGAAGTAAGATGTCTTTTTATGTTAAAATCTTAAATGTCAGATATAATCTTTTTCATATAGAATTTAATAGTACTTAGTACAAATTAATAAAAGTACTTAGAGAGATACATTTTTAAGCACTGAAGTGCTATTTGCTATACTTAAATATCATGCATCATTGTCATCAGCCGAAATACGTTCACTGCTGAACATAAGCCTCCCAAATAGAATCCATTAAGGGACATCCATTGAAGGATTTGCAATAATTACCATGCTTGGCAGGTGGATTGGTGATGTATGGTTCCCGGCTTTGGATAGGGCCCAATCTTCCTGTGGGTGTCGTCAAGGTGATTAAGGGATTGCACCAGGGACGAGCAGCAGCGCTCTGTTGTGGCAGTGGACGTGCCACATCAGTTGGCGCAGATGAGTTCTCAGGTCGGCCCTCGCAGCACCCTGACCAGACGACCAGATGGACCGACGACCTAAAGAAGATGACCGGAAGTGGCTGGATGCAGAGGGAGGACCGGGTGTGGTGGCGTTCGTTGGGGAAGGCCTATGTCCAGCAGCGGACGTTTAAGGGCTGCTATGATGATACAAAACCATACGGCTTTTTAATTTGATCGAATTATAGATTTTGACTGCTAACTTCACATTATTAGCAAGCAAATTATTTGGTTGCTTCTTTAGGATGCTAACTTCACTTCGGTCTTCTTATCCATGTTGTCCTTTCTCTTGAAATTGTGAATAATTTCTAACGAACGAATAAATGCATGTAAGAATGAAAAGTATTTATTTCGAAAAACGATGATCCGTAATTTAACTAAATTAAATTTTTTTTATTATTTTTGAAGAGCACCTCCACTTAATAACATTTGAAGGAGGCAAACTGAGTTCTAGGCATTTATGGAAAGTGATTTTCATACATTGACTTCAGGCATTTTTGACGACCTCCGTGGCGGAACGGGTAGCTTTCGGACTGTGCGCTAGGGGCAAATGTTCGTATGATGAATATGAATGTTTGTATCCAAGTCTTGGATGTTTATATATTTATTTAAGTATGTGTATCCGTTATCCAGTAACCATAGCACAGGCTCTGCCTAGTTTGGGACTGGATAATTGGTGTGAATGTCTGACATATTTATTACTATTATTTTGCTTTTCACGAGACACGCTGATGAGAAAATCTTTCGACTCTCCATTTAATAAACAATAGGTACAAAACCAAAACTATTCCTATTCAAATAAACACGACGGTCGCTATAAAATTTAAACCCGTCCCGCAATTTCGCTCAAATGAACACGCCAGGCGTTGGAGGAGCTTGTAATATCCGGCTCGAAACGGATTGTAGAGCCGAGACACGCTGGTTTACACAACAGCGGGATAAAACACAGCACGTAGGATATTACGACAATCTCTAGCATGTTTTTTTAAAGTTGTGTGTATTGCTTCATGTCACTTGGAAGAAAGAAAGAAAGAAGAAAGAAAAAATATTTATTCACTAACATATTAATAATAATAATATAATAATAATAATAAAATGTCAGACATTCACACCAATTATCCAGTCTCAAATTAGGCGGAGCCTGTGTTATGGTTACTAGATAACGGATAGACATACTTAAATAAATATATAAACATCCAAGACTTGGGTACAAACATTCATATTCATCATACGGACATTTGCCCTTAGCGGGATTCGAACCCGCAACCTCCGGCGTGGCAGTCCGAGAACTACCCGTTCCGCCACGGAGGTCGTCATTATAAACACAATTATCATTATTATACAAATTATTAAATAAATTACATTAAATTATTACATTATCTTAAAATTAAGGGATGGACGATGTTGTACAAGTGAGAGATCCCCAACTCAGCGAAGTGCTGCACCCGAAAGGTGCAGCGCTGGTTTTCTGCTGGGGCCTGGGCTGGGGTGTCACAGAGTGTTGAGTAGGTCTGTGGATAGTTGGACGTCTGTATAGTTGAACATTAGGCTCACAAATTAATTATTCACGCTTTCAAGAGGAAAGAACTATACGGATAAGAAGACCTTTGTGAAATGTGGCTTGCTAAAGATGTGAAGTTAGCAGCCAAAATCTATAAACCGATCAATTTAAAAAACCGTATGATTTTGTATCATCATCTCAGCCCTTAAACGTCCACTGCTGGACATAGGCCTTCAACATTGAACGCTACCCAACCTGGTTCACCGCCTTCCGCATCAAACCCCATCCACATGCACACACACACCCTACACCTACCGAACCACCCATCCACCACCCCCACACTCAAACACACACACACACACACACATGCGCGCGCATATACGCGCGCTCGAAATTTAATATAATTATGTTAATTGTTCATATATATATATCTTATGTGAAAACCTGTTAATAGCCACACTTTTAATGTTATAATAAACCTTGTACCTACCTAATACTGTTATGCTGTTGGTTTTCCTAAATAAAATAAAATAAAAATAAAAACCGCTTCCGACCACCTTCTTCTTCGGGTCGTCGGTCCACTGGAGGCTGTGCCGATCCGCGGTCTAGACTCCAGAACTCGTTTGCCCCAACGGCCGTCGGTTCTGCGACAGATGTGGTCCGCCCACTGCAACTTCAGGTTGCTAATCCTATCGGCCATGTCGGTCACCTTCGTTCTTCATCAGATCCCTTCATTATAAATCATAGTTTCAAATATATGTGAGTGTGTGTGTGTGTGTGTGTGTTTATTTAGTACAAGAATTTAAAATAATTCTATCATGTTCAGTTACTTATTTTAAGTCGCCCTGGTTGGTTTTGTTCCGAATATATTCAATGTATAGACTTTTTGCCGTGTGCTTCTTTCCGGTAGAGTAGAATAGGACCACTCTAACTCTTCCCGTGGATGTCGTACAAGGCGACTAAGGGAATACATTATAAAACATCAATCAGGCCTCCCCAACCCGTCTGGCCAGCGCGGGGAGTGTAGGCCAAATCCTCCGCCTTTCTCCGGCAGATGAGAGAGGGTTGAGCTCCTGCAGTGGACACAAAAATAACCCGATGATGATGATAGACTTTTTGCCTTTACGATTTTATTATATGTATAGATGTTCTGCCGTGGGCAGCCCCGCTGAACCGAAGCTAGTATGAAAATAAATGTTTTCAATGAAATGAACCGCCGAGATTTTCAACGGTTATAAATTGCCAAACGATGAAAAGCGAAGTGCATGGTAGATTGCCTCGCATTTTTCACTCGTAATAGTATATTAGAAAATTATTCACCGACAATAGTAGCCCGACCCTTTGGCCCCAGTGTCAGCAGATTAATGGCCTTGTCTTTCCATTTTTGGGGTTCCGTGAAGTTTATGTAATAATAAAAATAAATATTTCAGACATTCACACCAATTATCCAGTCCCAAACTAGGCAGAGCCTGTGATATGGTTACTAGATAACGGATAGACATACTTAAATAAATATATAAACATCCAAGACTTGGGTACAAACATTCATATTCATCATACGAACATTTACCCCTAGCGGGATTCGAACCCGCAACAGTATAGATAGAGAGTACTAAATATTACTGTAAGTATACGTAAGTTTTACCAAAATCTCGTTGTCTTAGATTTGGTAAATAAAAAAGAGTTCGGCCCAAAGTAAATATGTGTCAAGTCAATAACTCCCTTGTTTTACATATGTAATCAATAATTTACTTTTGTTTCCTATAAAAACGTTTCTTACACCAGTAAAAAGACCAGTAGATTGCGCGAAAGGAAAGGATATAATTACTGAACTAGAACTAAATATCCGGAATCCTCAGTACCTCAGTATCTAAGCGGGCGTATTTCTATCATTCGTATTCCTTGACATTTGCTTTGTGAAACTGTTATCTGTGGATTAGGAGCCTTGGTCTAGCATGCTTTGCGTTCCTGGTTGAAGTTTGTCATATTTTAGACACTCTAAAGCTATTCTGGTCACTAGTTTAACTTCTATTTTACTGGACTAATCAAAATCAAATCAAAATATTTTTATTGTTTTAACAGTATTATACAATAGATATAACGGGCTGGGACTTCTTTTTAAGCGTAAATGCCTGTGTTGAGAAGCCCCGCTCTTCCTAATTTTAATACATACAATTACTCTTAAAGATATTAAAATAATTTAAGCGATAATTAAGATTAATTAATGTGAATCCGCCAAAATACATGTTGTGCATGTGTGTGTGTGTGTGTGGTGTGTGTGTGTGTGTGGGGGGGGGGGGTGCGGTGTGTGTGCGTGTATGTGTGTGTGTAATAATAAGAATGTACTTTTTCGTACTTACGTGTTTTATTTACTACTATTTAATATATATTTTTGGTACTTAATTGTTAGTAGCTTTAGACTATTCAGATATTTAATAATAATAATAAATATTTCATGTATACATACACTTATCTACATACCAAATTAGGATTTTCTCCTGTACGATGAAACTTAGACCAGGATTCACAAATAAGACATCCAGACCAACTTGTACAAAGTAGTCTGTCCCCAGTAGGAATTGAACCCACGTCCTCTAGTCCTTGAGTCAAAAGACTAATCCACTAGGCCAACGAGGCAGTCGACATTGGTAATGTTCTTTGTCACACTCAGTTGGGCTTATATTGTTTAATTTTGTATTAGTAGTTGTTTATAATTATAGTACCACTTCCATTATTTAAATTTAAACATATGAGCCATTTTAGGGTTTTCTAACATAATAATATTCACCATACTCAGCATCATCATATACGTCCTGCTGGACAGACAATATTCCCGAATGAACGCCACCACACGCGGTCGCCCGCCCTCCGCATTCAGCCGCTTCCGGCCGTCTTCAGGTCGTTGTCGGTGCCTCTGGAGGGAAGCGGGGGGTCCCAATCTGTGAAATACAAATAGGTACTCAACTTTAAACGCAAATTAGATTTGCAGCTGGGGCTAGTGACTGGTCGGTCTTAGGTTTAAATTCAACTCAGTTTCCATTATAGAAAGTCCACTTTTAGCATTATTCACCTGGGGTGTTTGGGGGACCGGGCTAACCAGACACGAAGCCTGATTTCTAGGTGCCTCAAGCCTCCGCCCCCGGGGGACAAGGGGAGTGTGAAAGTGAAAAAATGAAAACGGACATCGTAACGCTTCGGCTGCGTCACAACAAACACTTATTGAGTGAATTTACTTTACACAATGTGATGGATTGCTAATAATTTCATTTCAGTGACTTGTAACTATCGTATCATTTTTTTTTTTTTTTTTTGGGGTTAGCTTTACTTTATCGCCGCTATTACTATCGTATCATTTATAGCCTACTAGCTATTGCCCGCGACTTCGTGCGCGTGGACAACTTAAAATCACAAATTATTATGTTTTCCCGTAGGAACAGGCTATTTTTTCGCGATAAAAACTATCCTATGTCCTATTCCAGGACCTAATCTATATGTGTACCAAGTTTCATCACGATTCGTAAAGTGGTTAAAGCGTGAAAGAGTAACAAACGCTTTATTACCAATAAACATACATACATTCATACATACATACATTCTTACATACAAACAAACACACACACACACACCTACATACATACATACATACATACATACATACATACATACATACATACATACATACATACATACATACATACATACATACATACATACTTGCTTCTTTTTTCCACTGTGAAGTCTAGCATGGATGATCAGTCCTGGAAAAAATAAAATTTGGACATAATGCGATTTGGGCAAAGGCGATTAGTTCGTTTGGACAAAGTGCGACTTGGAAATTGTGCTGTAAATCCAGAAAATCTTAGACTAGACTACGGCATAGCTTACTATATATCTATTTACAGTATGTATATTTGTCGTGTACATGTTTGATGTTACGCGTCCGATCCATTAATCTACGGACGTGGCTGGTCCTCTAATGCAAATGATGACCGGCCACTCGCCACGGCCCGCACCCACTTCGCAGTTGATCCCAGTAGTGCAGCCAGAATTGTGGTTAGGGGGTCCAATCAGCTCTTTTTAAGGGGTCCAATCATTTATATGTTACATGCAAAGACGTCGTATCACGGCGTACAATAACAAAGCCAAAACATGGCACGTTTATTGAAATTCAATTATTTTACTACGTTCTTTACACTTTTTCGTTTGTTATTTTGTTTTTACGTCGGTAGGGTACTATTAGTGACACAATTCAGCATCCTTACAGTTTTGCGATCAAAACAAAACTAAGAAAAAAGTGTGCTTACATCGCCATTAAGCACACTTTTGCCGTCCCATTAACAGCGTACCGATGCAAGGTCCTTGGCATGAAATGTAATTGGTTAGATTTATGGGCCGATAACTAAAATCCTATTTGTAGTTTCCTCTAACTACAAATAGGTATCTAGTTTTTGTCGTTACCTAAGCCAAACAGAGAGCTATAAGTGCGTGAAAAGTACTCTGTGACTATGTTAGAATGCCTTGTGTTCCTGCAACCACACTGACTTTCCTACCCTTCAAATGGAACACAACAACGACCTCCGTTGCGGAACGGGTAGCTCTCGGACTGTCACGCCGGAGGTTGCGGGTTCGTATTCCGCTAGGGGCAAATGTTCGTAGATGAATATGAATGTTTGTACCCAAGTCTTGGATGTTTATGTATTTATATAAGTATGTGTATCCGTTATCTAGTAACCATAGCACAGGCTCTGCCTAGTTTGGGACTGGATAATTGGTGTGAATATCTGACATATTTATTATTATTTATTAACACTGCTTGCGTTGTTGTTTGGCGACAAAATGAAGTGAAAGGGTGGTATCTATCCAATCGGTTGTTGTACTAGAATCCTGGGATCCTGTATCGTGTGTACGTAGACGATTTCTCTGCCATCCTTCGTGCACGGTGTGTGTGTGCCGCCATGTTACGTGGGAGGTGCGCTCTATCCGCAACAGCCTTCTGGCCACGTAACAGTTTCACAGCTTAATTGTTTAATTCGTATTTGAGATACCCGCCGCCGGAGAGACAGACAAAAACCCTTCGCTAAGGGCTAAATTCGTTTTGACATTTGTATGATACTTTCAATATTTTCAAGAATAATAATAGCACAGTGACAAGCTACGGGGGCAAATGCCCCCTGCAGCCCCCAAATGGCACCCCTAGTTGATCTTGTGCCTTTTCGATTTATTCAAACACCCAAATGATGTATTTAGCCGTTTTGACAGCGTCCCTTCCCTTGTTTCTCCATTTGAGTGTGCGCCCGTAGTTTGAAATTCAGGGGCCGTTCGTGTTATATTTCATCGTTATGGTCTAAATCTAATATATATATATGTACAGTGGGAGGTCGAGTGGAAGGATCGTCGGAGATGTGACGTTTATTTAACAATGACACTTATATCCTGCTGCACAGTACTGCAATTAGAAGTATGACGTTCCTCACTGCACCTCAGACCCCGGAGCCCGTCAAAGTTCATTCGGACCTATCACTGCCGCCTCAGTTCTGAATCACTCTTTTTTAGTTAGGTTAAGGAATAATGTGTCATATTTCAAATGCTATAAAGGCTATTCATCAGTGGTCCTTCAGTGCAGTGTCAGTTCAGTTTCAAATCTAAGAAACTTCTTAAAATATACCTTTTATTGGATCAGGAACTAAATTAGAATGATTTCGTTTTTCATATTTTTGGCACATCTAAAAACAATGAGACGGAACGAATCCGATACTGTGTTTCCACTAATTACTGCGAAAGAACCTTAATTCGGTCCTCCTCCAACACACCTTTGTCTAACAAGACATATTACAACATTATCGTGGGTTTTCAGGATGGAAGATCAAATAGGATACGCTCAAGCAGTCTGTCAGGCTGTCTGTCTGTTCGTCGGATAACTCCAAACTACTGAAGGTGGAATTTAGAACATTATGTGCAAAATTTCCTGACGATCGGAAACTTGAGGAATAATTGTACTTTGAGGGATATTTAATGGCAATAAAAAATATATTGATGAAACACACGTGTAAAACGTACACTTTGCAGTTTTTTAATTAAGACTTTAAGACGACTCGGCCACTCGTTACCTCTAGTGCGCCGCAACGAGCAAGGCGAGCGCGGGGCGAGGTAGCTCACAGATCGGTCGGAGCGCAATAATAACAACTCGTTCTCCCAATTTCGACTTACTTAGTGGACTAGTCGTACCTACCCGCTATTTTATTTTAACAATTAATAGTCATGCAATAAGTGACCTTGGACAAGAATAAGTTCACACCATATCCTCTTCAATGATTTATATGAACACATTGCCTAAAAGATTTATGTAATATTTAAGTAATAAACATTGAAAGGTGATCAGCCGGATAAAGTGAAATTAGTAATAGATAGGAATGTGTAACTGTGTGTGTAATTGTTACTACTGTTTATTAATGTTAATGACGAATAAAGAATTTTGAAAAATCAAATCAAAATCAATTAAGACTTTACTTTGCCACTAACAGATCAAGACTTAACCATTAGCACTGCATATTATACAATTTAACCTATTTTTAATATTTCTGTAATACATAATATTGTATTCTGTAGTCTTTGGAATAAAAGTCTGTAGTTCTCACGACACTGTTTCTTTTATTCTCACTTTCTTATATATCTGCTACCTTCAAACATCAAAATCCCAATAATCGACTGTCTCGCACCAACAAATAACTCCCGGCCTCATATTAGTCAAATCAGCAATCCATATCCGCTGTTACCGTATGAGACGGCCTGTAATCGGCGATGATGGAGCATACAACTTCCGTCATTGCTGATACTCTTATTTTTAACATTTCTATTAACTGCGTTTATAAACAAAATTAAAGTACTTAATTAATATTATTATTAAACATTGGAAGTAATAAATCAGTAACATTATTCTCATCAAATGCAAAATGATTCTTACAATTCTTATTTTACTTTACTTATAAAAAGTCACTGCGATTTTTTTTTTATTACTCGAAATATCTCTTTTATAAGTACAAGCCCGGATTTGAATCCTCGGCATCATGAAGGTGAGGTATATACCTAAATAACTGGGCTACCATCATAATTCGTAGTATATAATTTGAGCCAACATAAAATACCACATTCTTCCCATCAGCCGCGCGAAATATCTGCCAAGGGAATAAATAACTTCAAGAGTACGAGGTTTCTTCCCGGGAAATCATTTAATAACTGCCACCTGCCAGGCCAGCAGGCCGTTCATTTTATTGCCTATCATTTCCCGGGGCGACCTAATTTCTCCCCCCTTTTCCCGTAACGTGCCGCCATCGACTTGAGAGATGTACTCGCGTTAGCAACTTCTGAGGGATTTAAAAGGACTTTTGTCGAATATGCCGTCTATCATGATTCCATGAGCCTTCGATCCAAAGTCAAGAGTTGGTAATTTTTTTTACAGACATAATTGACAAAGTGGCAGACAGCCCCAACGGAAAGATATTAAGTGGCTTCTGATGTCGATACATCACCATAATATCAGCCCTAAGACGGCCACTGCTGGACATAGGTCCTCCGCCCTCCGTATCTAGTCCCTTCCTGCCACCTTTTATAGGCCGACAATCTTTTTTCAATACACAATACAATACACTTTATTGCACAAACAAATACAGTTACACGTTATAAAAGTTACAAATAGTACAATTTAGGCGGTCTTATTGCTTTAAGCGATTTCTTTCAGACAACCTTTTGCACCGGTGGCGTTTGTCCCTGAATGTCACCAGTCCATAGCATTAGCATAGAATTCTTACAATACAATACAATACACTTTATTGCACAAACAAATACTGTGACACGTTATAAAAAGTTACAAATAGTACAATTTAGGCGGTCTTATCGCTTTAAGCGATTTCTTCCAGACAACCCTTCCTTTTTTTACTTAATAATATTAGCATAAGAAATCTAGGTAGTTTTGTTTATACCGCCGTTGTTAGATAGTATTAATGATTTGTTGCGGTATTATTTATAATTTAGAGCCATAAACTATGGATTTAATTTAGTTTTTTTTTATCATAATGCAATCTGTTGTCTTCCATTTTCATCAGGTCAAAAAAATTCATAAGGTCAAAAATAAGGATTTGATTATTTTTCTTATAATTATAAGATTTTGGAACTGGGACATTGGTATTTTACACGTTGTTGTGTTATACAAAACAGTTTCGTCTTATCTTGTTTCTACCAGGCTGCACACCATGCCGATAACATTGCTTCTCCGCCTTTCTCTTTTATCGTAAACAACTCATATAGGAAGTCTTTGTAGTAAATATATTTCATTAAATTATCTGCGCTTCGTTTTCAAGCATTTTCGACTTTGGAGCGGAGCGTATATCGTTAAATTCAATTAAGTCTTACAGTTCAACCAAGTCATAAGCATTTAGCGGGAGTAATGAAACTAAACGAAAAGTAAACTTGGAACTTCATATAAGGTAATTTTTTTACAGACTATCAATTACCACGCAATTTAAAAAAATTTCCTGCCTTAAATTAATTTTTTAACAATATTTAGAGATACAGCTAGCCAAACACAGATCTACGTTCTTTAATTCATCATAATAAAGTTCTATGTTCAAGTTTTAGGTGGCGGTAATTATAAAAGTTACCCACAGAACAGGGAATCCTAGTTCTGGACCCAGGCTACTGCTTGTAATAATATATCTACATAGATATGTCTAGTATAGGACGTAAATATGTCTAATATAAGGACGCAAATGTTCTTGAATCAATAAAGTTATTTGTATTTGTAATTATACCGTACTCGTTTAGACCACACGAGAAGGTGGGGTCTCGCATGCCCCTGTAACATAAATCGAACCCCGTTAAATCAGGCCCGGGTATTCCCGCGCGGTCATACCTTCGCTTTAAAATTTACTTAAGGAAACATCGGCAACTGATCAAATTAAATATATGGGATGCAGTTGAGCGGTCGGAATGAGAAAGGTCCAGTTACAGATATTGAAACTATACTAGGAGGAACCAAATACATTAATAATTATAATGTGTTATCTATAAAACTAAATAAAATAAAAATGTTATAATAAAACTGTAACTGGTCTATGCCTGTACATGAGAGATATAAAAAAAATGTAAGAGGGGTCTTCATAGGGCCAATAGAAGCTAAAACATTTTTTTTTTAGAAATTTTGTCTGTCTGTCTGTCTGTATGTATGTTTGTTACCGCATCACGAACAAGAACTACTGAATGAAATTTTATGCAGTTTTCACAGTTGTCTTGCTGGTGGTCTAACTTAAAATCTGGTGAATGTTTCATCTTGATACGCCACTTAGAACCTGAGATATTAATAAAGTAAATTTTTCTAGAAGCCATTATATCGGATGATAATAAAACGACTGTTAATATTTCTTCCAGTAACTCAGTATCATATTTAGAAATCATTTATGAAAAAAAACATTTCATTTTTACGAAAATGTTGATAAAAAAAATCCAATTTTTCTCGAACGTACGAGTATGTTCATCGTATGGGCGAGGTCCGAGGAGGTGTGAACGTCATGTTACTAAAAGTCTAAATTTATAGCCATTATGAAACTACACAGTATCAGACAGGACTAGCCCGTGATTGGGTCGGTGGGTCGTAAAAGGCGAACGATGTTGACCCGCAGTAACTACTGGTTAAACTACAGTTAACTCGTGTTAACTGCCTGGGAGACAGTAAACCTATCTGATATAACGTTATCGTCTTTAGATTAAGATCTGGGTGTTTTAGTGATAGAAGTTTACGTAATGGGTATTAAAAGGAACATTCGACGTTATAAATTGAACCCTATATTACTACACAGATGTCTTTTCTTAGGATACCCGACCTCCTGGGGAGAAAGCCGGTTAGGTTAGGTTATACCACAGGCTTCTCGGTAAAGGAATACATAGTGAAGACATGCGCCTGCATACACCTGAGTAGAAACATAGCTACACACAGGCACACACCCACAGACCCTCCACCTCCCATAGCCTTTTGACATCTAGGTCATACAGGCCGAATCACGGGGGAGGTGCCCGGTACTTGCTCAGGTGCTTTTTCCCGGGCACCCTAGGGAACCTACAAATAAATAATTATGTCCTTTGTCCTCTGTACGGCAACTCTCCTTTGTCCTCTGTATGTACTCTGCACACACACCCACAAAGTAAATTTATGCACACACCTTTGAGCTGACCAAATAGTTTAAAGAAATAACCATAACAGTAGGTAGTTAATTCATTTTTGACGGCCTCGTTGGCCTAGTGGCTTGACGCCAGAGATGGTGGGTTCGATTCCCGCAGGGGAGAGACAACTTTTTTAGATTTGTATAAGTTGGTCCCGGTCTGTATGTTATATTTGTGAATTGTCCTATCCTTTATTAAGTCCCATAGCACAGGAGAAATCCTAGTTTGGGATTAGACAAGTGTATGTATATCATCATCAGGTTATTTTTGTCTCCACTGCAGGAGTACAACCCTCTCTCATCTGCCGGAGACAGACGGAGGATTTGGTCTACACTCCCCGCACTGGCCAAATGAGTTGGGGAGGCCTGATTGATGTTTTATAATGTATTCCCTTAGTCGCCTTGTACGACATCCACAGGAAGAGTTGGAGTGGTCCTATTCTACTCTACCGGAAACCACACGGCTATGTATACCACGACCAAAATATAATATGTATAAATTATTACGCAAAGCAGAAGTATGGCTAGGAGTACGCACATTAAAACCAATTTTCGTTTCGACGCTATAAGTTAGTAAGAGAAGCACTTATGTTGTGGACTATAACGTTTTCCCCCTGGAATGGCTATGCTCGCACGCTCGGTGCTGACATCCCTACAATAATCTACGCATACACACATACGTGTACGGAGAGGCTGATGCTTTTGTAGTAATAGTGGGTAATTAAATTATAGATGGAGTATCGGGGGTCAGCCCTGGTGGAGTTATGGAATCCATCGGCGGGCTCCGCTCACGCAGATGAATGAGGACAGTTGACTGAGTCCAAATCCTTCTTCCTTATCATGTCAGCCCTCAGACGTCCACTGCTGGACATAGGCTTTCCCCAATGAACGCCACTACATTCGTCCTCCATCCTCTGCATCCAGCCGGTTTCGGCCACCTTCCTCAGGTCGTCGGTCCATCTGGCTGTGGGACGCACCACCCTGCGCTTGCCTCAGTCTCCACTTTATTATGGGTCCGGACCCGTGCTCCACCTGGGTGAAGCATGGGATGCTTACAAGCCCTCGTGCTCCAATTACCACTATGAAGAGTCTCATGTAACAATCTCATATTCATTACGAAAATCTATCAGGGTATAGATAGATAATTAATATACAATGTAACAAATAGGTCACATATTGATACAGAAGTACAGCAAACAAATATAACAATGAAATAGTAGTGGTCCGTGCTGTGCTGCAGAAAGGGTCCTGACACAGCATAATGTCGCAGCCCAGCGGCGCGCCGCTGATATTCTGCCAGGACCATTCCATCAACGGACTACCAGGCGTGGTGAGGGACTTCATACCACGCTCTCGCACGAAGTGTTTTGCTTCCTCTTTCATGATGCGAAGTGCTAGGGAATGGAACTCCATGCTAGCTTGGGTATTTCCGGACAAGTACAATTTGGATTTATTAAAGGAAGAGTGAATAGGCATCTTCTGGGTAAGCGCGCTCCACCTTAGGCCTCAACATCACTTACAATCAGGTGAGATTGAGGTCAAGCGCAAACCCATCAACAATAATAAAAAAGGATCGTTACATTAGAAGGTACGTGATGCGTTTTGAAGGTCACAGTAATTGTAAAACTCTGATGTATAGGATAAGATATAATAGAAACTTAATATATTGGAACACCTTAAATATATATAACACGTACTCTCGACAATAATTAGAACCGGGACTGCGAGACGGACACACACATTTTCTACACAAGTGCAAACCGGTCCAATTTATGTTGACTATAGACAACTTTTGGTCTAACATTGGACTTGCTTTTCAAAGATGAAGCATTGGTTTTAATGCTTCATCTTTGTTACTTGTGGTATGTGAAATAAATGAATAACGATGGGAGTATAACAAAACGAATAATGCTTGATCACGTATAGACTCTACACGGTGTAACTGCCGATCCGATGATCAGATGGCATCGGGCCGGATCGTAAAGAGAGCATAAAAACGTGTTCAGCGATTTGCAATGCGAACAGCGGCTGGTGACGTCACGGAGTGGGAAGCAAGGTGATTTTGGAGTTGGTACGATTGTGCTACCTGATACGCCTTAGATACGCAAGGACAAGGTTTTGTCCTCAACCACACCACCCAAACTCCATAAAAGCGAACAGATTTCATTACCTATTAATGTAAGTCCACCAGTCTGTTTGTGTGTGCGTGTAAATTATTGTAGGGCTACTGCAACTAGCGAGCGAAAATAGTCCATCGCGAGAGGGACAACGGTTATAAATAAGTCAACAACATAAAGTCCTTCTTTTTCTAACTTGTAGCGTCGATCTCTCGGCGTTGGTTGATAGCGCACTGGCCTATTACTTTGTACCGGCGGGCAGTGTGCAACCAGCAGTGCTCTATTTTGCTAGCGATGTTACGCTGGCGGGGGAAGTGAGCTTGTTTGTCGTAGCAAAGACACTAGACACTAGAGTCTGCAACTACTATAGTGAAAGAACAAGGCAGTATTTGGTACCCAAAATTGTTAACACTATCCCACTAGGCATCAGAAGCAATGTAATCAACAAAAACACTTTCAGAATTAAATATAAGAAATATCTAGTAAACTTATTAACGTAACCTCAATCTTTTTGTGTTAATATCAAAATTAAAAACTTTGTAACTTTGCTTTGCTATTCACCATTGCTTAGTGATATTTAGTATTCTCTGCCATAGATGTGTATAAAGTAAGAGAGCTATTTCTGCCAACTAACTGTATTATACAGTTTGGCGGAGTTATTGTATGTATATTTTTTAAGAGATGAATAAATGATTTTTTTTTTATTTCTTTGACTAGAACCTCAAGTTTTCGTACATCCATCTCAGGAAAATATCGACAAATCTATACAAGGTACGTTTTACGATCTGGAACTCGATACGTTCGTTAACTCGAACGTAAACAGATCGTTTCGAACGGTAACGGCGCAGTCGGAGCGTTAGCAAACCACCGCGGCTGTAAACCGAATGACTGCCGAATAGTTTTAAAATTTTATGTCAATTCAGTTGGTTACATCTCGTGTAGATCTTTGTCTCACGTGATAAAGCGTGTTCGAAATAGGAATTTGCTTTTATTTTCAAGTTAAGAGCAAATAGATACCGTACTTCACTGACTTGAAGTTTTCTGATACTGTACTTCATTGGCTCAACGACTCAAAGTTTTCGGCCACAAGAAGGGGCCATATTTCTTTTTCACGCGTTAAAGGACAGTGACTCCATATTGCTCTTGGCTCTCCTGGCTCTAATAATTTTAGGGCCTGTAGACTCCGGGTTCGCACTAACCACGAAAGTATGCTCCTCAGTCCCGAATTCTTTCTCGAGGGAGTATATAGTGTTCAGACGCTATAGGGAGGCCACGACTCTAAAATCCCTAAAATAGTGTGTATAAATGTGAGCCGATTGCGATGGAACAAAGAGTAAATGTTACTCTGAATTAAGGTTCCCCTCGCGTGGACTACACAAATATTTTTAATCTCGCTCCCGCTCCCTCCATGTGAATTTGAAAATTAAACATTACCATAAACTTTTCATTGAGTAAGTCGATTGCGATGAATTAAAGATTAAATGTTACTACGAGTTAATCCCTATGTTTCTGTGAAAAGTCCATCAAAATCGGTTCTGTTGTTTTTACGTGATGCGTGCACAAACTAATAGATCAACAGACAAAAGTACAAAAATTCCAAAAATGATGTTAATGTATTCTATTACTTATACTTAAACATTCAATGTACTGACACGCGAAGTTTACGATTTTATTTATAAGATTTACAGCAAGGATCTTTGACCGAAAAGGCTATAAGTATGTGGTATGAAATGCGTTCAATTCAATGGTCCTGTTGAGCCGTTGAGCATCAAGAATTAAGAATGTAGAAGGCGCATTTACAGTCAAGAAACTAACTTGAATTAAAGACTTCATTACTAGAACTTGTTTATGAGTATCTCCACTAATTTCACAGCGCAAGTGCCACGAGAGAAGAGGGGCAGTTCATTTATTTCCCCGCGCCGGAAGTAGTGTCGCGTGAAGCGCTACGAGTGCAACTCGCATAAGTTTGGAGGACGTTGAGAAATGTTGAGGAATGTTGTTGCGCCGAGGGCCCCCGGGCGTGCCATCATTTATGTCAGCCCCCTAGGAGACACACGACCGTGTGTGACAAAAACAACAAAAACAAAACTAATCTGTCTTTTTACTGCCTGACCAAATGTTCGTTTTTGCTTGTTCAGTGAATGTACTCAATGAATCTGATATGACATTTTATAGCAGGTAGATAGTTCACAGGCAACTTTTGTCACTCTGTAATACAGTTTACTCCAGGAGAATTTATCATCAGTCGAAATACGCGTACTGCTGAAAATAAGCCTCCCCAATAGAATGCCACTTTTGATGGTCGGTCCATTGAGGGATGTGCCATAATTACCACGCTTGGCAGGCGGATTCGTGATAGCAGTAATGATCGATCGCCTCTGCTCGTCCCAGTCGCTTTGACGATACCCACGGGAAGAATGGGGGTGGCCCTATTCTAAGCCAGGAATCACACGACAACTAGGAAAATCTCTCGAACGTAGGTAATTTCGCAGCGAGCTACAAGCCATAATATAATAATTTATATCGATAATAACCTTTTGAAGCCAAATTATGTTTCTATGAGATGATATGTATAGTTCAGTTTAATATGATTTTATTTATAAGATAGCTAAGAGATCAGATTAAAAATGGTGACCTTTTTATCGCTTCAGTCGGAGTTTGCTACAATTAAAAACTAAAATAAATATTCAAGTGAAAGAGTTAAAGTTCCAGAGTTAGATCTTTTAAACTGAGATCCAATAAACACTTCCTATGTACTTGTGTGATATAGTATTTATTATTATGTATATACTAGCCGTGCCTGCGGCTTTGCTCGCGTGGACTACAGTATTCGCTCCTGTTCCCACTTCCACTCACACTTTCAATCTCCCAATCCCAACCCCAACCCAGTTTTAATTTTTACCATAGTGAGGGTTGGCTGGAAGAGGTCTCTTACCGAGATAAGTCCTTTGTACACTTTTATGTTACTTATGTCTTTTTTGTCAAATTAAGTCCAATAAAGAATATATACCTGTATATAAAGAGATCACGTAATTGAAACTGAAACGCATATTTTGTAAGTACTTATATTATTATTTTTTTGTAGAAAGAATAGAGGAAACACAGGACAGGGAAAGTGAATTTTGCCCGAATTTCGTTAAACTCAAGGTGATTTACGCAAGGATGGCCCTGATGGACAGAAATTGGGGTTGGGAATGACATTTGGCCGTGTGTAGCGGAACTTACCCGCGCTAGGGCTGTCAGACATCCGAATTTATTCGGACATGACATGCCCAAATTACCTCTTTTTGTGGTTAAAATAAACATTCCAGAAAATTGGAAAGTACAGCGATGTTCGAGGATATTACATACATACATAATGCTCACGCCTTGGTCCCAGAGGGGTAGGCATAGATGATGTATCGCTTCTTTGCGCGATCCTGACAAATGTCGCAAAGCGAATTTTCGAGAATATGATGTTACTATTTATCCGTTCTGTAATTAATAAATGTGTAGGTATATCACACTACGCTGACGTTATTAAATCTCTGCTTTTAAACGTGACACGAAAACAGACATGTATTAGAGTCAGGGTTCGCACAAATCCGATATTTATAATAAATATCATAATATCAGATAATTGATATTTATCCGATATATATCGGATGTATATATGCCGTGTGGTTTCCGGTAGAGTAGAATAGGACCACTCCAACTCTTCCCGTGGATGTCGTACAAGGCGACTGAGGGAATACATTATAAAACATCAATCAGGCCTCCCCAACCCGTCTGGCCAGGGCGGGGACTGTAGGCCAAATCCTCCGTCTGTCTCCGGCAGATGAGAGAGGGTTGTGCTCCTGCAGTGGAGACAAAAATAAGCTGATGATGATGATGATATATCATGCATGTGAAACGATGCAATTTTTAGGCTGCAAGTGGCTTTATTTAATATTTGAGCTTTTAAATGAAAAATGTAAAATAAAGATTGAGTTAGATTTATTTAATATTTGTTATAAAATTAACAAAAGAAAATAGTCTTCGAGTTTAATAATAATTACTGATCTGTCTTATTTAATCAACAGTTAACCGAATTGAAATTTATAATGTTTAAATTTTTATTTAAAAATATCAGTCTAAAATTGTAATATTACTTAGTCCACTTCAGTCAGAGTCAGGTCTCAGGCATAAGTCTATAAGCGGGACATCATCTTCTGGCTCCCAGTCTAGCTGACTTTCAGATTCTATCTCAAAGTTAAATAATTCTTTGAGTTTGGGATGACAAACCCAGTCCAAATTGTATGTTGGAGTTCTTTTGGACTGGTTCAAATTCTTCAACATATAAACCAACTTATAAGCTTTCTCGGTTCCTAACTATTACGATTTTTTTTGCACCAGGCCGAAGGTAGAAAAAATTCTTTCAAGACCGGCCGTGGATGTTACTGAGACAATAAATATCAATTGATATATACTTATCAACATATATATCAATCGATATATATCATGATATATGGATATCCGTTGAAACTTATCAGCGAACCCTGATTAGAGTAGAGATTTTAAATTCACCACAGAATATCCTTCAAAGAAACCCCAAGCATAGTCATCTCTATAGCTCGCTGAGGGACTTGAAATTGTGGATCAGCCCCATCGTCAGTGTCCACGAGCTGCGCCGTAGGTCATGACAGGCAGGGCGCACTGATAAAGACTTTTATCTTTAAACACTCTGGAATAATTGGTGACACGAAGAGCGCTCGAGCATTACATAGACCTCAGGGTGGGCGAATGTGGCTGCTTATCATCAGCCGGACAGTCTGTCCGTTTAGCATTTGCCTATCCATTATAGGTATCGCCTATCGCTCGCCTTCTCATCTGATGCCACATTATTTAGCTGGTGTTTATAGTACTGGTTTATCCCATTTCGCTGCCACGTGGAAAGGAAACCATTGCATTTTTTTCTTTTGTTCCTTATTTAATGTCATAATCTTAGACGAAGACCTATGTAGCTAGAAGATAAGGAAAACATGTATGTTGAATCCAATAAAGTATTCTTTTACGTTTTTTTTAAGTTTCAAATAGTGGGCTACAGCATAAGCTGAGCTGGAGACCCTTTTGGCGTCACACTACAACACTGTGTAATTTTTTTTCTGTTTTGGTTATGTAATTTATTTGCTTCTTTTTTTTCATATTTATGTCGTCAATTTTAATTTCTGTGTTGTATTTGTGTTCGTCAAATAAAGTCTTTCTATTCTATTCTATTCTAAGGCTATATAAGCGCAAAGCAAACAAGGGTGCCCCTATTCTGCTGCTAGTCGTCGCGCGAGGTGTACGTTTGCTTGCGTGCGATATTGTGCTAATCGTGTTTTCACTTGAGACCTCTTTCCTAGGTTTATTCAAATTCAGTGTTAAGTAAATTAAATCCTTGTTTTTAAAATAGAATCCGCTTCTGATTCCTAAAAGTATTATTATTATTTCAGACCGTAACAAACAAATTGTTCAGGCTTTTCAGGTCACATTCCTGCCTCAGAATACGGAAACTAAGCAGTAACAGCCCTAGCGGGCGTGACTAATGACTAGGAACACTACATCCTTACTTTGTTCCCAGTTTCGTTTCGTTACTCGAGTTTTTATTCTATTAAGAATTACTCTCGCCTTACTTCTGGCCGTGTGTTTTGCATTAAACTTTCTTTAGCCCCGTGTACCTCCGGGGAAATAAAAGCAGTAATACAGTTAAATATTTATATTTGATTTCGACTCGGGTAAGTAGGCACCAAGACAAATGGTAGTTTTATTCTTGTTCAAGTTATGGGTTGCCTTCGGGATCCGTTTTCAAGCAATCCGCTACGACTCGGTCCTCAGGAGTTTTGCAGTGTATGAATGTACAATGGGTGAAAATGTATCATGATTATCACCAAAGACCTATAATAAATGTAATTTAAAAAAACGTAAACTTCGCGTGTCTGTACATTAAAAATATTTACAAAACAATATTGGAGGGTCCAAGGATAAGTAATAGAACACATTTCGATCATTTTTGGAATTTTTGTCTGTTAGTTTGTGCACGCATCACATAAAAACTACTATACAGATTTTGATGGACTTTTCACAGAAACAGGGAATAACTCGGAATAACATTTAGTCTTTATTTCATCGCAATCGACTTACTCAATGAAAAGGTTATGGGAATTTTTAGTCTTCAAATACATGGAGGGAGCGGGATTAAAAATATTTGTGTAGTCCACGCGAGGGGAGCCGCGGGCACAGCTATTATTCAATAAAATTAACAAACAACGTTTGGATTTGATAAAAATGATAGATGGTAACGCTCAGTGAAGATGATTTACGAGTATATGTTATGGCTCACTAATAAAAATTGCATAAATCTGTGTTATTTATACAAGCTACAGATATTTAAAAAAATGATTTAGTTATAGTTAAATAATCGTTTCGTTTTAATATATCTATAGACCAGGTGTGGGGGCGTTCATTGGGCTTCCCCAATAAGCACCAGTAGGAGTAGATGTCTAAGGGCTGATGATGATTATGATGATGTATTTCAACAAGCACTTTATATGATATCTATTGAATGAAATAGAAAGTAAATGATATCTCTAATCATTGGAGAAGAAAAAAGTACGTAGTCCTACTACTAGGTAGAACTAAGTAGGCATTTTGTAAGAAGGACTACCTCCATACAAAATATTTGACGTTGGTAAGGTAAAACATGTATGCTGACTGCGAACGTACGAAATGAATGAATGTGTTACAATTCAATTCAATTACTTTTTATTGCAAAATAAAAATACACAGATATAATAATATAGTAACTTATATTAGCACCTCTAGGCGGTCTTATCGCTAACAGTGATATCTACCAGAAAAGCTTTGCATAGCAGAGGAAGGTAGGGTGCAGTTATATAAAAACAGTTTTAATGAAATTACTTGTTTGCAGTGCGGTTTTGATGGGCGAGTAATGTATTTATGTGAAAAAGTCTATATTTATTTTAACGTACACGTGAGAGGAAAACGGTAACTGTAACTGTATACACGCATCCCGCAGTGGTCGTGTACTAATGACCTTAATGAACCCATTAACCTCATTTCATCCCTGAGTATGATGAAAAACAGATAAATTGGTTTCAGTACGCCCTCACAATTAGACCGCTGCGTAATATTGTTGCAGGTATATCGATACCTAGACGATAGTTTTTAGGCAAAAAATCTACTATCGATACTGATGTGTCAACGCAACGCAATACTATCGAAAGGATTAGGTCAACATTATCTAACGTTAAAAGCAATCGCATGGGGAAAAGCAATTATAAATAACTGACGAAATAATTGGATCAAAACTATCGATCATTAACAGCGATGTCATGGGTCAAAGAAATATTATGGATAGGATTGGGTCAAAATTATCGAACGTTAGAAGCAATCGCATGGGGAAAAGCAATTATAACTGTGGACAGAATTGGAACAAAACTATTGATTGTTAGCAGCAATAACATGGGTCAAAGCAATACAATCGAAAGGATTGGGTCAAATTTATCGAACGTTAGAAGCAATCGCATGGGTAAAAGCAATTATAACTGTCTATAGGACTGGATCAAAAATATCGATCGTTAACAGCGAAGTCATGGATCAAAGCAATACTGTCGAAAGAATTAGGTCAAAACTATCGATCTCATCCGACAGTTTCCTTGACTGAATTCCTGAACTCAAACGAAAATAAAAAAAAAAATCAAACTGAAATCGAAAGGTAAGGTAGCATCCTTTCCTTGGAGACTATCGACAGTATAATAAGTCGATAAATATTCCTGCAACACTATGACGTAAATAAATTTCACGGGACGAAGTTGGGCTTTAATCTTCGATGTTTAAAGCATTTTGGGATTAATTTGTTAAAAGCTAGAGGTTGTGCTTTAAAGGAATTTAAATAAGTACTTGCTTTTAAAATATTTACATATGCTAAAATTGAAATTCGGTGTTGGTATTTGCATTGAAGAATAGTATTGAAAAAATTAAGTTCACGTTTCATTGAAGGCAGTGATCAACAATAAGGAGATCTGACTAAGAGCTATGTTCGTCGACCTTAGATTAAACAAAAAGGAGAAAGATACGTAACTACCAGGTTGGTGCACGACTACATGCAACTATACTCGGCTGAATTCAAAGTTTCGTTTGAACAACTGTTCGAACTATCAACTATCGATAGACACAGATAGTTTGAGTAGATCGGATAGTCGTGATAGGGCGATAGACTATCGCTCACACAAACATGGGCAATCCAATCTGCCTGGTTTTTGTCTTAAGTGATTACAACACAAATTCACAACAAGAAGGTTTTTTACACTAAAACTGTATGTAATAATTGAATGTAAATGACATGCAACAAGCCATTGTTACCTACTAGACTAAGCAAACTATGTCCATTGGTCTTGGTTTTGTAGAACCATGAGCAGTAAGTAGTCACATAACTTCCTCTTATTGGTTAAATCTTTTTTTATATGGCCTTTGTTATTATGCTTTTGAGGCACAAGGTCATCAGTACTACACAGCTGACGAATTTGTAGTGAAGCAATAGTCATTTAAGAGTTAAGAGAGATAAGTCGAGAAGGAGACAGTTTCATATCAATCGCTCTCCCAACTAGCACATTGGGGAAATATGCAGCAGCTATTGTAAAGCTCAAGGTGCCCTAATACCAATATACCCCCACTATAGACCTATTTTACAGCATAAGGCTACATATTTTGCCTGTGTGCCGGTTAAGCTGGCATTGTGCACCGCGTTGTTGGCATTTATAGCATTTTGAATGGATGTCTTCTAATATCTCAGCCTGTAATCCACATCAAACTAAACCGCAAACGATGAAGCCCATAGAGCCCATTACGTTTCCAAGAAAAGATGGGTGTCCAATCAGCTGACTGCGAACTGGCCTTGGCAGGTGCAATTATCTTATATACTGGGTCTGGAAAACTGACTCACTTGCACAGAAATCCTTGCAAGGTAGAACGGTTAAGACATTTGTTTATTTCAGTTTATCGCACTCACGTTTCTAGTGAGAAAATACAATTCATCATCAGGTTATTTTTGTCTCCACTGCATGAGCACAACCCTCTCTCATCTGCCGGAGACAGACGGAGGATTTGGCCTACACTCCCCGCGCTGGCCAGACGGGTTGGGGAGGCCTAATTGATGTTTTATAATGTATTCCCTTAGTCGCCTTGTACGACATCCACGGGTAGTGTTGGAGTGGTCCTATTCTACTCTACCGGAAACCACACGGCGGAAAATACAATTATGCAGTTGCAAACCACGCAATATGGAATTTTTGCAGATTTTTATCGATGTTTACCCGATGACTCAGCGCTAAATGAGGAAGCATTTGATAGTTTGTGCAATACCTATATTGAACATCATTGGCACATGTGGCACGGCTACTTCACCATTCTATCTTCATAGGGTTTCTGTGCTCACTTGCTACTGCAGGTTGAAAGACCATTCCCTCCACCTCCCATGGTCTTTTGACGTCAAGGTCATATAGGCCGAATTAAGATTGATCCCTACAAATAAAATAGTACTGTCCCTTGTACAGTAACTCTCCCCATTCTTGGGCTTAATGTCACACCAACAGCTTCGGATTGAAATACCAGACCATGTAGTACTCATACTCATACTCATTTATTTCAACCTTGTGGGACATTGAGAACTCTAGGCTAAGTCGACATTGTTTTGTTTACAATTTTACATTTTGTTTCACATTTATGCATGGCTGGCGTTAACGCGACCATTATGAATACATGGCAATGAGCGACCAGTTTCTACGTTATAAACATTAAGCTGCGGTAGATGACATTGTCAAATATACAAGATAAAATAATTATAAATATCAATAGATATGCATTATTAGCTGCTGTAAAGTGGCATTGTCAACTTATAATTAGAATGCTAAATAAAATAATTATAACTATGTCAGTTTGTCAGCTGCTGTAAAGTATACTTGTTATAGAGCCCTGCCCGCTCTGAGCTCACAGAGACCGAGCGAGAGTCCTGAACACCCAACGCTGCCAAAATTGCAAAAGAAATAAAAGTTGACTTGCATACCGATTCTTACGGTATCACAGACACCACAAACCAAACCCACCACGAATGAAATTCCCTCCCTGTATAAACACCATGTTTTAAACCCGTCAGGCACGTATCTCTCTACGTGCCCAACGGGTTTTAAACATGTGTTTACTCATTTGATTTTGTTAAATTAATTAATGTGATGTGAGAGGGTACGCTACCCTTTTAGCATGAGATTTAATTTGCCCTTGACCGATTTTAGCAGAATAATACTATGAAATACGTGTCTATCCGGTGAGAGAAAACAATAAATATTAAAGCTTAAAGCCTACCTTGGACGGTTTATCTCGGGGGAGGTGGCAACCGTGAAAAACGGATAAATGGGGGATTCCCGCAGATCCGCGCGCTGAAAACTTTGGAACGATACTCTTGTATGCGGGGGCTTATATCTCTCAGTTTTTGGCTGCCCGAAACAACTGGCATACTCGTACGTCTGAGTAGGGGTGAAACAAGATTTGTAATTCTTAATTCGCGTCATTTCTGTGTGTAAATATTCTAGCCGAAATAGAAGTCCCTACATTAGGTTTGCGATCACCAAAATGGCCGACGCCGGAAAAGAACTTAAAAAATCCCGATCATTTAGGTGAAACCCGGTAACCCCGGAAAAAAAATGGAACCCACGACCTCGGGCGTTCTAGTCCAGTGACCAAGCCAGAAGTAAAAGATTTTTAGTTACTTACCTTTATAAATATACATATATATGAATGTTTTATTTAGAGTTGCCATCTCTAAAATCTACCAACCAGGACAAAAGCATGAAAACCCAGGATTTTGGAGCTTACAACCCGGACATGTCAACAGGTTTTTTTAAGTCACTCAGTTAAATAAAAAAATTGTTATAAATCAACTTTTTATTGAAAACTTTAAAACCCGGGCTACAAATGAAACTACGTCCGAACGCTCCCCGGACGCCCCGTAAACTAGGACAAATCCAGGGAAACCCGGACGGATGGCAACCCCTAAATCCTCCTCTAAATCTAATAAACTAAATCCTCCTCTTATTAGCGCTTAGTTCGAATTAGTATTTCAAATTCTTGATTTCAGACTAAAATGTCAGTATTGTTTGTTTGTAGAAGCTTATAATAACTAGTATGCGAGTTGAATTTAAATTAAAATAAAAAAAAATACACTACACGATATTAGGTTTACCGCTCCGATTATTTATTTATGTGTAATCGATTCTATTGCCAGAATATGGGGCAGTCGACTCGGTTCGATATTTATATACGAGTATATACACAAAAATATCATAGCATCTCTAATCGAAAATGAACTTTAATGTAAAGTAAACTGAAGGGGTTTTGGTTAAACGGTCAGCGAATAGGTCTACTATCAGACGTCATCCGTGGGAATGAAGCTGCCAGCAACCCATAAGTAGTATATGAAGTCTAGAAGGCGCACTTTTTAAGAAAGTTTGTTCAATTTCTAATAAACGTACTAACAAAATTCAGTACAAGCCAGATTGAATCTTTCACGCATGGAAGAATTTATACATTTTATACTGAACCGCTAAATAACGCAACATCGCGTAGGTATGTATATTTTTATACCCAAAGTGCGGAGTGAATCAGGCCTGGTGAAGCTAAGAGTACCTTATAGGTATACAATTTACATATATTTACGTGGACAAAACCGCGTGTTACAGCTAGGGTTTATACTAAGTGACACATTTTGTTAAAACTCATGCTTCCTTACCATTACAGATTGAGCGCAAGCAAACTGAAAGAAACTGGCAATTTTTCAGTCATTAGATAAGAAGAGCTAACCTTTATCCCGTCGAGGAAGTTCGACACATTGTGCGATCAGCCGTTATAAGGATTAATGGCAGTGAGTCGGCGTCTATTCAGCCTCATTGTTCGGCGGCGCGTTGGTGGCAACCCTATTGTAGAGCGTTGGGACGTTCGGAAATCGTGGGCAGGGCTGTAATAAGGTTACTTAATTATGTAATAATATATCACAGAATTATAAACATATACATACACTTGTCTAATTTCTTAGATAGGATTTTCTACTGTGCTATTATCGGAATTCACAAATATAACATTCAGACCGGGACCAAATTAAACAAACGGTAAAGTTGTCTGTCCCCGGTTGGAATCCAACCCACGACCTCAGGCGCTCGAATCCAACGAGGCTATTGTATTAAATGTTAAAAAGCTTAACTTTAAAATTATGCATTTTTCTAAACAGCTTTAACAGTTTTAAAAGAAATCAGCTAGCACTATGCGCTAAAATATGATCACGGCAAGTTTGATGAGAAAGCAATTGTGTTAAAAAAAAATTGTTAAAAAAAAAATTATATAAATATCTTGTCTTATATAAATATGCTGATTTAAGTTTGCTGTCCTAGCAACTTCGTTAGAGGTTAATATCAAGACAAGTTACGCAGTATTTGCTTCAATTCAAGAAATACTCAAAAAAAATTTCAGTATGTAAGACAGAAGACTGACTGAAGACAGTAGTAGTATAGGTCTAGTAGTAGTAAATATATGTACGCACCTACATTTCTGTATATAACAAGTACCTGATGCAAAAAAATACCTATAGCTCCAGAAGGCACATATATAAGTGTAAATTCTCTTGTATCAGGTATGTTCGTGCATTCGAAGGTGGGTCAGGGCCCTTTCCGCTCGTCCCTACGCACGGCCCTGAATTCAGGTACAGATGATCAATATGGCTCTTTAATTCATGAAGAAAATGGAAAATACAGTTTCGCTCAGGTTCTCATCAATATTCAAATTATATCAAACGAATTAAATATACATGAAAATATCATTAAATCTTTTTTAAGGCTTGTGGCAGTTACTAAGATAGAGTGTTTAAGCTAAAGCCAAAGTCAATTAACAGAGTTTCATGAGCCCGCTTTATACAGGGTGTGAAGAAGACAATTCCTTAAAACTGACGACATCATGGCTACTTCTACGCATTATCTTCACTGAAAAAAAGAAATAGCTGAACTAGTTTAGCTAGTCGAAAAATAGCCGAAGTTTACCTAGTAGTAAGGAAATTTTTTGTTAAAATTGCTTAACTTTTATTGTAATGACAAATGTCAACAGTCAGTTCAGTAAAATATAACTAAACTTCACTTTACAAAACCCACTTTAGCTACTACTAGTACCACTCAGTTTGACAGTCCCCCGATTTATGTTACTAACAGCTAAAACTTTAGCGGCTGATGCAAACTTTTTTTTCAGTATTGAAGATACTATAACAAAAAAACGAACAAAAATATGGAATGGTTTAGCTACTCGTATAAGTACTCTCACAATAAAAGACATAGATCTCTATAGATGGCTCTGAATGTACCCAGGCTATATTTTTATACTTCATCATCATCATCATCAGGTTATTTTGTCTCCACTGCAGGAGCACAACCCTCTCTCATCTGCCGGAGACAGACGGAGGATTTGGCCTACACTCCCCGCGCTGGCCAGACGGGTTGGGGAGGCCTGATTGATTTTTATACTTAATGGAAGAAATTCAGTGCAGCGACAGTCACTCAGAGTCTGACCAAGAACAAGTCGGTCGCAGTCTCAAGTCCTGGTGCGGTATGAATTATATCTTCTTACTTTAATATTTTAAAGATATACGTAACATTTATAGTTTCAGAGTTTGGGAGCTTTTAGATAGGTACTACTAAACGTCGGTAATGGAAGCTGTTCGCCAAATGTTTACGAGTATGTCGTTCGCGGGGCGTGAACGACCCCTAAAGGGGCTGAAAGGTGGATGAGGAAGGCGGAGAACCGGGTGTGGTGGCGTTCATCGGGGAAGTCCAATGTTATTTTTAATTTTTTTTAAATTTAAAATATATTATATTACATATGTTTTTTTTTCTTAGGCCATCCTACTGAAACCACTGGGTTTATTTGTAGGATGGTGGTCGCTACTTGTACAATCTTATTCTATTGATAACTTGAATGGAGATCATCTAGGTCGCATTGCTGCTCGCCAGATAGTACCCATTCATAGCAACTTTTACTTTTTAATTTCCCCCCAGCATGTCGTCCACCAAACTTTCTGGTAATTCGTTTAGAATTTGCGGCAAGATGCATTCATTTGTTCGGCTTCCGTACACATTGTTGTATCCCGGCTGTACATATCGGGGAATGTATGAGATGTCTGTAAGGTGGCTAGGACGTTTTTTAAATTCTATTTTAGATATTAAGTTATATTCTTCGCACACAACATGTCCATGTCTAAAAGTGGATGTCGAAAAGGATGATGATTGATGACATCAAAATCACACATTCCTGAAAGATGTTTCTATTCACTAGGCCTTGCCGGACGCCGTAGAATTTTATCACTCTGTATTTATAGAGCAGTTCTAAATTTGGGCTCAACTGTGTCCTCAGGAACAGGTCCCGGATGGCAGGATTATCCAAGTTTAGAATTGCGATGTCATGTTCGGTTTTAACCGCAGCCGGATCGCAAGTTTCGACTTTACGCTTCTAAATCCTAAAAGCTGTCACTGTGGCCCGTCATGCATAGCGTATAGCCGACATGAACGGTCCTAGCAAGTTTCTTAGGGGTGCGAGCTTTCATTTTTAACTCGAAAACTATTTAAGCTACTAACATGAAATTAATACAGATTATAGATATTAACCCGAGAACCAACACAGTTTTGGTTTTATCGCTATATCTCTAATGGTCTCGAAGATATGGTCTGATCTTGAGTATCAAATAACTATGTTCTAGCACCACTTGATATGGTTTAATGTATAAGCAATTTACTTACTTTCAGTAATGTACATGCTGCACTAATTTAGTTTCTAGCTGTATTGTATATACAAGAATCGTTCTTGAGGTTGGGGGTTCAAACTCCGCCCGTACCAATGGGTTTTTCCAAACTTAAGTACGGTTTATTTATAATACCACAGGCTTTTCGGTGAAGGAAAACATCATGAGGAAACCTGCATATGAGAAAGAAGAATTGCTAAGGCGTGTGCGAAGTCCACTGAATCGGCTTGGGGCACCGTCGGTAGACAGGGGTTTGGCACAAAAGATCCTGAAGGGTTGAAGTGTCGTCAGGTCTGCCTGGCCCCCTAAGAAGATAAGATATATAAAAAAATAATCTATTTCATTTCATTTCATCAAAAGCTTTTCGATGAAATTCCAGACGCCATCTAATTTGCAGTGGCTAAACTCTAATATCGCAAATGACGAAAGTTGATTGACTATGGAACTTAGATCGCATGATTAATATCTCGGCTCGGAGTTAGGTATTATCATGTATGTCATCATCATCATCATCAGGTTATTTTTGTCTCCACGGCAGGAGTACAACGCTCTGACGGAGAAAGACCTGACTGGTCTACACTCCCCGCGCTGGCCATTGTCATTTATGTCCTTCTGACGAAATGTATTAAGTCAATATGGATATTCCGAGATTTATTTCGATACTTAATTAAAAATCCTCATTCTCAAAGTAAGTTTTGTAACAAGTTCCAAATTAACTGCTAAAAGTAAGCTGGGAGGTATAATGATATTAGCTGCAAAAGTTACCTCCTGCATAATTATCAGTAAAGCATCAAGTACAGGTGTCACTAATTAATGAAACGAAAACATTTTTACCATAATATATTTCGCAGCCCGCTTCTAATTAAAGTCTCTCTCCATATTTGGCCGCCACCCCGTCGCACCAACCTAATGAGTCTAATAAATTTCGTATGCGCCGAATGAGGCTGTTTATTTAATAACCACAGCTTTACTCGTGCATGCATGCGAGAAAACAAAGTTAATTTTCTTCCCTATTTCCTTTATTTTGCCTCGTTACATAATTTATGAGAGTGGTGACCACGATTCGGGTAGTTGCGGGACGCGGCTGAATAAAAAGTCGATAAGCGATCACGTTTTATTAGGTAGTAAACGGTCAATGGTGCGGTTAATTAACTGATTTCGCTTGCGGTTTTACTTGTTTCTGCTCTTTTATATTGTAGCTTGATGTTTTATGCTCGAAAATCTCTGTTATAGTTAGATTTTCGCTGCCAACTTCAGATTGTTTCGCCAGAATTTTTTTTTGGCTGTTAATTTTGAGTGCTTAGTTTACCCTGATATTAATTTTACAGGCTTTATAATAGTAAAGTTATTATATAATTCGTCCTTTGGGGTCGCAGCATGATGTACTCGTTCAAGACGTATTAATTGGATGCTGGTATCAATAGCACTATAAATTCGGATAGTGCGTTTTATTTTTGAGGGGCGTCACTAGTAGTCATTCTGCGAAGAAATACCATGCATGTAGTTATTATCTTCAGTTTTTTTTGAATATAAATGTGTAAAATGTGTCTGATCAACAATATCCATTGCATGTTTTCCCCCAAACATATTTGCGACATCTGTGTTTATATAAAAATGATGTAAATAAAATCCCGGTCGCAGATCCCCAAGATATTTAATTTATATATGATCCTTATAACTCCTATAAGATGCTAATATGCATGGTAGTCGATAACGTGATATTTATGTGGACATTCTGAAATATAATCGTAACAATTTTGGGCAAGCCCTATACAATATCGTGGTCAGCCTACTTATTACTACTAACGTGGCAGACAAATTACAGCGTCAGACAATCCGTCCTTTGCCGGGACTTGACTAATGTATGAGACCTGAGCCTGTAATTTTGTGCGAAGCCTGTGCATTGTGACTCGTGCTTCTGGATCTTCCGTTAGCTCAGATCCAGGCTAATCTAATTGTAACCTGTAAGGATGTTTGTACGAATTCAATTTGTCAAAATGGAAGTAAAATGCTTTCGGTGTAGGGCTCATTGCTCGGAGACGTCCCGGTAATAGAGACAGACAAAATAGAGGGCAAAAGACCACAATGGCAAAGCCCCCAGTGGAAGTCAGATTAGATGACAACTAGCTGTACGGTGCTGCTTGCGAATGCGGCCTGTGCATAGATACCCTATATACCAGGGTTTAAGGGATGTATCTTAAAAAGTTCAATATAACGAAACGGCTCGAACCAGAGGACGAGCTCCGACGAGGTGGTCAGACCCAGTGAGGAGGGTGGCTGGCTATTTACTAAATATTGACGCTATTCACCCGTAGCGTCAATATGCATAGTAACTGCACAAGTTTCATTATGAATGTAAACGAGTTGCGGCTCCCTGAGCGTGGAACAGAGCGATTGTTTGGAACGTTCCATCTAGTAATACATAGAGATCGTTGCTTTTCTTATACCTACTTCACTTATAAATGGGCTGGCAATACATTTAGGATATAGCATGGCGCAGTGTGCGTACTAATCAGTGCAATAATCTCTCGTGACACATAGATAGGGGTAAATATCCTTCCTGCACTTCTGCAGCGGCCACGACCTTGCCGCTGCCAGCGGCAGCTAGGAGCGGCGCGGCGAGCGGCGAGAACAAATGTACAAAAATGTTAGCAGCACGCCACGAGGCGCCGCAATCAGCGGCCAACCCTCCGCCTGCCGAAACCGCGCCGCGCCCCGCTAAGCCAAAAGTCGTGGCCGAGCGGTTATGTGGGGTAAGCTGTATTCGTCACGTAGAGAGCAAACGTGCAAACGTATCGCAGTGCGGACACTATCTTTAGATTGGAATGGCAGCTGGAAGTGTCAATCTAGCTAGTCTATCAGCTGCCACTGATAACTTGCTAACGCAACCCGCGCGCGGGGGCCGTTTCTGTAGTATTTATTTTTAATTATTTTTATTGCTGATGGGTTTGCGCTTGACCTTAATCTCACCTGATTCTAAGGCCTAAATGAGGCCTAAGGTTGAGCGCACTTACCCAAAAGATGCAGAGTGTCTTCTTATATCTTCGAATCTATATAAGCTGGCTAAGAAATATATACAGGGTGTTGTTTTAAACAGTGGTCATATTGTACAAAACTGTAGAGCAGATAATTTTAATTTGTATAATAATAATTGAAAAACAATTAACAAAGCGATCAGAGCCCTACGCCTTCACTAACGTCTCACGCATCTCTCTGACATTTACATGTACTATGTCGTGCAGCTGACAACAGTTCAAACGCGTGCGCCGATATCACAACACAGTCGCACAGGTCAACGCCCGAAACGTTAACTGGGAATCGATCTCAGTCTTTTTATACGAGTTTCCGAGTTCGATTTTCCAGTCAAGTAAATTAGAAAACAAATTAAACTACGTATGACTTTTTGTTGATATCGCTTAGAAATAAACACAACGACAATGTCTTACTGTATGACGTAAATAATTGTTAGGATCCTGAGTTGTAAAATTAGAGATATTGTTTTCGCTTAATAAGAAAATGTGTGGCTTGACTTACATAAAAATTATGTTACTCGTAACAACTGTTGCACCACATGCGATACACAGGACGGAACATCGCCTAAGTTCTTTTTATTCTGTTTAGCACGTAAACTTTTTCTCTTACCATTTCTAAGGCGGTCATCACTTACGTACGCAATTGCACTACACTAGGAAGCTCCTCGGTACCTACAGACAAACCGTTTTAACTTCCCTCACATTAAGGTCCTAAGGTGTTCACGTGCTGATGTTCGAGGAGCCATCTACAAAACTCGACTCTGATCTGTTCTTGTAAGTCGACGGAGAAGCCCACTAACGTGCGCTGGGACTTCAAACTGCCCGTAGTCGAGCTGGCATTGTGTAGCAGGCAGCATGGTCGCCTGCGACGGGGTACGCCTCCGGTACGAGTGCCTCCGCGTACATTGCTACTGCACCCCTCCAGCTGTCACCAGCGAGCGGAAGTGCATCCGCACAGTCGTGGTTACAATAATGCGACATTGTAATTACGATGCGTGCGCGCTCGCGGTTTTAGAACGACTGGGCAGTGGGTGGAGAGTGTTAACGCGGGCCGCGGGGAGCGCGGGCTACGGGGCAAGGCCGCTCGCGGCGGTTACTTTGTGCGTGGCGGTACCGACCGACACGTGACGGCACGTGTAAGCTTGTGACCTCGTGACACCGACGTAGAATAACAAATAAAATAGATGCTTCAGATAAAAAAACGATTTTTGGATTTTTTTAAGGTATACTTTTTTTTATTGATTTGTAATCAGTATCAGCAATACAGTTACCTCCTTTAATTTGACCACTGTCTTAAACAACACCCAGTATATATGTTTTGTATCTAGGTTAAACTACCTATTTACTAATGTAATTCGTATATGAATCTAATAAGAAACAAAACTATAGTAATCGGAGTCGGAGAAGACAAATTTGTAGTATTTTTGTGTTAAAAATGTTTTTAAAAAACAAATACGATATATTTATATAATTTAATGTAATTAACATGATATAGTTAAAACATAAACAACACATGCCAAGGCTCATAATGAAAGATCTATTAGTTTGCAACACGATTTCAGTTGAAACAACTCAAAAAATCTATTGTTTTCTTAGCTGTACGCGCCCCTGTACACTCTCCAGTAAATTTGACAGTCGAATTACTTACTGTTTGGCCTTTTTTTAAAACATTATTTATGGGTCATCATAATTTTGACCAGGACCGTCCTTAGACATTCAGGACGACATTGGCGTTTAATCGGGTAAGCGAAAGGCTGGCGAGTCTCTTGAATAAACATAACTACGTCAGATATTTCATGTGACACCAACACGTCTGCCCACAGAAATCCTATAAACATAGAATGGTTAAGACATTTGTTTACTTTAGTTCCGCGCGCCCCGATTTTAGGACACACGCGTCCCTCCCGCGCACTCTTTATGCGTCGCGGTCACGTTAAAAACAACTTTTTAAGAAAGCCTATTATAAAATAAGAGATTATATGAATGACAAAGATGCCTGGTACTAATGTTAATTTAGCTTCGCAAAATCATTATTAATTGTATACAAACTTGATTTTTAAAAGATGTATTGCGTGAAGTTTGTTGCGCCGTTTCTTCTTCACAGCGCTAACACCTATGAAGCGGTAGTCGATAAAAAAAATGACGTGTATAAATGTGCCAAGTGTACTCATATGCAATAAATGATTTAGACTTTGACATTATGTACTCATCAGTAGAAGTCTACACTTTCTAAGTCAGTGTTAAACAGCAAGCTGGAGATGGGTATTGTACCGCCATTTCCCGATAATGAACCCAACCTGATAATAGAAAACAATGGCTGCTAACCTTAGTTACTTACCTAACAGAAGTCTTGCAAAACAAATTACGCAAAATACTCTGGTTACTCAACTCAGGGGAACAACGACTCAAAGGCTGGCTTTCGCTTTGTTTAACAACAAATTAATGAAGTTGAACAATTCTACAATAACTCGAACGAGGATGGTTTATTCAGCAATAATGGGAGTAAGTTGAATGGAATCATTCCAACTTTTCAAATGCAAACCTTAC
This sequence comes from Esperia sulphurella, assembly GCA_947086405.1. NCBI lineage: Eukaryota > Metazoa > Arthropoda > Insecta > Lepidoptera > Oecophoridae > Esperia > Esperia sulphurella. The sequence continues at coordinate 3,646,306 of OX352266.1, forward strand.
GTGGGGTGAGTTTTCGAAGTTTGACGTAGTTTTCCGGTGGTCAGACTGCCAGTAATGGGACCACGAGGTATTTCCATATCGAAGTGAGCCCGAATAGAGACCAATTAAAGTTAATGTTGTGAAAACTGTTTTCTATAAAAAAAAATTATTGTACAGTTCTATCAATGACGTAATGTTGGAAAGCAAATGCAGGCGTGTTATCAATGTGCAAAAATGAACCACTATCGGAATTGAGAATGTCCGTTTCCGATAAGGATATGCTCTATAATAGGTGTATGTTTGCGGACATATTCAATATTTAATTTCGATTTGCGATCCAATCGCGCAGTGACGATACATCGTCTCTGCCTTCCCCTTTAAAGTAAAAATAAAAATAATAATAAATATTACACATATACATACACTTGTCTAATTCCAAACTAGGATTTCTCCTGTGCTATGGGACTTAATAAAGGATGGGACAATTCACAAATATACCATCCAGATCGGGACCGACTTATACAAATGTACGAAGTTGTCTCTCCCCTGTGGGAATCGAACCCACCATCTCTGGCGCCAATCCACTAGGCCAACGAGGCGGTCAAAAATGAATTGACTACTCTGAGAAAAAAATAAGTAGCCCTCCTTACGTAAGGATAAAAATATACCACTATTACATAAGTAGCCGCCCCCATTATAAATGGTGTACCGGCCACATTATTAAGTAATTTGGTTACTTAGTAATGTGGCTGGCTACTGAATCAGTTGTAGGTGACACCATTTATAATGGGGGCGGCTACTTATGTAATAGTGGTATATTATTATCCTTACGTAAGTAGGAGGGCTACTTATTTTTTTCTCAGTGTAGGTACCTACTGTTAATATGGTTATTTCTTTAAACTTTTTAATCAATGACACTGCAACGCAGATTATCCATCGCCTTATAATTAATTCTAATTCTAAATATTAAGTCGTTTTATTATCATCCGATATAATGACTTCTAGAAACATTTACTTTATTAATATCTCAGGTTCTAAGTGGCGTATCAAGATGAAACATGCACCAGATTTTAAGTTAGACCACCAGCAAGACAACTGTGAAAACTGCATCAAATTTAATTCAGATATTTTTGCGTGATGCGGTAACAAACATACATACAGACAGACGGAGAGACAGACAGACAGACAAAAATTAAAAAAAAATTTGTTTTAGCTTCTATTGGCCATAAAAAGCCCTCATACATTTTTTTTTAAATATCTCTCATGTACAGACATGGACCAGTTATAGTTTTATTATAAGTATAGATATTATAGTCTTAATTTACAGTGACCAAACATCAATTTGGCTGTCGACTTAGTTGCACCATACAATAAAAGAAACTCAGGTATTGTTACAAATGGCTATAACAGCAAATGTCTTTTGCATTGCTATACAACGGAATGGCAGTCTTGCATCCTGTAACAACGAAATGTTGCGGCCATCTAAATGGGAGCACGCCCGTAAACTAATGTCCGGTGTCTCGCTTGAATAATGAGACTGAAATACCGCACCGGGCTAGCGCTGGTACCACGCTCTGATATACTATATTGAGTAATCTCGCCTCCTACTCAAAATGGGGTGAGTTGGGTACAAAATTATCATCATCATCCGAAACTGAGCTCTTTCTTACCTGTATATAAAGAGGCTTTCCTTTGCCTGCTTTTCGCCCCGTGATACCCCTTGACATCGCCGCCTTGTTGAGGTACCACGTTAGCTAGAGAAATAACTGTCCACCTCATCACAGCCCCGCATGATTCGGTAAGGCTAATAGCGCCCGGAGTTCGCCCAGCTCCGTGATATCGGCACGCTTACGACCAGGCTAGCCCCTGGAGACGCATCTTTAGCAAGGAAAGTCACTTTGCGATATTAGATTGTGCAAAGTTTCGATACATCGTCTCTGCCTACCCTTCTGGGACCAAAGCGTGAGCATTATGAATAAATGAATATAAAAAGGATTTGGCTGTGGAATGAGATCTTGGAATCTTCATATATTCATCATATATATATTTTACTTAAACCACGTCACGCTACATTCACTTCCGTAGCGCCGCCGTTGCCTACACACTACAAGAGTGATAACGCGAATCTCTTCCTTCATCATCAGGTTATTTTTGTCTCCACTGCAAGAGCACAACCCTCTCTCATCTGCCGGAGACAGACGGAGGATTTGGCCTACACTCCCCGCGCTGGCCAGACGGGATGGGGAGGCCTGATTGATGTTTTATAATGTATTCCCTTAGTCGCCATGTACGATATCCACGGGAAGAGTTGGAGTGTCCTATTGTACTCTACCGGAAACCATACAGCAAATCTCTTCCTTGTAAGACTGAAATCTGGTAAACGATAATTTGAAAAGTGCAGGGTATTAACGGCAGGTGGGCTGGGCTATCTTGTTTCAAATGTCTTGTATTTCTTTGAAGTAAACTGTGATCAATTTATCTTGTTCTACTAAGTGTAAATGATTAACTTTGCATCCAATATAATTATATAATATCATATTTATGCAGATTAGCATTCCGCGGTGAGTGATTAATTATTTGAATAACACATTATTCATGCTAATAAGTTTCGGAGCGGTTCTGACGAGCTTGTTACATATTTAAGCATCAAACGAGAGTTATAAATGGATTTCATTAAACTAATTTCAAATGGGTATAATGAATATAACGAACTTTTATGTTGTTAAAGAAACGAACATGAATACCTATAATAAAATTTATATAGAAATGAAATATTTCTCGCAGGATTAAATTGATACCAGCCTGTCATGTCAGCCAGTCAGTTTCTGTACATGTATAATATTATGTGTAACGGCCATCAGCCGCAAGCCAAAGCTAGTGTTTGTTTTTAAATGTTATTGTATTGGAAAGAAGTAAGGACGTTTTGTGTATTTTTATCTTAAATTCTTTCTGCTTTTTTCGACCCTACGAGAAAATTTAAGAAAATATTTTAATGAGGTTTTCAGCATGACATACTCGTAGCTGAGTATCATAGAAATAATTTGAAGTATAATGTATGTGTTTGTATTTTTTTTTTATTTTATTAACTTAATGAAAATTTATACAACTATATACAGTATTAAAAACTAATATATAAAACGCGTTACAGTAAAAACACGTCTTCCAGCTCGCCTGTGTACGGCATAGTCCCCAGGACACTGGCGGCGTTACCTCGCTGTATCGCCAGGCTAAGCCTTTGTGTGAGGTACGCGCCAGCCCTGGGGTCTCCGGAAGCGAGGACCAGTCGCTTCGAAATATCAATAATAAATTTTTTGTGTCGGACGACCATGGACCCATTGTCTCCACCGCAAGCGCCGCAAACTCGTAATGGTCCGTCAAACCCGAGTATTTGCGACGCTTGAGGAGCTGGGCATTTTCGGCGGCGGCGCCGGCTTTGTGAGCTGTTTTCTGGATGTGGGACGCGGCCAGAGTATCCGCACAAGTGGCGTCCCACACTAGTGCTCGGCCCCGGGTCCACGGCACTAGGGTCGCTCCGTCGGGCCTCTTGCCATCGTCCCTCGACATGCCACTTGGTTCCAAAGTTGCCGGCACGGAGGCGGTTGCAAGGGCTCGACGGATGAGGTCATTTATAGCGCCGTGGCGATACATTCGGCCGGCGCTCCTCACACATGACAGTCCATGGTGTCCGAACTGGTCCACGCCTCGGCCGCATACACAGTTGTGTGGCTCACACACTTTGACCCCGAGACGCAGGCATACGGCTATGCGCAGATGTATAGGGCCCATAACCGTTCCCAGGTTCTCAGAGGGCAAAGCGTGTAGCCACTGCCCTGACTCCTTCTCTGACGCAGCAATGAGTCTCGCTCGGTCCGTGTCATCTCGGCAATTGTTAATGAGGTCAGTCCCAAGTAGCATTTTACTCCATTTAAGAGTACACATTTAGTTCCCATGTGAACTTAAAGCATTATTACAGTTCACTCGTGATGTATAAGCTGCATTATTGCGATTAACACCACCTATACCTGTCTAAGGGACTTATAGGAGTGTAGAGTTATACTTTTATACGGTTGTTGGTGTTATAATACTCTAACAACTGTTCTTTAGTCAGCCGTCTGACTAAGAGCATTATAGGAGGGTAGAGATACGGCAATCGCTGTTTAACGGTCTACTTGTACGATGTTATACAGCTAGCATATTAATAGAACACACGTGGTCATTTATACAGCCAAAGGCTGTTATGTTTACTTGTTTTAGACTGTTATACAGCTAGTAGCTGTAGTAGGAGTTGTTTGTGGTCATTAAAATAACCTTTTTTACTAACTGTATAGCAGTGTTTAAATGGTTCACGTGTGCACTGTAGGGTGTTAAAAGGACTACATGTGTTGTCCATTAACTTCAATAGCAGTTTATTTGTCCACAAGTACTACTCTTATTTGCTGTAAGCTGAACATGAATGTGAATGTGATATTCTATTACACTTATCCCACAAGCTGACGTGTATTGTGTTTATTACGTCGCGTGCAAAAATTTGTGAAAATGAATAAAAAAATCTTGGAAAAAAAGAGCGAGAACCGGTGGAATAAGAAGAAAAATTGCAAAAGAATATTCGCAAATTCGTCCCTCTTTATCTAGTTTGTTTACATTCTTTTAAATACCTCCTTGAACAGCGTAGTGTCTTTGTAAGTGTAAATACTCTGACACCAAACTGTGTGGCTCACACGAAAACAAAAAGTGTTTTTTGTTAGTTTGTTACAAAATTTGTACTTTAGGTATTCATACTTGACTTAGTACCTGCGCTAGGCGATGTAACGGACAATAATTATTATTGCGGATCTCTAAAATTTCAGTATATGAAAGAATAAAACGATGATCAGAATTGACCTGAACTACATCTTAAAGCTGTACATAAGTTCACATTAGAATACATTTATAGACATTGGTTCTGTAGTGGTACAAATGTGGGACTTCATATAGCCAACAGCATTCTAACAGAACACATGTGAACCTATATACGCTCTAGCCGTATTTCATTTCCACCATTTTGTTCACGTAACCTAAAATATTTACCATATAAATCGCCAAAATTATCATGAAGATTTATCACAAAATACGCAGATAGAGCGATTGAGTTTTGGTTTCATGTTTTAATTAATTACCGTAGTATAATTATAATGCCAATATAATATCAAAAACTGAAAATTGTAGATTTCCTCTCAGCCAGTTTTAAATATTTTAAAATGAATATCGCGTTTTTACAGAGGCGCGTGAATATTTTAGCTGTAAATATGTATACATTTCACGATAAAGTTGCATTCCCATGGCATTTAACATTATTAAGTATTTAAAACAGGTATACTTACCGCGTGTTATCATAAATTTTTATCCAATTGATATCCGCCGGAGTTAATGTTTCTGATGGCCGGGCGTACACACAAAACCAAACTAAATGAGGAAAATTAATAAATAAAAGAAATAATTTAGGACACACGTGAACTTTAGGTAGCACTGGAGTACTTTTGTGGGATTTTATAACTGTGAAGTCTGTGTATTTAGTCACTTGTTACTCTTTATTACGCTCATGGACGTAGTATGGTTCACATGTGTCCCATATAGCGCCGTAAGTCAGCCTTTAAGCCCGATGTTACTACTTAAACTGCTAATATAACGCTAATGTACAGCCATAGTGAACTTAAGGCTGTCTAATTTGTGCCCAAACTGGTTCTATAAGAGCTGTATAGCAAGCTATACAGCTCTTATACAGCTGACTTACACAGCTTGTGAACCACTATACATCTTATATAGAATCCCGAATGCCACTTGGGGTGTACACAGATTTTAAGGAGGGCTCGTCCCATGAGCGTTGACTCCCCAAATTCGCGTCAGAAGGTGCGTCCTCTCCCGGGCAAGCGGCGAGCCATGCCGACCTGGCCTCCGCTAAGCACGGCACCGCAACGTCCGTCGAGCGTGATACATTAAGAATCTCGGCGGCGAGGGTGAGCGTACTGTAGACAGAGGACAGGAATGCTGGCAGAGCTATACTAGACGTTGACCGGATGCCCAGTCCGCCATATCTTATAGGCAGAGACGCCTGGGCCCACGAGCAATCATCGTACTGAATATTTAATATCTGTGAGACCACGTCGCGAAGTGAGGAGTCAATGTGTTTGTACTATTTTTATCCGTCTGTCTGTCAGTAGGGAATATTACTAAAAGGAAGATACTTGTGCAGTTACTACTCAGAACATTTAATTATTTACTAAATATTGACATTATTTAACCGTAGCGTCAATATTTAGTAATAATTAAATGTTCTGCGTAGTAACTGCACAAGTTTCATTGTGAATGTGAAAGAGTTGTGGCTACTTGCGTGCATCTGGTAGTACATAGAGATCGTTGACTATTGATTTGGAATATAAGTTACGTAGTCGGCCCTCAGGTCACCCGCATAAAGTATAGCCTAATCAACGACAAGGAGCTTTAAAGTTTCTTCATACGATAAAAAAGCGTGCATGCGGAGGACACCTAAGTAAGGAGTGAAAGAGCACTAGCGTGCAGCCAACTGCGACCATAACTCTAGATAAATGTTTAATGGACGTATCGTGCTGAACCGGATACATTAAGGCTAGGAACATTTAAAATTTTGCGCGTTTGCATTTTGTGAATTCGCGTTCTGCACTGATAATGTGGCAGTTTATTTTGTTACCTTATTTTATGGTGCACCTTTGTTTTGAGTTACAGAAACGCTAGCGAGTTCGTTACCGGGAAATAAAATCTACTAAAATTTGTTCTTTTCACTGGTTGTTTCATTTTACAGATACTATATTTGAACTATTTATATATCTTACTAGCAGACCGTGCCTACTTCGTTGGGCGGTAAACAATTTTTTCGCGTACCTACTCGTATTTGATATTTTACATTATCTCTTATACTGTGCAATCAAAAAATCTAAATAAAATTTCCTTGGTGATAGAGCAATTTATTTATAAATAAATAGATTGACGTCATCATCATCATCATCATGTCAGCCTTTAGACGTCCACTGCTGGACAAACGCCACCACACCCGGTCCTCCGCCCTCCTCATCCAGCCGCTTCCGGCCACCCTCTTTAGGTCGTAATTCCATCTGGCGGCGGGGCGTTCCACCCTGCGCGTGCCAATCAGTGGTCTCCACTCCAGGACTCGTCTGCCCCAACGGCCGTAGTGAAGACTTTGACAAGTGAAGACATGACGCAATTTTCCAAATGCTGCCCAGCCCAACTGGATTCTTCTGCCAGCTTCGCTATCAAAATTGTTTCTACTCAACTGTCCTAGGTGAACGTACTCCTGAACAACTTCGATATTGACATTATCGACGATCACCGGGCTTAGGTCGACGTGTGAGTTGGACATGACTTGCGTCTTGTCTACGTTCATCCTAAGACCTACTCGCCTGGAAGAGCAGTTGAGGCTGGTCAGCATTTCCTCGAGATCCTGCAACGACTCTGCCATCACAACTATGTAGTCTATGTGATTTGTCTATCTTTTATATTTAAGTTGCAAAAAGTAGTTTTTTATATTAAAAAAATTATTTAAGACGTTATGTCATATTTATTGCTCATATTATTAACAATTATGAATTCTAAAAAGCAGTGTGGCAGTGTGGTTTCCGGTAGAGTAGAATAGGACCACTCCAACTCTTCCCGTGGATGTCGTACAAGGCGACTAAGGGAATACATTATAAAACATCAATCAGGCTTCCCCAACCCTCCGGCCAGCGCGGGGAGTGTAGGCCAAATCCTCCGTCTGTCTCCGGCAGATGAGAGAGGGTTGTGCTCCTGCAGTGGAGACAGAAATAACTTCATGATGATGTAATAGTGGCTTGGTCATTGGACTAGAGCGAATCAGATCGTGGTATCGAATTGGTCCCGGTCTGGAAGTTATATTTGTGAATAGTCTTAACCTTGTTTGATTTTCATAGTACAGGAGACATTTCTAAATTGGAATTATACAAGTGTATGTCTTAATTTTAAAAGGTATTCAAAATCTCACTTTTATTACTATTTTCCACCACCAATCTTCCCTAAGCCGTGTGGTTCCAGACTTAGAATATGGCCACCCTCAAACTTCTCGTGGGTGTCGTCTTGCATTTCGTCACAACGAAATATAGGCTGGTTTTAATTATAATAAGTGGACTGTGTATAGGTGTAAATTGAATAAGTAAAAGGTATGAAGAATCCTTGCCTAAATTGGTAAGTAAGAGAGCACCACTAACCTTGACAGTGTACCGTCAATCTGAATGGTAGACTGCTGCTCCAGGATCACGCACGGCGGGAAGAAGCTGGGCGTGGCACAAGTATGGCACGGCACATAACAGTCTCTCATAATTGGACCAGTCTTATAGTTCTTCAAGTTGAGGACAACACGAAAGAACGGCTCCCGGGAGATATCCACGTTTAATTGTGCTGATACGAAACGTTCGTATAGCAAGGTGGGCGCAGGACGAGCGACTGCGTGTCACATGTGTGTGACAAAGCAAAATCGCAACCGAACAAAATTAGCGGTGAGAAAAAATATACCTACCAATTATATTTTTTAAGAATTAAACAGCCACTAACAAATTGATTGCAACAGGGACAGACAACAGCGTTCTCCTGTGTATATATATTAAGATCATTACTGCGATAACCAAATCGCCTGATAAGCGTGATGATTGTGGCAAATCTCCTAATCGACATCCCACCAAAAGTGGCACTCTATTGGGGAGGCTTATGTTCATTTGGCTGATGACGATCTAATTTTAAAAGATATTAAAATCTTGCAAAACTCGCCAGTTTCAGATTCTTGTAAGCGAACCGAACACTAATTTATTACTATTTTCCACCACAATCTGCTAACCTCTTGACGGTTACGAGAAAGCTGTTGGAATTTATTATGGTAAAAAACTTGATCGAGCTGCTTTTGCCGTCACCCTTCGTTAGGCATATTTCTAAACTTCTCTTGCAAAATGAAAAACTTACAAAATTGACTTATTACTTTTTTGTAGCCCGCCGCATGAATACAAGATTATTAGATGGCGTAAAAATTCTAAATTAAATTTTAAGTTTCTTTTCCTTACCTATACAAGTTACAAAAAGGATTTGGATGTGGAATCAGATCTTGGAATCTTCATGAGTCTTCTTCTGAAGTCGCCATACTTAAAAGTTCCCCTCTACCGAAGGTACCAAGACCACTTGACTTGCATATGCGCGGTATATATGTAATTTTTTTTTAATAACTTTTTATTTATTTCTTCTCACAAGGTAAATATATACAGTAGGAATCATTATGCTAGACTTAACAATAGATCAATGGACAGCATTTGCCTTGTGAGAGACTAGTGTCTGAACTAGGCAAGTGCCTGTTGTACAGATCACCAGGCTCTCTCCACTCGGAAGTCATATTAATATTGAGTTCAAGGATAAGTCCAACTGTGTAGTGTAAGCAAATATCAACAAAACAGATATTGTACAGTTCGTTTGAGCGTGTGAGAGTATGAAAGTGAGCGTGTATATGTGTATCTATCATCAGCCGAAATGGCTCCACTGCTGAACATAAGCCTCGTCAATAGAATGCCACTTTGGTGGGCTGTCCATTGGGGGATTTGCCATAATCACCACGCTTGGCAAGCGTGATCGCAGTAGTGATCTTAATATATACAAGAGAACGTTACTGCCCGTCCCTGGTGCAATCCATTAGTGGCCTTTATAACACCCACGGTAAGATTGTGGGTGGCCAACGAACTAGGTAGGTTATATTGATAATAAACCTTATCTTATCTTATCTTAGGGGGCCAGGAAGACCTGGCGACACTTCGACCCTTCAGGATCTTTTGTGCCAAACTCATGACCACCAACGGTGCCCCAAGCCGATTTGGTGGACTTCACATACGCCTCAGAATTTCTTCTTTGGATAATAAACCTTCATAATAAACCTTACTGAAGTTCGTACCAGATTTGAACTTACTTTTTATCTTAAGAACGTGAAGCGAGCGCGCTACCAACAGGCTACCACGATTTCTGTAGCGCCTTAATATCGACTAAAAAAAATAAAAAAAGTGTAAGTGTATATTTGATGGGTATGTTTCTTGTATAATTTTGGTATTAATCGCATTATACCAGTCCTTTCAGTTACTCTAAGGTTGACTGGAAGATATCCCTAAGTGGGATAAGTCTGCCTTTGTACAAAACTTTATCTTTTATTTGTTTTTGTTGTTAATTTTAGTACAATAAAGCGTTTACATACATCCATACATACATACATACATCCATCCATCCATCCATCCATACATACATACATACATACATACATACATACATACATACATACATACATACATACATACATACATACATACATACATACATACATACATACATACATACATACATACATACATACATACATACATACATACATACATACATACATACATACATACATACATACATACATACATACATACATACATACATACATACATACATACATACATACATACATACATACATACATACATACATACATACATACATACATACATACATACATACATACATACATACATACATACATACATACATACATACATACATACATACATACATACATACATACATACATACATACATACATACATACATACATACATACATACATACATACATACATACAAGTTTGCTTGTCACTTTAGTTATTTCTTTATTACTTTAACCGCCATGCGAGCTCATGTTTTTTTTAAATCTCACTTAATACCCCAAATTAAATATCTCATCTCTACACAACACACGTGCGTCGAAACAAAGCTGGGTAGACCAGCATACATTATGGGAACCTTTCTAATCCATTTATTTAGACCACGCCGCCCGCTTGAATATAAACGAACGTGACTGGCCTGACGTGAAAATTACCCAGCGCAGCTAAAAATTACCCACGCCACTTTGTAAAAATAAACTAGTAAGCAGCAAACGACTTCACACTGCGTTTTAAGGTATAAATTTAACGCCTGATTTAATCATTTCTTTTTGCAGCGCATGTACCTGAAAAAACAAAGGACAACTACTTAAGTGGAGTTTTGTCTGGGTTGCTGTATGTTATTATCATCATCATCAGGTTATTTTTGTCTCCACTGCAGGGGCACAACGGGAAGTTTGAGGGTGGCCATATTCTAAGCCGGGAACCACACGGCTTAGGGAAGATTGGTGATGGAAAATAGTAATAAATTAGTTTTCTGTTCGCTCACCAGAATCTAAAACTGCAGAGTTTTGAAAGTTAGATTTTTAATACCTATTAAAATTAAAACATACACTTGTCCAATTCCAAACTATAAATGTCTCCTGTACTATGAAAATCAAACAAGGATAGGACTATTCACAAATATAACTTCCAGACCGGGACCAATTCGATACCTGATCTGATTCGCTCTAGTCCAATGATCAAGCCACTATTACATCATCATGAGGTTATTTTGTTTCCTCTGCAGGAGCACAACCCTCTCTCATCTGCCGGAGACAGACGGAGGATTTGGCCTACACTCCCCGCCCTGGCCAGACGGGTTGGGGAGGCCTGATTGATGTTTTATAATGTATTCCCTTAGTCGCCTTGTACGACATCCACGGGAAGGGTTGGAGTGGTCCTATTCTACTCTATCGGAAACCACACGGCAAGTTATGATCATTTGAAACCAAAACATGATCAAGTAAACAAGTTAGGGCAAGTGGACAAGAGTTAGTTCAAGGGAACAAGATCTTGGTGTGCTCGTATGGAGTTAAGACGACTGTTCACGATTAACAAAATCTTTTTTTTTTTTCTACTGACCTGTCCTTAGTCCTGTAGGTACTACCTCTATCAAGCCTGGTCAATACAACATGAATTCCATTTAAAATATGCTGGAACAATTTGTCTGTTTGTAATAAAGTCACCGTTCGCGATATTTCGCTACCGACTAAGGATTGTAAAGTCGGACTATTTTCTTAGATATTCAGATAGTGAAATAATGAAGAAAGTTTTTCTTCGTAGAGAGCAGTTAATGTTAACATCGGACAGTTTTACACTTTTCTGAACAAATATGACGATCAGAATACTAAATATTACTACGTAAAGAAGCGACACCCCCCTCCCCCCCTAATGTCGCAAAATAGAGCACGGCTGGTAGTACGCATTACTGTATTGCTAATCTTTAAAATTCAAACTCACGTGCGAGTCTCCGTCGAGTGACTTCACTCACTTCGAAACCATTCTGTAAACATTCCAGAGCACTGTCGAAGTGAAGAGGACAAAGAACTCACTTCGCTTCGATAGTGCTCTGACATATTTACAGTATGCCAACTAAGGTCAAGTGGATTAGGTTTTCGAAATGAGTGAAGTCACTCGAGTGAGACTCGCATATGAGTTTGTATTTTAGAGAATAGCACTACACGGCTGCCGCACACACGTATAGGTACACACTAACGCGTACGGATAGGTTGGTACGCCTGTAGTACCTACACGGAGAAAATAAAAAGTAGCCGGATAACGTAATTCCTGTTGTAACCTACTTAATTACTGTTAATAAACATCCACTCGTAAGGTATGGGCCGTCAACATGCTGCGTACGTAGTCGGACTACGTACTACGAGTGGATGTTTCTTCACAGTAGTACGTAGCCGGTATGTTTCACTGGCAGTACGTGGGCAGTACACGTAGCTTGTTGTTGCAACGTTGTACTGTGTCTGTAATGTCTGTTACTGCGTCTCCAGACGTCTGCTTATCTACTCACGTAAGGATGTAATTCAATTACTAAAGATGTAACATCCTTAATAATTGTGTAACCTACTTATACGTAGTACGCGCCGTGTCCATTATGGATCATGTTGTTTCTCATAAACGCGTCATTGAAATACAACATTCTTACGTATGTGGCAACTAAATTACTGTTGTAACATACAGAATAAGTAGTACGGCGCACGCACAGTAGTAATGTGTATGACGTACGTAGTATTTTTTTCTCCGTGTAGTAAGTAGTAGGTGATTAAATCTGTTTACTTGTATGGAGTGTCATCGGTGTGATCAGACTGTCAATTATCATCCCAAAAATTTACTTTGGGCTTCAATGAATATTTTAAAATGAATAATGAAAGCTGATAAATGAATTGTCTATGAATACTTAAGAGCTAAGTAGCCACTTAATTCAAAGTACGTTCACAGAAACAAAATTAAGTCTTAGCAATTTAACGTCGCGACTTCACAAAAGCCGGCCGCTTTTTTACACACCGAAAACGTTTAGCAATTACAGAAACGCAACCATAAAAATTGCCATTCCAAGCGGTCGGTAAGAAAAATTAAAAGCTTCTTTAAACAAAAGCGGAGAACGTCGGCTACGTAATTAAATGCGACATCCCGCGGGAAATCCGTCGGCGGTGCGGTCAACGCTCTCCCTGGAGCGTAGTTTCTCAAACTGGGCAACCTGAGACCCCCGTCGTTCGTATCTGAATAAAGTGTTACACAGGCAATTTTCTGTAAGACTTCATGTTAAGTCGCAGACTCGAAAAAAACTATACTTTTTCCTGTCAATTACCCTTCAAATCAATCGGATAGCCCTTTTTAAGACTAGGTCAATAATCTTTCATGAATAAATACATATTTGTGTTGCGTTTCTTTTCGAAGCTACCTAGTAGCCCAGATGATACACAGGAGATGCGTAACGACACTAGTTAAAGAAGCCATAAAACTACAAGCAAAAAAGTGGCAAATTCGTATATTCAGTTTTTACAATATACAAAACAATTTACCAATACTAACATGTTTCAATTACACCAAGTTGTGTGTCTGCAATGGGAATCGAACCGAACATAAGTTCTGGCGCTTGAGTCTAATAACCTAGCTACTAAGCTAACAAGTCTGTACGGTCCTAAGCGGAAATTCTGATATAAATATGCTTTACGTGAATAAAAATCTTTTTAGTGACGAACATTAAAAAACTCGTAAAGAGAAACATGTTTATATTAGTTACCAGAAACTAGTTGCAGAGGACCACGTGAAAGAAAAGTTTGAGCAACAATGCCCTAGAGATAGAAAATGTGATTTCCTCAAGCATTGGTGTTTTCCGTCTCAGAATATTGTTCTGTTTTCTTATTTATGGAGGAAATTGATTTTAACTTACACGGACCGTGGAGACTATCAAAATAAATGTTATCCTACAAAGATCCTGAGCAGCAAGACCAATGAATGCTTGATAGTTAAAATGATAGTGGCAACGTTAAGAGTTTGCTTTTGTTGTTTGCCAATATAACGTCAAATTCGTCATTCAAGGACTGCACTACATAATGTGTGGCAGGACGAGACGAAGAAGATAGCAGTGGACAGATATATGCTGTAAGAGTAGAATAAATAAATAAACTCGAAGGTACGCTAACTAAAATTTTGGTCACTTTTGCTTTTATCAAAATCGAGTCACCACATCTCAAAACTCTGAAAAAATATCCAAACCTTTTTTTTCTTAAAATTCAGGGAGCATAATTATTGACCAACATTTTAGTTTCCGCAGTGTACTTTGGAGGTATCGAAATATACAGTTTTCTTACCGCGTGTTTGCCTACCGAATAGTGTCTTAGCTGATGCGAAGTGTTATTTAGAATTGTGTTCTAAAGTAAGGTAATTTATTAACTAAAATATACCAACCGCGATTGTACTGAAATGTAGTAACAGCTTATTGTGACCCTCTGCTTTCTTCCGCGTCTACCCGCATAAAAAGTCAGCGAAGTGTATATCGTGCACAATGTCCGGGTTCCGTCAATTATTTAATTTTTTAATTTTATACGAATATTTTTTGAAAATATATTATTACTACTAGCCTATTTAGTATCTGTAAACTTCAGCTGAATCTTTGCGTAGTTTTCGAGCGTGGCAGACATACAGACAGCTTATCTTTAGGGGAGATCAGTATTATTGAATAGTTAAAATATTTTAAAGTGATTTCATCTGACTAATAGCTTTACTTTCAGATTCTTATAGTATAAAACTTTATAAAGGTAGAGGAGCCATTTTGACACTATTTTTCCTATATCTTTTTTTAAAGTAATAACTGTTTTTTTTTTCTAAATGTAGTCCTATCACATTTCAATGGGACTATATCCTATTTATGTCTGATTTGTTTCAGCTGTTAATGTCCCTTTAATTAGCCATATAACACTGTAAAAGTCATGCGTTACAGTACTCACAATTTTTTTACATAATTATCAGTATTTATTTTAAAAACATTAATAAGACGCAGTTCAGTAGTAGATTACGGTGTATAATCTTATAAGTATTCGCTAGAAACATTGTTGTTTTTGCGACATGCGATGTAGATAAGTCAGTTAAGCCAGTAAAAATGTAATAGCCGTTGTTTTGAAACATGACTTTACCAGCATTTCGGGGTGCCATATACGCCATTCAGAGACTAATCCGAACCTGCCTCCCGTACCGTCGGCATCCACTCTGTAATCTATTGAGGCCATAATTGAACACGTAGCACGACGTAGCTATGTTCTACGACGTACAGCCTACCTACTACGACGTGTAGCTAATCTGTGTATGTTGAGTCAATATTATCGTAGTACAGGGTTGTGTTCACTAATATTCTACGAATATTGACTGCGTGTATTAGTTTTCCCATGGAAACATAATCATAATCATATTTATTGGTAACAAAAATTACAAGTCAAAAATGTTTTTAACAATTAATGTCACATATGTAACAGAATATAATAATTGATAAATAATGTCGTAAATTCACAAATATACCTATTATATATATTATTGGCAATACGTCACGTAACGTCAATGGGTATCACGTGAAAAGTAGGCGAAGGATAGTCGCTTTGTGACTTTGGATTGTGCAAAGATTTGTGAATTTGGATTATACATCGCCTCTGCCTACCCCTCTGGGACCAAGGCATTTGTATGATAATATCATTTGTATGATAATGTAGTTCAACATTTTTTTCAATTCAAATCATATTTATTGTTGAACTAACGGTGAATGCAAAAACTTGACAGAGAGGGACAGAAACGTTTTAAAGCTCATTTACAGTTTTATTTATTTTAGCTTATAATATTCTTATTTTCTTACTTATTCAGTGCATCCTGTCTGTCATGACCTACGGCGCGGAGATGTGGATACAGACGGTGGGCCTGATCCACAAGTTTCAAGACCCTCAGCGAGCTATGGAAAGGGCTATGCTCGGGGTATCTATGAGGGATATGATTCGTAATGAGGAGATCCAACGAATAACGAAGGTGACCGACATAGCCGAAAGAATTAGTAAGCTGAAGTGGCAGTGTGTGGGTCACATATATCACAGTACCGACGGCCGTTGGTGCAGACGAGTTCTAGAATGGAGACCGCAGATCGCCACGACGCCCGCCGCTAGGTGAATTGACGACCTGAAGAAGGTGGCCAGATGCGGCTGGATCCGTGGGGCAGAGTACCGGGTGTAGTGGCGTTCATTGGGGAAGGCCTATGTTCAGCAGTTTGACAGACATTTTGTTGTACAGTTAATGGGATAGGCAAAATAGGTGTCAATAAGGGAGGGGTATAGGAAGGGAAGGAAGTTGGATGGGAAAGAAGAGAGGGAAGGGGAGGGGCATGTTGGAAGGAGGAGGGATAGTAGGAAGGCGTTAGGGGAGAAGGAGAGGAAAGTTGAGGGCGAGGATAGAGGGAATGCTAGGTGGTAGGACAGAGGGATGGGGGGGCAATGAAAATAAAGGGCGGAGGAAGGGTAGGGGTAGGGACCGGGAAGGAGTTGAGGAAGGGGGTTTCAAAGTGGTGGGAAGGGAATGGGAAGGAAAGAAAGAAAGGGGTATGGAAAGAGGGAATGGGAGAGAGAAAAGTGAATATCACCTGCGATATTTTTTTCTGTTTACTTTTTGCACAATATTAAAACATAAAAAATATTAATAATTAATTATATGATAATCTTTTAATTCATGATAAACATGAAGAATGTCTACTTTAAAAAACACATTAATTCTGTGGTCCAGCGGGGGAACTGCCGTTGGCACGCTAATTTTATGTATATACAGGGTTACAGGAAAAGTCGTGCTAGATCCCTTAAGGGTGTGGAGCACCCATCATTTCTGACTTATTTCACTATGAAACACCCTACCCTAAACTTAACCCTTTTCGAGATATTCGACTTTTAATTTTTTTATTGAAAATTGCTGATTTTTAGGCTACTACATTTATTTTTGTTTATTTTGTGTATCTTATTATTATTATTATTGCATTTTTACATGTGTAGTAAGATGCTTTAGGACGTCAATCATTAAAATAGTGCACAAGTTATTTGAATAGACCGTAGTAGACAAGTGAAAGAAAAGAAATAAAAAACATATTAGAAAGTTTATTTTTCTCTAAGGGATATCTAAAAAAAATATTATGGTAATTGTTCGGCAGATGTTCTTTAAAATATCTACGGTTCATCAGCTATCTAACGAGGTATAATAATGTAGGGTTTTATTCAAATGCATTCAAAAAAATTTAGTTTCATAGGCGACAGTGGAGAAGAAAATGTATACTTAGCCCTAAAAAGTAAAATAAAACAATAGGTAAGCATGAAATGCCATTTATTAAAGGTTTTCTCACAACTTTTTCTTTTTCTACAGTTCATGTTCAACATGGCCGCCTCTATTTCTAATACATTGTCGCATCCTTCTACGGAGACCGGTCTTCACTACGCCAGTGGTCAATGTGGTCCTCATTTTATTTGCTGCATCCACAATCCTTTCTCTTAAGTCTTCCACAGACGAAACTGGATTCGGCTCGCTGTACACGAGACTTTTCATGCAGCCCCACACATGAAAATCCATGGGGGTTAGGTCCGGACTTCTTGCTGGCCATGGCAATGGCCCACCTCGTCCAATCCATTTGTTTGGATAATTTGTGTCCAGCCAGTCTCTGACACTTCTCCTGAAATGGGCAGGGCAGCCATCGTGTTGGAACCACATGTCCCTGATCAGGTTGAGTGGCAGATCATCCAGCAAATCACTCAAGTCTGCTCTCAGGAAATTTTCCCCGTTTAGATTATCCGGGAGAAACCGGTTTCTCCCGGATAATCTAAACGGGGAAAGCTACGAAAATTTCCTGAGAGCAGACTTGAGTGATTTGCTGGATGATCTGCCACTCAACCTGATCAGGGACATGTGGTTCCAACACGATGGCTGCCCTGCCCATTTCAGGAGAAGTGTCAGAGACTGGCTGGACACAAATTATCCAAACAAATGGATTGGACGAGGTGGGCCATTGCCATGGCCAGCAAGAAGTCCGGACCTAACCCCCATGGATTTTCATGTGTGGGGCTGCATGAAAAGTCTCGTGTACAGCGAGCCGAATCCAGTTTCGTCTGTGGAAGACTTAAGAGAAAGGATTGTGGATGCAGCAAATAAAATGAGGACCACATTGACCACTGGCGTAGTGAAGACCGGTCTCCGTAGAAGGATGCGACAATGTATTAGAAATAGAGGCGGCCATGTTGAACATGAACTGTAGAAAAAGAAAAAGTTGTGAGAAAACCTTTAATAAATGGCATTTCATGCTTACCTATTGTTTTATTTTACTTTTTAGGGCTAAGTATACATTTTCTTCTCCACTGTCGCCTATGAAACTAAATTTTTTTGAATGCATTTGAATAAAACCCTACATTATTATAC
The DNA here is from genome assembly GCA_947086405.1 of Esperia sulphurella. Taxonomy (NCBI): domain Eukaryota; kingdom Metazoa; phylum Arthropoda; class Insecta; order Lepidoptera; family Oecophoridae; genus Esperia; species Esperia sulphurella. The sequence goes on from OX352266.1 coordinate 3,664,970, forward strand.
CTCGTTAGATAGCTGATGAACCGTAGATATTTTAAAAAACATCTGCCGAACAATTACCATAATATTTTTTTTAGATATCCCTTAGAGAAAAATAAACTTTCTAATATGTTTTTTATTTCTTTTCTTTCACTTGTCTACTACGGTCTATTCAAATAACTTGTGCACTATTTTAATGATTGACGTCCTAAAGCATCTTACTACACATGTAAAAATGCAATAATAATAATAATAAGATACACAAAATAAACAAAAATAAATGTAGTAGCCTAAAAATCAGCAATTTTCTATAAAAAAATTAAAAGTCGAATATCTCGAAAAGGGTTAAGTTTAGGGTAGGGTGTTTCATAGTGAAATAAGTCAGAAATGATGGGTGCTCCACACCCTTAAGGGATCTAGCACGACTTTTCCTGTAACCCTGTATATATATTTCTTTTAGTAATACACGTAATACATAATAATGTGTAATGTTAAGTTGTCGACGCGAACGAAGTCGCGGGCAACAGTTAGTTACTAAATAAAATCTTAAAATGGTGTTTAGTAAGTGGTAATTATTATTAGTAACTTTTTAATTATTCTTAGTAAATTTACTTTGTATTTTGAGCAAGGATTTAGAGCCTTTTTTTAGTGGTTTGCGCGTACGCAGTCGCGGGCACAGCTGTAGCGGGTACAGTATAGAATATTAAAGCACTCAGGCAAGACAAACTTAGACGCGCATATACTTTTATATTTCTTTAACAGGTGCAAGAAAGCTTTAGAATGTCACAATAAAATGATAATGTTACTTTAAATGTTAAGTAAGAAAGTATTTTTCTTTTATAAGACGTAAAAAAATTATTAGCATATAAAGGTCATACCTCTCAGCAGATGTTGCTTTTAAAGCCATGGGGATAATGCACCCTTTTAAAAACACTCGATTTTAGTTACATGAACTGTGAAAATTCTGTCTGCTTGTTTATCTAAGTACCTGCAGCTTGTTAGTCTGAATTATCTAAATCATTGGGTATTATATCTATATTGCATTCCAAGCCAATAGTCATACGAAAACCACCGCTATTTGCGTCTCGGTAACATACATATGAAAAGGCCACCAGCAGCAAAAACAGGTTTGCATTACCATGGAAATGACCTCGAATGTATGAAAAAAGTTCTCCGATCCGTAAATTTTGATCGTGAGTGTATTTTAAGGGATGCTATAAAAAAATAGGAAAAAGGAATATATTTTTTCTCGTCCGCGGCAAACATTTCAAGATCCCAACAGCTTGAGCAATTAATTCTTTAAAAAGCGACAGGCGTAAGGAACTCAGGCGGACACTTATAAAATTAGAAGATTATCTAGGGTACCGTTCGGTGTTGCCATGTATCTGCAGCTATCAAGCGCTGTAAATAAATGTCATACGTTACATAATATATAATAAATAAAAAATCGTGGGTTTCGGTTTCGACGCCGCTTTTGCATAAAAGTAATCGGGGTCAGTAGAAATTTATTTATAACGCAAAGTTAATAATTTTAAACCATAGATTATAATCTATTCTCTAAAATGCCTTAAATTTTGTCCAAATCCGTCAAATAGTAAAGCTAGCACACTTTTTGAATGAGCGCTGACGGAGCAATACCTCATTTCAGTGCTCGCGCTCGCGGGGCCAATGACCTTATCGGGGGGAGCTGAAATAGCGTAATGCATAAATTTTTTGTAGTCTCCTAATCGTTCCTTATTATGGTATAACTATTACATTTCTAACTTTAAAATTTTAGTTACACGAAGTTGTCGAAAGTGCACATTATTCATAATGCAACTTTTCTTGCATAAACCCCGTAAGACGGTTATCGAATTGACGTAAAAATAATATACTATCATTTCGTGGAAACCCTTGACAATACACACAAACACGTATCACAAAAAGTTCTTTATAATTTGTCGTGTCCGGTATCGAATTGTACCTACAAGTAAGTTCCAGTCTGGAGGGTAAATTTCTCCTATGTGTGACTAATTCCTAATAGGAGTAAATCCTTGTTTGGAAATATACAAGTGTATCCGAGTATGTACATATATCGACCAAAAAGGATAAACGCTGTCATCCATATCGATGTAAAAAAATTATTTATGCAAATGCGTCATCAAAAAAAAGGACGTGGATCCGGCTCGAAGGACCACAAAATTTGTGGTGTATCCACACATGTTTGATATTGGGACCTCGCGGTTGCGAGGGCCATGATATATCTATCATGGCTATCGCCCGGGAAAGATGATGGAAAGAGAAAGACGTCCGTGGCTATCGAGTACGTTTATTGCACTAAAGTTATAAATGATTATGATATGTCAATAAGCAATGTAGGGCGCATGCGCGAGCAACGTCAGCTATTTACTATAATGTACATTACTCGTACAGAATGGTCTGGGTCCAGTGTCTCGATGTATGATTCCGAATGCAATAACTAAACATTTTCAAGATGTGGGTTACAGCGTTTATGCTTTTTTTACGTTGATAAGACATATTTATTTAGTTTTATTTTATTTACGACGGTGATATGAAGCTAAATTATTATACGCTATAAATCACCCGTCCCTCAGAAAGCGCCATGTATCTGAAAGCGGAGAAAGCGCTAGAATATCGAGACGGGTACAGTTTTCGGGCACACAGCCTCCAGTTTTCCATTACACGAGCCTTCGTCAACGATAATTGTTATTTGAGCTGGGACTTTCTTTTTTATAATAATATATTATAAGCCTCGGTGGTCCTGCACGAACACTTGGGAGATCCTACGAAACCTTATACCTACCTTATATACCTCGTATATATACTTATATTGTCGACTAACTGTGCCCGCGGCTCCGCTCGCATGGGCTACAGAATTATCCTGCTCCCACTTCTGGGCCACACTGCCACTCAGCCATACCGCTACTCAGCTATACAGCCACTCAGCCATACCGCCACTCAGGCATACTGCCACTCAGCTATACCGCCACTCAGGCATACTGCCACTCAGCTATACCGACACCCAGCCATACAGCCGCTCAGCCCTACCGCCACTCAGGCATACAACCACCCAGCCATACCGCCACTCAGGCATACTACTACTCAGCCATACTGCCGCTCAGCCATACTGCCACTCAGGCATACCGTTATTCAAGCATACCGCCACTCAGCCATACCGCTACTCAGCCATGAAATGAGAAATAAAATGAGAACTTTATTCGCTACCGCCACATCACCACCACCACCGCTTACATTTTCGTAGCCTCCTCTGGTCTTTCCCTCTTATCCTCGCTCGCTTTAAATTTAGTCACAACTTATCGTTATCTGAATACCGCCGAACATTATACTTTGTTGTATTGTATACCTAATATAGTTAATAGTTTGTTGTAAAATAGTGTGAGTTTTTGAAAAAATAAAGACTAAAAGTTACTTCAAATTAAGGCCTATGTTTTTCTAAAAGCTCTATCAGAATCGATTCAGTAATTGTTATGTGATGCGTGCACAAACTAAGAGACAAATAGACAAAAACTCCGAAATTGATCTTAATGTGTTCTATAATATCTTCAATGTACAGATATGCGAAGTCTACGTTTTTATTTATTACTTACGTAATCTATCCCAAACAAAGGTATCGTATCGATCATACACAAATAGGATTTTAAGCTGAAAAAACAGCACACACTCGACGCGAGGGGATTTGGCTGTTTTGGTATCAATTTTAGAAAGCGGCTTTAACAGAAAATAGCTTCGAAAAGAATTCCGAAAGGTATACTCTGGTTAAGCACTGTCAATTAGACCTGATCCTTAGTAGCAAGTTAATAAGTAAAAATAGCTCTCAATTTACGAGATCTATTTAAATCAAACGTTATTACGTTACTTCGAATTGTTGTCTTGATGGTGAGGTTTGATCATTGGTATTGATCCCCAGAAGTCGTAGGTTGTGTTCCCATCGGGGACAGATGACTTAAACTGCACAAGTTGGTTCCGGTACGGCTATTAAGAATTGTGCTAAATATTCCCTTGGCATAGAAGAAAATCGTAAGTATCTGTATATACTAATGATATGACACTTGCTAGAATATTTTCAGATTTCTTTAATGTAGTTTTTAGTCTTTTTTCTTAGAGGAAGTTGATTATGTGTATTTATAAAACTTAATTTTATTACCTTAGATCATTAATTACATTATCTTAATATACCCAACTCGATGGAGCAGAATTATTTTGAACAACTCAGATTACAACCCAACTTTTAAATCCAACGGATAGACGGAGAGACGTTACGGAATATTAAAAAGTGTGCACATAATATAACTGGTACAAATGCATTGTAATAACACAGAATGCATATACTGCAAAAGAACAGACGAGAATATTCTGAAACGTGGCAGGCTGCGCTAGATACACATCGAAACGTAAATAGAGTGAGTGGGATATTACTGCTGAAACCTTTATTAGCGCCAGAATACAGTCTCGTAAAAAGCAACTTTAAAACAAGAATTATAGATAGAAAAACACAGTCGATTGGCATACATTCCATTTCTTTGTATGCAATTAAATGAATACATCAATTATACCTGCATTTATTAGTTTTAAAACAACCTAGAATAGCATGTTGCATACACGTGGGGGTAAATTAAAGAATGTCCTAGTTCACACGTGGATCGCTACCCGAGACTAAGCCGAGGTTGACAAATGTGCGAATTGAGCATTCTTTTCTACTTCCTGTGATGTGTATACAATTTTACGTGCCGCTGCAGGCAGGAAGCGGTTACCTTCATCGAAAGTAACCGCTTTCTTCCCACAGGTACGTAAAACTATTAAAGGATCTATAAAATAAAAAGAGCCTGTATCATTATTTTCATATAATTACATTATAATGTTATTATAAACTTTAAAATAATTTAATTTGTCATTATCGTTATTGTACGTCAATAAATTTACATTAATTTGTGTTTTATTATGTCGTTTTTATCAAGGACCGGTGCGACGGTTTATAGTACACGTTTGTCCAGCGTGCCATTATGTGCAAAACTCCCCGATGGCGTTCAATGAGGAAGACCTATGTCTAGCAATTGACGTCAAAGGCCTGATTAATGATAATGATCCAGGACTTAATAAAGGTCAATCTATGTAAATACACGTTTTTTCTCAAATCGTTTGCAATGTTGTTTTTTTACCGATGTTTGAAAATATTTCAGTAATATTTATTGTATCTTCCTCACCAATAAAAATGTTTAAGAACATATTTGAACGATTTAAAAGAAAATAAGCAAATAGATTGATGGTATGGAAGCATCAGATTTAAAGCTGCCTTTCCATTAAAAAATATATTGAGTGAGATAATCTAGTGCGTAGCGATGTGATTATGCAAGATACGCCGTGATCATTTTTAAAACCATTTTCCTTGCTTGCGAAATCTATTTCGATAAATCCCTTCAAAGTGGGTGCTTATATCATGGGAAGATAACAATAAAGTATTGTAAGACACCTTCCTAATTTCATGGTTTTTTGGCCAAGCGTTTTAAGAGGACAGAATCAATTGCTACTTACGCTAACCTACAGTGAGAGACCGAGTTATAGGACCATGGAGGAATGTGACAGTTATCTAATAGTGGTGTGCGATACGTTTTCATCATCATCATCATCAGCCTGAAAGAGTCTACTGCTGGACATAGGCCTCTCCCAAGGTGCGTCACTGAACCCGATCTTCGGTTCTTCTCATCCAGTCACTGCCAGCCGCAGATCGTCGCTCCATCTAGACATTTATTTAGATATTTTTTTATAAAAAGAAAAATAACATTACTGTTACAATTAGCATTCCCTTGCATTCCGTCATCAGTCGCCCCATGCCGTCCATACGTCACAGTGTGGTGCCTCTTCGAGCAGGGAACCGAACAGCTGCAGTGCGCGCGCGACGGCCGAGTGCCGGGAGAGGTTGGTGCTAGAATGTGGTGATACGAACTGCGTCCCTCTAAGAAGTGAGTCGGATTGTAAGGGTAGTATCGATGGTTTTTCTTATACAGGTATCTTTTTCCAACATGACAATAATATAGTTTTTGAGAATGAGTGGGAGTAGAAGCGGAAGCGGGAACGGGGAATAGTTCTGTCCACGCGAGCAGAGCCACGGGCGTAGCTAGTTACTAATAATAACTAATAACCAGAGAATGTAAACAAGCAGTTAATGCCTTGCTGGACTGGTACTTGGTTTTATAGGGCCATCAGACTCCTTCAATATAGAAGTGTGGTTTTATGTTTTCGACTGCAAAGACTTTATAGCAAAGATAACTGCACCCTTAGACATAATTCTTGACTGCTACATTAGCAGGCATGTAAATGGTGCATTACGGTGCAAGGCGATGTTCATTTCACTTTGAATGTTGCATGCAATTCGACGGTTTCACGCTTTTGACTTATAATCATAGTTGTGGAATTACGTCATAAAATAAAAACTGGTCGATTGCGAGTCGGAATCGCGCACCGAGGCTTCTGTACCTTGAAAGGAAAGAGAAACGAAACGAAACCAAGTTATAAAGTTAATTTTTTCCGACCGCAAAACTAAGTTTGTAGAGTATTTTTGATAATTTCTAAAAAAAAACTGTGCCATTTAGAGATATTGTTTTATTTTTCTTCTAATATTTACATAAACCACTATCAACTCAAAATGTACAAAATGGTGTAAGTACTTTTACGACACCCCACTTTGCCTAGTAACCACACTTTGAATTTTGCTCCCTCATTTCGGCCCCTTTTACAGTGTAAAGTCAGGCAAGTATTACTTAAAACTATTTAAAATTTCAAGTTGATATCATTGATACCAAAACCGGTTTCGTTTTTACCATTTCGGCACAGGGTATTTTTTTGTAACCAAAGCAAGTTGTTATATTCATGGGAGAGTATAGTTAGGATCACCAATCGACACGTCCTCGTTGTAAAAGGATGTCTTCGTAGCGTGGAATGAATAGGTATATGCCGAAGATTTGATTGAATTTGAATTGAATGGTTACCGGGCAAGCCAGACATGATTGATTTGTATTAAGCACCCGCAGCGTAATGTGTACTCACTGTGTTTGTCTCTACAATCTGATGAGTTATGCTTGCCTGGTTGGAATAATGAACAGTTGAATACATTTGTAGGTACCTACATCTACAGTAGGGTAGCGAGTTAAATAAATATGACATATACATACACTCGTCTAATCCCAAACTAGGATTTTCTCCTGTGTTATGGAAATTAAAACAAGGATAGGACAATTCACAAATATAACATCCAGACCGAGACCAACTTGTACAAAGTCCAGTGGGAATCGAACCCACGACCTCTGGTGCTCGAGTCCAATGACCAAACCACTAGGCCAACGAGGCGGTAAATGACCGTCGGAGGATGAAATAAAATGAAATGAAATATCTTTATTGTGGATCATGGGTATATAAAGAATTAAATGTCATAATTAGAGCTCAGCTATGTCCCGCCACGTGGGCATACAACGATGTGACGACGATGATCGGAAGTGCACCTTCCACTGTCGATTTTAGGCTGGCAGAAAATACTCTAAGAGATAAGCGTTTCCTATTGTACATGTTCTTTTCGTGATTCATTGATTTTTTTGTCTGTACAAAATAGTTAAATTAATGAAAAATAAAAATTACCATTGTCCGAGAAAGTAAAATGATTAACGAAACCCGCAATTTGTATATCACGTACTCTTTATAGACTTTTTATAGTAGAAACGGGTTGTATTTCAGTAAAGCTTCGTCCGCACTAGATGAATTGAGGTGAGGGACTAGGTAGTAGGTACATTTAGCGAATCCCTGATAAAACAAATACCTAAGTACTCTACAGACTAAGTACTACACTGGCGTCGAGCGACTATTCAATTGGTGAATATAATCCAGGGAGCAAACTATAGAGGGGGACAAGGAGGGACGTGGGGTCGGAGGGGGACGGACGAACGGTCCGACTCGAGTCCCAAATAAATTGGGCCCCGTGATAAAATTTACTTACGTAATTTGAATAAAGAAGACCTTTCTGAACAGTGTGTTTAGCAGGTATAGTTTAACGAATATGATGGGGCCCGGTTCGGCTATTTTTGGGGTTCCGTACCACGAAATGTAAAAGCGGTACCCTTATAGGATTACTTTCTCTGAACATAATAAGAACACACACAGACGTTAAGTTCCTTTTCTCGGGGTCCAAATTGATCTTTCGTCTGCGAGATCTGTGGCACCTATTGAGTGGCTGACTTTGCCCATCTCTCTGGATGCATGCAGTGTACTCCAAATTCTTCTGTACATAAGAATAATTAATTACATGTTTATAATTTACTACCTACTGTCTACTACGTTCCTGCGCCTGGGTCAGTGCAGCATCTCTGTGCTTAGTATCTCTGTTGTACAGTGTTACACCCGATCTATAAATATACCATAATCCGTCCCTGTTCTCGTAGTCAATTTGTGTAACAAACTGATAAGACTCTGCGCTTTTAGCTTTGCGAAACTGGAATAAGACTGTAATAAAAATTGTAGTCGGGAACGAAACAAGAGGGGAAATAAATTACGTTCAAATCCGGCTCGAAGGACCAATCAATTATAAAACATTAGAAATTGTTGCCACAGTACGCCGTAGCTAACCAATCCGGCTCGAAGGACCAAATTGTAAGTGATATGCTAGTCGGTGTAAAAGTAGATAAGAAAAAATCCAAAGTGAACGTGTGGGAACTTTCAATGCCCTGTAACTTTTAAACGGAGGACCGATCAAATCAGATTTTTTGCGACTAGGTCGACTAATTCACCTGATAAATCGAATAAATCAGTAGCTCGCTATGTACTGTGGTTCCGGAGGTATTAGGTGGCCATGCCTTAATAAGCCTTAGTCTTAAACGGCTGACCGACTACATTATTTTTTTGTGACGTAAATCGACTAATTAACGATATTTCTTCTATCTATTCAGAATTGCATTCCGCGATGGTGCCGCTATTTTGTGCATACAACGTGAAAGACAGCGAGAGCGTATCACTGCGCGTGCACTTGGTGTTCTACAACCTTGGGGGGGGGGGGGGGGGGGGGGGCAGCCTTAATGTAAGAATATATTTCTTCCCATACGCCCCCGCTACACATTAGAATATATTTACTTATATACTGTAGCTCGTCAGGTGCAGTGCAGTCGTCATCAATACCATATTTATGACAGTCGCTCAGTCCCATTACTAATATTTAGTATTCTTTGCCTTGTGGCAGAGTTAGCTAAATACACTATATAGTTAGTCTTATTTTCCCTAAACTTTTGAAATTGTAAGAGGCTCGTAATTCGGAGTTAGGCATACTACAGTTTTCATTGCAAGCATTTGCATACTGTAACTTCATCTATACAGGCATATAGATGTTGTTTGTGAGGTAATTATAATAATATACATTAATCCCTGTCAGGTAATGTTAGAGACAAGAGCATTATGCCAGGCTTGAGGGGCTTGAGTCAACAAGCGATATACGGCATACTAATAAACTTCGTTAGCCCGCCGCGTCTTAACATAGAGCTCGGAGTTTAAACCGAAGCTGAAGTTTAAACCGAAAAGTCGTTTAAAGTCGAAATTGTGAATCATGGATTCCAACAAGCTGGAGTAAAATTACCCACACTTGGGGGATCTAAAATGTTTAAGGTCAACTAGTCAATACAGCATGCTAATAATAAACTTCGCTAGCCTCTCGTAGAGTTCTAAGTTTTAAACCGAAACTGAAGTTGAAACCGAAACTACAGTTAAAATCTCACGTTCCATTACGTAGGTCAAGCCCAGTCCATTAAAATTAACAATAAAACGGCGAATTAACGAATCAACTGATTATTGTAATAAAATATACTTCGAAGGTCTGAAAATGTTTAACATTATCTTACGATGCAAGGGTCGGACCCAACTTTGTCTATACAGATCGCATGTTTTGTATGGAAAAGTGTGCATATTGAGCCGCCACTCGTCGCGGCGTCCGGTCAGACGCGCTTTCATGGTATATTAAGTTTAATATAGTATATTGCGTACGGTATATGTATTGTATTATAAACTATATATGTATGCATAGGTATTTATTTAAGTATATTTGTATGTAAATTCAATTGTGTAATATTATTACTAAGTATTTACCATGTTCTAAAATTATAAATTTCTCTTCTTTCACCTGCAATACTCTGTCGCTATGTCTTTCTTATTTTCCTCCTGAAAGGTTACCTGGAAGAGATCGATAAGGCCGCCTTTGTACACTTTCCAAAAATCTGTACCTATTTTATTGTTATCCTTAATTTGTGTGCAATAAATAGTTTATTTATCTATCTATCTAAAAATACATATCTTTATAAAAAAATATCAACGGTTTAATAAAAAAAAGCGAGAATTTTTACATTATTTAATTTAAAATATTATAATATTACAGATTTTAAATAATCCATTGCGTTACAATCACTTCTTATGCTATAGACGAAACAGGCATTCCCTCTCTAGCATTCCCTTGCATCCAGTCATCAGTTGTCCCATGCCGTCCACGAACAAGTCCATATTAATCTGAGGTTACAACTAAGGTCGAAGTCGAATATCCATCCGTCTCTATTTAATACGTTCAACAAAATAAGGCATTGGCGGAGCAGTGTATGTACTATGATGTAGTAGAGACTAAACTAAATTATGACGTAAAGTGCACTCTAATAGCAAGCTAAGTTCGTCTCAGAGTCAAAATTAAATTGTATATTTCGATAAGATATATATAGCAGCAAAGGGTGGGTAGCCCCGCCGCCTTATGGACCGACGACGTACAGAAGGTGGCCGGAAGCGGCTGGATGTGTGGCCGGAAGGACAGGGTGTGGTGGCGTTCATTGGGAAAGGTCTATGGCTAATCGTGGACGTCTAAGGGGTGATATGATGATGATGATGATGATAGCAGCAATAATACACCCAGTTACAATATATAGTATGGATTAATCACAAACACACATGAATTCAAAAAATCCTTTGTCAGTGACTAGAAAAATCATTTATGGAATCTTTACTTATGCGTCATTTGAAGTAAAAAACATCGTTTATCCAGCTAGTATGGATGAAAAACGAGAGTGTCAAAATAACATAAACAAGACATCGAATTGTTCGTCATACTCAACGTGCAGATGCCGTTAATTAATTTTGTTGACAGTAGGTAATAGGTATTTTACAGAAATTTCCATTCTTGAAATTGGCGGGCAATTTTACATAGGTATATATCAGATTTTAGAAATCGGTAAACAGAAGTTTTAGAGTTATTCGACAGACAAACAGTTTCATTTGATGTACACTTTGTTAATGACCTAAAAACTTTTTTTTTTGATATAACAGAATTTTTATTGAAGGAACCCGCATGCACGAACATACTTTTATAACAAGACAGACAATCAAACAAACGAGCCTTTTCATACCCAGGAAAAGAGATAAATAATGTATATCAAAGAAATAACAAACTTGCATCCATTATGCATATCAAGTTAGCCATTAGGAGGTTCAGCAAACGAAAAGAAAGATTTAGGGGAAAAACTTTCTAAATTCGAATGAATTATGTATTCGCATTCTAAATTTGATATTCATAAGAACTCCCCAAATTCAGACATGAGAACAAAAAATACTGCTATTTATCTTAATATTTCTAAGATGGTTTTAAATATATATTTTTAAAATAACAATTTATCAGAATTCTATTCCATCTAATCATTAATTTAACTACACTAACTTCCAGGGGTGATAAACAATGTTACCGCTAACCGCAAATTCAATTGAAATATCTTAACAAGCAATATGTCTATACCTATATCTATCCCTTTCCTTAAAACGCCTACTTTATATATCTGTCGCACTCTGACATTATAAGTACCTACGCAATAACAACGTTGTTGACAACGCAAGCCCGCTCCTGCGTATCGCGTGTCGCATCCCTGTTTGGCATCGGACAATGACCCACTCCCGCTCCCGATCCCGATCCCGATCCCGCTCCCGTACCCCGCTCCCGCTCCCGTTCCCGCTCCCGCTCCCGCTCCCGCTCCCGCTCCCGCTCCCGCTCCCGCTCCCGCTCCCGCTCCCGCTCCCGCTCCCGCTCCCGCTCCCGTACCCCGCTCCCGCTCCCGCTCCCGTTCCCGCTCCCGCTCCCGTACCCCGCTCCCGCTCCCGCTCCCGCTCCCGCTCCCGCTCCCGTACCCCGCTCCCGCTCCTGTTCCCGCTCCCGCTCCCGCTCCCGAACCCCGCTCCCGCTCCCGCTCCCGCTCCCGAACCCCGCTCCCGCTCCCGCTCCCGTACCCCGCTCCCGCTCCCGTTCCCGTTCCCGCTCCCGCATCTACTCTCCCTGCGAGTTGAGGAACTCTGCTCTCAACCCTGCCCTCAGCACTCCTCTCAAACCTCTTTCTCTCTTGTTTCTTTTTGGTTGATCCAAACGTAGTCCTTCAAACTCATTTAGCTCAATCCAAATTCCAACGAGCATTACTTTGTTGCATACCAATGTAATGTATGTGAGTTTTTGAAAACTATAAATTCGCATAATTTTTGATTGAGTAAGCCGATTGCGACGAAATAAAGCATATATGTTACTCTAAAATAAGCCTTATGTTTTCTAGAAAACGCCATCAGAATTGGTTCAGTAGTTCTTATGTAATGCGTGCACAAACTGACAGATAAACAGACCAACAGACAAAAATTTCAAAAATGATCGAAATTCCCCACTTTTTTTTTAATATCTTCAATGTACGGACGGACACGCGAAGTTTAAGTTTTTATTTATTAGATGATCCGTTAGGGAGTATAAAGTCTTTATTATTATCCGAAATGCTTCAAGGACCCTCTGAGGACCTTTAAGTGAGTAAACTTTCGATTTAACTGCTATTGTATCAGCTACTTACTACAGAACACATCTGTCAGTAAAACGTTAACTTATATAAGAACAGGTGTACTAACAAACAGATACAAGTAAATTGGGCTATAACGGCTCGCAGACCGATGGCATGATAGAGCAGTTAGCGAGTATTGTTTGTCCCATCTACTAAATTGAACTGCCCCTGAGGGCGTCGTCCCGTCACTGTCTGCGAGTTCAATACCTATGGAACTATAGGGCATTGACACTTTAAGTTCATATGAGTGACATACGTCATATTTGCACTGTCCGACTTTACTATCTTAATCATCCTTATCTTGCGCGAGGTCTGAGTTAATAATTCTGTTCAAGTTATATGACAAGCGCTTAATTATGGCAGTTAGATGTTAGCTCTTCTACCAAAGAAAATCGCAAAGTGTTTTAATAACCATTTCGAAATTTTCAGAGAAGGGATCAAACTGGTTTTCTAATTAACTGTAGCCTATGTTTCATAAAATAGTATACCGTCGGCTAAACGTGTAAATTTGCTAATTAAATTTAGGCTGATATCATCATCAGGTTATTTTTGTCTCCACTGCAGGAGCACAACCCTGTCTCATCTGCCTGGAGACAGACAGAGGATTTGGCCAGACGGGTTGGGGAGGTCTGATTGATGTTTTATAATGTATTCCCTTAGTCGCCTTGTACGACATCCACGGGAAGAGTTGGAGTGGTTCTATTCTACTCTACCGGAAACCACACGGCAAATATGCAATTATATAATCTATTTACAAAATAGCGTTTGTAACACAATAACTGCTAAAATGGAGTTGACATATTTAAATGTTAAACAAATAATCAACAGCTGTTGTATTGTATTGTTCAAATATAAGATTGAACGGGCAGAAAGAATCTAGTAGAAATCTGGTTCTGATAGTAATGTAATGATTATTTGGGAAAAGTTTGTACACAAATGATAACACTCTTAGGTTAGTATACCTGGCCTTCTGTGAGTCGCTGCTTAGTTACTGCATAACGGTCTGGGGAGGGTCTGGAATCACTGCGATGCTAGAAGTAGAAAGAGCACAGCTCTCTGTTCTACAGGTCATGTACAGAAGGCCCTTCAGGTACCCTACATAGTTGCTATACAGGGAAACTAAAGTGCTAAGTGTGCACCAACTTTACATCCACAGAATTATACTACGTATGCACCGCAGTGTGATTAACTCACCGGAGTACCCTCAAATTATAACCAAAAGAGTTTACAAGGCCCCAAACACAGCCGTAAAAACCACGTTCGCTCAGCGCTTCCTGGATTACATGTCCGCATTTATCTCCAATCGTATAGTAGTACTCTGTGACTTCAGGGGTACCACGGTAAATAAGGCAAAACATGTACTACTAGAATTTTTACTCTCTAAGACATATTCACAAACAGAAAGGCTAATTAAGCAACTCATCTAATCATACACCACACATACACACACACACACACACACACACACACACATACATTACACTCATATTCTCCACACTACCACCCACAATCACACTCTCTCCCCTTCCTAATAATATTATAACTTTCTTTTTCTTTCTAACAATATTTATTCTGTCTCACAGTTTGCAATGTAACCTGTAATCTCAGGCTCCCCGATACAGACTGCATGGTCTAGTGTGGGAGCTCCAATATGTATTGTCCTGTTAATTTTTATATTTTAATTGTGCTCAATTGATGTAATCATATAATTTTAAGGATGACTGTAAAAATCTATGAATCTGGTAATTTATAATAATAAACTATTTGAATTTGAATAACTACTTACAATCTGTTGGTGGGATGATGATGACGGAAAGTCTAGTAGAGGACTACCACAAGTTATTAACGTTGTTAGTGGTAATGCATCAAATGCAACCAGGATAGCAGGAGTAGCAAGAAAGGTCTATGGCGCGTCGCTAACGGCCAATCACCAGGGTCCGACGGTAGGTTACACGGATAACTTCGGTGTACACAGCTGCTGTACTATCGCGATTACTTCTATTACAACATCGAACCTACCTACCCATCGAACTTGGAACTATTGACACCGATACGAAATAACTCCCACAAGCTATATAAGAAGAGAAGATAGGCATATTTTGGGTAAGTGCACCTTATATGGTGCACTCCCAAAATATGCCTATTTTCTATGAAATGATATTGAATATATAAATATAAAGTAATAGAGTTAGTGGGCCCGATTCTGAAGGCACACATTTAAAATTTGACAGCGCTAAAATTGGTTTCGTCTTTATCTTCATAATACTGTGTGACAAGGATAGCAACAGTTTTAGTGCTGTCAAATTTTAACGTTGTGTCTTCAGAATCGAGCCCAGTAGCAACTTAAGAACTATCTATACATATAATAAAACAGTAGAAAAACTAAAGAAAAGCGAATCTGTACATTAAGGTAAAAAAAAAAATTCACTCCCCTGACTCTACTTAAGACCAGAAGAGACCAAAAATATTATTAAAAAATTTCGTGTCTGTCTGTATATAAGTATGTATGTCTGTATGTACGGGCTAACTTGGACAGAAACTACTGAACAGAATTTGACGGCGTTTTCGCTGTTTAATAGCGTTGAGTTCGAGACACATACTGGTATAAGTCATATCTAAATAAAATGTCAGGAGACTGATCTACAAGATGACTTCTCATTTCATATCATTAGTATGATAGTATTTAATTCAACATTACTGATCGTCGCAAAAACTTGACAGAGAGTGAGATAAAGCTCTTTTACAGTTTTATTAATTTATTTTAGCTGTTCTATTTCAGGGTATTTCCATAAGCTCGATACAAAAAGTTCGTTATTCGATAATAAGTGGCCCTGTATTAGATCGGTCATCGTCGACAATGTCAATATCGAAGTTGTTCAGGAGTACGTCTACCTAGGACAGACAATACAGTTGAGTAGGATTAATTTCAATAGGGAAGCTGACAGAAGAATAAAGTTAGGCTGGGCAGTATTCGGAAAACTGCGTCAAGTCTTCACGTCGCCCATTCATATCATCCTTCCACAATGTTTAAAGACCAAAGTCTTTATTCAGTGCGTCCTGTCTGTCATGATGACGACGCGGAGACGTGGACATAGACGGTGGGGCTGAACAACAAGATTCAAGTCCCTCAGCGAGTTACAGGGTTATGCTCGGGGTCTTTTTCAACGTGGTGGGAAGGGAATGAGGAAGGAAAGAAAATGGGAGAGGGGAAAACGGAAAGGGGAAAAGGGGACAGGGAATATCACCTGCGAGTTTTTTTTTGTATAAAATAAAAACACCTAACATCTTGCACAATATTAAAACATAAAAAATATTTTTATATTTCATGATAAAAATGAAGTAAATGTCAACATTATTAAAAAAAAACATTAATTCTGTAGTCCAACGTGCGGAACCACCTTCGGCAGGCAAATTTTATGTATATGAATATTTTCAGATTAATAGATTTCTTTAAGGATTTAGTAATACCTATTATCTTTGGTAATACATAATAATGTGTAATGTTAAGTTGTCCACGCAGACGAAGTCGCGGGCAATAGCTAGTGTTTGTATAAAATAGTAAAATCAGGTTTCGTTATATGTATAAGGTGCCACATAATAAGGCAGTCGTACCTGTCTGGAATTACCATCAGAATGTTGTAGTGGTTGCCCCGAACTTTCTGTAGTATGGACGGTATTTTCTTTCCAAAATGGCGCGCAGTTGCGTACATTTTGCCGAGGAATACAGCAGCAGAGTATCATGAAGGAATTGTTGTATTGGATACGCAGAGCGTTGTACTTTTGGGTTTATTCGAACGACGGCCCCCACCGCCTGCGTCGGTATTCAGCCAACGCAGGCGGTGGGGGCCGCCTGGTGTATCTGTGTAACATGATCCCTATTACCTATGTAAGCGTGTTACTACAGTTGGAAAGGCATGAAATAAGGCCAATTCCCTGGCTGATGCGGTGGCATGCATTGGAGAGTAAAATAAAAAAATATTTATTGAAAAATCATTGATTATTTACATTAAGTAATTCGACAAATTGTAATGCAGTTTGTTGGCGGAAAGTGCTCTATAGTTTTTAAATTACTAAATTTTTATGGCTTCGATATGACAGAATAATAATAATAGAAATGTGTCTAATGCTGGACGTTTACAGAAGTTAACGATGATGTTTGAAGTACACAATTGAGCTTAAATTAGCCAGTAATCTGCAGCGACATAAAACTTGATGTTACAGCTAAATAGCAGTTAATCCGATGGCAATATAATTCCAATCCTCACAATTGGAAACGGTCCAAGTACCGAGTGCGGATTTAATGCGATAAACAGAAATATAAACGCGGTTTTGGGCTTAATAAGCCTTGGCAGATTTCACACTTTGTAAGTCTCATATTAGGTTTCGTTGCCAAATCTTTGTTATTATGTTAGTAGCGTCAAAATTAAACGAATCTCTCTGTGTGTGATATTAACTACTCATACCTACTGATGCTTGCGTACTGGCCGCGTGAGCGAGCACTGAAAATTAGGTGTCGCGCGGTTACTGTTCAGTTTAAAGTGATCTAGCATCGGAACTACTCAACGGATATGGACAAAAGAAACTGTTTTAGATAATAGAGTACAATCTATAGTTTGACATGAAAAATAATCAGTTCGCGATAATAAATAAATTTATTTTGACCCCGATTGCTTTTTTATAAAAGATTCGTCGAATTCATTAAACCTGCGGTACTAGCCAACCCCGGTTTTTTTAAATATACAAATACAAATAATTTTATTGGTTAGGGCAGAGGACCGGGTGTGGTGGCGTTCATTGGGGAAGGCCTATGTCCAACAGTGGACGTCTAAGGGCTGATATAATGATTTAAAGATACATAGGAGAACGCTGCTGCCCGTCCCTGGTACAATCCCTTAGTCGCCTTGACGACACCCACCGATTGTTGGTGGCTCTATTCTAAGCCGGGAACAGCACGGCTAAGAAGAGCTATAATATTCTGTCTCAACAGCTGTTAGTTTTTTTTGTCTGCACTGGGTGTGGTGGGGAAGGCCTATGTCCAACAGTGGAAGTCTAAGGGCTGATATAATGAAGAACATTTGCGTCCTTATACTAGACATATCTGTGTAGATATATTATTACAATCAGTAGCCTGGCTCCCAAGCTAGGATTCCCTGTTCTATGAGTAGCCAGTCTTTCATTAAAAATGTGAACAAATGTTGCAATCAATTTTAGTTTAACTTTTATTTTATTTTATTTATTTGGAAAACCAACAGCTTACAAACATTTGCAGTATTACAATGAGGGATATGATAACATTTAGTATAGCTAATAACAGGTTTTCACGTAAGATAATTAAATAAGAACGGATATATTTTTCAGAAGTATTTTGTAGTAGTACAAAAACAACCTAAAGACAACACAGTATATGATTATACTATGTTTATTTGTACATAAAACTAATGGTCGATTGTAGGTAAATTCGCGCAAATTAGTCTGATTTAAGACATTAAAATAGATAAAGGAAATATTCCTGTGAATTCGAACGCACTTCATTATATCAGTGACAAAGTCACGCATACTTACAAACGTGACACAAGTATACGAGTCACAATTGCAACTTAGACCCCTCAACTTCAAAGGTGCAATATTATATTTCTAGACTAGAAGTTCACATGAGTTGCGATGTTAGGCATGCAAAGGAGTTATTGGTTTCGTAATAACTTACTAACTCCTGCTGTTCAGTGACTCGAATTGGATCTTTTCTCGGATTCTAAAGGCTGTCACGGATGACTTTGCTACGTCTTCTTGCATCAGTGGTTGCTACTCCTTTACAGCATTTATTGCTATACTAGCTGTGCTCGCGGCTCCGCTCGCGTGGGCTACAGAATTAAATAAAGTTGAAAATTTTTAAGTTTTAAGTTCCTTCCGCCGTCCATTCCTCCCACTCCCGCTCCCGCTCCAGGTCCAGGTCACGAATTCCGTCAATTTACACCCTACACTTCTTTGTTTTATACTAAGGTAGTGTATGCGAGTTTTCGAAAATTATAAATTCGCGTAACTTTTGATTGACTGGACCTGAAATTATGTTCAGTAGTTCTTAAATAATAAGTTCACAGACAGATGGACGTTGCACATTATTGGTACAATAATAATATAGAAAACAGGTGGTCAGATACCAATTGCAAATCCCATACCAATAATATTAAAATCCCATTCCACTAATATTATAAATGCACAAGTTTGGTTGTTTGTTACTCAGTCACGCTTCAATCATTGGACGGATCGCGATGAAACTTGGCACACATATAGATTAGGTGCTGGAATAGGACATAGGATAGTTTATATCCCGATTAGCTTCTGGAACAAGATATAAGATAGTTTTTATCCCGAAAAACATCTCATTCCTACGGGGGGAAAAAAATCGTCAAAAGCAGTGAAGATGTGTAAATATCGAAATCTACGCGGACGAAGTCGCGGGTAAAAGCTAGTAAGTTTATAATCGCTAAAAAGTTTTTTTTTGTGTGATACAAATTTACGGGTTTCGGATTTTTGCCCATATATAAGACATAAGTTTGCCGTGTGGTTTCCGGTAGAGTAGAATAGGACCACTCCAACTCTGCCCGTGGATGTCGTACAAGGCGATTAAGGGAATACATTATAAAATATCACTCAGGCCTCCCCAACCCGTCTGGCCAGCGCGGGGAGTGTAGGCCAAATCCTCCGTCTGTCTCCGGCAGATGAGAGAGGGTTGTGCTCCTGCAGTGGAGACAAAAAATAACCTGATGATAATGATGATATAAGACATTGTTTCTTGCCAAATATCGTCCCTCGCATGACTAAGTGTCGTAAGTAGCTTCAAGCAAATGTTGCAGGGCAAGGAATTTTCGGTTTTACACTTCACATTCTATTGTCTTGGAAGATACGATACTTGTTCATTGACAATAAATCCATTACAGCAACTGATACGGACACGACGGTTAGCGGAGTTTGATCACCATAAACATTTAAATAGGTCCGTGTTTGTAACTCATTTAGACAAAAAATTACAGTTACGACAGTTAGTCGTGCGAGGGACGATATTATGATTCTAGGTCAACGGTAAGTACCCTATAGACTTTGACTCCCTTGCGAGTGTCAAAATATGCGGCATAAACGGTCGTATCTTTTGATTGCGTCGACTTAGAAGTTTAATTTTTTTACAGCTCCAAGGGATTGCAGATCTGAGTATTTGATATTAATTTCAACTTGATACCTCTACGCGTTCCAGAGAGAATCTTGACAGATTGACTGGAAGAGATCCCTAAGTGGGATAAGTCCGCCTTTGTACACAGTTTAATTCCTATTTTATTATTGTTGTTGTTGTTATTTTTGGTACAATAAAGCGTTTACATACATACATACAGTCAGATGGACAGCGAAGTGATCCTATAAGGGTTCCTTTTTCCATTTGAGCTACGGAACCATAAAAATGTATATCATCGACATTTGCAGATAAAAAACCTTCACCCTCAAGCAACAGCACTAATGTACATTCAGCCATTATGTAGCTTTTTCCACAGAAAACCTACCTACATACATTTTCTGCTACATTAGCAAGGTAACAACGAGAGATAGGACTTGTTTATTTTTTTTGCACCCACCTGTCCACAAGACACGAACTATATCCTCTTAACGATTCCCAAGAAACAAAAGTCAAAGCTTTCTGAGAAATCTATTCGTAAACCAGCGAAAGCAAATAACTTCGTCTAACGGTATGCGATCAGTACACCGACTAGACCCGGGTTGCGGATCCGGATATAACTACGGATACGGATCTGTTTTATGCAATGAAATGCAATTTCGCAAAATTTGTAACGACTGCAGACTCTCAGAATATCATCGAAATAAAACCTTAAGGCAAAAATGAGTTGCATGCATTTATAAAGTTGTATCACAGAATCTGCCGTGTGGTTTCCGGTAGAGTAGAATAGGACCACTCCAACTCTTCCCGTGGATGACGTACAAGACGTGACTAATACATTATAAAACATCAATCAGGCCTCCCCAACCCGTCTGGCCAGCGAGGGGAGTTTAGGCCAAATCCTCCGTCTGTCGCCCGCAGATGAGAGAGGGTTGTGCTCCTGCAGTGGAGACTGGAATGGCCTGATGATGATCTCAGAATGAGGTGTGAATTGTATTTCATTTTTCATGACAAATTAGTATTTCCTTACGAGACGGCATTGACCTCAAAGATATAATTTTTGACCTATAACTAAATCTATACATTTTTACAATTTATTTATTAACTATCAGTTTATTCGATCGAAAACAGGTTCCCTTCCTATTTTTTGTAGTTTGTTTTCTTACTATCTATATAAAGCCGACGACATTGGTATTATAAATGCATTGTTGGTTTTATACTTTACTTACCTTATTATTATTGTCAAGGATCTAGCATTAAATGTGCATGTGTTATCTAATTTAATAACCAATTAGTGTCAATCATGAAGGAAAACACTTTGAGGTGAAACTATGAGCTACGAAAAATTATTTTGCTTCACGGTATGACGTGTAATTACTTAAAGAATGACAATATTCTTGATAAAATGAAGTCTGTTAAAAACAACACCCACATATATATACAAATGCTAGATTCTTGATTATTGCAGATTGATTTTATGCTTTGAATTTTGTAATTTGAAATGGTAATTAGAATTGATACTGTAATTTGACATTGTAATTTGATATTGTAAATTGACGTTGCATTGTGATATTAATGTAATAGTATGTACCTTTCTACATATTGCAATACCCAGAGATGTATCATGTTCCAGGCTCACCTACACTTAAGACCATCATACAATGCACAAAACATGAAATTAATAAATCATTTCACTTTGCGACATATATTACTCAGAGTCGAGATAAATCGTCTCTGCCTACCCCTCTGGGACAAGGTGTGAGCATTATGTGTGTATTTCATTTTATTTGAGTCACAGTTTAATAAAACTTAAAAAAAAAACTTTATCACAAACTTTCATAATGAGGATTTCTTGAACTGAATTATCTTAAAATGGCTGGGAAAGTAAGGATCCAGGTATTTTTTAACTTCCGGATATGTGTTGATCCAAATAAAATATAAATATCCGACACACCACTAAAACAAACTCACTGCTACACTCACATAAACTTTACTCTGTAGAAATAGAACTGACATTTGTACCAGAGGAGTATATTTGTGTGGTCGGTTGTACAGTAGAAGTACGGTCCAGACGTCAAGTCTCCAATTTGCATTCCAAATTCAGCAATTGACATATTACTAGCGGAGTTTTGGATGCTGTGACACCGTTGTGTAACTACTGGCCTAAGGATTATTAGGGAACGTACCCATACTACGTGACCCGTTCAGGGGGGAGGAGGTCTTCAAAATACCACACTTGGTCACGGGGGGGGGGGGAGTAGGTTTTCGTCACGTACTCAATATCCTCTAGGGAAATCTCGCGCTTTTTCGGGCTATGTTTAAATATGGCGCCCAGTTTTTAGCGCTTTTTAAACTCGTAGCTGGCAACACGAACTTAAAATTGTTAAAAATTGGTCACGTAGTTTGGGTACGTTCCCTTAATAGATTTTCTTCATAGTGTACTAGTTAGAGACAAATAGTGGAAAGAAAGAAGAAAGTCAAACAAAAAAAGATATATTTTTATTTTCCTATAAAGAAATAGAAGCTGATAGACGAATAGTGCAGTGAGAACAACGCGATCAGCAACAAACAACCAGATAGCGGAGTTTGAGATGCCTAATCTAATTGAACTACCTGAAAAGTTTGTTCGATGTGATTGTATGAGTGAAAAACGGAGGAATTTAATAAGGAAACTTAAGTAATTGCTTTTCTTGGTGACACGATGACGTATTTCTTCCTCCAAACGATACCAGTTCTTTCTTTTATTGTAACAGAGACTCATATGACGTAGGTATAGAAGATAAAACAGAGGCAACAAAGGAATATTAATTCTACACTAAAAACACAATGGGGACTGTTTGTAAAGTAATTGCAATGCATATGCGTGTGTAGAAAGGAAAACGTGGCCTGGTAATTAACGCATATATTTACGTGCTGCATTTCGTGGAAATGGGGCTTCAAAGTTGCCTCAAAGCTTTGAAGGTTTAATAAAAAAGTTGCAAAAGTAAATGCACTCCGCTACAGCACTAACCTTTTACAAGTAAACATTATTATAATAACATCAAAGCTTATAATACAGTGTACATACAAGATTTTCGTAAGTAAAAGGTATTATTTTACAATGGAATTCTTTAAAAACATTGATGAAAAACTTCATAAACAAGTATAAGATATTATGAAAGTTAAATTAAACAAGAAACAAAGAGGATTTTCATATCAAGTTACGGTACAGTATGACAGCCTGCCTCCTTTACAAGACTGACTATAAATTTCTGTTCCTTAACAATAGTTACAGGGATTGCACCTGGGAGCCGTCTCGACGCTGTCTTAAACTTGGACTCAAGATAAATCCCACCGAAGTTTACCGCCTCGCCTACCAAACGACAAATTGAGTTATCTACTTAGATATAGGTACCCAGACATGATTTTCGTGGGCGGAAAAATCAGAAAGACTTGGACAGCCGTCACTTTCAATTGTGTTTTAGTATAAAGCTAACTTATTGAGACAATAGAACATATAGAAAATTTTGGAATGTAAACGTCGACGTGAACCAGAACGCAACTGACATCAGCCACTTTGCCATCACCGTAACTGTCAGCCGACTGGTTCCTTATAAGCGCTCTGTATATCTTTGTATATAATAGTTATATCTTTGCGCCCGCGTCTTAATCTTATTTACTATATCTCACTAGCATATGGTTGACTGAAAGAAATCGCTAAAAGCGATAAGGCCGCCACTTGTACATTTACTATTTATTTTTCCTACATATTTTCTGTAATTTTTGTGCAATAAAATATATTCAATCAATCACTCACGCCCTGGTCCCAGAGGTGTAGCCTGGACGCAATGTATCGCCACTTTGCGCTTTGCGACATTGGATTTATTAATTAAAATACTTGCTAATTACTCCGTTTGTTACTGTTTCAATAAAATTTTAAATTCATCATCAGCCTAAATACGTCCACTGCCGAACATAAGCCTCCGCAATAGATCGCCACTTTTGGTGGGTTGTCCCTTGGGGATTGGCCATACTCCCCACGCTTGGAAGGCGGATTGGTCAGAGAAGATCGCAGCTCCTTGGACATTCCCTTAGTCGCCTTGATGACATTCACAACCCTATTCTAAGCGATAGCCAACCACACTGCTACGGCACTACGTCTAAAATTCACTGTAAAATAATGTTTCAAAAGATCTTTTGCCTCGTTGGCTAAGTAGTTTAGCATTCATTAGACTCATTTCCAAATCTTTGTAGATTATTTTTCAATCGATGGTGTTTGGGAGAAACATTATAAGTCCTTTGAAAGGATTCTCTCTTTTCTCTCAAACACCAACGATCTCTATGTACTACTAGACGGAGCGTTCAAAACAATCGCTCTGTTCCACGCAAGTAGCCACAACTCTTTCACATTCACAATGAAACTTGTGCAGTTACCACGCAGAACATTTAATTGTTAATAAATATTGACGCTACGGTTAAATAATGTCAATATTTAGTAAATAATTAAATGTTCTGAGTAGTAATTGCACAAGTTTTAAAGTGAATGTGAAAGAGTTGTGGCTACTTGCGTGGAACAGAGCGATTGCTCGGAACGCTCCATCTAGTAGTACATAGAGATCATTGTCAGACACGACCAATATGTATTCTATGAATCGTCTGCAGGTTTTTGTTCAAGTCCACATCCACTCTTAAGCTATGAGAATAGGACAAATCACAGATATAACATTCAGACCGGGACCAATTTATACAAATTATATAAAGTTGTATATCCCCAATGGGAATCGGACTTACGACCTCTGGAGCTCGAGTCCGATAACCAAGTCACTAAGCCAACGAGGCGGTATGTAAGACTCATCGAGAAACTATCAAATAGCCGTCGGCCCCGTAGCCTAGTCGGTAGTACACCTGCCTGCGAAGCTCGGGGTCGCGGGTTCGAATCCCGCCCAGGCAAACATTCGTGTTATGAGCACTTGTGTTTGCCTTGTGACTGGATGTTATTTATATATTATATTATGTATTTATGTATGTATATCAGCTGTCTGATACCCATATTACAGGCTCTGCCTAGTTTGGGATCAGATGGCCGTGTGTGAAATGTCCCCACACATTTATTATTATTTATTATTATAGTTTTTCAGATGTTAATAAAGACCCGGGTCTGCTTAAATTGTCTTTAGATAGAGTTCATCAAATTAGCTTGTATTTCTTTATGAAGTACTCACAGTAGGTATAAATAATGTTATTTCGCAATATTATTGGGACGTCACGTATCACAAAAAGTCACAGAAGACCGAAGGGTTCTGGAGTTTGGCTTAATTCAATAAGAAAGGGCTAGCCACACTCCCCCGGGCCGATGGCCTTTTATCAGGGTTGCCATGTAACTTAGTAAATATATTTTTTTTGCAGAGCAGTGAGTTATATTATATTATTATGCCGTGTGGTTTCCGGTAGAGTAGAATAGGACTACTCCAACTCCCTCTCTCATCTGCCGGAGACAGACGGAAGATTTGGCCTACACTCCCCGCGCTGGCCAGACGGGTTGGGGAGGCCTGATTGATGTTTTATAATGTATTCCCTTAGTCGCCTTGTACGACATCCACGGGAAGAGTTAGAGTGGTCCTATTCTACTCTACCGGAAACCATACGGCACTATTCTATTGCGGAGGCTTATGTTCAGCAGTGGACGTACTTATGCTGATGATGAATTTTAAATTTTATTGAAATAGAAACAAACGGAGTAATTAACAAGTATTTTAAGTAATGCTTTGCGACATTGGATTGCGCAAAATGGCGATACATTGCCTCCAGGCTACACCTCTGGGACCAAGGCGTGAGCATTAATGATTGATTGATTACACAGAAACATACTTTATTGCACAGAAATTACAGAAAATAAACATACATAACATTTTATACTGAGTGAGACAGAGCGTGCTGATGTACTGAATAAATAAATATGTGTAATTTTTCAGAAAAATCTTAAAATTAAACGTTAAAAATATAAAGTACTTGATTTCTCACACGTTAATTGTACATTGTACATGGTAATTGGGTTGCACGGAAACTAACATATATTTTGATTTTATGCTTTATACTCTCTGATGCAAATTAAGAAAATGAACACCCAGTTGCAGCTGTTTTGACTGGGTGTGGATATTGAATACCAATGTCTTAGAAAGTCCACCATAACCATCAAAGAGAACACTTATTTAAAAAAACTACACTTCAGAAAAAAGTCTAATTTGTCAGCCCTATTTTAGTCATACCCAACAAATTGATGAGATTTATCGGCGAGATTCCCCTGAAGTTAGCCGAAGGGAAATTAAGTTGGGAAAACTTTGGGCTTGTTCAAATGTACCAAACCTTATCAGTTTACACGTGGCCAAGAGGATCTTGTAATTTTTGAGTGTACTCCAAAGCAATTAGTTTTCGACTGACGGTAAGTGCAAGAGATTTGAGTAATTAATAAATATTACATTTGGCTAGCGCGGGGAGTGTAGGTCAAATCCTCCGTCTGTCTCCGGCAGATGAGAGAGGGTTGTGCTCCTGCAGTGGAGACAAAAATAACCTGATGATGATGATTACATATTACACTTGTCTATCACCAAACTAGGATTGTCTCCTGTGCTGTGGGAATTAAACAAGGATAGGGCAATTCACATTCATTCTACCATTAGGATCATGACCAACTTGTAAGTAGAAATTGTACAAAGTTGTCTGTCCCCAGTGGGATCGAACCCACGATCTCTGGCGTTCGAGTCTAATTACCAAGCCACTAAGAAAATTAGAGTGATCAATTGTTGTTACATCATATCATCATCAGCCGAAATACGTCCACTGCTGAACATAAGCCTCCCCAATAGAATGTCACTTTTGGTGGACTATCTCTTGGGGGATTTGCCATAATCACCACGCTTGGCAGGCAGATTAGTGGTCGCAGTAATAATCATCCTACTAATATTATAAATGCGAAAGTTTGGATATTTGAATGTTTGTTACTCAATCACGCTTCAACCACTGAACGGACCAGGATGAAACGTGGCACACATATAGGTTAAGTCCTGGAATTAGGATACAGGATAGTTTTTATCCCGAAAAAACATCTTATTCCTATGGGAAATATTTAATAATTTGTAATGTTAAGTTGTCCACGCGGACGAAGTCGCGGGCAATAGCTAGTAATATATAAAGGAGAACGGTGCTGCCCGTCTCTGTTGCAATCAATTAAGGTGCACTTTCGAGCATCGCGAACGACCGAAACCGCGCGCGGCCGATTGCGCCTGCTGCGACATAACTATTGTAAGACGAATCAACCTATCTATTTATAAAAATAGATACAGTTAACGATCTCATACCTACATATATACCTATTACTTGAACTAACCTAACAATAAATTAACAATGGCCTTGAAATAAAATCGTCTAATTATTTATTGTGATCGTCTAGTGTAAAAGTATACAGTAAAGTTTTGGTTTAATTAAATAAGTATGAATTAAAGAAATAATGCCTAAATAATGAAATAAAATATATATTTCACATAAGTTAAAATATATATATATATATAAAATGCAACCTTACCATGCAACTTATCTGAGATCAGTCCCGTCAAAATGAAACTGGTAATTTATATCCGTTTCATGCGCCAGTCTCCTGAACGCTGCTCTTCTTTCTTCGTGGCCACATATTAAACACTTTCATTTATTATTAAATAACACTTTTAATAATACATAATATTTAACAAATATATATAAAAGTACATTTAATACCTTAAGACAATGGAAGGAAACATGCAAGCTGAAAAAGGAGAACTAGCTCTAGAAAACTTTTGGAAATTGACACTTAGGTCAGTACCTAATTCCTTATTAAAGATTTAGATTACCTGAACTCCCAACCAGCCTATCATTCAGTTTCCTTCCATGAAGACTGTAAGAAGACCATCTCAGGCTCCAGTCTTACATGCCAAACAAATCCAAAGAACACAACCTAACGCCCATATAAATCTAATTAGATTCAAACCTTCACACTTCTTTCTGATCAACAACTTTTATTATTCATATCTATTTATTTGTAGATAATTTAGTAATAAGTAATTATTGCCAACTGTAGTTAAAAGTCGTAGCTCGTAGAGATAAATTAATGATGGTTGAGCATCAATTTGTAGATGCATTTCGAAGTTATGGTATTTCTTTCTTAGATCTAGATTTGTATGTGGTATACCTGAGTGTTGAGCGAAAATGTATTTATTGGTAAAACTATTGTTAATCTTATTTATAGATAGATGACACAGTTAAATATAGGTAAATGTTATATATATTTACTGAAATCAAGTATATGTGAGTATAGACGTCATATACGACGGTTACAATATACTATGAAAATGTATGACGATACTTCCAACAGACGAGTTGGCTTCAGAAGCGGCGCCATACATTTTCATAGTCTTTAGCACCGACATGACAGTCGTTGGCCGCGCGCGGCCGCGATTGTTCGCGATGATCGGAAGTGCACCTTAAGTCGCCTTGACGAAACCCACGGAAAGATTGGTGTTGTCCCTATTCTAAGCCGGGAACCACACGACACTATGCTTTGTTACTCTTTTATCATATGTTTTGAAACTCCTAAGCTGAATATGAAATTATTTTAAGAAAGATTTAAAAAAGAAGGAAATTAAATTGAGTTTTATTTTTTCTTTGTCGCAACATCGTCGGTTACATTTTAATTTACACTCTGTATTTAGTTCACAACTACCCTGCTCCTTTTTAATTACCAAAGAAAGTTTTTGCCGCTCAGCTCTGGGGCCGGACTAATTAGTGTTTACGACAAAATAGAACTTGCAGTGTATAAAGTAGATATAACTGCGACTTCGCCTGTAAGAAATGAAAGAGCAAATTAATTTGCAGACAAAATAACAGCTATTGAGACAGAATATTATAGCTCTCCTTAGCCGTGCTGTTCCCGGCTTAGAATAGAGCCACCAACAATATTCCCCTGGGTGTCGTCAAGGCGACTTAGGGATTGTACCAGGGACGGGCAGCAGCGTTCTCCTATGTATATTTAAATCATTATATTAGCCCTTAGACGTCCACTGTTGGACATAGGCCTTCCCCAATGAACGCCACCATCCCCGGTCCTCCGCCCTCCGCATCCAGCCGCTTCCGACTACCTTCTTCAGGTCGTCGGTCCATCTGGCGGCGCGGGGCGTCCCACCCTGCGCGATCCGCGGTCCAGACCTCGTCTACCCCAACGGCCGTCGGTTCTGCGACAGATATGGCCCGCCCACTGCCTCTTCAGCTTGCTAATCCTTTCGGCTATGTCGGTTATCTTCGTTCTTCATCGGATCTCTTCATTACGAATCATATCCTTCAATGAAACCCCGAGCATAGCCCTCTCCATATCTCGCTGAGCGACCTGGAACTTGTGGATCAAGCCCACCGTCAGTGTTCACGTTTCCGCGCCGTAGGCCATAACATGTCATGTATATTAAAATCATTACTGCGATAATTAATCTGCCTGCCAAGCGTGGTGACTATGTCAGATCCCTACAATGGACAGCCCATCAAAAGTGGCATTCTATTGGGGAGGCTTATGTTCAGCAGTGAACGAATTCCGTTTGATATTGTTTATAAAAACCTTTTCTAGAATTCTTCTCTTGTAGGTCTATGGATTCGGCGCAGAGGATCAACTAACCTAATATATACGGTGTAACGAATTATACCGTTGCCGTGTGGTTCCCGGCTTAGAATAGGGCCACCCCAAATCTTCACGTGGGTGTCGTCAATGCGACTAAGGAATTTGACCAGGGATGGGCAGCAGCGTTCTCCTGTGTATATTAAGATCATTACTGCGATCACCAATCCGTCTGCCAAGCGTGGTGATTATGGCAAATCTCCCAATGGACAGCCCATCAAAAACCCAAGTAGTAATCAAGAATAGTGATTAAATCTTACATATACTTTATCTAAAATTGGATTTTACTAAGTTTTATCCCCATCCGTCCAGTGGTTGAAGCGTGATTGAGTAACAAACATCAAAACTTAATATTAGTGGGATTCTCCAGCGAGAGCCGTCATAAAAAAAACGTTTTACTTATACCTACCTACATACGGAATTTCTCAATATATTTTTTATTTAGTAGTAAGTATACATTTAGTCGCATAACATATTTATTTATCAGATAAAAAAAATATATATAAATTAATAGTTTTTAGTTCATAAACTCTTTTCCAGCACAATATAAACAAGAACAATGATAAACTAAAGATTCACTTAATACTAAAAAGTAGTAATTCACCAATACGTTTCTAGGGTTCCGTAGCCAAATGGCAAAAACGGAACCCTTATGGATGAACCCAGTCTATCTGTCTGCCCGCCTGCCCGCCTGCCCGCCTGCCCGTCTGTCCGTCTGTCCGTCTGTCCGTCTGTCCGTCTGTCCGTCTGTCCGTCTGTCCGTCTGTCCGTCTGTCCGTCTGTCCGTCTGTCCGTCTGTCCGTCTGTCCGTCTGTCCGTCTGTCCGTCTGTCCGTCTGTCCGTCTGTCCGTCTGTCCGTCTGTCCGTCTGTCCGTCTGTCCTTCTGTCCGTCTGTCCGTCTGTCCGTCTGTCCGTCTGTCCGTCTGTCCGTCTGTCCGTCTGTCCGTCTGTCCGTCTGTCCGTCTGTCCGTCTCTGTCCGTCTGTCCGTCTGTCCGTCTGTCCGTCTGTCCGTCTGTCATTTTTTGCACTTTAGCTGAAAAAAATACTAATATAAAATTTTCCGACACCACATCATGAAAAACTAGAACACATTGATATTATAGTAATGCTAACTTCATTAATAACTCATTTATTTATATACAATTTAATATTCTGCACTATATGCATTCTGCACATATGCCTTATCTAACATTTTATTGTTCTTTTTCCACTATTTTAAAGGCCCGTCTGTTTTATAGCACTTTCTACCGATTTTACACGAAAAACAATCATGCGTTTTAAATTTCCAATGCATACAACGACATAATACAGCATTTGCTAGAGATAAAAATTAGTTGTTTAACCGCCATTATCATAAGCCTTCATTATGTTTTTGTATTAAGTATAATAGTTTACTTGCCTTCAAGATATCTACAATACCCTTTTGAGACATTCGTTTGCTACTTGGGAACGCATACTTACTATTTGGGAGGCTTATGTTCAGCAGTGGACGTATACAGGCTGATGATGAATTATACCGCCTAAGCGCGTTGTCTGTCAGGTGGGGTTATTATTCGAATTACTTGATGTTGTTGTAACCCCATTTTACATCTACACAGTAATATTTGTAATGTCACGTGAATTTAAAATGGAAATTCGCGTCCATGATACGAGAAATACCTACTTCTCGTCACAGTTCATTCTCGGTATCACAGTGTCTCGAGTTCTCGACACGGAGATACCGTATTTATTTCCCTCCTCATTCCAGGGGGTGGCTATCGGCAGCTCATAGTATAAACTCTAGTATGGACCCTCTTCTGGGCTTGCTAACTTTTAAGTAAGATCTTTTTTTTTTTTTAATTTATTTAATTTAATAATTACATTACATTACATTATTATTACATACAACAAAAGCGGATTTAAAAATGCCGTGTTCACACTTGCAAATTACCAGTTCCTGGCACCTGCACTGACCAGTTGGCCGTGTCGCAGGATGTCAGTGACAACAGTCCGTCGGATGGGAAAATGGAACACTTATACTAGTTGTAACTGTTACAATAAAATATCTATAAAAAGTATTACACTAATATAAAATATAACAACATTAAAGAAAAATATAAACTAAAATTAAAAAGCAAAGAAAAAATTAAAAATTGTACAATTTAAAAAATTTCTAATTATGTGTTCACAAAAACCAATTTCATGTGTGTGTATGTGTGTGCATGTGCAGGGGTGTGTGTGAGTGTGTGTGTGTGTGGGGGGGGGGGTGTATGTATGCATGCATGTATATATGTTGATGTGTTAGTAGTGTGCAAGTGTGTGACAGAGGGAGAAAGCAGGAGATATAATTTGTTTTATGCCATTGCTTTTAGTAAAGCTTCAGTCTCGTTGAAGTCCTTCGCTGACAACCATTCTGATATGGTTTTCTTGTCAAATGCAATTTCCTTCTTTGTTTCCTCTTTGTATTTCCTACAGACAAATGGAGCCAGAAATGATCGAAACCTTTGGGCAAACGATCATTTAGCAACTTTTACCCCAACACAGCTGCAGCTCTGAACAGATTATTGCATTTGATTTTACTGGGGGCTCCTGCGATTTGAATCCAATTCAGCTATTTATTGTATGGTTTAGGGTTCCCGCAGCTTGCAGATAAGTAGATGGCTTTTTACTAATGATTAAATTAGATCAACTGATAATCATCAGATCATAAACCATTCAATGACAGGTAGCAAAACAGTCATAGCAATAAATAGATAAACAGTTTTGTTACTATTAGATAAACAGTTTAGCTATTTAATGCCGTGAAACTAACGATAATCAAACGGTTTTGTTAAAAGAACCAAACTTTTTTATTTAAAGTCAAAAGAACATTGCAATTGCACGAAGTTATTTGAACTATCAATAAATTAGTACTTGAGTACTGTTTGGATCATTACTCACTGATGCTTCGCTGCTATGAAAAACCTACTGTACTTGTTTATACTTGACAATGCCTGGCCACAGCGGAAGCTGTATAGCTGTGTTATGCAGCTGTATAGATGTTCCGGCAACAAGAGAAACTACAAAGAAATGAACGAAAATATAATTTAAAACTGAAACGATATTCCACTAATACCTAATTTAAATGCGAAATGGATGTTTGGATATTTATTTGGATGTTTGTTACTCAATCACGCTTCAACCACTGGACGGATCGGGATGAAACTTGGCACACATATTGGCTAAGTCCTGGAATAGGACATATGATAGTTTTTATCCCAAAAAACATCTCATTCCCATGGATACTAATTGACTTAGTTATTGTTCTGAGGGATATTCAGTTCGAAAGACTAGAGAAATTAATCTATAGACAATACAGTTAGGGCCTACATTGAAACGTAATTCAGTGAATTATAAAATCTCTATGATTAAATGTTGATTTTAGTTGTAAGCTCTTTCAGAAATCTTCTGACAAATCAACTGTCAGTATTTATTTCGAAGCACAGGGATGAATTTTTTCCAAATGATATTAGCAGCCCCTAAATAATAAAGATCATTAAACCTGACGTTTAATTTAATTTGTGATAATTTAATACCAAGTGTATTTTTAAATTTTTATTTTAATATTATATACCGAAATAGATAGTATGTTATATACTATGACATTATTTGAATTGTTGACATTGTAATTTATACATTATTTTATTTTATGACGATCCCTTTTACCATATTAGAATGATACGTAAAATTGAATTTTTAGGATGTAAAAGTGAAATAAATAAATCTAATCTAATCTAACGATATAGAAATTAGCGCCGTTTCATATGTTATTTTGTTTTTTAAATCAGGATTCTAGGAAAAAAATGTGTTTTTCGGGCATACAGGTTATCAATCACTGCATTACCTAGATTTATCCTATGGAATGGTATTGTTCGGATTAGGCACTACTACCAGATACTAAATATTACTACCTAAAGAAGCGCTACTCACCACCCTCCGCTAGTTTATCGTCGCCCTCAAAACAGAGCACGGCTGGCAATACGCACTACTGGGCGAGCGCCGAGCGATCGACGTTTTCAGAAAAGGAAGCACTTATGTTGTTAATGTACAACGTTGTCCCTCTCTCAGTTACGCAGCTACCTGCCTTACTATTATTTACATGGACAGGCTGGTAAATAATAATAATAAATTGTTTATTATCAGGCAACTTGGCCCATAGATAAATACCTTAACCTAGAAATGATAATAATAATAAATATCTCAGACATTCACACCAATTATCCAGTCCCAAACTAGGCAGAGCCTGTGCTATGGTTACTAGATAACGGATAGACATACTTAAATAAATATATAAACATCCAAGACTTGGGTACAAACATACATTATTAAAACCTTAATTAACAGAGTTAATCTGCCACGCCGGAGGTTGCGGGTTCGAATCCCGCTAGGGGCAAATGTTCATATGATGAATATGAATGTTTGTACCCAAGTCTTGGATGTTTATATATTTATTTAAGTATGTGCATCCGTTATCAAGTAACCATAGCACAGGCTCTGCCTAGTTTGGGACTGGATAATTGGTGTGAATGTCTGTGATATTTATTTATTTATTTTATTTACACATTCATTCATACAGTATTTTGGAGATCTTAGTCTTTGAATCCCTAAAACGTCTAAACAAAACAGTTTTAGGTAATTAAATCTGTTTGCTTTTATGGAGCGTCGGGGGTGTGGTACCACGCTTCACCTAGTTACATCAAAACTGTACTATTAACAACTGTAATAGCGTGATTGATGTCCAAGCATCAATCAAACGTCCACACATGCTTAAATCTGACAAGCATTTATGATTTGTGCCCCTGTTCTATGACGCCCTAAGAATGTTGCGCCCCAACCTAAATACGGACCTACTCTGACAGTTCTTGAAATTAAACATAACTGTATGGCGGTATTTTTGGTTTTGTTTAAGTTTAACCTCAAGTTTGTCAGAAACAGTTTCTTCTAAACATAAACATAACTTTATTCATTTCAAAATGATACATTATTTATGAAGCCCTGACTCCCAAACTAGGTATACTGTATTTCAGGAGTCAGTGTCTTCCCCATAACGACTAAGTTGAAGTAATACTAACCTACAACAGTAGAGCAAAGAGTTTCAGTTTTGAAAAATTAACAATTAAAAATATAAATTTTTAACTTAATACAAACACATAAACAGAAGAAAAAGGGTGTGATGTGTGTGCGTGTGTATGTGAGTGTGTGGATGTGTGTGAGTGTGTGTGTGTGTGTGTGTTTTTTTAATGGGAGGTACCAGGAAATTTTCTACATCTTTTCTATCCAATCCAAGAAGAAAATTAGCGACTTTATTGTTAACTAACTATTATTAACTTTCTAAAGTAGTGTTTTCCAAAAAAAGAATGATTAGAAGATATATAAGAAAGAAAGAAAGAAAGAAAGAAAGAAAGAAAGAAAGAAAGAAAGAAAGAAAGAAAGAAAGAAAGAAAGAAAAAACATTTATTATTTATATATATGGGTTTATACAACGCGACCGAATTATTGTAAGTCATTTTTTGCTTCTGTAATTATTATACTAAAATACTAGTAAATGACTGATGTAGGTACTAAACGTCACCACCATCACTATAGTAATTTGGTTTAATTTCGAAACCCCGAAAACCGCTTACCACGTAACCAGTAAGAAAGAAAGGCAGAATCATCATCAGCCGAAATACGTCCACTGCTGAACATAAGTAGCCCCAATAGATAGCCACTTTTGGTGGGCTGTTCATCGGGGGATTTGCCATAATCACCACGCTTCGCAGGCGGATTTGTGATCACAGTAATGATCTTAATACACACAGGAGAACGCTGTAGCCCGTCCCTGATGCAGTCCCTTAGTCACCTTGACAATACCTACGGGAAGATCCTATTCTAAGACAGGTATAATACGGTAAATTTTTGTAATTTTCCAATTACTCTAGTCGAAACTACAGTGCAAACCCACTAATATCTACCCATGTTTTAATTTCACCACGCAATTTTTCAAAGTAACAACAAAATCTCCCCTGTGTTCCTCGATTTATGCCCATTGGGGTAACAAATGGGAAGAAATTGGCCAAATAAAGTAAGTCCTTTGGTCCCCAAATGGCTATTAGCCTCTGGCCTCAGACGCTGGACCACCGGCCACTGAACTCCGACATTAATTATTTAAATGGAAGGCTCAGTTCCGCTGTCCCTTGTTATTTGCTGTGTGTTGATAGGTATGTTCCTTATGGAATTTGTTGTAAATATATGTTATACTTAACATTTAGTTATAGCTTAAATAATCCTATTGTTTTTAAACTAGCTGTTGGTTGCTAGTTTATAAGAACTACTTAACATCACAAATTTAAACCTTAAAAAGAAATCTATTATACTGGTTATGCATTGAAAAGATTTATTTACATAAATTAGCCGTGCCGGCCCGTGTAGCCGTAAAACCCCTTTCCGCTCCCCATGCCCCCTCCTAATCCCCTATCCCTCCCGTTTCTCCGTCCCTCCCCTTCCCACTGCCCCCTCCTCCTCCCGTACCACCTCCCCTTTTTGTTATTTTTGTTCTTGCAAATTCAGAATCAGAAAAAATCTACGTCTACTGGCCTGGGTCCTGTCTATCTACAGGTAAGTAATAAAAAAGGCACGGGGCCCAAACCAAGCGACGTAATTTTTTCCTCTCATTCGTTTGTAAAAAGTTACTTCGGTTCCACGTTTCCGCTTTTTTGTGTCGATATGTAAAGTATACTGATGAGTTAACATGCCCCAAATTATAGAAATTATATACGCGTGTAAAAGCTACGGTTCAATACATACATCGTTCATAAAATTACGACATAAATTCATCTCTTCATACCGTGCATTAATGATGTGAAAAACGTAACAATATAAATACTTGAGAAAAATTGTTTTTTCCTTTCTCCCGAAGGAAGTAAGGAAAAATTCTTATCGACCGATCATTGTGACAGTTCCTTTACAGTATTATTAATGGCCTCGTTGATAAATATCGCCTTTAACGAGCCCCCGGGCCTCGATACTTATCGACTAATGAACTCGCGAGACGGATCGACGTTCCCCTCACTATCTTTTATTGTCCCTATGAATCACATTTTGAGTGAAGCCACTTTAGTAGTGATGGGATGTGGTATGTCCATTGTATATTATCGATGTTTTGCTTTTGTTAGTCTCGGTATGAAATTTTTAGCTGTACCTAGAGAGATAAGTGTCTTACTTTATTAGAGCCTCCTATAGACAGTACATTATCAAGGAATAATATGACATTTAAATTAACAATCAATGACATATACAATAAAAAAAATGTCATAAGATCAAAATAATAATTCAATGCTATAAATTAGTTAATTACATAATATGTCATACACTTGAGTTATTTATAATCTTAAAAATATATTATAAAATTAGTCAGAGTCTGTTCTTTAATTCTAAAGAATTTTCATCTACGTAGAAGTCATGAAAATCAATTGGTGTCCTGATTTATGTTTAAACTGTATAGATTAGTTTCATGTAACTTTTCACTTTATATCCTGGAGTTAACAAAACCTCATCTTACTGACTTCTACATTATCAGTCACATGGACATAGGCCGTCCCCAGTGAATGTCACTATCCGAATCCATCTGCTTCCAGACAGCTTCCTCAGGTCGTCGGTCCATCTGGCGGCGGGGTGTCCCATCCCGTGCTATATC
The DNA here is from genome assembly GCA_947086405.1 of Esperia sulphurella. Lineage (NCBI taxonomy): Eukaryota > Metazoa > Arthropoda > Insecta > Lepidoptera > Oecophoridae > Esperia > Esperia sulphurella. Next base: position 3,702,344 of record OX352266.1, read on the forward strand.
AAATATCATCCCGAAAAATATCCAATAAATAGGTACATCAGCAATAGACATTGTATGATCGCTTATAGGATATAAGCATAAATTGCAAATATTGACTTTATAAGTCAAAACATCTGTACTTAGTACTGTGCTGTGCATCGATAGTCGACGTCGAAAAATCGTGCATCACTAATGACAAAGCGAACATTTGAGTTCGTCGAAGAGTCGATCGACTCGTCGCAGACAATGATAAGAGAAATAAATGACATTTGACAATAACGATACTTCTCCGGGTATTGTGAACAAAACTGAACAGGATCCTGTACCGATATCAATTCTGTAGGAAGAGCTGCACAAATAGAAGCTGGGATTGTAAGTGCATCTTGAAACATCTTAACAAACTGGTATTGGAACTAACGATGACACAATAATATATGAGGACACACACGGCCATCTGATCCCAAACTAGGCAGAGCCTGTACAATGGGTATCGGACAGCTGATATACCTGTACATACATACATAGATAAATTAGATCCAGACACTAGGCAAACACAAATGTTCATTACCGATTTTTTTGCCCTGGGCGGGATTTGATATAACTACTAGTAGTTTTTAACTACCTAACTAGCACACAAGCTCTATAACAAGCCATACACTAGCTGGGTAGAAGTTCTTAATAACGGAATTGGCTCCATAAACAAGCTCTACAGTAGTTGTACAAGCGGCTACAGCGCCGTGTACCCCCGAAAGAGGCACCGATTTAAACGGCTATAGGTTTTACAATATCTCTACAGTGATCGTAAATGTGTGTTAGTACGAAGATACAAAGGGATACGAAGACATAAGAGCGGTAGTGTACGCCTAAGTATCTAAAATAAGTTCTTGTAACACAATTAAAAATCTCTCACCGTTTAGCACAGAGAAATTAGTACTATAATTAGAAGAACAATCAGGAACAAAATTTACTTTCCACTTTATTCTCTGTCTATTTGGCTGGATTTTCTTTATTTTCATTTAGCAAGCTAGGCTTTGGGAAATCTTTAACATAGAAAATGAATATAAGTATGCTTGAAAATGTATTCTAGACATAATTATAATTAACGTTTACCTATTATTGTGTAGTTGATCTGAGGACAAAAATGTTAACTATACAGCGTTAACAAAAATATGTGTTCTTAGCATCATTAATAATTATGTACACACTTCATAACCTTAAGTCAATGTAACAAGATACTCAAGTGTTCGCGTACCTATTATTGAAACTGATGAACAATACATATTTTTGACGCAAAATGGCATAAAGGCCACACATCACATTTTTTTTTGAAACCCACATCGATTTTTTTATTGTTGTAAATTCGGAATCAGAAAACCAATCTACATCATATGATTTGGTCCAGTGTCTTTTCTATTGGTCGTAGAGCCTCTGGACTTGACGATTCGACGTATAATATTTTTTGTCTGATTCCGAATTTGCAATAACAATAAATTTTACAGCATTTATGCGTTTTTGTGTCGATATGTATGTTTTTGGTCATTCTCTTTTCCAGTTTAGAATTGTGATATATATTTTGTGATTGGTTCCAAAATTGCATCGCTATTTCAAATACTTACTGTGGAATTGCGATCCCTAGCGCTATTTTTAGCGACACCAAAGATAGAAAATTTTATAAGACTTCCCTACATGATTTTTGAATTTTACGATTTGTACACATCTTTCTCTGTGTCTTTATCAGCATTTGATAGCCTATTGTGTGATATCTTTCCGTTTTGTTTTCACTCAGTCTGATACTGGTGGAGATAGGTTTAAAACTGTGTCTGTGATCTTTTTATTATCCTCATCGTCTGTAGGGAGGCTAACGTCATTGATCGTATTATACTGTATAATGTGAACGATCAACACGACTCATACTGCAAATATAATACATGTTTATGATTATATTCAGAGGATTATTTAGTTTTCTATTCTAATTTTATGTTGACGATGCCACTTTACAGAAGTTGATGATGAAAATCATCAGCCTTAATATTACCACTGCTAAACATAAGCCTCCTCAGTAGAATATCACTTTCAATGGATTGTCCATTAGGGCGTTTGCCATAACCACTACGCTTGGCAGGGTCGAAGAACGCTGCTGCCCGTCCCAGTTAGTCGCCTTGACGACACCGACTTGAAGATTAGGGGTGGCCCTATTTTAAGTCAAGAACCACATGGCTCCCGAGAACGATATAAATTAGTTAAGTGTGAATACCGTTAAGTCGAATTCTGTGTTAAGCGAATTAATAGAGCTACATACGCGCATTGCTTTAAAAACAGAAAATAAATATGATAAATTAGAATCTGATAGTAAATGCCTGCACCTGAAGCACATCGAGGAAGCTCTATATCCCACAGACGGCTAAAACAGGCTGAATTCAATGACAAAGAAATATCTTCTAGATATCTGACATTGATTAACAAGCGATAGAAGCCACAAATTTATCGCGAAGTACAAAGTTCAACACTCTGTATTTTTGATTAATTTCATTTTCATTGTTTATTAAGATTGATTGGGGCTGAGTAGTATTAATATTGTGATTATTGTAATCCAACTTTAGCTAATTTGAATTATGTAGGGCTTATAATTAATTAATAACATTTCATAGAATTAACTAAGCATAGGTAACTAATACTCAGTGTACTATTAAATCTGTTATTACAAGCTATGACGCGTTAATATAAAACAACAGAAAAATTAAAAAAATAATTAGGATGCAACGTAATGGTAAAACTTGGCGTATTATTTAAGGTTAAGCGGTACTTCTCACCGGCACAGCTTCTCAACCTTTACCAAGCACAAGTGCGGTCGTGTATGGAGTACTGCAGTCATCTCTGGGACGGCTCTGCCAAGTATCAGCTTGCCACTCTGGACGCAGTTGAGCGTCATGCCCGAAGGCTCATTGGCGACGATGCTCTGTTAAAAACCGAGCGTTTGATGACCTGGATGACCTGGCGTTACAGAGCCTCAATCATCGTCGCAGTGTAGCCTGTCTTTCGGTGTTCTACACGTTACATTTTGGGGAGTGTGCACAGCAATTGCACGATTTGTTCCCCCATTTCCGTTCCATCACCGGACTTCCAGGCGTGGAGAGGGACTTCATCCTTATGTAGTAGACATACCACGCTCTCGCACGAAGCGTTTTGCTTCCTCTTTTATAGTGCTACTAAGGAATGGCACTCACTGCCATTGTCGGTATTTCTGGACAAGTACAAATTGGATCTTTTTAAAGGAAGAGCGAATAGAGTTCTTCTGGGTAAGCGCGCTCCACCCTAGTCCTAATCGTCACTTACTATCATGTAAGATTGAGGTTAAGCGTAAACCCATCAGAAACAAAATTTAAAAAAACAGAAATTGTGATGTTCGTAGTATTTATTAAGTGTCACAGAAATTTAGATGGTTTTTGGCAAATACCTAATTCGCAAAATGACTACCGAGTCTAGAAAGGACCAATTCGCTAAATGCCTAGTTCGCATAAATTCGCTTTTAGTAATTAAATTTAGTAATTCGCCGAATACCTTATTGGTGGAATGCCTTATTCGCAAAATGACAAATTCGCGAAAGGATCAACATTGCTTAATATTTTTGGTCATTATAGGCCGTTAGGGGGTATAGAAAAAGCAGGTTTCCTCACGATGTTTTACGTCACCGAAAAGCCTGTGGTATAAATAAACCGTACTTAAGTTTCGTAAAACTCATTGGTACGGGCGGGATTTGAACCCACGACCTCATGCTGAATATATACTAATATTATAAATTTAAAAGTGTGTTTGTTTGATTATCCTTCTTTCACATTACAATGAAGGTACGGAGCTGGTGATTGACATAGGTTTCTTTTTAACCTGAAACAAGGTGATATAGTTTTGTCACTAATAAAATCAACCAAACCCAATCAAGCATTTAGTTAACAGATTATGGAGTCTCTTTTTAATCTTTATATCTTGTATCCCTTAGTTTATTCGTAAAACCTTTGTCCAGTTAATAATAAAACCAGTTAGAGCTTGTTGGTGTTGTTAGCGATAGAATTCGATTAACTTCGTGTTAACGAATGCCCGTGTTTACCTTTCAGCAATTCGTATCCTTAAATCCTTTACACAAAGTTACTTTTAAAATGACAGATTGCTTACTGACTTTTTACTGCTGTCGTAATAGAAATTGAAACATATGACACTTGTTCAAGGTTTAAAGTCGCTTAGCGGTATGTATCCTAAAGCAAAATACATTGGACTCCCATTTTTAACTACAAAACATGACACAACACTGCTTGGATGTAGGATTTTAGGGTTCTGTGATAAAAGGTTGAATGTTCAGGAATGCAACGTAGAAAATACTTATTTGACATAATTTGAGCCATTAAAATTTTATGATTATGTAACGTCACAAAATCGGTATTTGAATACTGTTATGTGGTCACGACAATTAAATAGATTGCGTTACAATATTCCTAGATTTCAAATAATAGAAGGCATTTTTTTCTAATTACTTACCAAAGTCGTTCAGTAGGGAAATTATATTTTGTTAACATTGTTTAAATTTCACTCTTTAGAACCCTGCAATTGCAATTTGCATGTCGAATGTGTTCGAAATCTCACAATTCGCTCTTCCACGTCGACGGTGGTGTAACTGAGCCGATAGGCATTGTTAGTTCGATACTCGGTCCTGGAATAAACCCGTCTGTTCGTATTTGATTGTTAAGCACCGTTGGACTCGTTTGGGGGAGTTTAGAAAATAAAAAGTTTTACAGAGTGCTATGGGAAGTTGATGATAGTCTTTAGTATTGATTTTTCTAGTTTGAGTATCAGCTTTTCTCTCTTAATTGAATAACATAATATTATTCTGTATGTAGTTTTACCTGAAGTCAAGACTTTAGCAATCCTACTGATATTATAAATGAGAAAGTTTGGATATTTAGATGTTTGCATGTTTGTTACTCAATCACGCTTCAACCACTGGACGGATCGTGATGAAACTTGGCACACATATAGGTTAAGTCCTGGAATAGGACATAGAATAGTTTTTATCCCGAAAAAACATCCCGTTACTACGGGAAATACATAATAATTTGTATTGTTAAGTTGTCCACGCGGACGAAGTCGCGGGCAACAGCTAGTGTTGACTAGAGTGTTACTAGAGTGTACCATATTTTGATAATATACAAAAATGGATAAAGTAAACCTTGTACTGAGGTCGTAATACATTTCAGTGAGGTTATTTTAGAGCAGACCACTGGAGGCTTCATACTGATTTTTCTAGTTTGGGTATTAGCTTTTCTCTTAATATGAATAGCATAATTGGATTCTGTTTGTAGTTTTATCTGAACTGAAGACTTTAGTGATAATAATAATAATGGTTTTTTATTAAGCCATAAAAAACCCGTAGCACAGACAATACAAAAATACAACAAATGATTACAATTAAAATAAAACATTACATAAAATGCCTACCAAAATGTGTAGGTGGTCAATAAGTCAAAATTGACTATTTCCTGTTCACGCTCCGATGAACGTCTAGCCAGTACCTATAGCTCGGGCTATCCATGTCACAGCAGACGGCTTTAAGTATGCTGTTATGAGAGCGACGTAGCCTTTCCCAAAAGGAAGCCACGCGCGCAATCATAACTGCATAGAAATCGGGCACTCGCGCCACGGCGAACATGCTCGACGCGCTGCAGTTGCGCGGCAGTCGCATGAGGGTGCGAATTGCATCATTGTATTGCACCCTCATGGTACTATATGATTTCCTAGTGAAATCAGCCCAGAGTTGGCAAGTGTAGAGATGTCACTATAGTTTGATATTACACCAAAATGGGAAATTACCATGCACTTAGCTCGTTAATAATGTTCTAATTATAATCTGTTTCCGTGACGTTATTGTAGCAGACCACTGGTCTATAAGAGGGTACGTGGAACGATTAAAACAAATAATTATTTAAATACGTAGCTTTTTTTGCGGCGATGTTGTTCGCAACATGTCACGTCAAGGGGCATCTCGGAGCGACAAGCGGGCGAAGGAAAGCCGCTTTGCGACATTGGATTGCGCAAAGTGGCGATACATCATTTCTGCCTACCCCTCTGGGCGTATAGCGTGAGCAATATGTATGTATGTATTTTTTTCTTAGTTTCACAGTTAAAGTCAGCAGGAAACATAAAAGGAAGTGTGCTATAAATATTTATTGAAATAACAAGAAATAATTATTGCAAAAAACAACGGCCTCTCAGCGAACTGAAAGCTATGGGACAAGGGTACTAAGAAATAAACGAGCAATATTCACGATTATCTCTGAAGCTAAGTCCCTATTGAATGCAAAGGAATCAAGAAACACTGTCATCCCCAAGGCAACGACAAAAGAAAGTCATTGAAAAAATGAGAAAAAAAGAGGCAAAGTGCCTCTCATTATGCAAATGAAAAACATCTTTTTATCCGTTCCCATTAGCCTTTAGTACAAAGAATTATTTGTAATTTGCAAACAGGATCTTTTCCAATTTGTCTAGAGTACCTCCACTGACTCAACTATACTGTCGTTCCGCTACAGGCACGTAGTCAGGAGATTGCATTTAGGCGCAAAATGACCACAACCAAAATATCCTGTTGCAAAATGCCTATCTCACCGGTCTCCCAGGCGTATCGCAGTGTACGAGTATGTCGCATTTTGTGATAGTGACGTACTACAAACGCACGAAGCATTTCGCTCCATCATTCCTTATACGGCTTGTTAAGTAATTGAACTCTTTGCTGGCCTTTGAGTTTCAGAGGACCCTTGCATCTTTGTTATTATTGAAGGATAAGCCAATAGGCACTTTTTCAGTAAGCACGTTCTACCTGTTTGGGATCGGCAAGTGTACGTGTTGTATTATTGCAAGTTCGAGTAACTTAATAAAATAAATATTTTTACTTTTAAATAATAATGTCGCTAAGTAGATCTCCGCCACACGTGGCATATGTTTTTGTAAGAATCGATGTAGTATTTCATTTTTTCCGCTTCTTCTTTTCACTTCCACTTTTAACTTTGAGTCGTGTAATTTCCACTGTATCAAAATGCGAACTGTATAAAAATTATCCACTTTAAAATATCCACAGTATTAAAATGACAAAATTGGCCAGTTAATATTATATGAAAGTGATTCAAGCAATCTAAAGTTGCATTATAGAGTTGTATGGAGGTTGTATGGCATTTGTAAGAATTATGAGAGGGATGTGTAGGCGTTGTGTGGTATTTTAAATAGACTGTACGAGTTTTTGAGTTACGTGGGGGTAATACGAAATAAGTGTGGTTTCCGGTAGAGTAGAATAGGATCACTACAACTTTTCCCGTGGATGTCGTACAAGGTGACTAAGGGAATACATTATAAAACATCAATCAGGCCTCCCCAACCCGTCTGGCCAGCGCGGGGAGTGTAGGCCAAATCCTTCGTCTGTCTCCGGCAGATGAGAGAGGGTTGTGCTCCTGCAGTGGAGACAAAAATAACCTGATGATGAATACGAAAGTTGTATGGGCTTTTTTATGTATTGTATGAGGAGTCATTTTGATATAGTGGAAATAGTGATATAGTGGGTGTTATGATACAGTGAACGACTAAAGTAGTAAAGAAGAAGATTTTTTTTTTGAGTGGCTTGGGAGTACAGTTTGCCACGCACGTTGCATGAATCATAATTTCGCTGACAGAGAAGGGGGCTGTCCCTGGGTTCCTATCTGTTTCTTCTTACTAATGGGAGGATATATTTTTGCATTACATTTCTTCCTTCTTTTTAAAGGTCGTCTGACAAATGGGTAGCAATTTTGTAAGTTTAAAATAAAACGGACAAATGCTCGAGATAAGTAGAGAAAAAGCTCAAAGGTGAATTACGAGTAGTAAGAATGTTTCATCATCATCAGGTTATTTTTATCTCCACTGCAGGAGCACAATCCTCTCTCATCTGCCGGAGACAGACGGAGGATTTGGCCTACACTCCCCGCGCTGGCCAGGCGGGTTGGGGAGGCCTGATTGATGTTTTATAATGTATTTATTCCCTTAGTCGCCTTGTACGACATCCACGGGAAGAGTTGGAGTGGTCCTATTCTACTCTACCGGAAACCACACGGCACAGAATAATGAATGTGTAATATTTCTTAATAATGTTGCCTCCCCAACCCGTCTGGCCAGCGCGGGGAGTGTAGGCCAAATCCTCCGTCTGTCTCCAGCAGATGAGAGAGGGTTGTGCTCCTGCAGTGGAGACAAAAATAACCTGATGATGATGATGGTAACATTGATGATGATGGTAACTTTTCTTGATTTTAGTGAGATTTGGCATTTTATACCTACTTATTTAAATTACCTCTGACATAAAGTTGAATAACATTTTGACACAGTAAAATATTTTTTTTTGGTATGTTTGGTATATACCAATTACTATTTATGTTTTTTGACAATGTATGACAACTACTAATAAATAGTATGATTATGAATACTTTCAGCCATCTGGTTCCCGGCTTTAAATAGGGATTACAACAAGGATGGACAGCAGCGTTCTCCTATGTATATTAAGATCATTACTGCGATCACCAATCCGCCTGCCAAGCGTGGTGGCTATGGCAAATCTCCTAATGGACAGTGTACCAGAAATGGCATTCTATTGGGGAGGCTTGTGGACAGCAGCGGACGTATCGATGACTGATTTTATGCGACAAAAGTAGGTATGGTAATGAAATAAGGAAAAGTATAAGGAAAAAGAAAGGTGGAATTATAATACTAAGGAAAATATGAAATTAAATGTATTTAATTTGTACTTATAGGACACTAACTCAAAATCCCCGCTTGATAAGATTAATATCAATCAATAGATTGCAACCTGAACACCTTATTACAATTTTTTTTTATCTAATTATCTATTTGTTCTCTCTATGTACAACTAAAGAAGATGGACAAGTGCGTGTAGGACTCGCGTCCGAGGGTTCCGTCAGAAATACTAAATCTACACTTACACTAATATTATAAAGAGAAAAGATTTGTATGTTTGTAACGAATAACCTCAAAAACTACCGGACCGATTTCAAAAATTCTTTCACTATTAGAATGCTACTTTATCCCTGAGTAACATAGGCTATATTTATTTTTATAAAAAATTAGGGATCACTACTAAAACTTCAATAATATAACCCAAGGTAAAAAAAATGCCATAAAATGTCTATAAAGACATTCTGTATAGACAGCTGGCAGTACTGTCAAATACAAAAGATATAATTTGAGTGGTTGCTACTTAATGATTATTTAAATGTACGATTATAATTTAGGATTTAAGTTATTCTTTTTTGAAAAAAAAAAAAAAGAACATTTGTATTTGGAAGATAATTTTGTTCATCTGCTTTTGACGACGACTGTACCTGTAATTGGTGTTTACGCAATACGACTATCTTTTAAGCTTAACCACCATAGTGAACGCTACATACCATGAGATCAGGTCAGACTGACTAGGTCAGACGAATTAGGGTTTGCTCTGATAATTTGGATCTAATGTCGTATGCATCTCTCCACGTTCAGACCATCGTCGCTCGCTCGCCCATTTTGAGATCGTCGGAGTTGTTCCGAGTTTCGAGGAGTCTCGCGATGGACAGCGAGTGTGGAAACTGTGAAATGAACTTTAACGTTTGAGCCCAGACTCGAAATTTCTGGTTAACACTTTTTCATAAAAATCAGCCATTGTGAGGTGTAAATATTTGACAGAGAAAATAAAATACTCAAAATCAGAATTATACCATATAATTTGATTATACCAGTCTTTTTAATTACTCTAAAAAGTCCGCCTTTGTACACAATTTTGTTCCTATTTGTTGTTGTTATGAACTTTGTGCAATGAAGTGTTTACATACATTATATGATTTTAAACAGGTAAAAAATCGAGAAATGGCTCGATTGGTCGGATGGTTTCGGGTTTCGTCTGACTAGAGTTGTAAAACTACAGTACAATACCTCATGAGGAATACCTCAGTATAAACTCAGAATACAGTATAATAATACTGTACTGACGTATTTATTATACGAGTCCACTCGACCAAGTCTACCATACTCGATCTGATCATGTGTAGCGTATATAAGGGGAAACCATACTAGTTTTAGAACAGGTTTTGTTAGTTGATTTTGTATATGTTTTCCGCAAACGCCTCCTTAGCAGTTCTGCTATCGTCGCGCGAAAGTAAAAGGATTGCGACTATTTTTAAATGTGAAGTATTTTAATCTAAGACTAGTAAAGGTAAACAAACACTGTGACATAAATTTAGTTTATTTAATCATAATATGATTTTATTGTGTTGAAACACTGAGTTGATTTAGATTGAGATAAGAGTGAGTATTGCTACTACTCGAGAATTTATAATCGCACATGTTTTTATTGGATTTTATGGCTCTTAGTTCCGGCTTTTCGAGACTTTTTTCTCGTTATTCATACCTCAGAGTGATTGACCAATCTGGACCGAAAGAAACTATCTCTCTCAAACTGTGATATTTAAATCTTATTCTGGATATCACAAATGCGCAGGAAAGTTATTTTTACATATTTTAACAGAAATTATTACACCGGCAACACTAATTAGAAAGTACTTTTCGTATAGAGAAAGTATCTTCGTAGGAATTCGGCGGAGAGCCACAGTTCCTCCTATATTTTTATCAATTTTTATTGCTTGCTTATCGCTACTATAATATTAACTTTATCGTGTCGAGATCGCCGATTTAGCACGATATTTCAGTTGGTATCAGCACACCGTGCGTCTCGACTATAAATGTTAAAGTTTTTTCAACTTGTTTGGTTTACACACGTGGATTTGGTGCATATGTGTTCTCTTACGAATTCGGGTAAACTTTACGACGATTCTAACAACAGCTTTAGGGAATGGCTAGTGGAAATAACACTATGAACGGCAAGGTAAATATATTTGTAATTCTTTCTTTACTCCTTAGTTATAAATTTTCGGTTGGGGATTTTATTTTAAAAGCAGAATTTTATGAAAATACTTGGTTTGTTAGTATTATAATTTAAAATAAATAATGCATTAAAACGGAATAATGTGTTTATTTAATAGAAGATTAATTATTATATTAATAACGCGCCATAATGATTATGTTCAAGATTAATTATTATATTAATAATTAAGTATTCAGAATTAAAACAATAGGTAATTCCTTAATCGGATCGTTATGGTGATATACAAATAAATTGATAAGGTCTAAACCGACTTCGTACCTACTTAACTTAGTTTCATTTAAGTATGTTTGATAAAATATTCTACCTAACATACATAAAACTCAATTTCAACACTTCACTGGTTTCAATTCAATTCAAATACTCTTTATTGCGCGTAAAAAATATATAAAAGATACAATAGTAAAACAACTTACCTACATATCGCTAAAAGCGATTTCTTAATTATTTTTAATTTTTCAATTAAATAATGTCATTAAATATATTCATAATCGGACATTACTGGAGGAAACATTCACTCAAAGACCATCTCGTTGGCTTAGTGGCCATTGGACACGAGCGCCAGAGGTCGTGGGTATGATTTCGAATTTGTAAAAGTTGGCCCCGGTCTAGAAGTAATATTTGTTAATTATTCTATCATCGTTTAATTTCCATAGCAGAGGAGTAAATCCTAGTTTGGGGTTATATACGTTTATGGTATATGTAATCAAATAATAATTATATGTGCATGCACCCCCATATCTCCTTTATAAAAAAATATATACAATTTATTAGAAACTCAGCTGGATACCTTTTTTTAAAGCGAAACAATAATTTAAATTATTCTGGTTAATATGCTGTACATAAAATAACATTTCAATACATACATATAAAAATGAAGTGCATTAAACACAAACTGCAGTAATAACTATGTTAAGATAAGGTAAAGAAATTGATTGGCTATTTATTATTATCGGTTGCGCAGTTTTGGTGATAGCCCGATTGTTTCAAGAGTTTCAATTAAGTTATCTATATTAGGGGATTTTCAGAATCAATTGACCCGTTTAAAATAAAGTTGGACGCAGGGCCGTAACTAGCATTTTATGCGCCCGGTGCGAGCTTCCATTGCTGCACGCTTGAAAAACGCCCACCCAGATCATTTTTGCGCCCTAACGAGATCTGCGCCTTGTCCCTGGGACAGCTGGCACCTAGTTACGCTACTAGCTGGACGGTACCTATCAAAGGTTCAATTAGGTCATGAACAGGGTTTGGAATTAGGTAGTGTCATTTTTTCCGAGATTTATTTTAAAGTAGTTTCGGAATTTCGGTATACCATCATTTATGCACTAAACTCATACAGTAATATATAAATATGGACATTGATCAATTAATATGCTTATTCCCGGATTAAATTCGTTGTAAAGATGAAAAAGGTGAAGGAAGCCGAGTCACAAGTTAGGCGTCAGGTTAGACGATCATAAAATACAAAAATTAAATAAAAAATAATGTCCATATTAATCGACCGTGACATATTTTCGCCGCAAGTACATTTAAATGACACTTCCTAATTCCGATTTTTGGGAATTAGGAAGTGTTTCATAAACACGGATTTTAGAATAGGATAAGAGGTTACAACTATAGGTAACGGATTAGGGATTTACAGAATTGGTTGAACAGTTGAATAAATTTAAAAGATTCCATAAGAAATTCAATGGATAGTTAGAGGTAATATTGTTTTATTTATTACTGAATAACATATTGCTCATTAGCATTTATAATTAGCTACCATGCCTGAAAACACATGTGAACAGACAGAAATTATGTTGATTCAGATGATTTACTTACAGCAAATGACAGTCACCAAGGTTCCTCGTATGGGCCGTATTTTTGGAGTTGATGGTGATAGCGGGGAGGTGGAAAGGGATAGGGGGAGGGGGCATTTCAGTTTACCCTCATTGATGGAACTTTAGTTGAGCTTCACTAGATACTAATGATGACGGTGATGATGTAGTAGAAATTATCAACTCTAATTCTTAGAACCTAATGTACATATCCGATCATGTTATCAATACAAATAGTTCTGATAAAACGATATTTAATGACGTCTAATAAAAAATCAGTTTGTGCATAACTCGAGTATTGTTATCAATTTGTTGTTCAAGAAGAATTACAATCAAATCTTTTTAATAAAGTATAAATAGAGAACAATAGTTATAGTCCTACACTAAAAAAAATGCTTATCAACTAAATGGCATTTTGTCTGCTTTGCTCAATGCCATTTCATACCAATTACATCGGCGCACTGTTAACGGGATGGCAAAAGTGTGCTATAGGCGACGTAACACACTTTTTTTAGTCGTGTTTTGATCGTAAAACTGTAAGGATGCCGAATTATCAGTAAAAGTGCCAAAATAATACCCCAAAGACCCAAAAAAGGTTACGCGAAAAAAAGTATAAAAAATGTAGTAAAATAATTGGATTTTCAATAAATATTGAAAATTAGTAAACATGTCATGTGTAGCATTTGTTATTGTACGACATATAAAATATCATTGGGTTTGCTGTGAGTTCGCTAAATTAATCAATTTTATGATTATTTGAAACCAAACCATGACCACGTTAACAAATTGAGTTAGAATTGAACAATTGTAGTTTAAGAGAATGCGCTTGTATGAAGATAAGAGTCACGGTTAACAAGATTTTGATCAAATCCACGTCAAAAAGTGGGACCATCAATGTTATCATCAACTTACATAAACGATGTTATAAATGAAGCAGAAATTTCAGAAAAACAAGCAGCACAAAAACGACCACAATTGTTGCTTTTAGTGTAACATTGATCAGTTACACGAGAAGCTAATAAGAAATTGTAACATCATGCTATATTTGTAAGCTGAAATTTGGGTGTACTATACGTTAATGATTTACTTGCTGTCGTCGATATATCCAAAAGAAATATATAAAAGAATATAAAGATAAGATAAGAGAAAGAATGGAAGACAGCACACACGCTGTAGAGATGATGTTAAACAGTATGCAGGATGAATATTGACGAGGAAAATACAAAGTGCTCAAAAATGGGATGGATTTGAAATAAATGTCGGATTATTAGAAGCTTAATAAAATAAAAAACGTCTAAGATTTCACCTATACTTCTTAAAAAAGGACAAATGCATGAATCAAACTGCGGTCGGCATTTAGTTTATAAACAATATTCTTTGATAATATTAAAGAAGTAATATTAAAGAGAATATACTTGACCCCTATTAAACCATTCGAAGATTTGTGTTTATAATGCCTATCGCATATTATATTCGTCCTATATTATCGCATTCCCGAACTTCCAACTGGACCATCAATCATTTGGATCAAGAAATGTCGTAACTGCATTTAGTAAAATTAAAAAAAATTACATACTTCAGGCACGATGCAACTGCTGTTCCTTCCGCCCTTCAACCCTGCCGCCCTGGTCTATTCCCAGGCCCGGAAAGGTTTTCTATTAGGTGACCTGGGTACCTGTCAACATGTAGAACAGAGAGAGTACAGTGGAGTGCCGCGATGTCTCGCAGAACGCTGAAAATATACTGGACTAAGGAAAATTTGAATTGCTAGTGACCGACGATCGCCGCGGCGACGTTCGCAACGTCGGAACCGAGTGACTTCAAAGGACCCTCCTTCCCCCTTTGATCACACTTGTTGATCCGCAACTGTCAAGTCCTGATATGTTACTAGTTTCAATACTTTGTCAGACTCTTAAAATGTTTTACTACGAAATCGTATGTTTAACTTCAGCTAATTTAGTTTAGTTGAGAGTCTAAGAAGTTGTACTCTAGTCTAAGGATGCAAAGGGTGCATATGTTTATAGAAATCACGGAGAACTTTTATCCGGCTGCCGGCTGGCGATGTCGAGATAATTCTTACACGGACATGACTCGTTGTGGAGTCGCAATCAGTGCGTTTTTTGCGGAATTAGAAGACACGCTGATAGTATATCATCCGGATTTAATTATAATTATCAAATTCTTGATCAGTATGATAACATTGCTGTGTGACAAAGCCAGCAACTGAATGATGAATAACAAATTTTACTGCCTCCTTGGTCTAGTAGCTTGGTCGTCGACTCGAGTCCAGTGGTCGTGGGTTCGATTTCCACGAGGGACAGACAACTTAGTACAAGTTGGTACCGGTCTGGATGTTACATTTGTGAGTCGTTCTATCCTTGTCTAATTCCTGTAGTAAGAAAATCCTAGTTTGTGATTTAGACAAGTGTATGTACATGAATATATCGTATATATGAAATATATTTTTATATAAACAATTATGATTGGTAAGTTTGATTCTGCATATAAATTGTTTTTAAGTATTTTTATTTTCATTTCATTCCGACGACGTCTGAGAATCGAGTTTATTAGTAGGTAGTTAGTCGAGGCGTCCTGTCAGTTTTTGTTTTTACATCTCTGCGTCTCATTTTAAAAACTTTGTCTACTCCACGTCTCTTTCAATCCGTGTAATATAAGCGTAAAATATGTGCGCACAAAGTTGGACGCTAGTTCTCCGTGACTCAGCACGACAAACTTCTGTATAATATTATTTGAATAGCGGCAAGGAGAATCGAACGAAAACTTGGCGACTCCATTGAACTTCTGTTCGCAGTCGAGATGAATTTACATTTAAATGAGAACGATTATTCCCTTGTTTGAAGGGATTAAGTTTTAGTGCTCTTCCTGGTTTTCGTGTCCAAGTTTTATGTAATTTATTGGTAGCAGTTAGGTACCGTGAAACAATAGGATTCAAGGTCATCTCTTGTTTGAACGTTATGGTCGGTTTTCCGTTCGTTTCATTATTAATACCACTTTTTAATTGGAAAGTTAAAGAAATTACAGGAGATACGGTACATACCTATACCCAGGAGTGTGATAGTTGAGACGAACATATATAGACAATGGGCTCGATTCTGAAGGCACAACGTTTGACAGCACTAAAACTGTTGCTATTCTTGTCACACAGTATTATGAAGATAAGGACAAAACCAATTTTAGCGCTGTCAAATTTTAAATGTGTGCCTTTGGAATCGAACCCAGTGTATAATTATTATGACGTAATCAAGTATCTAATTATATCATGCCATATATATGACTCATATGTGAAGATTGTGGTCAGTTATACAGCTTGTCATTAGAAATGAACGTTAAGGGTAGTAAAGGCAACAAAACTGATGCGAGAGTAATTAAAGAGTGCATTTAAATAATTACCTATACACAATGATCACTGTATAGGATGACAGCAAGATTAATCTTATCAAAAGTATGTTACATGAAAAGGCAATTAATTCTTTATTTAATCTTTCCAAGTTTTCATTTTACACAAACACAAATATGTATTTATCAGTGTAAGAACGCTTAATGTACAAATAAAACAATATGTTAATCTACTTATACAGGTTCGATTTTAGTTTTTCTGACCCAGCAGCAGTTGGAAGAAACAATATGAAACAATATATTCAATCTTTTCAAAACATTCTTCATTCATTCAAAAATCAACTTAGACCGATCTCATTCTTCAAACATTAGTCGTTAGAATAATAATTCGCTTTTCAATTTATATATTTTCTTCGGAACCAAGGTATCAGCTTTGAATTATGATCACTTTGATCAACTAAGCTTGTATTAGCTTCTATGCTTATCCTTTCGTCATCATCCTGAATACGTCCACTGTTGAACATAAGCCTCCCCAACAGAATGCCACTTTTGGTGGGCTGTCCATTGGGGCTTTTGTCATAATCACCACCACGCTTTGTAGATGGATTGGTGATCGCAGTAATGATCTAAATATACTTCTACCGCCCATCTTGCCTTAACCCACGGGAAGATAGGGGTGGCCCTATTCTAAGCTGGGAATTACACGGACGTTATCATTTGCAAATCTTTATGCTTTCTTGCAGCCGGCGCAACCGGCCGGTGATGCTTCATCAGATACACCAGAGAGGGCGACATGGGGTCGTCCGCTGGAGTTTATCTTGGCGTGTCTCGGATACGCTGTTGGGCTCGGCAACGTGTGGAGATTCCCTTACTTGTGCTACAGGAACGGCGGTGGTAAGTAAAATTACACTTTGTGGCATTTAAAAAAAAAGCTTAAACTTATGTTTGTGATAAGCCGAGGTTGTAAAGTTTTACAAATTATAGAATAGAATAGAATAGAATAGAACAGAATAGAATAGAATAGAATAGAATAGAATAGAATAGAATAGAATAGAAATATTTTTATTCAAGCAACTAAGACTCCCTTTGTTAGAATCACTTAATACTATGTTAGTAAATAATAAATTACATTTGTAACAGGCACGGCCTCGGTTTAGGTGGATTTAACGGTCGCGACGCAGGAGTTCAACACTTACTTGTTATAGTCTCGTCTTTCGGAGTGAACTGATTGTCTCCGGTCATCATGGCAGCGAAGCGACCTGTGATATTGTGTGAATGAATGATTGAGAAGAAGTGAGATAGATGGATAGACATGTATGTAAGTTGAAGAGGGAAAGGAA
Organism: Esperia sulphurella; assembly: GCA_947086405.1. Taxonomy (NCBI): domain Eukaryota; kingdom Metazoa; phylum Arthropoda; class Insecta; order Lepidoptera; family Oecophoridae; genus Esperia; species Esperia sulphurella. The sequence goes on from OX352266.1 coordinate 3,719,830, forward strand.
ATGAGTAAGGAAAGGGTGGTGTTGCCAGTGTTACACATTTTAAATTAATAAGTATTTTTTAATTTTTATTATATCTCTATATTACATATTTTTCCTTTTACAATTTTGCCACTTCATTATAAGAAAAGGTTTAAGATTTACTTACTATAAACTAAATTTAATTACCTATCAGTAATCGATACGTCTTGCATCTATAATCAAATATCATATCTATACGAGATACCTCTATGGTACAAGGTAAAGATTTACCATAGATGAGTCAAGCTGACTATGTCACTTATCAGCAGGGAATTAGGTAGTGTAATGTATGTACTTGCAACGAAATTTTTATGTTAATATGGATATCCCTGAGAGACGAATATACAGCATTTTCAGTGCAATAATACCAAAAACGGAAAGGACCTGAGTGACGTCATCCGTCGCGTCGCGGAAAGAAGTGTGCGCAGCACACTAGCGCGGTTCTGTCGTAAACAAAACACGCGCGACACAGAGCGGAGAATGAAGTCCGAGCGAGAGGGCGAGACATTGTAACAAATAACGTCACCATAAAACGCGCGCGCGTTTTGAAAAGTTGCGTTAAATAAACTTTAATAACTTCGTCATTTCTTGTTCGATTTTAATAATTAAAAAAAAAACTTCTGCAATGTATAGCCCATACGCCATACGAATCCTACTAATATTATAAATGTGAAAGTTTGGATATTTGGATGTTTGTTATCATTCACGCTTCAACTACTGGACGGATCGTGACGAAACTTAGCACACATGGTTAGGTCATGGAATAGGACATAAACCACAATCACATAAACTAGCTGTTGCCCGCGACTTCGTCCGCGTGGACCACCTAACATCACAAATTATTATGTATTTCCGTAGAAATGAGATGTTGTTTCGGGATAAAAACTATCCTATGTCCTATTCCAGGACCTAACCTATATGTGTGCCAAGTTTCATCCCGATCCGTCCTGTGGTTGAAGCGTGATTGAGTAACAAACATCTAAACATCCAAATATCCAAACATCCAAACTTTCGCATATATAATATAAGTAGGATTCTATATCTATAGTCAGAGCGGCGGGCGCCATGATCTAATGTTTACCTTCAAGATGTAAATTGTATTGTTTGTTACAGGTGCGTTTTTAATACCATTCTTCCTTATGCTGATCTTCATTGGTCTTCCGATATTCTTCCTGGAGTTATACGTCGGGCAGTACACAGGCCTGGGACCGCTAAAGGCCTTCGGTGCCATTTCGCCATTTTTCTCCGGCCTTGGATACTGCACCCTCGTCATTATTAGTATAATATCAATATACTATATGATCATCGTCGCATGGACCTTGTTTTATACCATAGTGTCCATATCCGGTAATCTGAACTGGGGACGCTGTGATAATGATTTTAATACTGATCGTAAGTACATGAATTATTCAATTATTGTTATTTGCACTATAAAAATACACAGGTACAAGTACCTTGTAGGCGATCTTATCGCTTAAAGAGATTTCTATCGATTATAATATTATTCCTCATTAGAGCAAGAAGAGGTGTTAGCTCACGACTATATCTTAAATGAGAGATACTTGGCATCTTTCCTTCCTGTATATGGAAGAAATATATCGGAAATAATTCAGCTTAAGAGTTAGAATCCATCATCATCCGAAATACGTCCACTGCTGAACATAAGCCTCCGCTATTCTAAGCAGTCTAAGCGTAGAGTCAGATTTTATTTATTATACTCCCTTTTTCCCCTGTAATTCCATAGAATTGTTACCTAAGTAAAGGAGACAAAAATACAATTAGAATGTTACAGTGGAATATACGACCAGGAATGCCGACTGAACAACACGGGCGCCGCGACGGACCTGACCTACCTCCTGAGACAGTGCATGAGCATAGGAGATATCTGCGAGCACGTGGGTTTGGCGCCACTTAACGGCACTCACTGTTTGAACGGCACTGAGCCAGCGCCGTGGTACAGATCTGTGAACAGGACGCTGGCTTCCGAAGAATATTATAAGTAAGACATTTTTACGTTAAACGAAACGAAGACCGCGTCGTTGGTCTAGTGGCTTGGTCATTGGGCTCCAGCACTAGAAGTCGTCGATTTGATTCCCACTCGGCACAGACATCTGGCTGGATGAATATTTGCAGATTGTCCTCTCTCTCTCTTTTCTGTCGTTCCTTCACTGCTGAGGATCATCATCATCAGGTTATTTTTTGTCTCCACTGCAGGAGCACAACCCTCTCTCATCTGCCGGAGACAAATGGAGGATTTGGCCTACACTCCCCGCGCTTACCAGACGGGTTGGGGTAGCCTGATCGATGTATTCCCGTAGTGGCCTTATACGACATTCACGGGAAGAGTTGGAGTGGTCCTATTCTACTCTACCGGAAACCACACGGCACTGCTGAGGATCGCGACCGTATAAAATGCTCCTCCACGCATAGCGGTCATTGACCAGCCGCACCGCTTCATTTAAGGATCCGCCAGCCACCCTTCTCCTCGTCGGAGCTCGTCCTCTGGCACGCCTGCCCTCCACTTGTCCCAGGATGATGAGCTTCTCCGGGTCGTGCTTGGAAGACCACACAATGTGACCGAAGAAGCTTAGAGTCCTTTCATTGCAGATAGTGGAGAGCCGTTACCGAATTGTCCTATCCTTGTTTATTTCCATAGCACAGGAGAAAACCTAGTGGGTGGGATTAGACAAGTGCATGTATATGTAATTTAGTGCAAATAGTTCAGTTCAGTGTCGGCCCCTAAACGTCCACTGCTGGACATAGGCCTTCCCCAATGAACGCCACTATATCCGGTCTTTCGCCCTCCAAATATACTGCAAATAGTAGATATGATTTTATCATCAGTCTATAGCATCAGGTCTTTCTCTTTTTGTTATCTAGTGATTTCGGCTGCTTATTTGGGTCATCAATCATCATCGTCATAAGCAGTGATTGGAAATTCGCCAAGTCTATTTACCTAAAATTATCTTTTCCCACGAAATTGAATCATTATGGACGCTCGTACCTTATGAATACAATTTATCTTATAAATAAAATCGTAAACATCGCGTGTCTGTACATTGAAGATATTTGCGAAAAAAAAATTGAGGGGTCTAAGGATATGTAATAGAACACATTTCAATCATTTTTGGAATTTTTGTCTGTTTGTCTGTTTATCTGTTTGTCTGTGAGTTTGTGCACGCATCACTTCAAAACTACTGAACGGATTTTGATGGACTTTTCACAGAAATATGGGGCTTAACTTAAATTAACATTTAGTCTTTATTTCATCGCAATCGGCTAACTCAATCAAAAGTTATGGACGTTTTTAGTTTTCAAATACATTATATGTAAGGTTAGTATGCAATATATTGCACATAATAGTATTTCCGTACTATTCAGATTGCGATGAGTTTGGATTACATTTGGAGCTGCGAGTGGGAATTGGAGTGGTAGTGGGCGTGGGCGTGGGATAAGGGGAGTGGGAGTGAGAGCGACAGTGGGAGCGGGACCGGAAGCGGAAGTGGGAGCGGGAGTGGGAATGGGAGCGATTTTGTAGTTCACGCGAGCGGAGGTCACCTGGACCTGGACCTGGACGGTACCCTGCGAAGAATGTAGGGTGTAAATGTTCGACTGTAATTCGTGAGCGGTAGCGGGAGCGGGTATGGTACCAGTGTAATTTGAGTGTTTGAAAGTTCGTCCTGGACCTGGACCTGGACCTGGATTTAATTAAAGTCTGAGTGGAAGTGGGATAGGGAGCGGAAGTGGGAATGGGAGCGGATCCTGCAATCCACGCGAGCGGAGCCGCGGGCACAGCTAGTTTTAATAATAAAATCCCGAAATCCCATTTTTTTTAAATAGAAATGGTAGTTGTATACATTTAAATTTAACTGACTACTTATATACATTTATTTAATTATATCACTAACTAGCTGTGCCCGCGGCTCCGCTCGCGTTGACTACTCACTTTCAATCCAACTCCCGCTCCCGTTCCCACGCACACGCTTACTATAGCTCCTAATTCATTGCAATCTGAATTGTACCGAACATTATAATACACTTCATTGCATACCAACTACTGTATTATAAAACTTAAAATTCCCATAACTTCTGATTGAGTATGTCGATTGCGATGAAATAAAGACTAAATGTTACTCCGAGTTAAGCCCCATGTTTCTGTGAAAAGTCCATCAGAATCGGCTTAGTTGTTTCTGCGTGATACGTGCACAAACTAACAAACATACAAACAGACAATAATTTTAAAAATGATCGAAATGTGTTCCTTTGACCGCCCAATATCTTTTTTTGCAAATACTTTCAATGTATAGTAGACACGCGAAGTTTACGTTTTTATTTATTAGATACTTTTGTATTGTACCTACCTATAGAGTTTTGAAATTTTTATAAAAAAATATTTATTTATTAGTTTTTATTATGGAAATATTAATTTTAGCGATTTTGAACCTTAGGATCTGCCTTACCGACCGTGTCATATTCAAGGTACTTTGGCATAATTTCCTTAGATGTTTGTAAGTCAAGAACGATCTATGAAGGGCTCTTTTTGTTTCCATATAAAACGGTTTCGGTTTTACTGAAAGGCGGATTTAATTACGTACTTCACAAATGATTGCCAATTATCTTTGGATTAATTAAATTCATCATTGCCCAATCAGCTACCTCTTATCTTTGAACAGCGATAATTCGACCACCTTAGGTGATAATGACAAAAATGTATATGATATTCTACTAACTCGCTACTAAATTCTACACTAATTCGTTTCGTTTACATTTCATTTTCGTTTTAAGGTATGCTCTTGGTAAGGTTAATAAAAAACCTACACATGCATTATAATATCATCAGCCGTAAAAGGTGGGCAGTTCATTGGGGGATTTGCCAAAATCACCACGCTTGGCAGATGTATTGGTGATCTCAGTAATTATCTTAATATACACAGGAGAACGCTGCTCCCCGTCCCTGGTGCAATCCCTTAGTCGCCTTGACAAAATCCATGGGAAGATTGGGGGTTGAAGCTTGAAAATCACCTCCACTGCCAGTGTAAAGTTATCCCCAAAATAGAAAACGGCTAGCTTACTACGCCAGCGCACTAATGACCAGCGTCGCGAGATCGACGCTATAAGTTAGAAAGAGAAGCACTTATATTGTCTCTCTCTCAATCGACTATAAACATAAACATAACTTTATTCATTTCAAAATGATACATTATTTATGAAGCCCTGACTCCCAAACTAGGTAAACTGTATTTCAGGAGTCAGTGTCTTCCTCATAACGACTATATTCGCGTGCTAGGTGCAGTAGCCCTACAATAGTTTACGCACACACACACACAAACGTGTACAGAGAAACTGGTGCGTATTATTACGAAATTAAATCTGTTAGCTTATATAGAGTATCAGGGGTGTGGCTGAGCTCTGATTTATACGAGCGCCGGTACAAATTTGACCTCAATGTACGTGCCGTTAACTTTACCAAACATTATTTTTACAGTCAACGTGTTTTAGGCAGAGGTGATGCCACGTGGGAGAACTGGGGTTCAATTCAGTGGCATTTAGTTGGAACACTCTTCGCTTCCTGGGTCATAGCATTCTTCTGCGTCATCAAAGTAAGTTATCATCAAGGATCGGTATTAGGTAGTGTCATGTACCGGACTGTCAGGCGTGGGGAGGGATTTCTTCCTTATGTAGTAGACATACCACCATAGAAATCCTATGAAGATAGAATGGTGAGGTAGTTGCGACACGCATACCAACAATATGCAATATATTGCAAAAACAATCAAACGATTGCTCGTTTCGCGACAAGTCTAGGTCGGGTAAACATCAACAAAAAATCTGCAAAAGTGCCATATTGCGCGATTTGTAACTAACTACATAACTCGATACCTCCAATGAACACTACGCCAACTTAAATATGGGTCAATTTTGTTTTTATTAAAATCGAGTCGAATTTTAAGAAAAAAAAGAACAAAAAAGATTTTTTAGAGTTTTGAGATTTTATGACTTGATTTTGATAAAAACAAAACTGACCCAAATTAAAGTTGGTGTAGTATTAATTGGAGGTATCACACTGTATCTCCTTACTAGAAACATGACCGCGAGGCATAAATGGTGCGCTGTGTCCGAAAATCGGCACGCGCGAGACTAAAGTAAACAAATGGTTATAACCGCTCTATCTGATAGGATTTCTGTGCATAGCACGCTCTCGCACTTCCTATTTCATAATGCGAACTGCTATGGAATGGAACTCTCTGTCAACTTCAGTATTTCCGGACATATACAATTTGCATATTTTTAAAAGAAGTGTGATTAGGCATCTTCTGGGTAAGTGCGCTTCGCCCTAGGTCATCGTCAAACCAAGGTGAGACTGAGGTTAAGCGTAAACCCATCGAAAATAATAACAAAAAGGTCTGGTGGCGAAAAAACAAATGTCAATTTGTGTCATTTTATTAATTATAACAAGTGTGATCACCAACCTAACGCCAAACCTCAGACTCTGCTTAAGTACACTTCACTTTCATCACCTACTTCGCCTTGTAATTGCAGATTATTAGCAACTAGCGGTGCCCGCGGCTACGCTCGCGTGGAATATAGAATCAGCTGTACTGCTCTCGGTCCCGCTCCTGCTCCCGCTACTTCTCCCGCTCCTATGGCCTATGTTACTCAGGGACAATGTAATATTCTAATGGTGAAAGAATTTTTGAATTCGGTCCTGTAGTTTTTGAGTTTATTCGTTACAAACATACAAATCTTTCCTCTATATAATATTAGTGTAGATGTAGATGTCCATATTTATATTACTGTAAAACTTTAGTGCATAAATGTATGGATACGATATTCCGGGATTCCGAAAAAAAAAAACAAAAAAATGTCGGAAAAATCCGGGATATCCATATTTACATACACATTTCGTAGCAAGTACATGACACTACCTAATTCCGATATCTGGTTATCATAATATTAAAATTAATACGTCGCTGCTTCTAATCGTATTTGATAATTATTATCGATTATTGACTTTATATTCGTACTTGCAGTAATTGACTACGATTGGAACCACATGATCGAAAGAAAAAACTAAGTGTCATTAAATGCGCGTAAAGAAAGTAGGCATAATGTGTTCAAAGCGCGAAAGTCTAATGTTCGAAGTCATCAATCATTATCTTCTTCAGCCCAAATTCATCCACTGCTGAACATAGGCCTCCCCACAGAAACCCTATAAAGATAGAACGGGTATAGCCACTTGTTTACTTCAGTTCCGCGCGTGCCGATTTCCTGACACAGCGCGCCCCTCTCGCGCACCATTTATGCCTCACTGTCACGTTTCTACTAAAGAGATGCAGTTTGAAACTGCGCAATATGTCTTATTTTGCAGATTTTTTATCAATGTTTACCCGACCGTAACTCGACACGAAACGAGTAAGCGTTTGATAGTTTCTGCAATATGTTGCAGATTGTTGGCACGCGTGTCGCGCCTACTTTACCATTCTATCTTGATAGTATTTCTGTGGGCCTCCCTCCTCAGTATTTTGCTACTTTTGGTGGGATGTCCATTGGGGTATTTGCCATAACCACCACGCTTGCGTAATCGGATTGGTGATCGCAGTAATGAGCCAAGAGAACGCTGCTGCTCTTCTGGCCCTGGTGGAATCCCTTAGTCGCCTTGATTACACCCACGGGGTTTTTATAATACATGTTTTTATAATAAATTAACGCTGATATGATTTGGGTTATGCATACAATTCATTTGAGGTCAACGATCTCTATGTATTTATGTTAGTCATTGATGTTTTTATATTTAATTGTGTTTAATTTGCTTTATAATTTGCTTTCATTTAACTTGTGTATAATTTTTATTTGACCTGTAACGGAAGTTATCAATAAAGTATGTCTATGTCTACTAGATGGAGCGTTCCAAATATTCCGTACTAAATATTGACATTATTTAACCGTAGCGTCAATATTTAGTAAATTATTAAATGTTCTGAGGAGTAACTGCACAAAATTCATTGTGAATGTGAAAGAGTTGTGGCTACTTGCGTGGAACAGAGCGATTGTTTGGAACGCTCCATCTAGTAGTACATAGAGATCGTTGCTTGAGCGATATCACAATTACCAATTACATAGGTATATTATATTAATCGTGAGCAGTAATACTAAATATTACTATGTAAGGAAGCGATACTGACATGCACTGGTACGCACTACTGGGCTGCCGTCGATCTGCTCGCGCTATCAACCGGTGCGGAGAGATCGACACTCTCAGTTAAAAAGAGAAGCTCCTATGTTGTTGACTCTCTCGATCGACTATGCTTGCGTGCTGAGTGTAGCAGACCTAAAATTTTTTTTAGTACACACACACGCACACAAATGTGTACGAACTGGCTGATGCTCCTGTTAAATATGTTCGCTTGGAGTGTGGGGTGTGTCGCGTATGCCTCTTAAATCGCGCCGCTGTTGCTGATATAGCTCTGGGTTGTGGGTTCGATTCCCGCCTATTCATTTTCCTTGTGTCTGGATCTAATTTATCTATGTGTGCATGTATGCAATAAATAAATATGGCTATGAGTATATCAGCTGTCGGATAACCATAATACAATACAATACAATACACTTTATTGCACAAACAAATACAGTTACACGTTATAAAAGTTACAAATAGTACAATTTAGGCGGTCTTATCGCTTTAAGCGATTTCTTCCAGACAACCTTTGGGTAGAAAATATTACAGTACAGGCTCTGCCTAGTTTAGGATCAGATGGCCGCGTGTGAGATATCCCCACATATTAAAAAAAACTGATTATTTTTTTTTATTGCAGGGCGTACAGTCAGCAGGAAAAGTGGTATATTTCACTGCTCTATTTCCTTACGTAATGCTGACTGCATTGCTGGTTAGAGGTGTGACTCTATCTGGTGCGTCTGAGGGCATCATGTTTTATTTGGTACCTGATTGGTCAACGTTATTAGAAGCCAGAGTATGGGGAGACGCTGCGTCACAGGTAAAACTTATATTTATTTAATTAAAACTGTTTCATCATGGATACTAAAAAGATTATTGACTAAAACTTTTTTTGTAGCTTTCAAGAAAAATAATGAGCTAAAGAACGTCTCGTAATTTTGAAAGCAACTTTTCAAAAGCAATTTTTCAATTTTTACACCATTATTTTTGACTTTTTACCTATTTCTTGTGACCTACCTTTTTCTGCTATCCTTATCCTCTACCCAAAGGTTGTCTGGAAGAAATCGCTTTTAGCGATAAGACCCCCTAGATGTACGTGTGTAAGCTACTATATTACTGTATCTTTGTTTTTATCGTGCTATATAGAGTAATTGAATTGAATTGACTATAGAGATCGTGACGACCGCATGCCCCGATCTGTCTTATCTTATATATTATATGCATTATACTGTTACTGTGTAAGTTTTAAAGTGACACACTAATCATCAGTGTGTGCATACGTACACTAAGATTAATTACGTTCGGATAAGTTCGGATAGGTTCGGCTTCCCCCGTCCCGCGCTCACCCCTCGCGAAATGTAGCGGGCGTCCTATCGTGAACTGTGCGATCTAGAAGTAGAACGCTCTCATCGATCTCCTTGATAAAACTTTGTCACTGAAGAATGCCATTGATAGTAATTTATATAAAACCTCTTCTTAACTCTTCTGATGGCTTTGCGAAAGTTTTAATTTTGTATTGTTATTCTGGAGCACAGTTTAGATGACTTTGAATTTAAAAGCTATTTCGACTGCTGTTAAAAATTGTAAGACTTTTGTTCTCGAGCATCTATCTTTTGACTTATCTTCTTAGGAGGTCAGGAAGACCTGGCGACACTTCCACCCTTCGGCATCTTTTATGCCTAACCCCTGTCCACCAACGGTGCTCCAAGTTGATTTGGTGGACTTCACACGCCTTAGCATAATTTCTTTTATGCTTATTATTCTGGTTTCCTTACGATCTGTTTTCTTTCACCGAAAACCCTACTGGTATTATAAATAAACCCTATTTATAATACCACTATTTAATATTATAATACCTTACATATTTATATACATACTTATAATATATTACATATTTATTTATTAGTCGGTTATCTTTTGCCTTGTTCAGTTAGAAAGTTTTAGAATTGTTATTGAGGTTCGTAGAAAAAAGCAACAACGAAAGACCAGCTTATTAGCTCATTAGAATAAGTTACTTTCGCAACAAGCAATTTGCGGTTCAACAACAGAGAGCAGAAGTTTTATAAAAGAATTCTCCGAAAATTAAAATCTTTCACACAAAAAAAAAAATGTTAGAACAGTCTGTCACTGAGTCGAGTTCTTTGTCGAGTTAAGTTATTGTTCAATGATCTTATCATTGCCGTGTGGTTCCCGGTTTAAAATAGAGTCACCTCCAATCTTCCCGTGGGTGTTGTCAAGGCGAGACCCTCTGGAAGGGACGGGCAGCAGAGTTCTCATGTGTATACTGCGATCACCAATCCGCCGGCCAAGCGTGGTGATTATGTCAAATCCTCAAATCGACAGCCCACTAAAAGTGGTATTCTATTGGGGAGCCTTATGCTCAGCAGTGGATGTATTTAGGCTGATGATTACTTTATCTAGACTTATAAACTGTTCTATCAGACTTGGGGTTAAAAAGACAGGTTTCTAATTAGTAAGAGAGAAGTTTAAATAAGCAGTAGTTTCTGAGGTCCGACTAAATAAACATCAAGAGCTGCCTAAATGTATATATTTCTAATAGTTTTTCAACACATTCAATAAGTAACACCTTGCCTATCTTTTTGATGTTGTTCGATAAATTTAGTTATATGATTGTGTATGTAATAAATTGTAAAAGTAGATAATTTATTTGTTGAGAACTCGTCTTCTACAGATAAACTTCAATTTTTGGTTTCGTTAGAAGACTAGATATAGGACAACCTCTACTGTTTTGATCAATAAGAAATCTTTTTTTTTCTTAACCAACAGATTTTCTACTCATTCGGTGTGGCCTGCGGATCATTGGTGACACTAGCATCATATAACAACTTCTACAACAACTGTCATTTCGATGCTGTTTTCGTCAGTATTGCCAACTTCTTAACGTCAATATACGCTGGATTCGCGATATTCTCCGTGCTCGGATTTCAAGCTGAACAAATGGGCGTCAGTGTTGATGGTAAGTGATATAACAGTTCCAGTTTTTACGATATCTTCTAAGGCGACTCTAATAAGTCAAAGTCAAAATCATTTATTGCATATGAGTACACTTGGTACATTTATACACGTCATTTTTTTTATCGACTACCGCTTCCTAGGTGTTAGCGCTGTGAAGAAGAAACGGCGCAACAAACTTCACGCAACACATCTTTTAAAAATCAAGTTTGCATACAATGAATAAAGATTTTGCGAAGCTGAATCAACATTAGTACCAGGCATCTTTGTCATTCAAATAATCGTTTATTTTATAATAGGCTTTCTTACAAAGTTGTTTTTTATTGTGAATCTTAAACTTTCTGTCCGTCATATTTAAGATTTCCTCTGGTAGTTTGTTGTAGAAGCGTATACATTGCCCCGTGAACGATTTGCTGACCTTACTTAGTCTTAACCCTGGTAAAACAAGTTTATTTTTATTTCTTGTTTCTTGTATATGAACCTCTGTTCGTAAATGTTGATAATAATAAAGACATAGACCTTTATCCTTTGACGGTCGTTGGGGTAGAGAATTCTGGAGTGGAGACCGCGGATAGGTACGTGCAGGGTGGGACGCCCCGCCGCCCGATGGACCGACGACCTGAAGAAGGTGGCCGGAAGCGGCTGGATGCGAAGGGCGGAGGACCAGGTGTGGGGGCGGTCATTGGGGAAGGCCTATGTCCAACATTGGACGTCTAAGGACGTCCATAAACGTCTCTACACTTAGTCCAATCATTATCTGCATCCAGTCTCTTCCCTCACCTTCACCTTCTTTAGATCATTGGTCCATACAGGTAGAATCGGTCCATAATTTCCAATTATAAATAATTGCCGTTAACATACAAGCAGTTATTGATATTCCTTAATGCTTGGATCACTTACAGATTGAGTTTCGGTCTACATTTTAACCGTTGATAATTAGTTTAATTCTATAGAAGAATCACGATAATAGTTTACAGCTCTACGATTTCAATAAGAGTAAATCTATTTAATCCACGGCCTCCAAGTTCTTTTATAAAATATTATCTAGTGTTTCCGATTTTTAAAAATACAAAAAAATCATTCTTTGTAGTACTTCTTCATCATCAGCCGAAATACGTCCACTGATGAACATAAGCCTCCCCAATAGAATGCCTCTTTTGGCAGGCTTTTCATTGGAGGATTTGCCATAATCACCACGCTTGACAGGTGGATTGATGATCGCAGTATTAGTACACAGGAGAACGCCGCTTGCTGTCCGTCCCTGATGCAATCCTTTAGTCGCCTTGACATCCACGGAGAGATTGAGGGTGGCCGTGTTCTAAGCTTTATTTTATACGTAACTTTGTTTAATTTTAACTCATTTATTATAAAAAATGCTAACTGCAATTTGAACAAACATTTGTCATGTCACCCATTTGTTTTATTGTCTGAGCATTAAGATTATCTGATTACGATGAATTTTTACATAAATGCACTTAAATGCTTATCCAAGATAATTCCATCAAGTAAATTAAATTCACATATGGATTTTATGCAGATTCTTGTAAGAAAATGAAACGTTTTGTGAAACTAGTTCTATGTATTATCGTCTTTTCCTAATTCGAATGACTTATTCCCAATATGGAGTTTATTTTTTTATATATATATTTATTTTGTACACATACACACAGAATTAGACAAATTTTATATACACATACATACTTTGTTTAATCCCAAATTGGGTATTTCTTCTGTGTTAAGGGAATTAAACAAGAAAAGGACAATTCACAAATATAACATGCACAAATTGTAGGTATACATTTGTCTGTCCCCAGTGGGAATCGAACCTACGACATCTGGCGCTCGAATCCAATGATTGCCACTAGACCAACAAGGCGGTCCTGTGTTTAGTATTATGTTCGATAGGCGATAGATTTACATTTATGAAAGACATAAAAACATTCATCATCATCATCATCAGGTTTATTTTTGTCTCCACTGCAGGAACACAACCCTCTCTCGTCTGCCGGAGACAGACGGAGGATTTGGCCTATACTCCCCGCGCTGGCCCGACGGGTTGGGGAGGCCTGATTGATGTTTTATAATGTATTCCCTTAGTCGCCTTGTACGACATCCACGGGAAGAGTTGGAGTGGTCCTATTCTACTCTACCGGAAACCACACGGCATTAACAATAAAAACATTAATACATTTATTTTACAATACAGCGCAATTTTGACTACAATGTTCAAATCTAATTAACTATTGTCAAATGTCGGGGCGTAACAAAATAATCATTGAAGTCGTTTAAGAGGTAGTAGGTGTTATAATTATTTTAGTACCTTTAAGGTACTCTAATAAATAAAAACGTAAACTTCGGATGTCTGTACATTGTAAATATTTGCAAATAAATATATATATGGGGGAGTAGTTTTAGGCAGAATTTGACGTCAAAAAGAGAATTTTGATCCAATTTTGAAAATAAATATTTTGATTGATTTTGATTTTGATGAAATGTAAGTAATAGAATACATAAAGATGTTTTTTTGGAATTTTTGTCTGTTTATATGTTTGTTTGTGCACATCAGTATCACGTGAAAACTACTGAACCAACTCTGATGGAGTTTTCAGAAAAACATAGGGCTTAGTTAGGAGTAACATTTAGTCCATATAAAATATTAAATAAATAAGGGTAAATAATAATTCTGTAGGCCACGCGAGCGGAGCCGCAGGCACAGTTAGTCTAATATTACAAAGAGGTAAAGTTTGTGAGGTTGTACCGGGTAATCTCTGGATCTACTGAAACTATTTTGAAAAGTATTTTACCAATAGAAAGCCACGTTATTCATAGACTATATACTAACCTGAAAACTGAACAGACTTTTTCGTGGTAGTCGGAAAATGTTTACCGCCCAACGAAGTGGGCACGGGTCAGCTAGTCGTCAGTACGTTTTAACTAGCAGGAACGTAAACGATTTATCAGAACTCAAGTTTTTACTTTTTACTCAAGTTTTTGAGTAAAAACAAATACAAGCCCTTTTGCGAGATGTACAAATCCCTAATCCATTGTTGATTCAATCATCAAACAACAATACGGAAGCGTGTTTGGATTTCGCATGCAATATAATGGATTGATTAAACAATGTCTACGTGGGTCGGTCGATGTAAACTTGCAGCCATTTCATTTCGCCTGCAAATGTTGATTGTGTAAGGCTTATTTGAAGAACAACAGCACAAAGAGATGATAAATACAAATACTTATCGAATGTTCATTTCACGACGACACGTCCCACTCTTTATTTGAATCGATACTTTATGTATGCGTTATATTGTTACTGTGTTCGTTCTGTCGTTACCCACTAATCATGAATGTGTGCATACATACACTAAGATAATGAGACGTTCGGATTAGCTCTGCTCACTCGCCGCGAAAAGTAGAGCGGTGCCATCATGAATTAAACGATTAATATAGAAAAACCAGTATTATTCAAACAGTAAGTTTAAGAAGAATAGTTAACATATTTGTCGGCAAAATGATAAAAGAGGAGCTGATTAGGAGGCACAGTGCGTGTTCGTCGCGCCGTTCGGCTTGGTTCGGCTATCGTCGGGAACACGCACTAACGGAACTTCGGGTAGGACTGGCGCAGGCACATAGGAGACAGGGTCTTCTGCCTTTTACAGTCGTTACTTGATGATGTAGTGTAATTTCCTGTAATGTCATTTAAGCCAGTAAACTTGTTAACTACGAAACGGTGTTAATTCAATTTAGTAGTTCTCGTTCACCGATGAGTCTGAGTCGCAACAGTAAACTAGTGCACGTTTTCGCCTGTGGCAACTACGACGTTTTTATATTAATTCTACAACAAAACACCAAAGGGGAAACAAGTTGATAAAATCCCGTAAAAAGGGATGTCTATATTAATCCTCCATGCCTTATTTTAGTTGCAAGTACATGGCGCTACCGAATTCTGATCCCTGATGATAAGTATTAATGCGCGGCAGATACGAGTTTGTCCAAGGAGGGTGTCGGTCTGTACTTACCCGATCAATCAATTCCCCTATCATACAATCGATACAGGCTGGATTAATTTGACCGTGGGGAAATTTTGATGCCATGCATATAAAAGGAAATGGCCGGTGATTAAAATAAATACGTACCCATAGCAGGTGTTGCGAAATACGTGCCATAATATGACGTAGGTACATTGATTTTATATCCCACGAAAATCGTGACTGGATGCTTTAAAATTGCGCGCAGATGGAGTTCTGTGGGGACGGAAACCTTTACAGCGTTTTTCCTTCGCGTCCTATACGGAACAGTTTCATAGAATTTTTTAAGTTTTATTTAAGAGGTCAAAGCGTTATCTCATCTCATCATTCAGGGGTTTGTCAGTAGGTAGTATTTAATTGTACGATACTGTACAAATTGCAAGTTATCTATAATTTCATACTTGTGTTAGGTATAATTATGACCAACGGTCGGACTTTTCATAGCAAAAATAAAATAGCGCACATGAAACTATAGACCGCCATAACTAAAAAAATGCAGTGTTGAGTTATTAATACAAAAAAAAAACCAAAAGAAAAACGTACTCGATTTCCTCTATCTTTGTTTTTCATTATGTACACAGATACTCCTAAATAAGTCAAAATTGCGTACTTTTGCGTAATTGTGTACTATTTTTTAGGCGTTATTTTTATATAATTTTTTAAACTTTCAAATCGTGTTTTCTCAAGACATGCTTTTTTGAGTTACGACTGTTATGATTTAATGTGCGATTTTTATAGTGCTCGAAGCAATTTAAATATTGCTATCGATGTCGATAGACTAAAATTGTGAAATATAATACATTTTTTAAGATTGCGTGGATGTCTGTAAAAAAACAGCGTATTCCATATTGTCCATGTGTACAGACGATGATTTCTATAAATTTAAAAATAATACATAAAATTTCAGAAAATCATCGATCAATTTTGTTATTAATGCAAGAGACTTAGGTTTCACGTTGTTTTTAAAGAACCGTATTTCAAGTTCTTACTACCTCACCGGAGCTAATACCGTGAAGCCCTTTAACTTGGTACCCTACTGCAGATAAAGGTTGAATATAGTCGATGAATTACTGACAAAATTATTAGGTACATTTTATACTGTATTTTGAATTGAATCCTATAGTTACTCATTTTCAATAGCCTTGCAGTTTATCTGTACTCTACTAATCAGTACTACACAAGGCGAGTATTAATACAAGGCCTACTTTGTATAGTTAATAGGTAATAGTGCATTCTTTTTCGATAACGTTGATGTTATTGTTAATATAGACCCTGTTAATACGCCCTAATGTCACTTATCACGTGATAACAAGTTATAACTACTTGAAATAACGTATTATTAACACTTAATAACGTTTTTCTAATGTTATGGCACAGATAACTATTATCCCTGAATTATCTACTTGCAGAGTCATTACATTTCTGATTAAAATAAGTTTCGGTATCTCAATTCATCACCATATCATCAGTAGCCTGCAGGTGTCCACTGCTGGACATAGGCCTCTCCCAAGGCATGCCACGGAACTCGATCCTCGGCTCTTCTCATCCCGTCACTGTCAGTCGTCTTACGCGGATCCACTCGAAAACTGGTTTACTACAATGGTAATCGGTTCTCCAAAAGATGTGACCGACCAGCCCACTGTTACTTCGACGTATAACTTTTTGAGCTATGTCGAAGACTTAAGTTCTCTGGTGGATCACCCATTTCGGATACAATCGCTTGTCTGAGTTTCGGACTAGTCCAACTGACAGTATCCACATTTCCCGCTGTAGGTCATTACGTATATTATGAACTGCTTGAAGACTTTGTCTACAGACACTGTGGTATACGCGATCTCAATTAGTTAATCAGATTTGGAGGTTGATAGACATTCTCGTACAGTTTTATTAGCGAAAGGAGATGACAATGACCGATAGAGCTCTTCGAATCTTTTACCTCATTTATGTGTAAGTGTCACTTGAGATACTTGATTCAAAAAGACCAGAGATACGAGAAGATATCATTATTTTGCTGAAAAGAAGACACAGCGAGGAGGTTGGAGATAAAGTAAAAAGACATAGCAAAGAAAAAGAAGTGGTAGGCATATAGACATACATATTAGACCATCTATATAGTTTACTTTAATGGTTTGGTCATCAGCGTAATTTATCCCATCCTTGTTTACTTCTTAGTCCGTGAGAAAAATTCTAGTTTGGGATTAGACAAATATATACGAAAGATGCATTTCTTTTTAAAAAAGTCGATAAGTACCCTGCCTGGCAAAGTCAAACATAGTGTTCTCTGGAAAGATTTCATATTCCAGCACGAATATTTACTTGGTTGTTAATACATCATAAAAGTTTGGATGGTAAAGAAGACGGACAGGATAAAAGAAAGTCGTGTTTATAGTAATATAAAATCTCAGCTGTTTTTCGTCATCAGATGTAGCCGAAGAAGGCCCCGGGCTAGCTTTCGTCGCGTATCCAGAAGCGTTACTCCAAATGCCGATTCCGCAGCTATGGTCGATACTGTTCTTCCTGATGCTGTTTATTCTGGGTCTTGGCAGCCAGTTCGCCGGAATAGAGGCCATAAACACCGCCATTGTGGACCAATGGCCGCAACTCCGGAAACGATACTGGATGGTAAGTGATAAGGGAACTTCTGAAGCTGAAAGCATACCTCTGCGATCACTTTGAAGGAAAACGGATCTTTTATCTAAGCTCGATTTAGGTCTGAAGTACATTGTTATTTTGTGTCAAGTAAGAAAAGTTGCATATTTCTCTACCTGACCACATCAGAACGAGGTCTAAAGATAAATCCGGAGCGAACCGATATTGGTCAGTGAATTCAACTAAGTGGTAATGGACTCCGTATGTGGTGCCAGGACAAGATGGAGTCCCAGATTCACTGAATGTCACCCTAAAACGGAAAATAGTAAACCTAGGAAAATATATGAAGGGTACAGGGAAAACTATAAAAGTCCTAAAACAGTAAGGTCCATATGAAAACAACGGACATCCTGCGAGAGTATTTAACTCTATTGTTATTATTCTCTATTTATGTAACATAAGCTGTAAAAAGACTGGAGAAAGTTAAGGGAGGCCGGTATGGACACACCATACCGGTCCTTAGGGTTCAAAAAGCTGACGATTGTATAAAAAGGTCTAAAATAGCATCATGTATGTATATATGAAATGTTTTTTGTCGTAACGGAGCACTCTCAGATGCGTTAATGAACTCACATGCAAAGAGTAACCACCGTAATATTTTCGCTTCTAAAGAATTTCTTGCGTACTCAATTTTATTCCTTTCAGTTACTCTAAGAGGTTTAGCGATAAACAAAAAATTCCCTTTCCTGTATTTAGGTTATTGATTATTCCAGGTGACGGGATTCACTTGTTTTACGTGCTTCATTCTGGGGCTGCCGATGTGTTTCAGCGGGGGTGTTTACCTGTTTACTCTCCTCGATTGGAACACCGCCTCGTGGGCTGTGCTGCTGATTGGCATGGCTGAGGTGAGATTATGCGTCATATTATTTTTTATTTTCTTCGGAAAATGCGATGTCGGTATGTATTTTTTTTAGCAAATCTAAAACAAAAGTTTCTGACATTGGTGGAAAAATTACGAAAGTTCCACAAAAAATAAATCCTTTTTGGGTTTTATTGGAATCGACGCGGTGGCGGTGCTTATTTGTTGATAAGAAACATGGTCTTGTGAGACTTCAAGAGAATAATAAATACGTATAAATAATAACGACTCGAAACGACTCACCATCGCAAGAATTATTTGTAACTTCGACTCAGGCTCAATGGCAACAACTAAAATAGCCTCTAGCATGATTTTAATGTTAGTTTTCGTTTAAATAACACTTGTAAACTTACTGTATGCTTTTTAAAAGAAATTTAGTTACTATTCGATAGTTATTACCTCCCCTGTTGAATAGAATAGAAAGACTTTATTTGGCGAACACAAATACAACACAGGAATTAAAATTGATGACATAAATATGAAAAAAAATAAGCAAACAAATTACATAACCGTTAAAACAAAACAGAAAAAATGACACAGTGTTGTAGTGCGACGCCAAAAGGGTCCCCAGCTTAGCTTATGCTGTAGCAAGAACTTCGGCGCTGATTTTCAGTGAGGCCACCAAATGACTCACGGACGCAGTTGATACATCGCAAGCAAGAAATGAAAAGATGTACTTATTAGATTTACGAGTATATGTGAACGGGTGTGAAAGGTGTAAGCACAGTAGAAAATATGTTCAACTAACTACCATGTTGAGTGGGTTTATTGAGTAATTTAATTTAAAATACCATAAAATATGGTCTATTACAGTGTGTAGCGGTTTCTTGGAGTTATGGTGTGAACCGGGCATTAGGGGATATCGCCTCTATGGGCATGAAGCTAAACAAAGTGCTTCTGTTCTACTGGAAGTCTGTCTGGACTGTGATTTTACCTATTGGAAGTATTGTGAGTATCATCTAAAATGTATTTCCTCTTCCGTAGTTTGTATAATGGTATTTGACTGCATTTTTTTTTTAAATCTTTTTTTAAAGAGCTTAGTCGCTTCAGCGACAATGTCGCTCTATTGCTGACAACACAGTTAACAGAAGAAATCTACATGACTAATGTCTTATGGATTTCTTCTGTTAATTCCAATCTTAACTAATCTATAAAGTGCCTTGGCAGCATCTGATAGTGGAAAAGCCAAGGCACTGTTACATTGACCCACATTACTACATACATTGACTGCATTACTTTCGGATGTTTGATTATTTTGGGATAAGATTTATTTTCTTTCGTTGCCCATCCGAAGAAAAGAAAATAGCATTCAGATAAAGCTAATATTGTTACCTGTAAACGTGTACGCCTATACGTACTTGATGAGCAGGAAGTTTCAATAGTGTGTGTTAGGATGGTGTCATCTACAAGGAATGTGTTATTGATAGTTTTAGAAATCGCAGCCGGAAATGGCTGTATTAGGAGAGTAGATAAAGCCTTATATCCAGTAGATGATATCAATAGACTACTAATAATGGTAGTAAATTTATGTAAAACGCCATTTTTGTGATATAACAGTGCTATTATTACTCGAAGTTAATGATGATAAATCAGTCTTTTATCATCTTTATCAAGAGTTTGTCCTCTGATGTCTTGTGTACAACTGTCTTTTGGTTTCTTACCACATTAGTATTATCTTTTCGATCTCTCAACTCCAAACATTTCTTAGGCGTGTAAGTTTACTTATTTCCTTTCCAGGCCATCCTTATATTTATCTTCACTGACTGGACGGCGCCTCACTACGAGAGCTACGAATTCCCATGGTTCGCTGACATGCTGGGCTGGCTAGTGGGACTCTCCACTCTTATTCTGTTTCCCGTTGGATTGGGTTGGGCTTTGTATGAAGGTTATGTAAGTATGCAATTGTACCTCAACATACGTTTTAAACATACCATTTTTATTTATTAAAATATCAAGTAACAACAACACTTCTTGTCTGCTGAAATTTAGAATTTGTTGATGTCATTTCTACAGATATTCAACAAGACAAAAGTTCAGCTATGTGTGGTCTGTTATGTGTTTGTTTGCATTTTCCGTTATTATTTTACCAAAAACATACCTTTGATTTTGTTGTTCATTTATATTTTGGAAACTTAGTATATTTGTAACAATAGTCTGCAATCCTGATCATGCTCTGTAAACATAGTTTGGGTTTCCGTTCAGAATCAAATCTTTGTTAATTTATGTATATTACTTATTATGTAATCTGTTTTGTCTACCTCTTATATAAAAAAATAATAAAAATTATGATACCCTTTGTTACAGAGAAAAAAAGAACTGTTCACGCCAACCGCCCTATGGAAACCAGCAGTAAAGAAACTTGACGGCCCTCGCTCAGACTCCATCATGACCATGGACTCGGCGCATCAAGGCCCTTACGATAATTTAGGCTTCATTATGTGAAACTTAGAGTCGGTATTTGATAAGCATTCTAGTCAAGTGATTTTGCCCTGTGACTGAATTGAATAATTAATATGTACGTTGTATAGAGACAGGATCGGGAGTGTGATCTGAACGAGACAAGTTTAATGTGATGATTTGATTCCTGTTCAACTGTGGGCTACTTACATAGTATTTGCATATTAAAACACACACACAAATACTTACATATATATATTCACTTTATTCTTAACACGCATTTGCTAGTTCAGGCAGAGCAAATAATAATGACCCACAGACTGTGATACATTTCTCTGTTTGCATCCCGATATATATATTTTTTTATTATTTATTTCATTTAGACATACATCCATAGTGTTAAGCCCAAAACACACAGAGAGCGAATGCGTGGCGGAGGCGTGCTCCGGTTTTTTGTATTGTTCGATTTAGTATGAGACTCTTTACACAGAGTACCCAAAGAAGTGGGACTTGTGTGAAGTATACCGCTACCGCCACGCCTCCTCCACGCCTCCGCCACGCCTCCGCAATTTCCTTTTGTGTGTTTCTGGCATTAGTTAGTCTTAATACTATGTTCTGTTATCTGACGATGACCGTCAAATCTCTCGTCAATCATTTTCATGATCCCGTTAGCGCTGCCCTGCAGCCTGCGCATCAGGGATTATTGCTTACGTTGTCAAACATCAACGGTTTAATTATAGTCTGTCCTGTGTAGCTGTACTTCATATATCTGTTTCTCCTTCTGTTTGTGAACCGTGGTCAATGTTTAATACAAATCTAACTGTATTAGCATAGTGGAGGTTTCCTACACTGCCTACGATAACACCTAGACTGTCATTTGTAGTAAGTACACACGGCCAATTTACTTCCTGATCCATAAAATCGTGCCATCCCTATTGCACCCTCACATTAACCACTATATTAAGATTTTAACCAATTTTGGAATATTAATTTCACAATTTATCACACTGTATATTTTCAGAAGAAAACCGACAAAATAAGACGCCATATTTTTTATAATGCTATCTCTATTGCACTCTCACACACCAACAAGTGTCGTTTTTGTTATTATCATTATAAACCAACGATTTCTATGTACTACTAGATGGAGCGTTCCAAACAATCGCTCTGTGCCACGCAAGTAGCCACAACTATTTCACATTCACAATGAAACTTGTGTTGTGCAGAACATTTAATTATTACTAAATATTGACGCTACGGTTAAATAATGTCAATATTTACTAAATAATTAAATGTTCTGAGTAGTAACTGCATAAGTTTCAAAGTGAATGTGAAAGAGTTGTGGCTACTTGCGTGGAACTAAGCGATTGTTTGGAATGCTCCATCTAGTAGTACATAGAGATCGTTGTTATTAACCAATATATTAAGAGTCTAACAGATTCTAGAAAATTAACAAATTTCACAATCTGTCTCATTATACTTAAATGTTCAGTAGAAAAACCAACATAATAAGACGCCATAATTTTTTTACGATACAACGCATTTATATCGTGCTAAAATGAGACAAAACACTTGAATGTTAAGTTCAGTTTTAGTTTCACTTAACACGAAACTTTGATGGTAATTGCAATATATTAATTTAACTGATTGTTATAATTGAGGGTAAAATTTATTAGTTCCTTATGATCGTCGCTCAAGTGCTAAGGTACAAAATATGTCTTAAAATTTTTTATTTGACCCCGTGATGTGATGGAAAAGTCAACAGAACCCTCTTTCTTCCCATACAATTTAATAAATTTTTTTGTGTTTTTATTTTATTTATTTGACGAAACCAACAGCTTATTCTTATGCTTAATTAAACAATTTGTGCAGTTATCTTAATTAACAAAGCCAATTACAGGTTTCCTAGTATAACTCATGGTAAGAGTGGGAATAAGTGAAAAAAAATATGGTTGGGTATCATATATATTTTTGGTAGGTTTGTAGATTTTGCCTATCCTGTCTTTATTACGATTGACAAGTCTTGTAATGACACCAAACGCCCTTGAAATGATGAGATTTTTGGTAAATGTCTATGTCAATAGAATTACGATTCACATAAACATCTGACTACAAATTAATCTGTAATTTGAAATAGAACTGATTTTTGTATAAGTCTACAATTGTGTTTAACGCTTATGATGAAATATACGCTGTAACTCAATTTTAATGTCATTTATTTTCGGAATCCTAAAAAAAAATTCAAAGCTAAAAGCTAGGTAAGTTAAGTTTTAATTAACTCTTAACGTAAAAAGAGGCAAATGATAATTCTAAAATTTTTATGTTCATTTATTTAATAAGTTTCAACCTAAATTATCCAATATCCATAATTTACCTTATGAACAATGAAAACAAAAAATAAAGATTATCTCCTTTTTATCTCCAAAGCAATTTTTAACAAAGGAAAGTCTCGTATCGTAATATGAAAAAAAGTAAATATTTTCCAAAAATATTAAATAAGGTTTTTATTGCATGACTTCAGTACTGTTGAATGATATTTACTATGGTAATAAAGTTAAAAGAAAAAAAACTAGTATGTGACGCGATATAAATAACAACACTTCACTAATTAAAGAGTAATAATAAGTAATGCAGCAAACAAGTACTACCGCAGTCACCAAGATAACTAGGGTTGCCATACGTCAGGGTTTCGCCGGATGTTATTTTAAAAAGCCTCCAAACAAGTGTAAAGACAAATCTTAGGTAAAAAAACACTCGTAAACTGCATCCAAGCGAATTCCGGCACGGCAAAAATACCCGAAAACCGAATACCATACATTGAATATGAAAATATAAACGATAATTAATTTTAGTTATTGGTGATGGCAGACCTAGGTATGATCCCTCATGAGAATTGTGAGTATGTAAATATGAAATTTTAGATAGAAAAGCACTAAATATATATACACATTTAATATTTTAAAGCGCAATTTGCGTTTAGGTGCAGTACACGGAAAGTCACTTGCTAGTCGCTGAAATATCGAGAGCCGGGGCGAAGTTTTATAAATAAAGTATAAATAAACTCTGCCAAGAACAACACGCTTTCAGAACGAACGTCCGACGCACTCCACGGGCCCCAGACACGAGCGGGTAGCAGCTAGCTCTCAAAGTTCTTCCATGGTTATTTGGTTAAATTGCCTAAACTGCTGTAGATACATATATGTCTATTGTAATTGTACAACTTTATTCCTTTGCTTGCTATTCAGTGAACGCCACCATACTATGATCGAATTGTTAAGTTGCTAGTTAGGCGTTAATATTGGTATATTGAAGTATAATTTAAATTGAAAACCGTTAATCATTGTTCCGCGCAATTTTGTTGCCTACAATTTGTTTCATTTGGATTTATTAACGTTATCATAGTCAAACATGAATAATTTATGGGGCTCTTCTATAACTGCATTAAAATTACGTCTTCCTTGCGTAGTCTGGCTCATAGCTGTCCGGTGCTAGCAGCTGTAACTAGCTTTCCAGCTGTGACGGCACCTTATTTTCAATTTTATATTATCACTTTTTCTGTTTGGTATCTTATAGGTAAGCACTGTTTTATGTTTTTGTGATGCATGTGGTTTCCAAATAAAATTCTTCTATGGAATATAATTTATTCCTTTCTACATGGAAGTTCTGGCCCATGTACCTACATACAATTGTAATTTTTTGTTGTTGATTATTTTTCATACATTTTATAAGTTGATAATTCATCATTTTCTGTCGTATAATGTAAAGCATTGATTAGTTCCATAATTCTGTACCTGCTG